>CM042838.1:95870386-97070386 GCA_023653725.1 Bungarus multicinctus | reverse complement strand
TAATTTTACATTAAGATAGCAACAGTAGCCTTGACAGTTTTTAAAAGCAGGCTTGTTGCTTGTTCCTTTAAGGGGTCATTCATAGATTTGGAAATACTTTTTTGTGAGTTGGCCAGCATGGCCCATCCCCTTTCTTGCTGACGTCTGATTCTATTGCACATCAGACTTTTCCCAGTGGAGCTGGAGAATGAGTTCAATGAAAGCTGTCTGCTTGCAGTCTTAAAGGGCTGCAGGCATTTGAATTACTATTTCCTCTGCTTCTGCTTGTCTCCCTTGAAGCTTTAAGCCAGCAACACTATCAGGACGGATAGCGAGTGCATGGGATCATCTCACAGAGCAGGAGTGATCAATTAGTTTCTTTTCTATCAACAGCTTGAGAGGATCTACTGCATGCTTTGAAAGAAGCTATGATCAGCTCAGTTCTGCAAAGCAAGGAATGAAGATCACCCTGGCTGAATAAAAGTTGTGGCTTCCTAGTCTGAGATAATGGTTTTGTCTGTCCCAGTGATTGCTCTGGGAGCTACTTTGGGGACTGCTACTAGCCTCCTTGCCTTATGTGGTCTCACCTGCTTCTGCAAATATAAGCGACCTGGGAAAGGATCCTTGGACAAGGAACGGGATTTGGAGACAGAAAATGCCAAACCTAGCGTGCTTCAGGCACTCCATCAGGTAAAGCAGTGTATTGATTTTGTTCTCCTCTTCTTTCAGAGATGCTGTCACTTAACAAGTGTAGATTTTGAGCAAGGTCACCTAGTGTATGGGATAATTTAAGATTTATAGCAATTGTCTGTGTTTGCAGAATTTCAGGGTGTAGCGTGACTTCTATACAAAGGAGGGGGGAAGGGGGCTCAGGTGGCATATGGGATTACAAAAGCAACAGCCAGACAGCTTTTGTTTTATGAAAGAGAAAGATGGCATAACAAAGATACAGTGACTTCACAGTCGGTTTGATAGCTGGACAGGGTATAATTGATAGAAAACTGAAGCTTGGGTGGTAAATGGTAATAATGTCTGAACATTACATAATTTTCTTTGATTTTATCTATAAACACCTATGTCTATATGTTTTTGCAATGCAAGAAAGTCTGGTGAGTAACTAGTGTGCTAAATTCTGGGCAAGTGTCAAGCATTGTAATGTATGTTGGTTAAAATTTAAGGCAGACAATAACATCTAGTTTGCAATAAAGAGGGACTAATGAAAGATATTAAGACAGCTGTGAAGAATATAATATTAGGGCAAAATATATATTTAAATGTCCATAACACAGGTTAGATGCAGTATGTCAATCTTCCTGAATCATTGCAGGATTGAACAATAGAGCGTATATAGAAAATTATCATACATAGGGTCCACAAGGGAGGGAGAGGGAAAAATGACAATATGTGTGCCATGATACAATCCCGCAGTTTACATAAGTAAAAGTGGAGTTTGCACTGTGACATCACCATGTAGCATCATCATTTTGATGCTGGCTTGATGTGAATATCTATGTTACCATATCAATAATAGGTGAGAATGATAAAGACTAATTAGACAAAGATTTTAATTGTATAGAATGAGGATTCAAATTCATGGATATGGTCAAATAGTTTTCTGGGCCCATATATACTGATAAAGCATAATGTGTATTATTTGCTTTTGTTTTTGCATGATGTGCAAATACGCCCATTATAGCTAGTTCAATAAACTATGGTTAAAAATATTCTCGATTAGGATTATGTATGAATGCATCCATTCATTCCTGAATTTAGCTATTTATCTGGAAAATAGTGAATCACTCTATTCATTGGGGTTTTGTTTAAAGAGATAAATAGAATGTATAAAAAATTCAAATTAGACATTAAAAAGAGTAAAGTTCAAAACCATTCTCTGTTATGTTAAAAGACATGAATAAATAAATAAAAGTATTGATTCTGGGATTGTGCTGGGTGTGTCTGATTTACTGCACGTGCAAAAAGTGTGTGAAGGCTAATTTGTTTTTATTTTGTGGATCCCAGTGCTTCTTAGATGGATGGACTCCTGAATTTGAACCATTTTTTTCACATTGGGGAGAAATTGAGAACAGATTTTAATCCTTTTAAATGCTTAAGATATCCATTTCACTCCATAAAACTCCAGAAAGCCTCCTGCTACACTTTTTCTCTTTTTTGACCAATGGAAGATGTTGATCCTTGCTACCATGAATCAATAATTTAACTAATAAAATCAGATCTTATTGCAGCAGAGAGAAAAAGTAATTTACTAATTGATCACTATATTCAACTCAAGTATCTAAATTTAAAATATTGCTTACAAATATAACAATTTGTTCCTGGTTTTTCTCTTTAAAAAATTGCACGCATACAATTATGTTAGGATTTGCATGATGCAGCTTCTTTAATGATTTGCAGTCAAATGCTGCATTCACACTCTTGTTCCTTATCATTTTTCCCAAACTGAATCTAAATCAATGAGCAATCTACATGTGTATTTGTGTGTATGTGGAGCTTTAAACACCACACACACACACACATAGAGCATACATATTAGAATCCCATCCCATTCATGTTGGAAGCACCAAGACACTTCCAATAGAAAGGATTAGCCAGTGATAACCTGGAAACACCTGGTTGGAGATTCCTTTCATATCCCTATTAATTTGAGCAGGCCTGCCTGTTCTGATCCTAAATTAATTTTAATGGGGTTTAATGTATTGAATTTTAAGATTGGGATTTTAGATTCGGTTACAGCCCTTATTTAATTCTATTTTAATTGTTATATATATGTGGTTTTAGTAGGCTGTGCACAGCCCTGAGTCCTTCGGGAGAAGGGCGGTATATAAATTTTAATAAATAAAATAAATAAATAAATAAATGTGCCCACCAAAGTGGTACCTATTTATCTACTTGCATTTGCAATACTTTCAAACTGCTAAGTGGGCAAGAGCTGGAGCAAATGCCAAGAGTTCATTCAGGTCTCAAACAAGGGCTTGCTTGGAATATTGGAACAAGGAATATTGTCAGCCCAATATTATAACCATGTGAGCCACCATGCTCATTCACATTAGAATTATAATTATAGATAATAGAAATAACAGATAGATTGATACATATATCCATTTGCTTGAAATAGATGTTTGATATTAATGTGACAAATATTCTGCTTCTTCTGCTTTTTAAAAATATAAGTCATATATTAAAAACCATGAAATGACAAAAGGGACTAAGACTGTTTCCTAGTCATTGTCAAGTCATTTTCAAAGGCAAAAAAAAAAAGATACAGAAAAGCCAACCTTCTGCTTTCAAAGTCTTTTGGGAAAGGGGCCATTTTTCATCACTCCTGGCTTTATAGCCCATATTGAAAGCTCATAGTCCAGGATTCAGTCTTTTTTGGGGGGCCATAAGAACTCCTCCCTCCAAGACTATGCTTACCTACCCAAATCATGAAAGAATGAAGAAAAAAGAATATCAAACAGTTCTTGAAGGCAAAAATGAAATCCATAATGAAATACACACATGCACATACACAAACCACACAGCACATACTATTATCACACATACACACAGAGCGCTGGGAGATTATCAATCCCTTCTCTAAATCACTCTGGTTCCAAACTGAATTGGAAATGTTTACTTTTCTACCAAAGGTGAAAAAAGGTTAATGAACAGCAGCATCTCTGAACTCATCTGTAGTTCAGCTATAATCTCTTTTTGCTATATACTGTATGTATAGCATGTAGTTGAAGTAATCAATTGCATTTCTTAGAAGGGAGTAATAAATCCTCTTTAACCATGCTGCATTTCACATGCCTTTTCCTTATCTAATGGTCCTTTTCATCATATATCTTTACCCCATAGGATAAGATTATGGTAGATACCAATAATATTTCAGTTATACAACTGTAGAACATTAATCCAGTTGCAATTTGTTTACATCCTTCACACTTCAAAGGAGCTATACAAAGGGCCCATAGATTATATCCCATGATTTCTCACTTGACTAAATCAAATTTGCAATAATTTGCAATAATATTTTAGCCCTAAACATTTCTGCAACTTAGGTTAGCCTGCAAGAGAGTGATGGGACCAGGGCTATTTAATGATTCAACTAGTGGTTGAATATGAATATCTATGCATATAATAATAATATACTATGAAATATAATGTACTAATAGAACATCTCAATTGAAAGATACAGATAAAAGAAAATATTTGTAACTCAAGTTTGAACCATAGTGTCATTGTGCTGCATGAGTTTGGTGGTTTTCTTGCAGATATTTCATTAGCAAACTAGGTAACATCAGTGCAGTGATGATGTTATCTAGTTTGCTAATGAAATGTCTGCAACAAAACCAACAAGTTCAGAGACCAACAAGAACCCCACAGATTTAAAGAGTCTAACTATTGCATTATATTCCATAGTCTATTGTTACTGTATGTGTTAGTTTGCCCTTCTGAAATAGCTTCAAGGTGGGGACAGGATGGACAGAGAGCTGGGGGAAGAAGTGGAAAAAAAGGTCTGGAAAAGGAAAGTGCATAGTTTGATGATGAAGTACTGAGAGGAGACTTAGGCTTAGTCCCCAATAACATAAATTGAAAAGGGATCTCCAACAGCAAAACTGTCTGGATACTTGGAAAGTTGCTATCACTCACAATAGATAGTACTGGATTGATGTGTTGGAATGGTAGCGAGGCAGGATATGGGGGTGGTTTGCATGAAATAATTATTTGTTTAGTACTATAAAAAATACTAAGTGGGATCATTTGGGGTGCAGCCCTAATTAGTAGATCTGACTCACGTTGCCTAGCAACTAAGGGATCCAAATAAATTTGTACTATACTTCTTGCATGTTTTAAAAAAAGACCTAGACATAATACAGCCTTGATAGTGCTGTAAGATAGGAGATCTCTGCTTGGAAAAGTTAAGCTTAGGATTGGTAGGTTATTTATTTATACACAGCTTAATTTCTCCATTTATAAGCCACCTCAATTGCCAAAGTTGCTCTATGGGACTTGCATTATTTTAAAACAAGAACACAAGCAGAAAAACAATAATCCCCAAAAAGATATATAGCACACATTAGAGTACTTTTTTTTTTTTAACAGGGTGTGTATGTCTGTGTGGGATTTTCTGTTAAAAGAAGCACTGGAAAAATCTATCCCTTCCATGTAATGAGGTTTCAGCAATTTAGCCTGATGCCAGATTTTACCTGTAATATAGCGAACATGTTATGTGCAAGCTCTTTTAGGCTTTCTTTTCTGTTTTTCCTGTGCTACATTCCATGAAAGGCTTGTGATTTTAGTTCTAAATGAAATAGCTTTTGAGATGCTTAATGCCCAATAAATCAAGACAAAGGACTGATCAGATCATTGAAACGTGGGGCAAGAAAAGTTAAAATTGTGTTATAGTCACAACTACTCTGCCTATCCAGAATCCATCTACTTACTGTTAGGTTTCTGTTGAAATGATAGGAAATCTATCCCTTGAATGCTAATCTGTAGTGTCTGTTTCTCTAGACATATTCACTATCCGCCAATGCAGTCAATGAGCAAGGATCATATCTAGTGTGAATTGGTGTCATAATTACATGATTAAAGGAGCAGCCTGCCTGCCTGTCTGTCTAATCCTGATTATTGTTTCTACTTTTAAAAAATGCCAAGAAAATTATTCCTTCCCAAATGTATGTTTTAGAAAAGAAGCCTCTTCCTTTCAATGCTGAACTTAATTTAGTTTATTTGTGTGGGAGGTGTATTTTCATGTCTCTTGTATCCATTTATAATAGTTGCTTTGCACTTACAGTATAATGATTGCAATAGGTTTTAATCCATTACAATTATAATTATGTTGAGCACATAGGTTCATGTTTGAATTAATAACTGTGATATTTTTGAGGAAACTATCATTCCATGGTTTGGTTTGGTTTGCTTGAATTGGGCTTGTATCTTTGTATTTTGTAAGCCACAGTTAAGTGTGTTTGGCCAATTGTAACCATGGTTTAGTAGGAGCCACAAATATTTCCATGCATTATTATTGCCTGCCTCAATTTGAAATGCCACAAATTGAGACAATTTTTTTTTAAACTGATGGTTTCCAAATGTATTGGTCTTAAACTTGTATAATCCTAAACCCAAATGGAAGCAATCAAGTTTGGGATGCAGTTAATAAACTAGCAGTTAATTAACATCTAACTAGATCTAAAACCTAAGTATATTTTATTTGCATATTTTTAATTTGTGATGGGTCTGCCTTATAGCAGGATTTCTTCTTGTACTCTAAGTCAGCAGCTGTTGTTTTTTCAGCCTAGCAGTGATTTATTGCCAATTTTACTCATGCCAGAGGAGAAAAAAAAAAAGTCCAAAGTGTTATTTAAAGCCTTGGTATTTTACAGATTGTTCTTATTCAAATTTTTGTTTCAGATAATTTTATTTAACACAAAACCTATCTGTCAAAGGGAGCGGGGATTACTTTTTTATGACTGACAGAGTAGGTCATATCCACAATAAACAGGAACAGATGCAATGCAGTCAATCATTCTCCACGGTAGTTGTATATGGATCCCAAAGGGGCGGACTCTTGTTACAGGATAACAGAGTGCTACTAGAGTGTCTGGCTTTGGCATGATGGCTTCCATAAAGTGCCTCATATTTATAAATATACTGTTACTTAAGTAAGACAAAATACTCCATAATATACATAGATACATAAGCTTTGTGATGTCCTAAAATATTCATTTGTGGATTAGTAAAGATAGCCTAGAAACACATAGCAGTGAAGTTTTGTTCATGTACAAAATCTTGTTCGAATGTATTTTATAGATGGGACAATTCTGAGCAGTTGTCAGAATACTGTATTCTGAAGTAACATGCTCTGGTCCAGTCAATTTCATGCTACTTGTAGTAGAAGGAAAGAAATGGGCCAATTCTCCCCCCCCCACCCCCAAAGAAAAGGGTTTCTCATTTTATTACCTATAATGGGAGACTTGATTGCTTAATATCAAATCAGGGTCCATTATGGGCAGTAAGAAGTGACAATGATTACAATCTTTTGGATCCATACAGTATTCACTGCTTCTTCTCTACCCCACCTCCCTAATAATAGTCTGTCATCCTCTTTGGACATTCTGGAAGATTCTGAAAAAATCCTGGCTTGCAGGGGCTGGAAGACAGACCAGAGTGAGGAATCAAAATTTCTGATTTCTCCCTCCAAGGTTGAAGTCCATACTCTGTCCTCCAAAGAAAGGAGAAATTAAATAATTTCATAGACAGGCAGACAGGCAGACAGACAGTTTGTTCATGTGATTAACTGTATTACGACCTCTCATATTTATTATAAAATGTTCTTCCCTTTGGTTTTTTTATCCTAAGACTTGAAGAACATGCTACTTTTAAAATATATGTCAACCTTGTTCTATGTTTTAAAACATGGGTAATAATACTAGGACTATTACCATTTATTTATTCAACATCTATCAATGGGTGTCAATATATATATATATATATATATATATATATATATATATATATATATATATACTATAAAGCTCAATTAAAAGAGCCAGTTTAAGCAAATTATATGTGCTTTAGGATCAGTGTAGGGCCTTATAGGATGGAAGCATAGAATGAAAAGCAAAATAAAAGAAAAATAGAACAGAAGGATCCATATAATCTTAGTTTTCTAATGGACTAAATAGCCAATTTATTATTCCTTAAATAATTATTTAACTTTTTGGGCAGGAGCTTAATTTGTGGATCTTGTAGATGGCATACAAGGAATAAACTAAAATACTGCTTTGAACACAATGTTATCCAGCCTTTCACAGCTACTTGGCTACATCTCCCATCATCTTTATTCTTGGCTGTGCTTGCCTATGTTTAGAACTGTAGGATCTGGAGCTGATTGTGGCTGCAAAAGATGCTACAATACAGTGCATTATGAATTAGAGAGCTTCCCTACAGACAAGCTGATTGGCAAGGAAAGGACTTGGCTGCACTGAATGCTCCCTCTGGGATGCAGTCTACATGCATTATTAACAGGACAAGAATTAAAAAAAGAATGAAAAACATTAATTACACTTCAGCATAAGCTTTCATTCTCTCTATGTTGGCTTGAAAGAGAGCTGCTGTAGTGAGGTCAGTAGGCTTAGCTTTTTCACAAGAAAAGAGCAATTGTCAGCATTTTGGAATTGATCTAGAAACATTTGTGAGGGGAAAAAATACCACTTAAATTTATCTAGACTTCCTATTTTTCCCATTTGTCCATTCCTACTTATGTGCACACACACAAAAAATATTTTCAGAACATAAATAAATTTGAATGAATCTGCATTCATTTCAGGAAAGCTTTATTTATTTATTAGAAATTCAAGGTTTATATATAAAACATGATTGTTGGGGCTGTGTGGGGTAGGGGAGTTTATTGTGACTCTTTCCTGTTGTTTACTCTAGAGACCTGCTTGTATGTACCACAAAATATAGAAGCAATTGCATTTTCTGCTTAAATGATTTTTAATCTACATCATATAGAGAAAAGGAGAATGAAAGAATTACAAGAGAATTAGGAGTAGGGACTAGAATGACTAATTAAAAATAGACTCTAGTGTGTTTCTTTAAGAGGAAAATTCCTTGATTTCCAAAATATGATGAATAGTGGCAGCAATGTGCCATTCCTCTCATGTATATTCACAGCCGAAGGAGCACATTTTGCCATAATAAATTCTAAATGAATGTAATAAAAATAAAATCTGAGGTCTTTTTTTTTGTTTCAGTTTAATGTTGAGAAGACAGCAGAGCCAGTTCAACCCCGGACAATCCTTGGCTTTCCTCACATCTATGGCCCAAAGCCTGTCGTGACCACCTCAGAAATTGTTAACTATGTAGATTACAACTTGAAGACAGTAGAAAAACCAAGCAATGGAAAACCTGAAGCTCTGGATAAGAAAAGGATGACCATACAAGTCAATGAAGAGCTATTTCTTCTCCCTCAAAATGGTGGGGCCTTTGTTAAATTGCTTATGATTGCTTCTTCTTTAAATGAGGAATCATAATGGATGTTCTTTCTAATTATAGGCTATTATCCCAGAGCACATGATCAACATACTAAAAATATACATTTAGGGTCAGGCTTAGACTGCACAAAAATATACCATATAAAAGGTGAAATGCACCAAGACTTTTAACAATGTTAATCTATATTATCTCTACTTTGAGCAAATTATCTGTGTAATTGTTCACATCTGGCAAATTCCATCCTATTGTTCAACACCATTATGATTTTCTCCTTTTCATAGCATCATTTTTTAAAAAAACTCATTTTATTCTTAGGATGGTAGCGGCTATTTAATTTTCTAGGGGATTTGCTAACAGGCATGACAAAACGTCTAGAAGCATATAAAGAAATGTATTTTGAATAGAAAAATAATTTGCACTTAATTATTTTCAATTTTTTGAAGACAGAGAGCTCTGCCCAGAGGTGGTATTCAGCAGGTTCTGACAAGTTCTAGAAATTTTGAGTAGTTTGGAGAACCAGTAAATATCACCTCTGACTGGAGATTTTACAGTATCCTTCCCCTGCTACATCCACCAAGCCATGCCCACAGAACCGGTAATAAAAGAAATTTGAATCTCACACTGGCTCTGCCTATTATACTAATGAAAGAATTAGAAAACTGTAATTATTTTGGGTAAGCTGGGAGGTTTAATTTTGATATTAATAGGTCAGATTCCCATTTTGTAGTCTACAATCTCCTCAGAGAGTGTGATCAATAGCTATAGTGGCTGAAGGTAATTTAATTTACTTATATTATTTTTAAACGATTTTCTATGCAACTGCATTTCAAAGTGATTTAAATTAAATTATATTAACAACCATACATTAAAAGAATTGTTATAATAAAGTCTTTTTAAATATAATTCCAAATGTTGTAGGACAAGAACAATGAAACTGAACCATTTGGCCAAAAGGTTGCCTTGAGTGAAGAGATTCAACAAGCACCTGAATGCTCTAGCATTATGGACACCTTACAGATATTAGGATGCAGGTTATTCCAGAGAGCAGATGCACTTAACTTATAATTCAACCCAATCAGAGAGCACCATGGGAAAAGCTTATGTAGAGAAAACCCTTGAATACATAACAGATGTTGACAGATCAGTATGGCATTGTGAATATATATTATTAAGCTGGTTTTAATGACAATACAAATCCAGTTCTCAACTGATGCATTTATTTTCTTTAAACAATTTAACTTGCTATTACAATTACTACTTTTAAAGAACAGAGATGCTTCGTTTGTAAATGCATGCACTACTATGGTTATGAATAAAGAAAGGCAAGAAGGAAAAAAACTTAAAAGATTTATGTCAGGTGGCGAATTGGAAATGTTCCTAGGAGTGAAGTGGAAAAGGATTCTGTGGGTTTGTCCAGTTTTAACTTTAGGGTTTGTCCAGTTTCAAAAGGTTTGTACAGTTTTTAACTTTATAGTTTCAAATGGGTCATTTTCTCTGGCTTCTCAGATTGTATCTCCAGCAATGAGCCATTCAACGGGAGATGTTATGGCTCCTATCCGAAACTCTATTCCTTTTAATAGACAGACAGACAGATAGACATACTATACATTCTTTTAGGAATACTTCTGAAATCAACACTTGCCCAAAACACCTTCCTGAAAAATATCAAAAGCCAATGGCTTTAATCCAGTGTTTGCTTGGAATGTCTATCTGTCTCCCCTTTTAATATCAAGGGTAACTACAAAGAACTGGGAAATGAGGAAGGTTATGAGGAACAGTGTCACCCACTCTCCTTCTATGTTTTGTGGTTGCTTAGGTCTACCATGGCAACCATGTTGCAGATAGGCAATATCCTTATTGCTATTTTGTAAGAAGATATGACAGGCTGTCTTGTGATAAGTAAATTTTATGAGTATAAATATAAGAGATAAGTGATTTTATAAATAAAACAATCTTGGGTGGAATCAAGAAACAAATCTTTGTGCCAATAACAGAAAGATTACTCTAACATTATGGGCAGAAACAGAATGGGTCAGCCTATAATTTAATTCTTTTTTAACCATATTTATTCTCTGTTTGTATGCATTTTAATTGGCTGTTCACCGCCCTGAGTCCTTCAGGAGAAGGGCGGTATATAAAATTATGAAATAAATAAATAAATAAAATAAAATAAATGGTGCCTCCTAGATACTGTCATTCTCATGAGGTAGATTTGATCCCTTCATATGGGAAGAGATTGACTGATCAGAGTATGGAGGATGCTGAAGGGACTTTCTTTTCCTGGTCTAGGACTGCTGGGACCCTGCTCAGTTAATATGGGTGTCTTTCTAAAAGATGAGCTTGCTAAGTGGCCCAGCAGACTGGCCCACACCCTGAAAAAGGAGCTGTTATAGCTTACAGCTTTATTACTATCACCAGCTGGTGAAATGGCATAGCAGATGAGCACATCCAGTTTAAAAAGTAATTAAACTCAGGTATCTCTGTTCCCCAGCTATTGGAAGCAATTTTGGCATCCAACTCCTTCTTCTGCAATTCTGAATCCAACTGCATTATTTTAACTTGGCTTGTTCCAAATGTTCACTGTGATTCAAATACAACATCAAAAATATCCTTCTTCACCCTTGGAGCATTCAGCTATACTTGATATGTAAATAAAATTACTGAGCCTTTCACCCTGCAAGTATAAATAACATCAAGATAGAGATGGAAGTCTTTATGGAACTACATTTTATTGATATAGATTATAGTAACAAAGACTGGTAAAGGCTGCATGAGTTCTTCCCTCCCTCTTATCATATTCTGAATTAGGGAGGAGTCAATTTGAGTTTCTTCTCCTATTTTTGCTACTCTTAGACTTAAATAATGCTTTCTTATATATAGCAACTGCTTCTGCTTAGTTTCCTCAAGTTCATCTCCATGGCTCTCTCCACCGACTCTTTAATGGTATGCTTTCAAAATTTATAGAGAAATGGCCAATTTATGTAGGGCCAACCCCAGAAATTCTGGGCAAGCATAGGCCAGTCCATAACCTCCCAATTTAATGTCCAAAACATACACCTGTAATGGTGAAGCCAGTTTTAAGTGCATATGATTGAATTTCAGAAGTAAATATTATGCCTAGCTTAAAAAATGTCCATGAGTAGGGGACTAAAGCTGGTGACATGAGATTTCTGGTGGCCATGTATCAAGACCAAGGTCTACTGTCCAGCTGCCCTATTTGCCATCAGGCCAAAGATACGTACAGGAAGCCCACAACATTCTTGCAACCAATACCTATATTTTTGGCTCCCTAGTAAACCATCATGAATTTCTGTGATTCATGTGTGACTGTGTATTCATAGAAATCCAAGTTTGAGGTTGTAGGGTATAAAGAATGAAATGAGAAGAAAATCAATTGTAGCACTCATTTACAAAAACAATTACTTTCTTGAAAGTGGTCATTTACAGAGCAATTGTTAAGTAGTTAATCAACATTTATGCCATAACAAATGTCCAAATTTTCAAAACATCATAAAACTTTGAATTACAATAGCAAGAGCACTTAGACTTATATATCACTTCACAGTGCTTTACAGC
Source organism: Bungarus multicinctus (assembly GCA_023653725.1). Taxonomy (NCBI): domain Eukaryota; kingdom Metazoa; phylum Chordata; class Lepidosauria; order Squamata; family Elapidae; genus Bungarus; species Bungarus multicinctus. The sequence goes on along the minus strand of CM042838.1, from coordinate 97,057,825 downwards.
CCTCTCTAAGCAGTTTACAGAATCAGCATATTGGCCCCAACAATCTGAGTCCTGCAGTCAGCTGGCAGTTGACCGAAGTTGCCTGCAGTACTGCATTCTAACCACTGTGCCACCACTGCACCTGTCCTACAAATAGGATAAGTAATTTTATATTGAAAAGGGATAAGTGAGTCCATCAGACGTTTGCAGTTTTCTTCAACAAAAACTTTGATATGGCTCCAAAAGTAGCCAAAAATGCATTTTGATATGATAAAGGAGGAAAATGACTACACCCAGGGATATTTTTTCATATTAATTTTAATTTAAGATTAATTTTGATCAAATTAAATTTAGATCTGATCTTAATTACACTTATTTCTTTGTTTGGACTCTATTTCCATGAAGTATAGCTTCTAGAGATTACCTGAAGTCTCCTTCCAAAAGGCCATCCATTCATTTTACATCAGACCAGACTACATTATTATTGTATTTTTCAGGTGGGAAAATACAACAACATTTACCAATAATCATCTTAGCTGGAATAGAACACAATTTCTAATTAACATTCTTTTGAGTTTTAGGTGGTGTGAAGGATGTTTGTGTCACTGAGCGCCTCAGTCCTGAAAATGCTGCAGGCTGCAACCAAGTCCCAGAACTTCATTATTGTCTGGGCTATAACCGACAGAAAGAAGCTCTCTCCGTTGCTTTCCTTGAAGGTAAAGACCTCCAGTTTTGCAAGTTGATGATTGAGAATGATAGTACTGATTTATTAAACTGATTCTTAATGTCTCTAGACAGCTCAGAACAATCAAAGAAATTATAATGCATTCAATAAAATGTTAAAATAAAAATAAATGATGGCTAATGCAATAAAGCAAGAAGCATCATTTTCTCTCATCAACAACCTGGGTGAAGAGCTAGGTCTTCATGGCTCTTCTTAACAGCATCAGAATGGTGGCCATCCAAATCTCTTTGAGAAAAAAAAAGGCTGACATAGGATTATTCCAGACAAATAAGACTTTAAGAGAAGACATTTATATAGAGAATCAATTTGGTATAGTAGATAAAGGCATCAGGCTAGAAACTGGGTGACTGTGATTTCAAGTCCTTGCAGTCTCTGACCTGGTGCCGATCCCAATTAGCTCCTTGGTTTTCCGAGGAGCTGAGGGAGATGAAGCACCGGAAAAGACACCTAGAGAGTGGTTGGAGGACCAGTCGCTCCGAATCTGACTGAACACTATTACGGTCCCATATTAGGACCTATTTAGTGGTGATAAGAGCAGCAAAGCAGTCCTACTTTTCCGCCCTTATTGCGTCCGCAGAAAATTGCCCAGCCGCCCTTTTTAAGATGACCCGCTCCCTTTTGGATGTGGGAGTGTGGGAGGATCCCCTGCAGGGATGGGCTGAGGATTTTTCTAGATATCTGCAGGACAAAATCACTCAGATTCGGGATGAGTTGGACTCTGACTGGGTAATTCCGGATGGGATGACTGGGGCAGATCCCTGGGAGGTCATTTGGGGTGAGTTCGATCCTGTGACCCTGGAGGATGTGGACAGGATACTGGGTGGGCTTAATGCCACCACATGTTTATTGAACCCATGTCCCTCCTGGTTGGTTTTGGCCAGTTGGGAGGTGACATGAGGTTGGTTCCAGGATATTATTAATGCTTCCTTGAGTGAGGGGTTTTTGCCTGCCACCTTGAAAGAGATGATGGTGAGGCCCCTCCTCAAGAAACTGTCCCTGGACCCAACATTATTATCAAATTATAGTCCGGTCTCCAACTTTTGCTTTGTTGCGAAGGTTGTTGAGAGTGTGGTGGCATGACAGCTCCCTCGGCACCTGGATGAAACTGTTTATTTAGATCCATTCCAATCGGGTTTTAGGCCCGGGAACAGCACAGAGACGGCATTGGTTGCGTTGGTGGATGATCTCCGGAGGACCCGTGACAGGGGTTGTTCCTCTGTCTTGGTCCTGTTAAATCTCTCAGCAGCTTTTGATACTGTCAACCACAGTATCTTATTGCTTAGGTTGGGGGGGTTGGGAGTGGGAGGCACCGTGTTACAGTGGTTCTCCTCCTTCCTCTCCGACCGTTCGCAATTTGTGCTGGCAGGGGGGCAGAGGTTGACCCCGAGGCCCTTGATTTGTGGGGTACCTCAGGGGTTGGTGCTCTCGCCCCTGCTGTTCAACATTTATGTGAAGTCACTGGGTGAGATCATCCGTGGTTTTGGGGTAGAGTTCCATCAGTATGCTGACGACACTCAGCTATACATTTCTACCCCAGGCCACCCCAACAAAGCCGTTGAAGTGATGACCTGGTGCCTGGAGGCCGTGCGGAGATGGATGGGTCTAAACAGACTTTGACTCAACCCAACCAAGACCGAGTGGCTGTGATTTCCTGCGCCCAGATACAGCCAGCTTATTCCATTGCTGGCTGTGGGGGGAGAAATTTTGACCCCCACGGAGAGAGCACGCAATCTTGGTATCCTCCTGGATGTACGGCTGTCATTGGAAGATCATATAGCGGCCGTCACCAGGGAGGCTTTTTATCAGGTCCTTAGGATCTGCTAGTTGCAGCCCTTTCTGGATCGGGACGCGCTTCGCACAGTCACCTGTGCCCTTGTTATTTCCTGTCTGGATTATTGTAATGCTCTCTACATGGGGCTCCCCTTGAAGAGCATCCGGACGCTTCAGCTGGTGCAGAGTGCGGCCGTGCGGGTGATTTTGGGGGCTCCTCGGAGCTCCCGGGTTACACCGATCTTGCACGAGCTGCATTGGCTCCTGGTGGCCTTCCAAGGTGTTGGTGGTCATCTTTAAAGCGCTCCATGGTCATCTTTAAAGCACTCCATGGCTTGGGACCCGGGTACTTACGGGACCACCCGCTGCCACCATCAGCCTCCTGCTGGCCAGTGCGCTCTCACAGGGTTGGCCTCCTTGGGGTACCGCCAGCTGGACGATGCTGGCTGGCAGCCCCGAGGGTGCGGGCCTTCTCTGTGGGAGCACTCTCCCTTTGGAATGAGTTATCCCCAGAGATGCGGACTATCCCTGACCTGCGAACCTTCTGGCACGCATTGAAGACCTATCTTTTCCAACAAGCCGGTCTGGCCTAGTTTTTATTGGAAGGTTTTAATTTTGTAATTTTTTACCCTGCTTTTAGTGATTGATTATAGTTTTAAACTCAGCCATACATTTAATTCATTTTTTAATCTATTTTTAAATTTTATATTTGTCATTGTATTGTTTTTAGTTGGGCTGTGCACAGCTCCAAGTCCCAATTTGGGAAAGGGGGTGGTATATAAATAAAATAAAATAAATAAATAAATAAGTCTTGCCTCAAGTACAAATCCAGCTGTGTGACTTTGGGCTAGTCTTCTCTCTCATCCTCAGGAAGAAGGATAAGGCAAAAATGTTCTGAAAAATGTTGCCTAGAAAATGCCAGGGACTTATTCATACAATCACCAGGATTCAGGGCTGGATTTAAAGATATAAATATAAAAAAACAAGGAAAAAACATATTAAAAGCTATTTAAAAATAATATAATTTACTTTCCAAGCTATGATTTGCATCCTCATAGCTAGGGGTAGCCAATCAAATTCTTACTAAATTTTAATGTCTCACATTTCTCATCATTTTACTTTATTCTAAACACAAAATAAAACTATTTTTGCATATAGCAAACATAACAGAAGAGAATAAGTAATTGATTAGGTCACATAAAGGTCCAATAAAGGATTAATTATCTTTATCCAATAAATGATAGTTTAATTTATCCTAGTAATAAGCCAAGTCTCTATTTATTAGTTCCTTGCCTTTCCTTTCTCTTTTCATACAGCTGACTTTTGAAAAGCTTTACTAAGCTGGTTTTCTATGATATCTGAATTAAGATATAATGGAGGGTAATGCAGAAGAATGTTGGTCACTCTTGATTAAAAAAAAACAATGGTATTTCTGTGGGCCTCTAGGTATTGCTAAACTATTATACACTCTAATATCCCTTACTGGCTAGGACTATAAGAATTATCATTTAGATGCCTCTGGATGTCCTCCTCAATACCAACACTCCTCTCCACTGTGACAATTAACAGGTTCAAGACACCTAATGTGGGCATATATCATTTATGATTTTAATTCAAAAGTCAAACATTACAGAGTTCGCCAGACTCCATTGTTATTCTCTCATTTCCTTTCTCTTGAAATATTTCTAAATCACCATAAAACCAAGGTCTGAATGGCATTAAATACAATTAAAGGAAAACAGATATGTTTTCTTCTGCCATTCATTCATGTCAGAATTCAATTATTTTATCACAACAGCAAATACGTAATCTATATATAATCAGGATGACAGGTGATGGAAATCTGTAGTTTGAGCCATGTCCAATTAAGCTTGCAGAAATAGAAGTTTACTTTTTTGCATTACATCAAAACCTTGACTTTGCTCTAAATCAAACCAAATCAAATGGTAGTGGTCTCTTGAAAATATTTTAACACACGATTTTAATACAATTATGCAATGATTTTTGTGATAATTGCATTTTCCCCTTCATTCTGCCCCTACCAGTTTTATACGGAACCACATCAGGAGACCAAAACAATGGAAGTGATTGCTACATCTTAGGCACTTTGGTGAGCAACTCTGGAACTATAGAAGCTCAGACAGTGATGAAGAAGAAGCAAGTCCATGTTGTCTGGGAAGAAGCTCTACTGTTTCCAGTTAAGGAGAAAATGCTGCCAGAGGGGACATTAACCCTCACCTTGAGAAACTGTGACAAGTTCTCTAGACACAGCATTGTTGGTGAAATTAAACCAAATCTGGCTTTTGTACAGGAGCAATATGGACCAGTACAGTCTGAGAAATTGAAAGTCCTTGACAAGGTATTCTTTCAATTCAATACAATTCAATTGTATTACTGTATATTATATTCTCCTGTTGGGGTACAGAATGCTGCATGTGAGTGTTCCTAAACTTCTGAGTCTTAATTCACTTTATCCCATGGTCACAATGACAACATTGTTAGACACTTTGAATGTTTCACCATGAGTGTATAGAGAATATTGAATATGATCCTGATGGATTCCATTCTTGGCCCAATACTAGTCAATATCTTTATGAATGATATATAGATGAAATGGAAGGGATAGAAAGGCTGACATTGTGATACTAATTCCTGATACTAAGTAAATTGGCTAATAATTAAAGTGGTAGCTCTCAACCTTTTTTAATTAGATGCACAATATTGTATATAGTGGCAATTCTGTAGCACACTAAAATTATTAATCTTATATACTTATTTTTAAATTTGTAAGTCATGGTTTGAGGGGAAGCTATTAAATATTTAAGATCTCTGCACTGTATTGAATGTACATATTATATAGAATATACCTAATACAAAAAAAACATAAGGAAAAAAAACCTATGATACATTAGTTGAGAACCATATTATTAGCATCAAGATTTAAAGTTACGTTGCTAGGATTAAGCCAACTTCAAAAGAATAATGTTCAGTGAAGAGATATGTAATCTCTGCAGCAACTAAGCAAGAAAAATAAAATGTAGAAATACTGGGGGAATCTATCTTGGTGTGAGCATTGTGGAAGAAAGTTCTAATAATCCAAAAAAGCCATCATTTGGAGAAAAACAATTAGGTTAACTGTAATAGAGTCTTGGAATGCACTGAAGATTCTCTCTCTCTCTCTCTCTCTCTCTCTCTCTCTCTCTCACACACACACACACACACACACACACACACACACACACACACACAAACAATACAGAGTTACATTGTCCTCTGAATTGTCACGCAAATATGATGAACTCGCCAAACTCCAAAACATGCCACTACCAACTGATATCCAAGAAAAGGAAAATCAACCACCTTAGCCCAAGAAGAACAACTAGAACTTTATAGCTATCCAGAAAACCAACAGGGTGGGGACCTTCTGGTTTTCATTCCAGAGGGCAAGCACTATTGTTTTTCAGCAGATGCTTGGAGGTACTAAAGTTGAGATGTTGCTACTAGTCTTACTATTCTAGAAAAATTGCTAGAATCCTAGCAGGTGGCTAATTATATCTCTCAAACAGATGGCCTCAGTCAATTTACAGATAGTATCCAGGAACATACAATGCCAAGAATGTCAATGAACTGTTTGTTCATAATAAGTGCAAGATATACTATCCAGTTATATTTAGCAACTGACAGTCATATTTCTTATTGATTGGCCTTCTTCAAACATCCTCTGAGGTTGTAATAAGGTAGAAATGCTGTCCCCCAACCTGAAAAGAGCAGATGAACATGCTTGGAATTGTGTCCTCATTTTGCAATTTAACATATAGAAAGAAAGGGGATCTTACAGGGGACCTCAGAGAGGCAGCTATTACATTGTGAATCCAGACAGGAGTCTTGAATCATTAATCAGATGCAAGGGAGAAAAGAGATTTTTTTAAAAAGAGCACTGAGGAAACAAAACAATATTTTTGGTACTGTATTTCCAAGATGTGCTTATTAGGTTTGTTGAAACCTAAGGTTGTATGATAATGTCAGTTTCAAGCTTTGATCGGAAAATGATTCAGCTGACTCCCCTCCTAATTGCTGAATCAAATTGATGCATGCAAATTGGGTGCCTCTGAACTGATTTGACCTTTCTATATACAGAAACATACATTTCCCAATCAGATAAATGCTTAATATTCCATCGATTTAACTAGTCAAACTGATAAGTTAGAATGGATTTGGGATAATTTGAATAGCCCTGTTGAAAGTTTTCTATGTCGTTTCAACAGTTTCACTGAAAAAAATGCCATATTCTTATTGTAATTCTGTCCTGCAGATTTAAAAATGGGCTCAGTAAATTCATTGATTTCCAAAGAGATGTATGCTGGTATCACCAAAATATAAAACTGTATCTCCTACATTCAACCAACTAGCCTTGTAATATGATTTCAGCATGAATTTATCACTCATTTTAAGGACAGACTCCAATTAGAGGAACTGGTTTAGAAGAGGTTCCATCATTTGCTTCAATACTATAAGAATATTTGAGGGCTTTTAGAAATGGATAATAATGAATAGATTAACTTATGTAATAAACACTTTTTTTTTTCTGATAAAACACCATTAGAATGAATGCGAAGTGAAGAATGTTTGGATAGTTCACTGTCAGGAACCAAAATATCTTAGCTTAGCTTTACAAATATTCAGTACATTCCTTAGGTTAACACTGATGAATTGAAGCTAAAGTCTGTATTAGGTAGTATATTTTCCCCTCCCCTACTCATACATTATACGATCATTGGACAAATCAGCTGGAAGTATTTTGTCAGTTGGACAAAATATTCCAATGAGTATTGGAATGTGGGATTTAACTCAAGAGCCAAAGTTTTTCAAGGGTGAAGTTCCCAAGGCCAAGAACAGCAGAGCAAAACGTCTATTTAAGAATAGGTGTGAGATAAATAACCATTCAACTTAAACTACAGCTAGTATTGAAATTTCATGTAGGCAAAGGACAATCAACTTTTATTGCTTTTTCCTAGTATACAATAGCAATTCTAATCATGCTGCATCTTGTTCAATTGAGTATAACCCTAAAGCCTAATTAGGTCATATGAGTTATTCAGTGACTCTATCAAGGTCCTGTCATTGACAATATCATGACATAAATTCACCATTACTATGTGAATCCTTTCCACGTGCACTTTATGTTTTGTAGTTTCTTCACTGATAGGATTTAAGTGTACCATTTCTCAAATTTTTGCTATCCAATAAGGTCATGAATTGGACTACAGATTATTTCTCACTATTGTCTATAAATAAAATGAGTTGTTGGAATAATAATTGAGCCATTCTATGTAATGCAGCAGTCCCAAAACCTTTTAGCACCAGGGACCCTTTTCATGGAAGTCAATTTTTCGACGGATGGGATGGTGTTTCCATTTCACTCCCTTGCCTGCTGGTCACTTCCAGCTGTGCGATCCAATTTCTAACAGGCCACATGCGACTCATGTAGTATATCTTCAGTTAATATTCTATTACTGCCCATTGTAGTAGCAATCTTCAGTGAATGGTAAATAAAACATTTTGTTTTACAATGGCAGCCACTTTTCATTTTTCAGCATTAAAAAAACTCAGCCAAACAGGCCTTTTTTAGGTGGGGGGGGACCCAAAATAATATCTTTCTGCATGAGAACTGTCTTGAAAGAATTTCACCATATTCCCAAAATAAAACTAAATTAAAATAATAGATTTCAAAATTTTAAAAAATGATCCTTTTTGGATTAAATCAATAAAATCCATTGTTTATAGTCTGATTTTCTTCATTTTGAGGAGATTTATACAAGTCGAAAGAAGGATGTTTCAGTGGTATACATAACTTGAGCTGAATATATTGTTCCTTAGCCTTCAATCTAAATTCTCCTGAAAAAATTGAGTTTTAAAAAATGTCATAGAAGCTATTCCAGGCAAAAAAGACTTTCAAAAATGCATCTGCCCTCAGAGAGGGGAAACCATGTCTATAATAATCTGGGTCATCTAGTCAGGAAAAAAAAAATGAAATATTTATACCTCCCCAAATAGTCTTTTCTTGTTTACTTGCTGGTTTTTATTTTTTATTCAAGTTATTTTATGTACTATGACAGAGTCTTCTCTTGTAGGACATCAGATTTACTCTTAAATAATTTATACTCTTACATATACTTTGGGGATTTCTCAAAGTATAAAGTAAAATTTCCTCTTCTGCATTTTGATTTTGATGAAATCATAATTGATACGCTGAAAATAACTTTGCTACTAGTCCATAGGAGAGTGGGAGTCCCAAGGCTAATTGTGTATGATTACTTGTTTTTTGTAGCCTGTCCCCATTTTTAATATAGAATTAATACAGTGAATATTTATTTCCAGTTTCCTTTTCCTTTTCTCTCTTACAGATTTATTCTTCTATCCACCCCTTGCCTTCCACTAGATGAGTCTTTATTAAATTAATTTGTGACTTTGAGACCAACCAACAAATTAATTTTAACCTGCTGAATACAAATGCTCCTTGGATGGATTGTAGGCAAATGTTTTTTTAGTGTTAGTGGGATTGGCTTTCCTTCAAGGGTTTGTGCAAAAAGAAAGATGAATGCATGAATGAATGAATGAATGAATGAATGAATGAATGAATGAACAAATGAACAAAATAACATGCAGGTAGTGAAAAGGCTGCTATGTCAATCATTAGGAAACAAAAGAGAAATTTAGAATAATCACTTGTATTCTGTAGTCATCCAGAAAGTTCAAGAAAAACGTATCAGAGATTGTCAAAAATCACCCACAGCAAAGAATTTGAGTAAGATTACGTTTATAAGAATTGCTAAATTTAAAAGACTTGATGAATTATTTACTAAATATGATAATTCACTCCAACATCATACTTTTCCCCACGTATCCATTTATTCTTTACTAAGCTTGCCAATATTTCAATCTGGATTCGCTTCACTGGTTAATATATAAGCCAAAAGTTAGAAGTATGTAATGTTAATGTATGTTCTAATGTTATCATTGTATTCATATTTGTCACCCCTAATATATTGTGTTAAAATTATAATCATAACGTTATTCATGTATTGGCATTATACTTATTTGTTACACTAATTCACCTGTTTGGATGGATTATGTTTGTCTTCAGCTATGTGTGATGGTTGTGGGTGGCACAGGCTATTGCAATATTCTGAAAGTAAATTTAGTGCTTTTACCCATGGTTCCCATTTTTTGCAAGAGCTTCTCCTAAGTCTTTTCTCACCCCTGAAGAGGGCCAAAGAGATGTACAAGTAAAAAGCCCCTCCATACATACAAACATACACTTTCATATTTGTTTACAAAATTTGATTCCCAATCAATGAAACTTAATTTAGATGATTTTATTTGTACAACTAACTATGAATTGGAGGAACTAAATCTAATCTGGGAAACTGGATCTAGTACTTTATTTCACTTGATTTCAGGTTTTGAGATGATGTCAAGTTTTGAAGCTTTGGCAACCAAAACCCCACCCCAAAGGAGTCTACCATAAATGAGGTTGACAGTCATCACTCCCTATTATATTCTGTATGCAGTCTTCCCCCCCTCCCCATGCATTGTCAGCTCAACACTTCCTCTGAAGTGTAGAATGACAGGAATGTACTTTGACCATCCACCTTGCCTCTCCTGAAGAAATAAGAGACGGAACAAATGAATCAGAGTGTACTTGTGAGTCATCTACATGAAAGACTGAAAGCTTGATTTTTGTTGCTGAGGAAGATGAGGCAGGGAAAGAGATTTATATTAGACTCTTCTGGGAAGACTGAGCTTGAAATTCTCTCCCCTTGCTTTAAATCAGTGTAGATGCTTATCACACAAACATGATATAATCAAGATGCTTTACGTGAGAAATGCTGTTTCTTCTTCTCAGTACTGGAAAATATTACCCTCCATCACAGCTGCAAATTGCTATCACTGTAACCAAGGAGTGAAACTCATACATTTCCAAAACGATAGAACGTATCATCAATAGAAGACAATGATCTCTAAAAAAAACAAATAGTAGAAGAAATGTAGATTGAAATTTAGAAATAACATAATTTGGATTTAAAAATTACTATGCAGAAGAGCATGACCAGTAGACCATCCGATGCCTGTTCAATCTACTACTCAAGTCCAGGTGTTTGTGTTTTACCTCTTCCTGGTATTTCTCATTAAAATAAGTTTGGACTGAACACTAGAATTCACTGTAAGACAGAAAACTTTTTACCATCAGATAGCCTTTCAATTCTTGTTTATGCTAGGATAAACAGACTCTGTCGGCACTCTTTTTCTTTCATGCTGGCATCAAAATTATTATACAACAATTATACAATATACCAGTGTAACATAATAAGCAAGATAGCAAAGGACAATATTTCTCTCTGTACTACTCTGATATTCTCACGAAATTTAATATCAAAACTTGAATCAGTAGATTGAATACAATTGTAGGATGACACTTCATGACTTTGCCTAATAAAAAGCAGACCAGAGAAATACTACCAATAAGTACATCAGAAATGTCCCCTTTTTTATCCCTATGAACTTCAGAAGAAAAGCTCCCTCTTCCACCTGGTTGCTAGGAAACCGGCATCCAGAGTTACTAGGTAGCTGCACATTCATGGCTTTCATATCTTTAAAATACCAAGTTGAAGATGCTACTGAAAGATAACCCAGAGTTTGTAGCTTTGTAGCATGCTTTCCAACCACTATTATCTCTGCATTTATTTTAGTTCTGCAAATACATTGTTTAAATCTCACCACAGGCTAATGTAAACAAAAAACAGAAGTTGAAAGAAAGATGTAGAAAGATGAAATGTGTATTGATCTTTACATCTTGATACAAAACAAAGCTGTGTTTTGTGAGGTGTGTTCACCTTTTATATTCAACTGTACAGATCATTTATCTTTTCAACATATCTCATTCTGTGGCTGTCAGTCATCTTCTTGATGATAAAAATTTATATTGGGCATTCCTTTTTTGTTCCTCCCTGAACTGTAGGAATCAGACTCGGGCTATGGAGAAGTTCTGCTTTCTATCAGCTATTTGCCTGCAGCAAATCGCCTGCTTGTGGTACTTATAAAAGCCAAGAACCTCCATTCCAAACAGCTGAAAGAACTCATTGGAAAAGGTATGGGAAAAATAAAAGCCTGCTGACAAATGCTATGAACTGAAATATTTCTTTTAGGGTTTTTTATGCCAATTTAGTCACATATGTGAGATGGGCAGCTGGGCACCTGTTTACTCTCTGTGTGTATATGTGTGTGTTTGTTTGTGTGTGTGTGTGTGTGTGTGTGTGTATATAATCACATATATACAGTATTGTGTATGAATGATACTTCTGCTAAGATTCAATAGCTGGACTGTATTTGAGCCTCGGTTTCCATCTGTCACTTTGAAGCAATAATATTGTTTTAACTAGCCAAGTTTCCCAAGATTGTGCAGATGCTGTACTGAATCATTGCCTGGACATTGCAGTAAAGGATTGGACCTAGAATTTGTGATTCAGTCCAGAGTAGAGGTGATATGATTGTGAACAAACTCATCCAATGCTGGCAACACAGCCTGTTTTGAATGAAAATGCACTCCCTCTGTGAAACCAATTTTTCAGGTCTTGGATGTTTCTGAAGCTGGCCTTGCTTATGGAAGATGAATGACAGATGGAGGAAGACTAAATGAGATGAGGAAGGTGATTGAAAGAGGGGAGGGATAATGTCTTCATGTCACCTATCCAGGCATTTCTTCAGCCAAACAGCTGTTAAGTTTCTTTCTGTCACACTTGAGAAATAAAGAACCATGAATTACAATGTTTAGATGTTGGAATAAAACCAAGGAGACCCAGACTGAAGCCCCCACTTGACCCTAATACTCACAGTGTAAGTTTGGGCCTATCTGTCTCTCAACTAAATTTGAGAGCCATCTCACCTGGTTGATCTATGAGCAAACTTATACAGATTTAAATTAAAGTTTTTAAGATATTCTCAGTATGATTTGTTCACTGATATTGAATAATTTTTCCTTTTAGTATTTTAAAAGCTATATGTACTATAGTATGGGTGTGCATGGAGACAAAGGGGGGAGGGAGATAGAGCGGGGGGAGGGGGGGAGAGAGAGTGAGAGTGTGTCTCAGGGCCATATTTTAAACTATTTTCTGAAGGAGAATTGAATTATATATTATATATTATAGTATATAGTATATTATATTAATTTATTATATTAATTCTTACTAGTTTTACTGTTTTAAATGTGGTTTTATACCTTGTAAGCCACCCTGAGTCGCCGTGGGCGAATAGGCGGCAATATAAATCCAATAAATAAATAAACTACCTTCAGCTGAACAGTCTGATTTACAGTATTAAGTTCCCACATCAGGTAGAAAGCTCACATTCAAAGAAACATGAGACTACCATGAGCAAGGATTGGATAAAGGACCCCTATTGCCTATGTTTTTTGAAGTTTACATAACTGAAGAGGATAGAATATATGTGTAAATAGCACAAGTGATTATGTTTAAGTATTTGTGTGTGTTTATAGGAAACATGGTGCTACTGGCTCAGAATCAATCCATTCTGGCCCATGAGATAATCATCCTAGGCCACTTATCAATTGCCATATTCAGCCTTCAGGGCAAATATGGCTGCCTATTCGTCTTTCAGCTAAATGTTAAGAATGATTAATGCCTTTAAAAGTATCCAACAGATTAGTGCACTTAGTCACTGTTGGTCTGTACAGATTTGGGTGACATGATTAATATGAGCCACAAAATTGAATGGATCACAAATAAATACTGTAGTATATAATAAAATATTATGTTTGGATGTGTGGTTATGTGTGGATTGCATGTATACACTTAATGTATTTTTTCATGGTGTTATGTAAATAATTCAAAACTTACATAGGAATTATGTGTAAACTCTCTGATGGGGTCCATTCAAGAATTCTTAAAGGTGTCAAATGTAGAACGGGTAGAATCAATAATTGAAAAAGAGCAAGTTTTGAGGAAGGAAAATGAACTAGCTTTCAACAAAGATAAATCTGCTTTACCAACATCCTGGATTTTCAGAGTATCAGCAGATGTGATCCTATTGATACTATATATATAAATTTTCAACAAGCATTTGACTAAATTCTATATGAGAACCTCTAGAGTAAATTTAGTAGATGTGGGATAAGGAGACTGATCCTTTTATGGATTGCTAAGTGGTTAAAACCCAAAAAGCAAAAATGCATTTTCTTTTTTTCTGCCTCAGGCTTCAGTTTTGGATAATTTAGGTTGGCCTGTTTTCTAGGGGTGGGTGGGTGTATATTTATCATATATACTCATATATGATAAATAATAAATAAATAACAATGAAAAGGCATTTGTATAAGTAGTGTCTCAAAAAGAAAACACTTCAGGCTATAAAATGGCACTGTCAATTTTTAACAGGAAACTATGCTATCAATTTTCACAATATGCAGCTGAACACCTGTGACTCTGTGGGAACTATCTGTGGTCTGTGAGTTCACCACCTATGAGGAGATTAGACGTGGGAAGAAGATAAATTCAGGTCTCTCATTAACTTCTTAGTCTTCTTCCCATGGTCCTTGGTGATGGTTGATATTTTCAAGAAATTCTCAAGGTATTTGTAATCAGGGGGAAGATAAAAATGCTGACATCTGAAGACTGCTTTCATATGACCATATCTTATCCCTGCCCCTGCAGATATATCTGTCAAAGTGACACTGAAGCACCAGGACTTGAAACTGAAAAAGAAGCAGACAAAGCATGCAAAACACAAGATCAACCCAGTATGGAATGAGATGATCATGTTTGAGGTGCCCCATGATCTGCTCTGCGCTTCAAGTGTGGAGCTGGAGATGCTAAGCCAGGATGCTGATGGGCAGAACCGCTTACTGGGCAAGTGTAGCCTTGGTCTGCATGCTGTGGGAACCGAGAGAAACCACTGGGAAGAGATGCTGAGGAATCCCAGGAGGCAGATTGCTATGTGGCACCAACTTCACATGTAGATAACAAGGGGGAAATGGTCATGTTCAGTAATCTGGTCTCAGACCTAGAAAAAAAATATTCTGTTTTAACATCCCAAACACGCACACATCATGAATTGAATCCATTCACGTGATTAAGCACAAGTCTTGTTTATTGATACTGTTTTACTAAATGAATATTGTTGAAATGGGCTAGTTAAAATGGCAAATAGTTACTGAGCCATGATAATGATTGGCTTGTCGGATCATTTTTTCAGCTTCTATTTCTGGCCATGCACAAAGGATTAATTTTATTTTTCACTACTTAATATCTGACCAATATTATCAGATATAATGAGTAATTTCATTAAAGACTTTAAGAATACAAGCCCCAGTTATGTTGGGCCCAATATTGTCCATTCAATTGTTCAACCTTCGAAAGCTATAAAAAACTATGATATTATTTACCTAGTAATTTGTATCCTGTACAATCAGCAGATGGCTACCTCTGTTTTTAAATGTTTTTGTTAATGTATACAGGGATATGTATCATGTTATTTATATATGTGGCAAAGAAAAATAGGACTTTGTCCCCTCCAAATCTATTTACAGTCTACAGGCAGAGACAAGATAAACAGCAGACACATACACACCCCAAAAAATCAAGAATAGGGGCATTTCTGGTATGCAAATACAAGCATGGGTGACAATGCTTCAGGCTTTCCTTGGTTGCTGTTGACATAGCTAGAGTAGCCTTGGAAATAAGTGAAGCAGTGGTTAGAATTTGATTATTCCTCTTCCTGAAGAAGTCCAATAAAAAATACTTCAAAAGCTGAATTTGCATTTCAATAGAATCTCTCATCTGGGCATTCTGTCTGCCTGAGGCAAGTAGCAAATGGTATCCCTCTGTCCTAATTAGTGTGCAGTATCATTCCCAATAATAAACCCATTATTTTCCCGTCTTCAGCAAAAAATCCCCTCCCCACTTCTTTTCCAATATTTAAAAGAAGTTGGATGGATCCAGATTTAAGTCATGCTTTTGAGTAATTTAATGAATTTATGCTACACTAAATTTATTGGATTTTTAATATTAAATGAATGGTTTGCTGCATTTTTACAATGCTAAATTCAAGTTGTCTAAGGATGTTGTGCTTATGATATGTTAACAAATGAAGCCAAGGTCAGAACTACCATTATGCTAAATTGATTTAGAAAGTATCACAGAAAGTATCTAAGTGTTTCATAGGAAAGAGGAGTTTTTGGAGAAATTTGAAGAGAGATGGATTCAGTGGTGGGATTCAATTTTTTTTACTATTGGTTCTGTGGGCATGGCTTGGTGGGCGTGGCAGGGGAAGAATACTGTAAAATCTCCAGTCAGAGGTGGTATTTGCCGGTTCTCCAAACTAATCAAAATTTCCGCTACCGGTTCTCCAGAACTGGTCAGAACCTACTGAATACCACCTCTGGATGGATTCATAGAGGTATTTCAAAGTGCAGGTCCCAATAAGGAAGAATAGCTTTAGTAAACAATGGACCAACAATAGCTGAGAGTGATAAAGCTGGAAAAACAAAAGTTACAGGTAAGATGTGATAGAATTTAAAAATCAATTTGGAAGACCCTGATTTTTTTGTATGATATTAAAAATCTGAATAATCTGAAAATCTGAATAAGTATGTGCAGTATCCAGAAGTGAATAGGAACATTCTTTTATCTATGATGCTAAAACTTTCATCCAGTTAAAGTTGGTATTAATTGTTCAGCCTTCCAGGAATGGAGATTTACTTAAAGAAAATTATAATGTGACAGTCATTAATTAAGAATTGTTCATGCTTATTAACATATAAGTATTGGAATACCTGGAAAAACATTGGAAAGTAATTATTTTTTGTTATTTGATGGCATTTTGAATGTCACCAAATACATTAGATCAGACAAAAATCTCTGCAATACATATTGCTTTCACAGCAGGATAATTAAAATGAAGAGAAAACTTGACCTCTCAAATATGTCTAATTTTAAAATATAAACACAGATACACTTTTTATGCTGTTACTCATCATCATGCTTTTACCATTTTGTTGCCTTTTCTCCTTATAATTCAGAATTAAAGAGAATTACATCTACATCTCCATTAATATCATTCATTACAGGCAGCGAGGAAAGCAAGGCTGAAATGTGTTCTCAAACTATTATAAGCTGTCCAAGGTTGGAAAGGGGACAAAGAGTAGCTAGTGTAACAGTCTTGTTTTTTGTTATTCAGTCACTGATTTGTTTCTGACCTGATGGACATTATTTCACCATGATAATCTGTCATTAATTGTTCCACTAAATTCTTATAAGTTGTGCTTGTATCATCAGTGATAATATCTAGCCTCGTTTTCTGATAGACTACTTTTGATTAATTTTTTTCAAATACTGCTGTCTTTTTAAATGGTTTTTAATCTTCATATTATGTGTTCAAAAAGTTTAAACTTTAGTTTCATTGCTGGTGATTTCATTGAGCAGTCTGCTTTTTATTTCGTCAACCAGTGAATAATTTATTCTTTTTGGAGTCAAAATGTTCTCAAGAATTTTGTTCACCGCCATAATTCAATGGCATCAATTCTTTGTTCAGCCTTGCTGATAGGCCAGTACTTACAGCCATGTGTTCTAACTAGGAAAATCATGGTTTTGACCTTTAAAGACCTGTAATGTCAACCAAACCAAATAGAAAAATCCTAGGAAATTCCTGAAAGCTAGATATTTTGACAAATCAGTCATTTATAGAGACATAGATATAAACCTTGTCTATATACCAATTAAAAGATATAATCAAAAGTCAAGGTAAAAAGCAAGCTGCCTTGAGCACACCCTCACTTGTAGCTAATGTCCAAATAATCAGTAACAATACCAAATAAATAATATAACAGTATAACAGTCTTCTAGTCCAACCACCTTCTCAAGAAGGAGAGCCTATATCATTTTGGACAAATGGCTGTTTAATCTCTTCATAAAAACCTATAGTGATGGTTTCTTTCAAGAGGCAACTGGACTTTCTGGTTTTGCTTCTCATTCAAGAAGCTTCTTCTAGTGAGGGTGCATCCACAACTTCTGAAAGTAAGTCATTCCACTGATTAATTGTTCTCACTGTCAGGAAGTTCTGGGTTAGATGTCTATTTACTCTGTTTGTTTCCAAATATCACTTCTTGTCCTGTCTTCAGGTTCTTTGGAGAATATGTTGACACCCTCCTCTCTGTGACAGCCCCTCAAATATTGGAGATCTGCTATCAAGTCATCCCTAATCCTTCTCTTCTTTAGACTAGATATACTCAGTTCCTGCAACTGTTCATCATATGTTTTATCCTCCAATTCCCTAATCATCTTTGAGATGTTCTCTGCACTCTTTCTAGAGTTTCAACAATTTTTTATGTATCCTGGTGACCAACACTGAATGCAGTATTTCAAATGTGGTCTTATTAGTGCAATTTAAAGTAGTACTACTATCCCTCTGTTGATGCAGTCTAGAACTGCATCATCTTTTTTTGGCAGTTATAGCACACTGCTAGCTCACAGTTCAGTAATTGTTCACTAAAACTCCTAGATCCCTCACAGCTACTGCTGTTGAGCCAGGCACTACTATTCTCTACCTGTGCATCTGGGTTTTTTTTTCTGCCTCAGTGTAAAACCTTACTTTTCTCAAGACTGATTGCATTTTATGACTGATGATGATTGCATTTTATTGGATACAGCCCAGTGTTCTGGATCTTGAGCCTATCTTTCAAAGTGTTGGCTATTCCCCCCAACTTGATGTTGTCTGCAAATTTGATAAGTACCCTTTCTCCCTCCATATCTAAATTGTTTATGAACATTGAAGAGTACTGGGCCCAAGAAATAACCTTGGAGTGCCTGACTGCATGCTTCCTCCATGTTCCCTCCACTGAAGACTACATGTCTAATACAGTTGATCGGTCAGTTACAAATCCATCGAGTGGTGATGCTGTCTATCCCACATTTTTCTACTTTACCAAAAAGTAACTGTGGTCTATTTTGTCAAATGCTTTACTGAACTCCAAGTATACAATGTCCACAGTATTGAGGAAATGCTGAATCAGGGAACAAACAATACTCTAATCAGGGAAGAAATCAAGATTATGCAGGGCAAGCTGCTATATATAAACAATCAGCAAACCCTTATGTTGATATTACTTGGCCTGGCAATAAAATGTTTTCAGAAAAACATACAAGCTCAGAGAATACCAAGAACCCAATGAATGAATAATAGTGCAATAGAGCTAAAAAAATAATCACTCTTCCAAAACTCCAACACAAAATGCCACATAGTTGCAAAAAAGCCTACCAGATAATACTAATGAGAATTAAAGCCATGTAGAAATGATTAGAGAACCTTAGTTTATATTAATTATTAAATAAATAGAAGCTAGTATATGATATTTATGAGAGTGAATATCTAAAATTTGCCAGATGAAGAAGTCGTTTTAATCCCTGTTTTTAAATTACATCAAAAGGACATTCAGGAATTTGTTGTTGTTGTTGCTGTTGTTAAATTAAATCTCCCTGGCCAACCACATCATCTGAACTGCTGCTTAGAATTTTCAATGACCTTCTTTCTCCCAAGATTTAAATAATATACTGGAGAGACCCTATGGAAATGGGGTTGCTATAGAAACATTGCATCTGTCATTGTTCTATTTCCCCCAATGCCCCAGAAGATAGAGCAGATACAGACTAGGTGGCTAAGGTTCTCTTAAATCTGCAGTCCTTTATTGTGTGCTGGAGATTTTTTCCAGTGCTTTTGGAAATAAAGGAGGAGTAGGAGAACAGTACAGGAAATGATGACCTGCCAGACTTCTTCATACCAGCTGGTATGGTCTCTTCTTCAGGAGAATTGTAAAGGTAAGCCATAAACAGCAATCCATAAACAGCAATCCAGTCATATTGTACATGGATGTGCACAAAGTGCATCAAATTACTCTGAAAGGATAGCTGAATAATTCATTTCCTATGAACGGGATTGGAATCCAAGACTTGATGAGTGAAAAAATGTGTCAAAGAGGGAAAGTATAACATATAGGCTGTTCATATTAGTTATATTAGAGAAATATTTCTGAGTGTTTGCTGCATTGGTTGAAGATACAAATATAACTAAGAGCCATGGTAGTGCAGTGGTTAGAATGCAGTATTGAAGGTTAACTCACTGCTCAACCAGCAGTTTGATTCTCATCTACTCAAGGTTGATTCAGCTTTCCATCCTTCTGAGGTCAATAAAATGAGGACTCAGATTGTTGGAGGCAATTTGCTGACTCTGTAAACTACTTAGAGAGGGCTGTATGAAGCAGTGTATAAGTAAATGCTATTGCTATAATTTTGCTATACTTCTTTCATTTTTTTTCCAGGACATATACAAATGTATTTGTAGTGTGTGCATGTGCATATTTATAATATTAAGTATATATAATATACTATCATTAATAGGTTAATGATGTCATTTATACCACCATTAAGTGACCTATGAGAGAATTTGCAAAGTATGTACATACACAAGCAAAAACTTGAGGCAGTGAGATGATTTTGGCAGCTCACAGGCAATTGGATTGGGTTGCCTGGGCTCTTTGAACCTGGCAAGATGATCTCAAATTGGTCTGGGCCAGGGGAGTCCATAAAAGCTGATTCCTGGCATGGAATTCCTATGGCATGGACCAGTTAGGAATCAG
Organism: Bungarus multicinctus; assembly: GCA_023653725.1. Classification (NCBI taxonomy): domain Eukaryota; kingdom Metazoa; phylum Chordata; class Lepidosauria; order Squamata; family Elapidae; genus Bungarus; species Bungarus multicinctus. The sequence continues at coordinate 97,037,633 of CM042838.1, read as the reverse complement.
CCTGTCAGGATGACATACTGTGCAGTACATACAGAGTAGTCAGTTCCTGTTTAGTTGCTTGTGAGGTACACAACAAAGCAGCACACTCTGCCTCTGCAGATGCCAGCCACAGCTGCTGGAAAAACATAAAAAACTAATCTAAAACCATCCCAAAAGCTCATCACTGCTTCATAGAGACCAGTAATGAAAGCCTACATCCATATATTGTATTATTTGCTTCTACAGTTAATCATCTTTTTATCACTTGCCTACATGGATGGAGGAAACGCCTCATGCCTTTTCTTTCTTCTACATGTATTAAAAAATAACACTAGATAATTGCAGTTACCAGTTCCAATAGAATTATGCTTTAATTTGCATTCCTCTAGAACTATGGATTAAAAAATTGCTCATTTATTACAGAATTCTAAGAAATAGGAGCAGGTGGGAACTAATTTGAAGACACAAGCTGTTCTTGACTGTAGCAAATTGACAAATTGTTACAGCAACTTTCACTGGAGCTTTGATCCTTTCAATAAGGAAAAGAAAACAAGAAAATTTAGATAATCCATATAATTTGGAAAGACTTATTAAAGCTTAGTGTACCTATTTATATATCTTTGCCTGACTGAGCTGCTCCTCTGGGAGCTTGATGCTGCATACAGTAAATTCTTCACTCAATAATGCTGTATAATAATACTGTATCATCTCTTTGTTGTTTTAGCTAGGAACATTAAAGTGAGATTAATTGGCCTCATTAATCTGATTTCAAGAAGAAATATATAAAATATTCTCTAAAAAATATGAATATGGAATTGAGCCCAGACAGGTTGATTAGTTGTTTGCCTTTTAATTTCTTTAAAAAGCAGGTCAGTTATGTAATTCAGTATGCTGTAAAAGATTCTGAGTTGAAGAAATATGATAAAGTCTAGACATCCTTACCACAAAAGAAGAGGCCATGTCTGGAATTGAAAGTAAAAAAACAATCTAGTAGGGGATAGGGAGTTAAGAAAAGAAATGAAAGAATCTAAATTCTACTCATCTGCTTCATTCAGGTAGGAAATGTCATTGAAAAAATGTCCAACAGACAATTATTAAGGGATGTTTAGGAAAACATTTAGACCCCGTACTACACAATATAAAACTCTTGTGTCTGTTTGATACTTACTAATCTTCAGTTGAGTGAAATGCTGCATCATAGGGCAAAACTTTGTCAACAAAGAATGAAATTTGGGGATTTTTTTTTTTTTTTTTGCTATTTTCAGTGCTGTAGGGCTGCTGATGTTCAGTGCCACCACCACATTGCCATAGTCAGCTGTGGCCACATGATTCTCATTTTCTTCATTCCCTGACAGCTTCCATAAGTCAATGGGTAACCCAGCAGGACCTGATATGTTTACCAATGTTCCTGGCCACCTTCCAACTAGCAAAGTCTATGCTTGTGGGAAGTTTGCAGGGAGAAAGTCAATAGAAAAAAGGGCATAATGTTCACCATCCCTCTGCACTTGCACTACCGTGACCACTTGTATGCTCTCCTGCCACTAACTTGTCTGTGGGAAGGGAAGGGAACATGGAGGGAAGGTAGAAAGAGAAGGAAGGAAAGAAGGAAAAAGGAGGGAGGAAAAGACAGAGGGAAGGGAGGGAAGGAGGGAGGAAAGAAGAGGAAAGAAGGGAGGAAAGAAAAGAGGAAAGAAGGAAGGGAGGAACAGGGAGGAGGGAGAAGGGAAAGAAGATTTCTGATGTTCACTGCCAGCTTCCCATGAGGAAACTCAATGAGGAAACCAACAAAAGTCATTCTGATTATAGTATTTGTCTACCCAGAGTCATCTATTTGCCTGCTTAGGTAAGGAAATATTTCTGAAACAATGACTCAATGAATCATGGGTTATCTAGTCACAGTTAAAATTTTTTTCAATTACCTTAATTTGTATTGCATAGCCTTTTGCAGTTTTCATAACTGCAGTGCTGGTACAACTAAGCAAAATGGTATTAAATTCATTGGCCAATAATGGCCAAGGGCTATTGCTATGGCTTACATAAATCTTGCATTTTTAGATCAAGATAGCAATCTAGCATCTTTATCTATAATGTTATTTTCCATGGTGAGTTCTATAATATTCTTAAAAGAAATTCAATGACATTTTCAAAAGTGGAATTTTATCATTAGGAAATGAAAAGGAAAATTCACTGCTGAAAAGTTAGCAAAGGGCTAATTGTAGGGAATATCTGAAACAGTCACCAAAACATGGGTGTATAGTATTTCCATCCCCCTTCCTTCCAAGTCCTTTAAATTACGTTAGCACCTTGGATGCTAGCTATGAGCTCTTTGATTAAAAACTTTTTTTTGCTTTCCTTTCATGGCAAATATATAGCTTACTGCTGAGAGATTCTGAGTTGATGCTCCTTATTTAACACTTTGTCCTATCCTGTTCCAGCTAAGAACTTCCTTCCCTTGTAAACTGCTTGCTCTGGTTATTGATGGTGTTTAGATTTACAGCCAACTTTATGATATGGCTTCTATAAGACCAATTGAAGTCATCGCAGTAGTGAAGTCTCTTATGTTTGTGGTTTGCAATTTAGGTACTTATTCTCTTCCTGTGTTGTATAATAAGTTTATTTCCATCCATGACAATAAGGGCATGGTGCAGAATATGCTGCTGTAGCAACAAGTAAGGTGTAGAGACCAGTTGGACTCTATAGAAGAGAGAAAAGTCCAGTTTGATCATATTTATCAGTCCAGGTTACTTTAATTAAGGCCACCAGGTGACATTGCTACATATACATTTTTGACTGGGAGATGTCTGAAGATATCTGACTTCAGAATTCTGAGGAAACATATATCATCTGCTTAAAAAAAACTATTAAAGAAGCATGAAGAATTGATTATTTTAAAAGGTACATAACCCTTGATATATATCTCAAGGCCTCAAGCTAAGAAAATAGCAGAGAAAAATGTAGTAGAGTGGCTCAGAAGCAATATTTCATTTTGACATATTTTTAAATGGTGTTGTTATTGTACAAAATGAAGTATCTGTTGTTGTTGTTGTGACTATTGTTTAAAGCACAAAATAAAATATAAGATTTGGTATCTACTATGCCATTCGTACATACAAAAATAAAGCTAATATTTATCAATAAAATACAGATCGAATTGTATTGCTTATTATATCACATTTGTTTTAAATTGGAAAACTACATTTTAATAAGGCAGTTGATTATTTCATTTTATGGCTAAAGATTATAAAATGTAATTCACTAAAATGTCTCAGATAAATGACACTAGAGCAACTTTCAATCATTGGATTGTACCTTCAATTCTACCACTGAGGGCATATCTGTGCTTACCATTTAAGTTGTTCTGTTCTTGCTTGTGTCAGCTTGATTTTTTAAGTGTCCAGATTGAAAAACTCTGAAAATATCCTTCATCATATTAAGTATGGAGTGAAGGTTATCATATTGCCCCATTGTACAATTTCACATTGCTATGCTCTCCATGTTTTTCTTTCAGTAAAATGGTTGTCAGTATTTACTTCTTAAACATTGTATAATGTATATGTAAAAGTATATGCACATTGTATGTACTCAAAATTGAGTTACATTTACAGTACAAATAAATTTACATTATACATAAACACCTAAATTACATTTATTTATATAAAAGTTGATGCTCTCTGCTTGGCTGTTCCCTTGAAGGTGTTTCAATACCAAATTAGGTAACATCACCAGTACATTTATTTCTGCAATGTTAAAACATCAAGATGCTTTTACAAGGCATAACAAATAGCATTTCCCATCCCCTTCTTTTCAACTTTCATTGTAATAAAGCTCATTTTACTAGTTAAGCTAAAATAGCACATTGTTTCAAGATCTTCAGTTAGCATTGAGTAAGTTGTTGGTTTGAAAGCCATCATAAGTCCTTTAAAATACTTTTTAATTTTTTCTTGCTGTCTAGCATTATTCCTGAGCCTTTTTTTTAAAAAAAGTACATTCAAGGATTTTACTCTTTTTCCAGTCCTTGAGGTAATAGGGTTTCACCTTCAGCTCTAAAATAGACCAAATAAGTTATCAGAAAACAGACAACAAATACATTTACCTCAGGTGATAAAAAATGGTAAACCATGTAAAGGTTAGTTTTGTTACCCATAGAATCCAGTGTTTAAAAGCAACAGTCTGGGCTGAGATGCCTTATAATTGACAACCTGGTTCATAAAGTGAGATGAGGAAGGGTGTTATTGCTGAAGTAGAGATTGGCACCAAATCTCCAATATCTCACATTTTCTGCCACACTGTCCTCAGCTTTTCACTAGCATTATCCTACTCCCCATCTGTTCTTGCAGTCAGCCAGGCCTCTGCCAGACGGTCACATATTTCACTTTCATGACACCTGGTAACTACATTCACAGTTAAAAATACATTGCCCCACTCTTTCCCAGGAACAGAGCAGCCTGTTTTTGACAACCTGTCAACCCTGATCTCAGTTCATCCCTTTCCTCTTTACTTACCTACCTGATTTTTCCCAAGTCTGTACCCAGGGTTTCTTCCGTCTTGCTTTCAACACTTCAGAAAAAGGGATCTTCCTCCTCAACTTCATATCATTTAGAGAGCAGGTTGATTTGTGATCTTCTTTTTCTGAAGCTATCTATCTGTCTGTTGTTCTCTCAATTTATTCAGTTCTGTGAAGATCCAAGATCCAATGAGATGGGAGTGGAAATATCTTGCCACTTCCTTAGGAGTTTTAGAGCCTTTAAACCCCAAAATAATAGATGGGGTTCTACATAACCTTAACTCTGCCATCTTCATCCTGAATTTCCTTGTTAGCTAAAGCATCCAAGCAAGAGTTAGGGAGTAGATCTAGGCAACAGTCATTTGGAGAAAATAATTCCTTGAAAGAAGCATTGGTTCACCCCATCATCTAAGCCTGCCTTGAATCTGTTTCTGTGTGAGATCTATTGTATCATTCTAAATCCAGCACCTCTTTTTTGAGAGACAAGTGTTACAGAGAAGCCTGGAAGATGGGTTCTGGATATGTGGAAAAATCCATGTCTGGGCATGGGACTAAGATTATCATGGATGATTGTGGCACAATTTGGATAATGTGTTGTCAAACCTTATCTTGCTAGACTTCTTGATAACTTTGATATTGTCAATTTTGAAATATTTATGGAGTGCATGCAAAATTTGGCACAGTCTCTGGTTCTGTTCTTCCTGAATGGGCTTGGTTCTCACAAGGAAAAAATTTCATTCTGTTCCTCCATCCTACTTAGTAGCTGGAGAGATAATTCATCAGTTGGGGTGAGATATCATCAGAACTCTGGGTTACATGGGAGATGTGATGTTTGGGGTATCTTGACACCAGTAATGGAATTGTTACTGTATGTTGTATTAAATTGTATTGCACAGTATATTAATTTATTGTTGGTTGTTGCTCTTTTACACCATTTAGAATCAGCTGATTGAAGTGATTTATATATTCATAAATAAATATTTAAAAATGTTGACAAAGCTTTGCTACAGTCAAGAAAGTATATTGTTATTTTTTATCATCTTTCTCTTTGCACAAAATGTCCCTAGCCAATATCTCATATATGTAGCATAATTTTCTCACTGTATATTCCATATTCATTCAATGAGAATGTTCAAATGCTAGTTTTCCCTGCATCATAAGTTGAACAAACCCCCATGGATTGTCTACCTATCACCATTGACTTGATGCAAATTCCCAAACCCTTGATTCCTCACTAACTTTAAAATATATGTTATCATTTGTTTCCTTTTGCAGTTATAGACTAAACCCACATTCCCCAAAATTCTTCCTGTTGGAGGCATCTGTTATCCCATTGGAAAATTGCCTTCTATTTTCACTATCTCATGGCTGAAAATAGACAATTCAGCCTAGCTATTCATTTAGCCTAGCTTGAGATAAAAGACATGTAATGAAATTTTGTTGTTAATTATTCTTATAGGATTTGCTTTATGCAATACTTTCAGAATTTGTTGGGATGTACTTATAGGCTTGTTAAAATGCTAGTTTCACTGTAGATACTGTTCTGGTCAGCAATCCATTCTAAAAGCAATATCTATCTTTTAATACATAAATGGGGCAGTCAAATTACATTTCCAGAGATTACTGAGAGCTTTGCACATGCTGCAGAAGTGTTCCAACATAAAAACATCAAGAACACAATTCCATTGATTCTCAAATTAGTAAAAATAGAAATCTGTTTTGAGACACAACAGGGCTAGGAGAAAGAGAAGCTAGGAGGATATCAAGATAGAGCTTTGAAAGAGATATTTCACTCTCCATCCCACACACACTTTAGGCAAATAACCAGCCTGTTTCCAGCTTTAGAGATCAGGAGCAGATCCTATAAAGTCTTGAATTGGAAGTGGTTTGTGGATTTCAAAGTATGTATAAAATTACTTTATGAAAATTCTGGACAACAGGAAGTTCAATCAAAAGGAGATCAAAAGGACTGTACCTGCAAAACAATGGCTGGAGGCTGACCACTTTCTCAGTTAAAGGAAGAAAACAGAAACCTTGCAGAATGGTGTGATTTGGTAAAAGAAAAAAAAGGTAAGGGGGTTCCATCTTGGTGGGGATTTAAGCTTGTTATTCATACCAAAGCGGAAGAGTATTCTAGGACTCTGTTCCAAAATTGCCTTTAGCTTTGAACTGACAGTAATTTCAATAGAGCAGACAGACTGGATAAGGTCTTTCTCAGGCTAAGTAAAAATACATATCAGCTCATGGGCTAAGGAGATCAATTCACTCCAGATTCCAGTTGAAAGTTACTCACCCAGTAACCAAACAAGGACCGAATAGAGTTTGGTAGTAGAGTTCAATTGGACAGATTAAAAAAAGAGGAAATGTTATGTTCTAAGAAGTCAGATAAATACATCATCTTACTTGCTTCTTAGGCAAGAAAATGTTGATAATATTTTTAAAAAGGAAATTGCAGATTTTTCAAAGAGGAAATAAATCAGAATGTCTTCAATGAGTGTCCAGGAGATGAAGGAGCCCTCCTTTGATGTTGGCTATAGATAGATAGCAAAGGAGTTATTCTTCACTCATCTCCAATTTTCCTGGCAATCACCGTGAGGAAAACAACAGAAAAGATGACCAGATTTTTTTTTCATCTTTCTCGAGGAGGGCAGGCAGAAGAATCCCTGCTTCTGGTTTCAAGTGTCTTCTCCTCACAGGTTTTGGCCCTAGGTAATCTAAACTAATTTTGGCAGCAACAGCTCTGCAGCAAAGAGGACTTTCAATGGCTTTTTGGTGGGCTTCTCTAACTCTTGTTCTTCTGGGAGAAAAAGTGGATCTTTTGGCTTTGACAGAGCAGGTATCCCCAAGTTCTTCTACTTTCCCTCATCTTTCTGTTTTTCCTGACCCATGTGGATTAGCAAAAGTTGGGGAGTGTGGCTTTTCGGCAATGGAAAAGCCCAAATTTTCCTGCTTCCAATAGGTAAATAATCCTGATACAAAGCTGCACTGGACAGGGCCAGGGACATGCCTATAGTAGCCTCCTCCATTACTTCAGAACTTCCTTTTTTGAAAAATAGCTAACTAAATGGTGGGATCATGTCTCAATGTCCAAGAATAATCTTCATTTAAAAAGCAAATCTGATACAGAATTTCATTCTAATTGAAAACCATTCTTGGATTATAATTTAATATATGAATTTGTGCAACGTTCACATTTTAGTTTTTATGTCTAAAATTATAACCTAATTTTAATTCGAGCATATATATTTTAAAATAATATTTTGTATTTGATTATAATATTGTATTCTATTGCTAAATCAATGGATATTGATATGTAAATATGTATGAGGTAGATTTTAATTCATTCTTTCCTTCCTTTATCTTTTTTTAAGTATAAAGATTATCCTGTTTGTCTATATTTTGTATTTTTTTATTTTAAACAATAGATAAATGATCAGTGACAGTTGACTGATATTTCTGAAATGACAGCCAATCGAAGGAGATGTTTGCTTTGTTTACAAATATTTAACATTTAACATAAAAATATGAAAGCATTTGCTTTACCTTTTTACTGGTGTCTCACTCATCTTTCTGAGATTTCAGAAAAAGTAGTGGAGGTAGGGAAATAGAAATGGATAAGATGGCAAGTATCTCCATGGAAACCAGTCAGCAATATCAGAAAATTCATACTTTTGAATCATTTTTCCTCACCTCCCTTGAAAAGGTCAGCAGAAATCACGCCTTCTCATGGAATATTATGAATACATCTATATGGTTTCAAAGACCAGTATATGTGAATGCTGTAAAAATTGCTGAGGAAAATCCATTTCTTACAGAGCAGAAATATTTTTGTTTTTTTATATGCAAATCCTCTTTTCCATTACTGGAGAGATGGTACTGCTGAAGGGGAAAACAGCAAAAAAAAAACCCAGAAAAGCTGCTAGCCTCACTTGATTAAAGCCCAATGCCAGCTTCTTTTTCATTATGATTTTCATATCAGGAAGACACAATGGACCTTTGAAACAGGGGGAAAGGATTCTTTATTCCTTCAGAGAACAGGGCCTTTTAAGGCAGCTTCAGGATAAGGCAATTTGCTCATAATTAGAGTGAACAGGAAGATCTAGCAGCATGCAGTCCAAAAGCTGTTTCTATGTAACAGACAGTTTCTGTCACTTTCATGAGAAGGCGGCAGAATGCTTTGACGGAATAAAGGATTGGAACAGGAGGAGAGCAAATAAATGAGATTTTGCTGTATTTTATCTTTGGTGGGGTCAGCAGCATCTAAGCAGAGAAGCAAAGGGAGGATCAGACAGATAAGGGGTATCAAACTCATGTCGTCACTGTGGTGTCACATGATGTATTGGGGCTTCCTCCCCCTTCACTAAACCGGGCACGGGCATGGCCAGTACGTGATGCATCTGGCCTGTGGACCAGGAGTTTGATAGCCCCGAGATAGATGAATTGTTGAATAGAAGTCTTTGGCTGGCAAGAAGTCACATACATATTCCTTAAGGTTCTGCTTCTTACTGGACAGACAGTTGGTTTGTATGACCAAGAACACAAATATTTGCAATATGCTAACCAAATAACAAAATAACAGAGTTGGAGGAGTCTTGGAGGTCTTTTAGTCCAACCCCCTGCTGAAGTAGGAAACCCTATAACTTTTCAGACAAATGGTTATCCAATCTCTTCTTAAAAACTTCCGACGGAGCATCCACAACTTCTGATTAATTGTTCTGCCAGGAAACTTCTGCTTAGTTCTAGGTTGATTGTCTCCTTGATTAGTTTCCATCCATTGCTTCTTGTTCTGCATTCAGGTACTTTAGAGTATACGTTGACCCTCTTAGATATTGGAAGACTGCTATCATGTTACCCCTAATCCTTTATACTGAACTAGATACACTCAATTCCTGCAACCGTTTTTATAGGTTTTATCCACTGGACCCCTAATCATCTTGGTTGCTCTTCTCTTCGTGATTTCAAGAGTTTCGACATTTTTTATATCACTGAACAGAGAGAAACCTGGTTAGTACTTGGTCGGGAAAATCCAAGGATGTGGTCTGACCTGAGAGATCAAAATAAGACTCCAGAATGCAGCATTGGAAAACAGTGGTGGGATTCAAAAATTTTTTACTACCATTTCTGTCGGCATGGCCATGTGACTGGGTGGTGTGGCTTTTTTTTTTTTTTGCTTTTTTTGCAGGCACCCCCACCCATTTGGGGGGCCTTCTGGGCCTCAGAGGAGCTCTATGGGGGCGTTTTTGCTCCCAGAAGTTTCCTCCGGGGTTCAGGAAGAAAAAAAAAAGAGCATGGGAGGGGCATGCAGCACCCCTCCACATTCTGTTTTGGGACCTTCCTGTCCTCAGAAGAGCCTCTGGGGGTGGGCATTTTTGCTCCCAGAAGGCTCCTCTGGGACTCAGGAAGAAAAAAAAACAGAGCATGGGACGTGCACGCACCACCCCTCCATGCTGTTTTGGGACCTTCCTGGCCTCAGAAGAGCCTCTGGGTGGGCGTTTTTGCTCCCAGAAGGCTCCTCTGAGCCTCAGGAAGGCGAAAAATGGAGAGGGGGACTGAGCTCCTCCCTCCATTTTTTGCCCTAATAGGCCTCAGCAAGAAATACCTAAGGGATAAGTGTCAGGCGGGGTGAGCAAGCATCGGGTGGGCAGGGCAAGCGAGCTAGCAGTGACCGGACGACTGGGTCAGGGGCATGGTCAGCCAGAACTTATTATTGGTTCAGCGACCCATGCCAAATCCTTGCTACCAGTTCGCCCGATCTGGTGAGAACTGGATGAATACCACCACTGGTGGAAAATCATTTTTATGCTCTGGGAAAAAAAATCTCAACAAAACATTCCTGAAGTCATATGAAATTCAGCTTGACTCAAATAAGACTTTTCTTTTTATTTTCTTTTAAGAAATATGTCTGCTGGAAATACACATGTAGCAGTGTATTTATTTTTAAATCACAATTAATTAAAACAATATCAAATTGCTAAGTAAACCACACATATTTGCACACACATATAGGTATGTACAAATAAACACACAAGGACAACCATTTTTCACACGAACGTAAGTATTTATTCCTTTTTTTCTGGAACAAAAAATCTTTGAAGAACATCTAGTTCAATACCATCTCCTGATATGTCTATCTTTTGCAACAGAAACAGCCATGGTAACATGGCTGATGCTACCAGTAGGTTTTTCATTAGGTAAAAAAAAGGTAAAGGACTCCTTGTAGATTTTACTCCGCTAATCATTGCTGACTATAGTGGAAGGTGCTCATCTCCATTGAGCCAGCGCTGTCCAAAGACATTTCCATGGTCATCTGGCCAGCATGACATTATGGATGCTGTTAACTAGAGACTGGTGTTATTTGATTATATTCTGATTTTATATTTGTGAATTGCTTGGTTGTTTAGCCTTAATTACTGTAACATTTGCAGTCACTCTAATATGAATGGGGTGACAACTTATTATTAATGCCAAATATCATTCTTATGCAATGACACTGAAAATTCATGCAAGTTTAGTATTTCTGTCAATGTTTTGGGATAAGATTATTAAAATGTGGTGATGTTAAAATATTTCATCTGATTCTTGAGGAGAGGGGGTATATCTAGAAAGGTTATGTGGGTCAAAGCTTTCTCAGAAAGTAGTCAATACAGTCTTTATCACTTGTGACTTTCTTAGTGAGTGGGTGGACTCTAACACTGGCACTATTCTTCACTATTGGCAGGCCAGACACCCAAACAGAACATCTCTCTTCCTCCCTCTCCATCATCAGTCCAGTATGGAAAGTTTGATCTGTCTTCAAAATCTTAAATGATGTTTATATTCAATTCCCCTAAAATAAAGAACATTGAAAGCATGAAACAAAAATCACAAAGCACAACAGCTTGAAAAAACATGTTTGATATTTGCCATGGCTATTAACTGACAAAAATGTGACTAAAATGGATAGTTTGGAGAGCAGATGAGTAGAAGTGCTTTACTGAAACCACAACTGAGAAGCAGTGATTTACAAGGGAAAACAATCCCCCCTGAAGCTATCTCTTTCCAATGCATGATGTTTCCATTTTAATGGAGAGTTTAACAAACATGTTATAAAACAATAAGGACTATTCCAATTAGCTTGCAATAGCAAGAATAACACTATTTTGTTAGCCTTAAAGACTAACAAAAAATAATATGCAATAAGCTTCAGCCCATGTCTTCAGATAAAGGTACACTGACTCACTTTAATAAACTGAAGTGTTTTTAATTAATCATATTACATTACAAGTATAATGTATGACAAAATGAAGGTTCTCGTGTACATACTATTATATATCAACATAGCTCTATTCGTATCCAGTGTCCTAGCCCCTCTCACACAGGTACTATAAAGCATAGTCTGCAAAGTAATAACATTTTTTTAAAACATTGTCAGAAAAGGTGTGATATTAACATTTTTAATACATACGTAGTAATAGATTTCTAGATTGTTTCTCCCCCTCCTCTCATTTATACATGTGCATGACCAAAGAGTTTGGAATTGAGTTGGTGAGGGTAGAGGGACAAAGGCAAATAGGAGGAGGTCTGAGGCACCCCCTTGTATCTGCAAAATGAGTTTGTGTGGGAATGTTTGGCAGACCTCCTTGTTGCACTTCCATAATGGATCAATCATTTGGGTGATGCACCTCTTGAGTCAGCTGGGAAGAGGTGCAATGTTGAAAGATTTTGGTGTAGACTGAGGGTGCATTGTTGGCAGCACATGGGCTGGAAGAAAGTCCAGTAGCCATGAAAATATAACTATCCATGAGATTCAGTCCTGAGGAAAAGATTTTAGGTAGCCATTCCTGTAGGGGCTTACACTTCTGAAACTTCTGGAGTTTCAGGTCAGCCAGGTTTGTAACTGAGGTGAGTTTCCAGAGTTGTGTGGCATAGTACAAGAAAGTAACAAAACTTTATCAGCAGATGTGTTCAGCACAAGCTCGCTCAACACCAAAGCTGCGTAACACCAGTGCAAGCAGTCACATGGTAGAGAAAAAATGGTTCCCACATTCTCCCTTCCAGCCCCTAATAATAATAATACTAATAATGCTACTAATAAAACTTGCATAAGATAATATATAGTGCCAGTATGATTGGAAGTCCAAATCTTAAATTTCCCCATTCTTTCAATGTGGCAACTGAGCCTATGAACATCACTAATGCTTAGGATACCTGCTTTATAAACAGAAATGGATTTTCAGCTGCAAAAATCCAAATGGCTTTATTCAGGTTTGAACAAAGAAAAGAGAATATGTACTCATAAAGTTCTGAGCATATGTCACAAACATCAATGAAGAAAACTGTGGCAAACCATTGCCAACATCCCCCCGCCCATATTCCCCATTCATACCAAAAAGAATAGAGTCATATTAACATTATGTTATTGGAGTGGTTCAATCATAATGCCTTAAGCCAACATTACTAAATTAATACAGTGTTCAGGATACAGCATTCTCTGTGTGATGACATATCTACTGACCATCCTGAAAATCACTTCAACTGAGTTTGTTCAATAAACAATGAGAAATTAGCTGCACTTTGAAAAATAACCCAAAAGAATGCAAGTAGGTAGCTAAGGAACAGTAATGCAATTGCCAGTACTGAGAAAGCCTTCAGCTAAATATATTTGCCTATTTTATAGAGCCATGCAAAGCCCCAAAGAGGTACTTAGCTTCAAAGTTTAAATGAAACACTCTTACAAAGAGAAATGTTCCTCCACTTCTAAGTGCTACCATGTCACTTGGTTCAATGCGAAACACCTTCTGTGCTGGTGTACCTTATGTGCAGAAATTAGTCTTTCTGAAGCTAAGTGGCTCTTCCTCAACACAGTGCCTCATCAAGATAATGGGTGCCCATCTCACACACGCTCCCATTCATCCTTCCATTCAAGAGCTTTATCTATTTATTCCCTGCCTTTCTACTTAAGCTGTCATGCTATATCCCTTCTCCATACAGTTCTTACCCTTATATCTTATCCTTCGGGTAAAAAAATGCTGTGTTCTTGTTTTAAGTTGCCTGAGCTTGTACCACTGAAGTCAGTGGAGTTTGGCTTGGCATGATAAATCCAAGGATTATATTTCAAATGTAATGAACAATCATGTTTTATCAACCAGGGAGCAATAACCTGAAGTTTGCACTCATTATGTCAAGGTAAGCAGAGGGGAAAGTGCACAAATCAATCAAATATATATTTGCCAAAGCGAGAATATATGTATGTACACTCTATGTAACAAGGAGAGGTAAGATTCATTTTCATTCATTATAAGATGGTCCCGATACTGTTATATGAACTTTAGCATATTATCAACTATGCTAGCAAAAAATTCTCTTTCCCGACCATAGCAATGCTTTCTAATCAATAGTTATCCCAAGAAAAACAGCCCCCAAAATAAGACTATAAACAAATATAGATATGCTAAGACCGAGAACAGTGATAATCAGTGCTGTATTCCTCACATAAACTCAGGACCTCACTTTATGATAGAGCAGTTGCTTCTCTCTCTAAAGTTTGTTTTTATATACGTATTTCACAACACACACAAACTATTCTCATTCATATGCATATGTGTGCATATAAATGAGAAAGAATATTTATATAGTGATATATAAGCATGAGGGTTTGTTTCTTACACTGTTACAATGGGTAAGCCTTATAATGTATCTACATAATCTAATTAAAGTTTGAAGTCTTTTATTTAATTGATTTCAGTGGGGGAACTGAATAATTATAAGACTTAATCTTAAATTTTCCACTGAGATCAATATAATGTTAAAGTGCTTGACTATCTGGAGCATGGCCAACGAGTGCAATCTAGGAGGGAAAGGAGTGTGCTGAATTCCCACTCAAAAAAAGAGCATTTTCAAGGCTCAGGTCCCACCAATATATTTAGATTGCACCTCACACAAATTGGTAAGTGTAGAAATATACCAAGTTTCATGCATATATATTTTAGTTGCCTGCAAGGGGTGATAAGAATTGCATAGATTTTAGTGGAGTGAGATACAATGGCTATGGAACAGATTGCTAGTGCTTAAGAGGAATTTTATTAAACTGAGGAAGGATTCTAACTGAGCCTTTTCACTCTGCTATGCAAGTTTGACAGTAACTTACTAGCAGAAACAGTAGTAGTAATAGTAGAAATACTGTATAACCTGAAATACTTTGTTATGGGCACATATGTGCTGTGGTCTCAATATATAAATGTTCTTTGTGAACCAGTACGCGCAAAAAGTGCAAGGAACAGGCACTTCAGTACAAAAATCAGGGTGGCAGAATCATCTCTCTTTAGAGTACAAGCTCACATCACCCATGCATGTGTCTTCATTGTGCTTTTGCTAAAATTGGAAGAAAGTTTGTTGCCTGAATTCATTTTCGTAATTACTGCTGTGCCAGGCTTGATGGTCAGAGATTTTATACACTGCCAGAGGATTGGATTCAGTCTCAAATAAAGATTCAGTTCAATATGCTTGTGCCCAATGGAATCACACCTGTAAAAGCCTCAGTAGGCTGATAATTGCAAAATCTGCAACCAGACCTTACTTGTCAAGATAGTCACAGGCACTGAGTAGAGTAGAAATAATTCATTACATACTGATCTTTTTCGCCATGTAAGAGATCACAGCCTCACAAAAGTAGTCCCTTGCCTGAATGAAAGAGGGTATCAGATCTATTTAGATTTCAGAACTAGATCCTTTTGAGCTTGACCCCTTTATCTCCTCATTAGAAACTAAAAGAAAATACTTTTAATAACATTTAACTATAATTTTTATAATCAGTAGGTAAAGCATTATTGTGCTCTTCAGTTGCAATAGATAAGCACCAATATTAATGGTGGATGCCCTCTAGTGTTCTTTTTTCTCACTTCAATTTATTACAGCCTTTATTATGGTTAAGAATATGACCACGCACATTTGTATAATAAATGAGCATGGACAATTTTTTAAGGAAAAGATAATACTGAAAACCCCTTGCTCCCACCTCCTCAATAATTCTAAATAGGATTTTTTTTCATATGATCTAGGGTTAAAGATAGATGATTATTTCATCATATCACATTCCACCACACAAATCAATAATCCCTTTTATTATCTTTCTCCACCAGAAGATTTGCCAAATAATTATACTTTCAATTTTAATATGACAAAAAAGGAATACATCTATCTTTATGCTACTAAATCTTACATATGACAGCAGTGAAATAGAATTGATTGCAACCAAACCATTATTTTATTTTAGGAAACTCTTTTATCCACTTAATTAGCCACAATAATTGACAATCATTCACCTGATATCAACAAGCGTATAGGAATTTAATGATGCTGTCATACTTATGATTACATTTTGGAAGTAAAACAAGTAAAACCTGGACTTTGAATGTAAGAAAAATGGACAATTCCTGAGCCCAGCTACGGAAACCCTTTTTGTAGCATAAAAAGTATGACTGAAAAGAAAAATGTAAGATGACCTAATTTTTGACCACACATTATATTAACTAATTATATATGAACAGGAAGTAACTTTAAAATATTGCAATGTCAGAAAACATCTGAAAGATGCAGCCATATTAAGCATCATTTATTTTAATAAGACTGAATTGTGCATGATTATTATTATTTTATTGGAGGTAAGAAGAGATCATTTTAAAATGCTATTTGCATCATATTCTGATTTAGTTACAGCACAGCCTAAAATTTAAATTTAAATGGTTTTTAGCAAGGAAGATTTTTAAATAGGATACATAAATGTTTTTCTATTCTTAGCACTCTGATACAGTGTTGCAAACCTTCATTTTACTGTCCATTTGGACACAAAATCTTCTCTACATAGCTTAGAGACAGGTGGGATTATACCAGTTCACACCTATTCACTAGAACCGGTTGTTAACAGTCTAAGCAATTTGGAGACCAGTTGTTAGAAGAAATTACTGGCCTAATCCTGTAAGGAAGGCAGGAAGGAAACATTCTGGTGTTGCTTACAGAAAGTGCCTCTCTGTTAACTCTTATTACATTCTTGACAGGACTAGACTTCCTGTTTCAGGAACCTCTCTGGAGTTTTTTTCCCTCCTTTGCTGGTACTTTGCTTGTGTGGAGTGACCATTCAAAGTTACAATGGCACTGAAAAAAGTGACTTATCACTATTTTTCACACTTACGACTGTTGCAGCACCCCCACAATCATGAGGCCAGGAGGAGATGCGTACCTCGATGTGAGTGATATTGAGTTGGCCACACCCAGCCAATAACATGACCACCAAGCCATGTCCACCCAGTCACATGACCACCAAGCCACGCCCACCACCTAAGCCACGCCCACCACCTAAGCCATGCCCACCACCTAAGCCATGCCCACATAACTGGTTGTTAAAAATTTGAATCCCACCCCTGCCTAGAGATAATTTTGTGAATTTTGTATTTCACTCATCCAGGTCATGGTTGAGGCAAACTGGACTTCCTTAGTTTTTTTTCCTTAGACATGTTTCACTTCTTGGATGAGAAGTGAAATGTTTTCAAGGAGAAAAGTAAAGTCAATTTGCCTTATGGACAACCGGGGTGAATTGTTTCCTTAATGGTATCTACAAGGCTTTTCTCTTACTGCCTACACATAAGAGGCGCTTTCGGTCATAGTAATGCTTTCTGAACCACGAGAGTTGCCCCAATGCTTCAAACAATTTATATATAATCAAATGGTCAAAGCCCCATGGCTTTGATATTTCCTCATTTTATCAGTATTTGTACCCAATGCATGACACTGGAGAAAGGGAACTACTTAAGTCCAATATAATGTCATCTGCAAAGTTACTAATGAACAAGGGTAAACATATGTGCTTCACTGTTATGCAGAAAGAAAGAGTGCATAGAATGAGAAGGCAGCGCATGAGCCTTTGGCAGTGGAAGTGACTAAAGGTAGAAATCCATGCCCTAAAGGTTCAACTCCATGCCTTTTCCTTTCTGTGATTGATTCAATTAGTTGTTCACTTCCTGTTTCCTCTTCCCAGACTGAAGTTGGTAACCTTAGCAAAGGGGCTTTTTTTTTTTTTTTGCAATTAGATTGGACAAAAGATTGTTCCATTCCAAACCCCAATGTCTACTTCCCATCCCCGCTCCTCCTTTATCTCCTTATTTTTTTTTTTTTTTAAAGTCTTCTTATGCAAATCTTGTGCATTATTATAAAGACCTCAGGATATTTTTCCCTTTCTGATTGGATAAGTTTTCCTGAAAACTGCAGCTGATTTGCAAATCCTAGGAGATGGCACAGAGGGAGGCATGATGCCCTCTTCTTTTATATCCTATGTTAACATTTTTTTTTTAAAAAAAGCTTAAAATCTTGCAAATAACGATAACATCTTTATAAAAACTAAGCCAGGATGATTACTGGAACAATGAATATCAAAAGACAAATTAAAATCAAACAAACAAAAATGATACTGGAAAAGATGCCGGTGTAGATATGTCCTGAGAGAGACTGTTTTAACCACATGCTACATTATGACTGAAAACATATTGTTTAAAAATAACGCAATATATCGTTATATAAATGAAAAACTATCTACTAGCAGCAACGGTTCCAGAGAAATTTAGCACCAAAACTAACCGGAAGAAGATGGAGAAAATGGGAATGGAGTGAAGGAAAATGGATAGGTTCAGTGTAACTGACATCATTTTACTGTATTTAAAAAGAAAAAAAATGCAAACTGGCATGAGTTTAGTCCCTCTGGAAACATGCTACCCTAATAGATTCTGCAGCCAAAATTATATTTTTACTTCTGTGATCCTTTAATACAGCTAAAACTTTGCAACACTGCTTTATGTATAGGGTATGGCACGAACAGGTGTGGAGGCTTGTTTATCATAAACAATCCTGATTTATTAAGCTAAAAAAAGTTATTCAGAATGCATGTATTATTTTAGCTCCAAATCTCATAGTCCACATTATCTATTAGACTATGCACTCTTTGAAGGAAGTTCACACTTCACAGGTATATGCACAATACTCTGTTTTTCTTTTAGCCACACAGTGGAACTTTAAATGTTAGTAAAAGAAGGATATGTGAACCAGGAAAAGAACCTTGAGAATTGTTAAGCAATAAAGATGAATTTTGCATTGATATATCCTGCCACACAAAGACAGCAGGTATTTCTTTCACTTATTAAAAACAAACAAACAAACAGAAAACACAGTCAGTTTATGATTATAAAGACCAAGTATAAATAACATAAAATTAGCATATGTGTATTTTTAAGCCCTGGAATCTAAATCCTCTTAAAGGATTTGACTCATTGGCTATCTAGCTTCCACAGCAGCCTGGGTTTTCAGTAAAGAGTTTTAATCAATTTTCTTATCCCCGCTATATAAAAATATAAATGCAAAAACACCCCCCCATTTCGCTAATCTGAATTATGCTATTTTCACAGGAACATGCTATCAATATTGTAAGAAGATATATGAACTTGTTAGTAGAGTTTTCACAGGACATTTGTCTAACACCGGAACTGCCCACTGATGTGTCATGCTAAGAAAAATTATTCTGGCTAGTTGACATAGCATGAAAATTAACCAGATTACCAGAGGGATCCAATCTAACCTAGATGACCTTGAGAAGTTAGAAACAAATTCCAAGATGTGTGTGCAGGGCTCAGAAATCCCAATGATGATAAGCAAAGGGCTAAAATGGCTCAATAGCTGACTAACAAAAGGAAAATACTAGGGAGGTAAAAAAACAGACATACACATAAAAGCATAGAGACGTAGGATGACATTGGCCTGCCATGTCTAGCTTATAAATTGAGTCAGGTTGATAATGCAGACTATGGCCCCAGTACACGTTTCTGAAAAATGAAAGGTTGTCACCTACATTGCAGCTGCCACAGTTGAAGATGTCAGTACATATAGTAAATGTTGCTGTGTTCCTCTTAGCTTCCATCATATCAGCTTACCTTTTCAGTGAGAGTTTACATCATACATATGCATCTCTCTCTCTCTCTTTGTGTGTGTGTGTGTGTGAGTGATGTGTAATATACCAAAGCCTAGAGTATTGATTAAAAAAAAACCAGTTCTCTAAACAAGAGGCATTCCTTGCTAAATATCAGGATAAAATTCCGATCCATGGTCCATGCTTTGCAGCACAGGTTTCTGATCCAGGGTGGACATCCTGCTTAACATTTCTGCAGACAGTGCATAACTATTGCTAGATTTCTCCTCAAACCAACTGTCTAGTGCCCGTTTGGCTTCAAAGTTGGCAATAGGTGGTCCATTTACAGCAATTGTCAAAAGATCACTGAGTTGTTCCAGAGTAAGTCGGGAACGATTGTTTTTGCGCACTCTCTGAAGAGCATTTCTTCCCTTTTCGCAGCATGCTGTGGAAGTGGGAAGGACTTTGAGGATCTGGATTATTTTATTTAAAAGAGGAAATCTCTGTCTGTATTTACAAATATGACTGATTAAATCTTTAAAGCCATTTTTGGTATAATAATCCACCTTGAGTTCTCGCCATTCCATGAGCAAACTCCCTCTGGTGTCTATGCCTTCTCTGCTGATTTCTGTGCAAAAAGATGGCACCGCCTCCAGATGTTCAAATATTTGCATCATGTCTTCCCTGCCATAGCTCATAAGCTCTTCTGCACTTCTGGGCCAAGCTGCAAGATCAAAAACCTGACACGCTTTCACAAATGCCCGACTGCGAGGTTCAAATCTTTGAGCCAGAATCACTTGGGTTTTCTGGCATATTTTTTCTCGAATTGACTGGAATTTGGCTTCAGCCACCCGTAGGTTTTTCACAGCAACACCATTAAAGCTTTCACGGAAGTTCTCCTCAAATTCCTGTAGATATTCCCCAGGAGAATCTGCCAGTCTGCTAATTTCTTGGATGGCCTCCTCTATTTTATCATCTACTTGGGATATAAGGAGGTATTCACCTTGAAAAATGAAGGCAAGTCGTGAAAGGACTGCAATGACATCAAGCAAAAAATATATCAACTTAATGGACTGATAGTCCATAAGGAATTGCAAGAGAGCCAAGGCAATAGCAGAAGCATCTGCTCTTTGTGTTTGGCCACTGACATCTTTCAGATGGGCCACTACTTCCAGGTAGTCCTTGATGAGAGCATTGAGGACATTTTGTTCCCCAATGATCCATTTGATTGCTCGAATATCTCCCAAGAACTCAGTCTCTTCACAGAGAGTAGCAGCAGTGACCCTTAGCTCACACATCAGCCTGGGAGAGTAACGGTAAAAACTGAGTAACTGCTTCAGGTTGTTCTCTAGTTCCTCAAGGCAGGGTAGTTCTTTCCCACTAATTGCATCCAATATTTCCAAGTGTGGCTTGTGTACCATTAGAGGTAAGCAGAGCAACCAAGGCAGAGTTTTCCTGATTGTCATATATATATTTGCTCTTAGACTGGCAGTAATGTTAGCACCATCTATCCCCAAACCAACACTTGGCTTTTCATCTTGCAGCCTCATTCCCAGAGATGAAAAAGCCCGATCTAATGCTTGAACATAACTATCTGTTGTAGAAAATCCCAGTTCTTGGAGAGAAAGGAATTCAGTGGCAGGAGGTCCGTCACTGCTGACGTACTGTACATAAACTGCAACGGTGTCAGCAAGTAAATCATCACTCTGCCCATCTAAAATGATGCTGAGGAAAGGAGACTGCCTCACCCGTTCAATGAGATCTTCTCTAAGAGCTCTAGCAATATGATGAATTAAGATTTGACAGTCTCCCTCATTCATGTATTGATCCACCACTTTGAGTTCACACTTTCTCAGTAGTTCTGCAAGAGGTCTAAAGTCACAATATGGCCGACCTTCTATAGCTAAATGATAAGCTGTATTGAACAATAAAGTCATATTTCGACACATCTCTTCTGTCTTCTCTGGATGCATCCTGAGCCGGTAGAGCTGCAGGCACTTCTTGTGAAGATTACTCTGGCTATGAAGTTTTATAGTGTGGATCTTGAATTGCTTTGAGCCAATGATGAAAGCTGAAGTTCGAGAAGACTGTACTGTATACTGCCGACAGACATGACACCACATTTCATTCAACGTAGGAGAGTACCGCAGAAACCAGAACTTCTTTAGCCACTCTTGCTTGAAGCGCCGGATCCTTCTGGTGACAGCAGACATCTTGGAAGGCTCATCTGTGGCTGTTATTATGTCATTTGAAACTGATTCATCTGCTGAATCTACTTCCTGATCATCATCTTCCATTATGGTAGGAACAGACATGATGCTTTCTGAAGCTGCCAAACAAACAAACAAAAAAAGTATTATAGACAATTTAAGACAAAGTTCTAGAAAACAATATAAAACAGTAAGGTAATCGGACAACACGTCATCCATATCTACAGATGTCCCTTGTTTTCAACAAAAATGAACATGTTATTTGGGGTAAGGTTCATTTATAAATGTTTTGAAACCAGTACTTTTTTTTAAAGTCCTAATTTCCTTAAGACTAAGCAATTGTAAAAAGTAACCTCAGCAGTACTCTAGCTACCATATTATAACAAAAACTATTGAGGTATCATGGAAGGAAATGAAAGAACAAACAAAAACATACACAAGTCAACAAAGTTAAGAGTAAGTTCCTACATAAAATGTAAACTTTGTTTTATATGTTTCACATACATATGAACCAGTATATTTCACATAGCACATAGGAAACCAAACATACTTCCTAAATTGCATTCAAAATGACAGCCATGATCCTTTCTCCTGTAATGTATAAAGAATATAGCAAACCAATTCGCTGCAATGTTTTTATTGAAAATGAACATATTACAATAAAAAAGAAAGATGATTTATAATTACAAATTATAATTATAATACCCCAAATTGCTCATAGAATTAAGTCTGTGCTTCATAAGATCCAACCATGAGACCTCAGAAATGTAACATCTCCTAGTATAATGTTTAAGGAGCATTTTTACTTTGGGTAACTTACCAGTGGGATATGAAAATGCTTGATACTCAGGTACCTGAGGAGGTAGTAGAGATGACTCAGCTAACTTGCCAGATCTTAGCAGATTTAGCTCAGCCTGCAATTCCCGAATCTTTTTTTTCAGCCGTATGCAGTTGGGACACAAGGAAGTTGTTGGGAGTTCGAGAGCATCATCTTGATTTGATACCAGAGACAGATCAGTGGGGCTGTTCATTTTAAATGATAAAGGTTCTTCACATTCTTCTTCCAGCAAGCCAATTTCTTTGGACGTGGTAAAGTGAGAACCGTGAGGGACCTTCCACTCACCCTCATTTCTGTGTCTACTATGATTAGAACTGTCTTGAACACTAGTCCCACACGTTTCTGAGACATCTTGAATTTGGAATCTCAAGGATTTTCGAGTGGAAGGGGTAGAATTTTTTCTGAACTTATGATCTTCTATCTTAGTTGATTCCAGAGAAGCCTCTAGAACATCTTTGAAGATGAGGTCTATTTTCTTTTTCTTGGTTTGGGATTGAGATATCCCTTCTTCAAAGCTACGTTTGTAGGAACTCTTCCCTGGTTTTGATGTAGTGAGCTCAAGAGGGTAGATCACATCTTCTTGGCTTTCTATAATTCTTTCTGTCTTTTCTCTTAGTAATCTTCTGTCCCCTAAAAAAGAAATCAGGAGATCATTATTCATGGGAACACTACCACATTCCTGACACAAAAACTAAAGTAAAAAGGTAGGACAAACTTTTCACATGTTGCATAACCAATAAATACATTTACTGGAATAAATGCTTAGGCACCCTAAGGAGGGTAATATTGAAAATCAAACAATATCTAGGTAATATTCAGAGGTTTGCTTCAATGTACTTCAAATAATAGGTAGTTAATCTAAAGTAACAGGTAGCTAACCTGTAATTGAAATTAAAATAAAATATGGACGTTTTCAGCTTGCTGAAAATGCAGTGACAACTTTGACTTGGTAAAAGGCATCATGTCAATACTATGAAGTTTCCATGTTAAACCAGTAAACTTGACAGACCTTTCTATTGTATAATAGAATGACACGAGACATGAGAATACACAGGAATTACAATCTCATTTCCCATATCGCTAGAACCAGGCCAGTGATATCCAAGACTGAGATCTATAGCTTGTTGTAATACATTGCTAAATATGTGGACTTAAGCCAAAAGCAGAGATTTTAGCAGATTAGCAGTTATTTAGAAAAAATAGCCAAATATCCTTACCTGGAAATTCAGAAGATGATGGATTTGATTCTATCTTTCTTCTGTCTTGTAAATAATTCTAAGCATCAATACTTGGTTGTTTTCCAAACAAGGCGCTGCTTAATGTTGTTATAGTACATTTAAGAAACAAACTTGTGCTTATAGTATATTTATAGTATAGATGTGTTTCATCAAATCCTAGCACCATAGTCCTCAGCAGCTGAAATAGTTTTATCTACTTGTGACACTACAGGAAAATTATTGCAACTCCAGGTTTTGTGATGCTGCATTGGAACCTCTGACCAAACTGTTGTAAGCATATATCAATTTGCACAGGACTTGTTTTGATTCAGAAATAAAAAAAATCATACATATAATATGCAAGATTTCAGTCAATTCCATATCCTACCTAGTTTTCAGAGTGTGACACTAACTGGTGGGTTGTTAGGATGTGACAAATGTTTTAAGTGACTCCTTTCTATCTGAATATTTCTTTGAGGTTTGACAGAGTAATTCACATTAAAAAATTCCATTCCATCTTAACCATGGATAGTAATATTTGGAATTAAAAACTGTTGTGTCCGTAACAAACCAGTGACTTTAATATTTCACTTGGTACAAGTATTTAAGTTGCAGCATTTACGTGATGAAATCATCTCACATACAGTGTCATTTTGTTCCACTTGTAGATATCCACCAGGCAAATATAGAGTTTTTAAAAATAGCATGCTTCCAACACGGAGGATGTAAAAGTAGCCTTGAAAGCCCTGCTTTTAGGCTTAGGGAACATGTTAAGATTTCTAGCAGCCATGATGATAGTGATGATGGCATGTAGCCTGAGGCTACAAAAACTAATTAAGTTAAGGAAGTTGACTAAATTATGTTAATAAGCTTAGTTTGCCGGAATCACCTGAGAGTTTCTTCAAAATAGCAAAGTTATTAATGGGTTACTGTTTTCAAGATGATGTCAGGTAGAGCGCAGGATGGAGTGTGGACTTGAAAGAGGAGAAATGGAAATATGAATATATTTGGAGATTGGATATAGTTTTGGTACGTATGAGGGAAGAATCAGTCTGGAAGATTGGCATAGTTTTAAGGGCCTTGATGCAGAAAGATTCACCAAGCTTCTAGAAGTAGCTGTTTGGTTCGTGAGTGGTTAGGAGATCTGGCAGATGAAAGGAATAAGCAGATTTGGATTGAAGTCAAAAAGCATCAATGACACCCATCAGGAGCCTTTCAATATTTTGTCTGGTTCTGTCAGGATGGTAGTTGAATCCTTCCCCCCTCTAACAATGAGGGATTTATACCTCATATGGTGGAGGCTGGGAGTTCATGATTTCCATGGTAACCATGGGATTTCCTCAGGAAATCATGGAACTGACATGAATTAGTCCCTGTTTACTTCTGAATCTCTATAATGTGATTTTGTTATAAAGGCTATTACCACCAGCTTTTTGGCATGGTTAGATCACTTCCTGGTCCAGATGACACTGATGGCTGTGTGATCATCACAGGGCTGAACCCATTCAGATGATCCACCCCAAGTACAACATGGATCTGGTTTTCTAATGGATGCTTGGAATGTTCTTGACAATTTGATAGGTGAATCTGTTAAAGGCCTGATTTGCTGTTGGCAACATGCCGTCGAAAAAAATCATGAATCATCCTGAGCAACCTGTTTCTGTCAACCAATTCCAGATGATCTCTTGGCTTTCTTAGAGCCCCCAGAAATATGACAAATTAGCACAATATTTTGTCAATAAAGTTTATCAGAGTTATTCTATACTGAGCAGAGCCTAGAATGTTGACTAAAACATAATGTTGTCATGTTTTGGGAGTTTCTTTTAGCTTGTGACTTCTGAGGAAGTATATTGGATGCTCTCTGAGAAATCCTCTGCTGCCATGTGAGCTAGATCCTTGTTTCTCCTGGATCCTTAGACTGCCACAGGCAGAATAATTACTTGGATCTCAGAGAAGTTGTTGAAGTTTCATTGCAGGTAAGGACATTTCTAGTCACCTTAAAGGAAAATTACTATTTGTCCATTGGGATTCTCTGGTGGCTCCAGCAGTATTTCTGAGTTAGAAAGCATTGTTCCTGAAGAAGCATATCTACAGTTTGGAGCAGAGGTGGTATTCAGCAGGTTCTGATCAGTACTGGAGAACCAGTAGAGGAAATTTTGAGTAGTTCAAAGAACCGGCAAATGCCACCTCTGACTGGCCCCACCCCCATCTATTCTCTGCCTCCCGAGTCCCAACTGATCAGCTGAGTCTTCTTTTGTTGCCTTGCACAGGAGAATGGAGCTGGAAAGCAAGTTAATTGGGTAGGGAGGGAATGGGATTTTCCAGTAACCTTCCCTTAGAGTGGGGAGGAAATGGAGATTTTACAGTATCCTTCCCTTGGAGAAAGGAGAGAAAGGAGATCCTTCCCCTGTCATGCCCACAGCACCACACCCACCAAGCCACGCCACGCCCACCAAGCTGCGCCCACAGAACCGATAGTAAAAAATATTGGATCCCACCACTAGTTTGGAGGTCCTCTTGGATTTGTGGTATTGCTAGAACAATAGGAGGAAGCTGTAGCCAACAGGTCCTTTATCAGCTTCAGTTGGGACATCTGGGGCAACAGTACCTTACTATAGTGATTCATGCCTTCATCATCATTCACTTGAACTACTGCAAAATACTCTCTGTGGAATTTCCATTGATGACAAATTAGAAACTTCAGTTGGCTGAAAACTCAGTGGCCTGTGTGGTATTCAGTGGCCCCCAATCTTGTAGTTTCACGTACTGTCTGTATTCTGCAGATGGGACTTTGCTTGTTTGCGTGGTCTGGTTTTTGGCATTCACAGACTGGGGATTGGGAACTCCTGTTCTAGCTAATTGGAATTCAGCTTCTGCTAATAGTTCAGCTATTCCTGATGCTTGGTAGAAGTGATGGGATTTGATCCAATTATTTGTTTCATTTATTTTTACAATTTGGTCTGTCTGTTCATAGGGCTCTGTGTTAGATGATGCAACCACTTTTTGTAGTCATTATTATCTTGCTTGGTACTTATAATCAGTAGAGAAAAAAAATCATGCCTTTTCTAGTCCCAAAGGTACTTTTTCAAAAGGCAACTGGACTTCCTTTGTTTTTCCTTAAAGACTAACTTCTCATCCAGAAACTTCAGTTCTGAACTGAAGAAGCTTCTTGGATGAGAAGTAAAACATCTTCAAGAATTTTTCTTTTAGATTTAGATTAAAAATAACATGCCTTCCTGGCATACCATGTGATGTGTGGGTGACACTTTACTTGATCATTCTCAAATTTCTGTAAAGACCAGATGTTATTGTATGCTACTAAAGCCCACTATCATTGTTAAGTACTTTTTGCAGGTGTTTTAGTTAATCATATTTTTTAAAGAAGGGTTTCCCTTAAAATATTTTAAATTAATAGGTATAAGACATACTTTTGTAGTGAACGGAACATATCTGAGAGATTTCATATGAAATATTTTTAAAGGATTTTGACAAAGATGGGAATTTATCACCGAGAATGAAATTAAGTGAATGATTAATTCGGAATTAGGGACAATATATATAAGGTGGCAGGATTACCAGACCTGCAGAAAATCTGGAGGACCAGGATGGCAACAAAACTTTTAACATTTTACTGGTGGTAATCTGGTGGTAATCCTGGTTTTGCAACCCAGAATTGGGGTTTCTACAAGAAGATATGGAGTTTGCATAATGTGGGCTCTATCCTACTATATCTCAAGTGGTATAGGAACCTTTCTCTATAGGTTCCATCCAAATCTTCTCTTGAACACCTGGTTTGTTTATTTAAATTTAGCTGCTAGCCAACTCACAGTGACTTTGGATAGTTTTTACTAAAAAAGAAAAAAAGAAAAAACAATAAATGTATTTAGTTGCCAACTACAGTATAAATATTCAATGTGTTTTCCTGTACAGGAATTTTCCCTGTCATGAATAGACTGCCATCAACTGGTTTAATTTATTTCCCTGCAGTAAAACAGAGACTTTCTCTTCTTTTTACGGTTTAATATCAGGTTTAATTTATATGATTTATATACAAGGTCTTACTGTATATGATGCTCAGGGAATGTTTCCCTGTGTACAATTCAATTCAACAAACAAGGGGGAAAGAAAAGAGCTTTAACGTTGTAACTCATATAAAATCAGGAGAGCAAATCATGTTTAACTACAAAATATAACTTAACATTTCTACCTAATAGAACCTGTCCTAGAGTAATTCCTTTCATCTCTTTCTCACAGCAAAATATTAAACTCTGAATCTACGGAATTTTTCTCTTTACATAAATATATATCACCAACTAACTTCAACAACTAGCTTCTTCTATCAAGTGCCAACTATCAAATGTGTCTCCTCAGAATTTTCCTTTCCTAGCAAGGGGAGAGAATTTTAATTTGATAGGAGTCTTCATCCAGTTACAATATCAACAATATTTATCACACAAAAGTATTCTTGAGATTATGTACAAAGAGTATGTATGATAGATTACTGGGTATGTATAAGTGTTTAGATCTCATTGATCAAGTTCATCTCTAAATTTTCAGTTTCTGGGTTTTCTCTGCACTGATTCCAGGATTAGACAAAATAGAAGATTCAAAATCTACTTCCACATTCAAGATACACAAACTATTTTAAGCATTATTAGCCACATTCCCATCTCAAACTTCCAATTCCAGGTGAACAATATTCATAAAGTCCTGCCTGAACAAATACATTATCCAATACTGCCAGAATGAGAGTCTGCAAGGGTGGTTTCTTCCCTGAGATTTCAGGAGATGGTAGGACAGAGCAGTGGTAGGATTCAAATAATTTAACAACTGGTTCTCTGCTCTAATGAGTTCTTCCAACAAGCAGTTTACCAAACTGCTCAGAAAGCTAACAACCGGTTCTCCAGAACTGGTGCGAACTGGCTGAATATAAATTTCGGTATATAAATTTTAATAAATAAATAAATAAATAATTCCAACAGTGGAACAGAGCTAGCTGCATCATTCTTAAGGCACAGAGAGTACTATTTTTTTCAGCTAGGGACTGCATATTTATTATGATTTATTTAGGCTCTAAGGGAGTCTAGAAGGCTGTGTATGGGTGTTTATGTGTAGTGCATGTTTTAAAAGGAAAAATTACAAAATTGAACATCAACAATTTGTGCCAAATCTCAGCAGTATGATCCTTGGTAATTCCATATGGGGAATACATAATAGATCTGAAAAGGTCAGCTGAATTTCTCAGACCATTACTACTACTATTCTAACAATAAGAGATGTCTTTTTAAACAACATTTTCAATTGTCTAATTATTATACTATATTATATAGAATTTGCTTCCCCTGACCTGGTATGTTTTCATAAACAAATTCAAGAACAGCGAGCCATGACTTTTAATTGTTTTACAATCTTAATCCTGAACTGGAGAAACAGAAGAAGGAACTTTCCTTCCAGCAAATTCTGCATCTGGCTTTTTTCTGTTTAAGGATCTGCTTATAATATATACATGCATGCATGCACACCTACCCACACCCACACCCATGTATGTGAATAAAACAGAGAGTAAATATGCATTTGAAAATATAATTTCTTTTACCAAGTCAAAGCATACAACAAAAATACTAGATATTCTTGGTATTGGAAAAGTGAAATAGACTGTATTTCCTAAATCATGTTCAACTGTAGTTTTGCTGCAAATATAAACATTACAACTTTGCACAGATGATCCAAATATTCACATATTTTTAAAAATCAGTTTATCTGTAGGACTGGCCATGGTACGTGTTTAATGGTTGCTCTTTTATTTAAAGAGGTGCATTTGGAATTCATTAGAAGTTCTGACTCTTGATATAACACTAGGTTACAGATTGAAAGTAAAGCTCTTCCATTGCAAAATAATAAATTCATCCAAAGAAGTTCCACCGACCATTAGATATTCATATGTGATAATAAAACACTGTAATAATAAAACACCTTTGAAAAGGTAATTCAAATATATTATTTATTACTAGCTGAAGCCATTTTGGGAATATCTTCAGGGCTGCTACAGCAAGGCCAGGTGGAGCTGTGGGATTGTAAGGGGGGGGTAGAGATAGCTGGGGGGATGCGTAGCCAAATAACATTATTTCTTGTGGGAGCAAGGATGTTCTACCAGGTGTTGGAAGGGCATGAACCAAAGCCAGCTGGAGTTGGAACTATGACTTGATTGGATCATTTGATGGACATATGCCTGCTGCCATCAACAACCTCCCGCCGCCCAGTACGCTCCCACAGGGTGGCCCTACTTGGGGTGCCGCCGCCTGACTGTTGTCGGCTGGCGGCCCCGAGAGTTCGGGCTTTCTCTGTGGGAGCTCCCTCCCTATGGAATGATCTCCCCCCGGAGATACGGGCTATGACGGATATTCTGACCTTCCGGCGCGCAGTGAAAACCCTGCTTTTCGAACAGGCCGGCCTGGCCCAGTAACTATGTTTTTTGGTTTTAATTAATCTAAATTGGGGTTTTATTAGTTTTAATTTTTAACTTAAATTTTGAATAGACAGCCGGATCTAATTATTTAATTTATTTTTAATCGTATTTATTGTGTATTTATTGTATGCTTTTAGTAGGCTGTACACCGCCCCGAGTCCCTTTTTGGGAGAGGGAGCGGTATAAAAGTGTGATTAAATAAATAAATAAATAAATATGAACTGGAGGGCAGGGACTTTGAACTTTGATTTGGGTGGGAAAAACCCTAGATCCTTCAGAGTCAGATTTTCACCAGCTCTGCCAACATGACATCCCAAATAAAATTATTATTTGAGAAAATTCTAGGCCTCAGAATTTTGATTACTTTGAGGTTATTACTTGGAACCCTGACACTAGCATTACCTCAAAGTAATGTGTGCACTATGTTTGTAAAATATGGATAAAGCATTAAACAGGCAGAATTTCTCCAGGTGTCTGATCTTTCCACTAATGTAATCCAAAATGGCTGTAGAAGGCACTAACCAGTAATCAGAGGAGAGAAAATATGACCATAGTAGGTTCATACTGAAGTTTCATACTTGGGTCCAGCCTACTATAGTATGATAGACACCTGCTTCTTTGGATTTGATGCTTAGTGCCTATTCGTGTTACTATGAACCGTGCCTCAATGATATCTTTTAATCCAACTGATTTCCAGACACTGTTAAGATTTCCCAATGTCTGCCACCTCAGTTATCTGTCAACGTTACACCCGATGTCTTGCTATGGCACTGTTTGATCTTCGTCCCATGTCCGCTGCTTCTTCAGACATTCTCTCAGCACCACATCTTTGAGTGCCATCTTACTGATATACTCCTATATGTTCTGGGTTTCATCAAGGACAGTGGTTTTGACAATCACCAGATGTCACCAGACCTCTTTTTGACTGGTGTACAATCTCTGGGAATTTGGGGTGGAAATCTCCATACATTGTGAAGAGCTTCTGGGTCTTCACATCAGCAGCTTCCCTGTCCTGCTTTAACCAGCAGGATATCTTAAGACTGGCAGGGAATACATGTTAATGGCATGGATTTTGTTCTTCCCGCTGAGCTGACTTATCTTTTGATGGTATTTGATGTTGCTGTCTTCCTTGCCTCCCACTGTGGTTCCCATGTGACTGTGGGATCTGTATTGATATGTAGCCCACTGGTAGTTCTACCTTATCAGTCTTAACTACTTTCTCACCTTTGTCTATCATCTTCACCAAATTTCTGCAGTTTGAATGACATCCTAATGTCCTTGCTGTAGATTTTTGTCAAGTAGATCAGCAAGTTTGTTCTTAGCATAGAAGTTGATTTTATCCATTTAGAGGAGATAGCTGGTGATAGTTCCACTCTTGAACTTGTACCCATACCCAGTTCTTGTAAATAGGCTGAGGAGGTTAAAGCCTTTGCAGAACAGCAGAGGGAACAGTGCACCACCTTGGTATACACTGCACTTGATGGCCACTTGTGTGAGCTGCCTTGAGTTGACTTCCAGTGCTATCTTCCAATGTCCCATTGAGTTCTTAAGGAAGATCCTTAGTATCCTGATCACTTTGTATAGTGCAGGTATTCAGAGATCTATGTGAATAGCACTGAGTCGTAGACTTTCCTGTAGTCAAATCCAGGCTGTCAGGTTGGTCTGTCTAGACCTTGAATCTTGGGTGACTGATCTATCTATGAGCAAAAGCTATTTTGAGCTTTTGTTATTGTTCCCAATGATCTTCTGAATTGTACTCATATATTGCTCCAGAAACATACACACACACATGCCCACAGGTCAGGAAATAAGGAAACACAGTTTGGATAGCTACCATTTTGAATACTGAGCACTTGGAGTGTGTGGTATGCTAATCTTTAAACTTATCATTTTTTTTTACCTCTTGTTATTTTTCTCTCCAATTTGATATCCAATTTTAAAATCAAAAGGCTTAGAAATGTAAGAGAACTACCTTTAACTTTAACCAAGAATGCGGCTACTCAAAAAATAAAAACAATAATATTTTCATAATTATGATCATTTCTACAGTTCTGTAATTAAGAAAGTGTGTATTTATACAAGCCTACTTGCACACATTGAGCACCACCCAATTATCAGCATCTCTCTCAGCACTTGCCAAGAATTAGTCTTAAAGCATATAGGCCGGTCCAATTAGTAGAAAGAAAATTGTTGGATACTACGTGAAAAACAGTATTTTTTTTCATCCAGGATCTACCTCTTCCATTTTTGCTTCAAGTTTTTTATTTGTGGACTTCTTCCATTTTTGGACTTCTTCAAGTTTTAGGACAACATATAGCTCCATTCAAAATACATTACATAAATAAATTGCCCATAATAGTATTGAAAAAAATAACAGGGAAAATAATTTCATTTGGATCTTCTTCTTCCTTTTTTTCAACCATCAACTTTAATCAATTATGTGAAATTCCCTTTTAAAGTACTTTTGTAAGTGGACTTTTACACTAAGAAGGAAGCAAAACCCATAATGCTGCATGCACACTATCCTGAGAGATCAGGATATCTTTGTGTTAATGTCTGGATATATTTGGAAACTTCCGATTAATTCTGACTGTTTTGATCTTCTGACTGTTTTGATCTCATCATTCATTCTCCAGCACTCATCAATATTTGGTATATAAAGCTGGTCAGGTATATTTGGTGAATATTAATGGCTGCAGCTCACTGTCAGATTTAAACATCATGACTGACATTGTGTTTGCCAGAAAGATATAGGTATTTTGCAAATTGAAAAGGACATTATCACAGCCACTATATCTGCCCTATTTACCCCCCAAGCCAAAAATATCTCTTTCAAAACGATGCTGCTTACTTTTCAGTATATATTAGATGAAATCCCCCCATATCCCTTATATACTTTATTTGATGGATCCATTTCAATTGTATTATCTGTTTATTTCAACCTATTATTTTACACTGGTGGTTTTTTATTTGTGGACTTCTTTTCATACATGATTTTGCAAGAACTGCCTGATAACTGGGTGAAAAATAAAGACATGAACAAATAGTGTAAGGAAAGAAAAAGGTGGTGGTGGTGGGGAAATCTCACCTCTTGTGAGGTTTCGGTTGATGGTCTCCTGAGACATACTGTGCAGCCGCTTCATGTAATCTTCACTATACCAGACTCTCAGCTTCTCCCCTGGCTGGATGTCCCGACAAGTCCGGAAAAAAATCCTCTCGCTGTGCTGAAATGCCATTAAGTTTTGCTCTCTCTCCTCCCGAGATATGGCCACATACCTAGGGACAAGGATGAGGCAGGTTTTGACTTATAAACAGGCTGAATAGAACATTAAACCACAATTGTAGCAGGAGTGACCTTCAAAGACAGCTACAGAAACAGAAGCATTGGATGGCATAAATAATGAGATGTGAAGAAACAGAACTGTAAGAAAATAATAGGAACCTTAAGGAATATTAAATAACTTCCTGAGATTAATATAGGCCCTATATTTCTTGTTCAGGAAAATATCTAATTGCTAAACATTACTACTTTCCAAATTTCTCTGTCTATTATTATTACCAATTAAAAATTGTTAAAATAAGAGTATGTTTCAGGATTTGTAAGACAGTCCCCGTTCAGATTTAACTAAAATTAATTACGGTTGTTGCAGACTTGATTTTACATCTGTGTTGTAGAACCAGCAAGTTAGAATTAGAAGACTTGCAGTTGTATAACATTCTATGAGAATAAGAACAGTCCATTTTAATAGCAAAAAGATAATTAATCTATATCAGCAACATGACCTTTTACATCCAATATGTTAGTTACATGATGACAAATATTCTAATATGTTCATCAAATTCATAATATTGTAAAATTTATTTTGTAATCCAATGAAGTATTGAAAATGTGGAATTAAATGATACTGATTCCCATTTAAGACCAGACATACTATAGAAATATTTGCACAACTAGGCTTTTCAAAATCACCTAATACAAATCTATTGGTCTATTCTTCAGTACATTATATGATTTATTATATAACATATATACACACATTTCCACTATATTTTTATTGATATTGACACCTAGTGACCATTGAAATATTAATGATTAAGTTCCACAGTTGAGTCTTTACAAACTTAGAGATACTGCACTACAAAATAAGCAAAATAATAGACTTTCTCCTAATTTAGACTCACTCCTAATAATAGACTCACTCCTAATCATCATAGATTGATAGGTGACAGCAAAAACAGATGCCAGGAAGATGGCTTTCACTCTAACTAGTATTAAGTCTCTTTTCAGTTTTTGTGGTTTTTTACTATTAAAAATAAAATTCTTGTGCAAATTGGCAGATACTCAGGAATGTCTTCAAGAAATCAAACTATTCTTTCACCTAAATACTTTGTGCTTCCTTTTACTTCACTACCACCTGATTGAAAATGTTCCAAAACTGTTAAGAAATAAAATCATGATACATTATAGTTTATAGTTTGAATTAATGATTTTGTAGTAGTTCTGTTTTTAAAAGCTTCATCGATCCTTCCTTTACCCTAGAATGGTACTGTATTGGACTTACCATGAGGTATCCTTCCAGTCACTAATAATGGACCCAGTATAATAATGACTTTACATCTCCACAAATCAGAATTCCCTTCCTCTATTTTGGGACAATCTCTTCAATCAGAGGAACTGACTTTATTTATTTATTTATTTTATTTTATTTATATACCGCCCCTTCTCCCAAATTGGGACTCGGGGCGGTGCACAGCCCAACTAAAATACTTTACTTACTATATTACCAGAGACATGTCAAAATACTCTTGGACAACCCCCACCACCACCACCACTTTCTTTTCTGGCCAATATGCTTCTGGAGTTGCGCTAACCAGCCCCAGAATGTGCAGATCAGGGCATTTGATTCAGGAGAAAAGCACTATGTTCCATTGCTGAAATGCCTCATTTTGGCTATTCCTATTTGTACTTGCAATCAACAAACTGAAACTACTGGTAATAGAATAGAAACAACAAAATTTACATAAAGAGATGCATAACTAAAGATCCTAAATATATCTGGTAAATAAGATACTAACTTCTTCTCAATTCTATCATCTGGTTGATCAGGAAGTTACCATGTAGGACATTCAAGTGTCTGGGACATTCAAGTGTCTTGGCCATTGGAATGATGGGACTCATACAAAAATGTATGCCCTACAGTGTGAGCTTGGTAAACTT
The DNA here is from genome assembly GCA_023653725.1 of Bungarus multicinctus. NCBI lineage: Eukaryota > Metazoa > Chordata > Lepidosauria > Squamata > Elapidae > Bungarus > Bungarus multicinctus. Next base: position 97,002,278 of record CM042838.1, on the reverse strand, counting down.
CAAACACTTTCTGCAGTTGTATAATCAAAGACAGGGACATTTATATTGTAGTTCCAGATTGAAGTGGAAAAGTTGATCCAAATAACTGCATTACTATGTCAGAAACAATTCTGCTTCCAACGCAATTAGTACAGCTTCCTTTCAAAATTGAACAGACCATGATCCTTTGGAAAATCTATTTGCTTTTTGTTGAATATATTAAAGTTGTATTTCCTAGTTGAATGGTTAAGAGTGAAGAAGGAAACCCTCTTTCCTTCATTCCCCACTTTACAGGATATAAATGGGTTCTCTGACAAAATTCTAATTCAGTTTAAGTAAAATCTAAGTGTGCTGAATATGTCCAGCTGTGCCTAATATTTTTCTTCCTGCATGTGATTGGTATGGGTAAAAGTATGGTCAAATGTTTTGTTGTGATCTCTGAAAAAGTGTAATTTGTCTTACAGATAAAGCAGAAATCTATTTGTAAGACATTCTGCCTTAGTGGAAAATATACAAGTCTTCCCTTAATGAGACTTAATATAGAAGCATTAATAAATAATTTTCCGTGTAACTGGACCCTGTCTATTAAGATTTATGTGGTACATGTTAGTGCCTGAAGAATCCATTTTAAATGGAAAGTGTCACATAGAAAGAATAGACCTTCTGGAACATTCTACTCTTTAAAAAGTGAAGTACTATCGCTAAGGTAGCTAAGGTGCTGAAAAAGAAACAGTGTGATTGCCTGTCTTCATAATATTAACTAGCAGTCCCTTTTTTTAACTTAGATTAAAGGAAACCTTAAACCTGCCTTTACTCCATGCCTTTGCATACATCTAGAAGCCCTGCTGGTTTGTCTAGGTTTCTTTTTTATTTTCTTTTTTGTGGAAACTGCATACCTAAAGAATAAACAGCTAGAATAAACAGACCACTATTCTGGAGCTGTTCCCACTCAATTTCCTTATGTAGAGCTGAAGCTAGTCAAGATCTAGTGTAAAAGTGGTCACTAGGATAGGACACCATGGGCACTCGGTGTTCAATTCTACCAGACTAAAAAAAAAACCTTTAAGGATAGCATATGTAAGGTTCATTTTCCAGTCTTACTCTTCTCAGGAATTATGTAGATGGAGAAGACCCTTAAGACACACTTTTCTGAGGGCACACCCTGTGTGGCAATGGTCTCTAAAAGTTATTTATTCGCTTGAAGCACCTGAAATACTTTACCTTGTTCTTAAGTTATGAGGATGGGTAGTTGTTTCTTGACTTTATGTTTCAGGAAATTCCAAATTCCATCCCAAATGAATTTTCTCTAACACTCACCTGCCTAATGGAGCTGAATTCCCACCTGTAGCCATTTTTTTTTTTTTGCCATTTAGTTTTACTAGAGATCATTTAACCTGAGAAGATATGCCTCATAGATTGGTGGGAAAAGAGTCACTGTGATATAAATTACACTTTTCCTCTAAGGCTAAGCAAAGAGGCCCAATCTTAACTATAAGATGGATGCAAAGACTTATGTCCTGTTCTGATTGTGTGCATTTAGAAGCCATGGGGCCAGACTTATTTTTCTTCTTGCTATTAATCAGGATGGATACAAGAGAGATTCATCATTCTTCCAGGAAAGGCTTGGATAATAAACTGGCTTTGGATTAACAAACTCCTTCAAGTGTTTGAACCAAAGATCCTGTGAGCCAAAGTTCCTGGCAGATTGATGTGTACAAATGCTACAATCCTAGTACAGAATTGAAGGCATTCCAACAAAGAATTGGAACTCATGAACTCCTGGCAAATTGTTCAGACTTTCATTTGTCTTGTGTCAACTGAGATATTAGGGAGAAAGCAGCAGGTCCAAACTGAAATTCTGATCATAACTGAATTTTGCTGTACACTGGAGTGCTAGTGCAATTGCCTTCTGTACATATATTTGCTCCCTAATTTTCTGTTAGTGTGGATCTGTTTCAGATACTTTCCTTGTTTCTGTACACTATTGACTTAGATATTAGGCTGGGATCATATGGATAAGAAAAGAGCAAAGACAGCCTTTAATAATCAATGACAGCATTTTATTTTTTTGTTTCAATCAAGAACTGGGGAATTCTGCATCTGATTAGCTCTACAAACTTTTCATTGTCCAAATTAGAGAAAAATTTAGGAAAAGCATTGCTTTATCTGGTGAACTTCTGAGGCCTCTTGGATTAAGATTTGTCTATTTTCTAGAGCTGGGTAAAATACTAACTTAATGAAATTGCAATGTCATGGTGTGAATGGAGCCATATTTTACCCAGATAATTTGCATTCTTTTTTTCCATTCAGTGACTGAGTATCTCCCATTTGGAACCCACTTAAGAAATAACTTCAAGTTCAATGCATTGGTGAAGCTGCACCTGCAGCATTGTTTCCTTTTATCAATTACATGCCCAGCGCAGTTGCTGCTGGAGGTTCTGTTCTCCCTTCTAGTTTTTCTACATGACATCCTGGAGGTGATAGTCCACCATCTTTCTCCTATCACTGTGGAGTTATGATGAAGAGAATAGTGAGGAGAATTCTGCTTTATTTCTAAAGGTGGAGAAATTCTTTTGCCCTTGATGGTAAGCAGTCAGCCATTTTTTTTTGTAGGGAACGTGTGCTAGAAATAATCCTGCTTCCTAATTTATTGACCAGGATTTGGCTTAGAAGATGTAGCAAATCCCCTTACATATGACCATGATTCATGAAAGAGGCCTATGGTAGCTTGTGAATCCTTCTTGCCTTGAACACATTCGGGTCTTCTGACTCATATGCATTGCCTTCCCATCTTTAGGGCAATTTATCATTGCTGTTGCAATTTCATGCAGGAAGGAAAAAAAAGGTCTAGAGGCAAACTCCTTCTTTCAGGCTTGACAGACACTGAAAAATTATGTCTGGATCTTCTCAATGTCTGCTCATATTGTGACTGGAAAAGCATTACTAATTTTCTTCTTTTGTTTTCTGCATCCTGAATCTTGTCTGGATGGCCACAAGATACATGTGGCAGATGGCAATAGAAGGTTCTTGCAGTGGAGAAATGCTACAGTTGAAATTCCTGAGGTCTTCTGATTTTTAGAATATCAAAAGTCCTTCTTCCTTCCTTCCTTCCTTCCTTCCTTCCTTCCTTCCTTCCTTCCTTCCTTCCTTCCATCCTTCCTTCCAAAATGGAGCAGACAGGAGTCAAATTCTTTTCTTCAGAAAGCAGAGCCAGACAGTACAGCCAGGTCAAAAACAAGATCTACACTCCTTAGTTTCTTTCTTGGTCAGCCATTGAAATGGGTTAGAACAATGGTTCTCAATCTGAAATGAATTAGAACAGTGGCTCTCAATCTGTTCACCACTGACCCCTTTTAAATAACTTTTGTGGCCATAGACCCTCAAGACTTAACTCAAATTTTAAATCACAATGTTTTTTTAAGCCTTTGTGAACCCCGTGATGACATCATGGTCCCCAGGGGTCTGTTGGACCCAGGTTCAGAATCACTGGGGTGGAACATATATAAGAAGATGCAAAATCATCCATTTTTAAATTTTATTTGGACTACTATTAATGTCCTAATGTTATAGAAAGAGAAAGAATCAGAATGTTTCCCTGAAAACAAAACAAAAGAATTGGCCTAATCCAAAAGGGCTTTCTAAAAGAAAAGTTTCATTTTCAAATTATTTTGAAAATATTAAACAAATAAGCTCTCCAATTTACAGTATTCCACAAATATTACAGTATTCCACATATCTTAAAATGAGTAAGGCAATGGTGGACAATATTCTGTTGGCTCTGAAGAGATTATTGTAATTTATTTAAAGCTATTCATTTTGGATCATGTATGTGTGTGTTCGTGTGCACAAATGAATGGACATTCATATTGCTCTGCAAACCATTTCAAAAATTGGAGAGAAACCCAAGAACCCATGATTTAAAACAAGAACTTTGCATTTGCATGATTATTTCAAAGATAAATTCATTATAGCATATACTTACTTACTATTCCTATTAGGCCACTCTTCCCTATTCTAGCATCTTTGCTATATTGTAACTCCATGAATTCCAAGTCATAGGCCATCCTAAAATGTTGGGCACTATAATTTATACTACTAAAAGATGCCAAGTTGATTTTACAGAATTAGTTGCACTGATATCACAAGATGGTATGTAAGTATGCAATTTAGAAAGTGGCTATTTTAAACCTTATTTAAAGGTAACAATGAAATAAGCATGTCATGTTTTTGCACATAACACAGACTTTAGTTATATGCAGAAACTTTCATATTTCAAGCCAAACTCACTGCTGATTGTTGATAGGTAAACATTTCTAGATCTTGTCAAAAATTATAGCAAAAGAGATATGTTGCCAGGCATGTATGAGTTGTAAGTGTTGCAGGTAAAGGATATATGAAAATTGGAACTATTATGCATCTTATATGGAATAAAACATAAAAGAATTTAAAGTTGTCTTGAGCACAACTTCAGAAACACATAAAAGAGCATCTTATTCTGAGTTTTAAATATTATATCTTTATTGTTAACAAAAATAATCATAAAGATAAATTCCATCAGAAATATTAGGGTAAGCAGAGCAATATTGTCAAACAGAGGCACTTAAAACATGCCAGGTTTCAACAGTCACATATAAGAAAGCACCCCTTATGGGATGATAAAAGAAAGCATTTCACACAGCAGAGAATGCCTTCTCTTTCCTAATGCCTCAACAAAATAGTATACCATAAGCTGTATCATTAACACAGGTAAATTAGCATATCAAAACAGAAGAGTCACATTTCTTATATCTGGTTTCTGGCTTCATATCCTACTAAACACCAGGGATTGCATGTACTCACATAACTCATTAACTCATTGTGGGTATGCTACCTAGAAATTCTGAATGCTATAGTCCAGAGGATATCAGTTGGGAAAGATTACCCTAGAACTATAAGGAAAATCATTCTAATTGGTAATGCAAACTAATCTGTCTTTAGGTTGTTCTCAGGAGCACTTCTCCAAGACAGGCATTCCTGAAAACTAATTCCTCAGCTGCATCAGAATCATTTATTTAAAGAGAGAGAGAGAGAGAGAGACAGTAAAGCAAATTAAATCATTCAGATGGACTGAACATGATTTAATTCATTTACTTAGTTTACATTGTACAATATACATGACACTCTATATAATTAATATAAGAAAAATATAAGGGATCCTGCTACAAGAAATTAATAATATAATGAATTTCCAAGAAACAATGGTCAGCAACAGAATTATTTGAGCATTAAACTTCCACATTCTCTTTGTTATTTCCTTCACACTGTAATTATCTGGTTCTATAGCTTTTCAAACATTTCAAATGCTTGATTCTGTTGGGCACTTACGGATTTTTTTTCCCTATAGTTTGCGTCATCAGTATAGAAAGAACATTTCTTTTGGGAAAAAAAAAAGGCAACGTGAAGAATAATTCATTGCAGCTATATCTTAAGAGGAATACTCCTTGTATCTGACAATTGCAATAAGGAAGACTCCATATAAACAGGGGATGAGAAGCAAATATACATAAGATATAGCACACATGCATTTTGGCATACATAGAATAAGCCGATTTATTGCTGGATTAAAGCATCTGCTTCCAAACCCAACCTTAAACTTATCAGACTTGGCTCAACTACATTTTCTTCCTACCAGAGACTTAGCTTGTATATTTTGGGTAATATGTGATACTTTATGTCTCATTTTTAGCATATATAGAAGAAACCGATTTATTGCTGGATTAGAACATTTGATTCCAAAGCCAACCGGAAATTGATCAGACTTGGCTCAGCTACATTATCTTTCTACTAAAGAGTTAGCTTGCATCTTTGGAGTAACATGTAATACTTTATGCCTCAATTTGCCTTTCATCATGTTAAGTCACAAACTGACCTGAGGAAATACAAAATAGAAAATCTATGCTAAAACAAGCATAGTTACAATAGTGCATTGTCTTTACTATGAGTCGGTAACCTACCAACTCTACCTAGTCTACGTTATGTAAACAATAGTTCCATTGAAGTCAGAATAATTACACCAATGTGACAAAATTAATATTTGAGCATGCTTCAGTTATTTGCTTTAAATATCATTCCCCATCTAACACAGGCAAGTTTTTAACATATTAGGTACAGACTGAAATAGCCATAAGATGTATTACACTAACAGAACTGAAGAACTACCAACAAAAATCAACAGACTGGCCAACACTAGCTATTTGTTTCTTACATGTTAATCATTTCATTTCAGTCAACGTCTTTATACTTATCTATTTCTTCTTTATATTGTGCAGTATTGTAATATGCTTACAATCTTATACAATTTAATCTTTATTAGTTAAAATTGCTTTTTGCCATGAAATTAATGATAAAAACAATATATTGTGTAATTATTTACAGGATTGGATGTAAAGAAATACTGACTGCATTGCTTCAAGTTCCTTCTTTTATTGATATCTATTCTGATTTAACATCCCATTCCCAAACAACGGTAGTTAATAACTAAGCCAAAAATATTAGGCATGGGACTGTTACATGAGATCAGTGTTATCTAATCTCACAATCTGTTTCTTCACAGTGATGAAAAAAATTAACAGAGCATTCAGTTCTACAACTTTTTCAGACTGGGAACTGCCCCATGACTTTTTATCCTGCCTTGAGATCAAACCAACTCTTTTAGGTCTTTCAGGAAAAAGAAGGTGGAAAAATAGTCAAGTTTAAAATTAGTATTTTGAACCTTGCACCAATAAAATATTTATTTCACCCACCCCAAACAGAACATTATTTGGGGGGGGAACAGGATTAAGGGGTGCAAAGGATGCCTTAAACATATTCAAGATTTAAAACTCCTAATTTGTAACCCCTTAAAACTTCCATCTTTCAAATGTTCCAAAACACAGAAAAGATCCAAAAATTTCATACCCAACTGTGAAGGCTACAAAACAAGTTTCCCTTTCCAAACCTAGATCCTTACTGATGTCTACATAGTGCCACATGCAATAGTAGAATAAAGACCAAGACCAAGAAGAAAACTAGGCATTACCATTGACCATAGTAACTACTCCAATGTTTATGCTAAGAAGTACTCATTAAACCACCATCAACTGCACTTTTTAATATAATATTGTGGAAAACTAAAAATAGTGTTTTGTCTTCCGTGACCCAATAATCTGAGTAACAGGAGTCGCCTTGGGCTGATGTTGGCTAATATTTGTTTTGGTTTCAATGGGACTTTTTGATCCAATTCTCTGCAGGTTTATTTCTTTGCTAGCATTAGAAATATGATTCTTGTTCGAAGTTTGAAGCTCATCTTTGATTTTAATTAAAGTTTGGCACATTTGGGTGATTTCTCCACTCAGGCCAGACATCTTCTGGCTCATTGCGTGCATGTTGCTTGCCACATCTCTATGGATTGTCACCAACTCTTGACAGAATTGTCTGAAGAGTTCCGTCTGTTGAATGTGAGAATCAAAGAGCTGATGGTCAAAGCCAGAAATAGGTGGGTTTTGGACAAGAGATTGAGGGGGCCTAGTGGAAAACTCAGAACATGAATTTAGATGCATTTTTGTCTTCTCTTTGGCTTAGACTATTTGAATGATCTGACAAACACAATGAATGAAGGAAAGATGGCATGGAGAGATCATCGGTTTCTTCAGAACCCCTTTGTGATGAAAAGTGGTGCTGCTGTGAGGGGCCTGCCACTTCTTCTCCTTCATCAGCTTGGAAGAGAAACAGGAAAAAAAAAAAGAGAGAAGACACCAGATTATTTGCATGAAGGCTTTGCATTGTCAAAGTCTACTTCAAAAAAAACAAAAAAAGCCAAAACTTAAATTTAGGATTCAGTGAAATCTAAGTGTGTTTCTATACTATTTAGAAAAATATTTAAATAATTTATTTTATACAACAGTATCTGCTTTAAAAACCCACAAAGAACACATAAAAAAACCCAATCTGATTGAACAGATGACATACTATAGCAGATTTCACTGAGCCAGATTACAAAAGCTAAAAACAAGAATTGCTCTGTTATACTCTGCCCTCCTGATATAGCGTAATAATGTGTCCACTTTCAGATCACTGTATTAGACTGAAATGACGCCACAAAACTATTTTGTAATCACTAAATTAAATAGAAGGCTGGTTTGATGTAATGGTTAAGGCATCAGACTCGAGAACCCAGGAGACTAAGTCCTATTTTTGACTTGGCCATGAAGCCAATTGGATGACCTTGGGGCAATCATTCTTTCTCAATTCTAGGAAGCAAGTAATGGGAAACCACTTCTTAAATCTTGCCAAGGAAACTGCAGAGATCTGTCTAGGAAGTTGCCAGGAGTCAAGTCTCATACATACACACACACACACACACACAAAACATTGATGAATGAAACATGACCTGTAGTGTCCTTCTACAGTCTTCACAGTATACATAGAAATGAAGCAGTATTAATTTACCGTTATTAATTAAATACTGATAATTATATACCAGAATCTCTGAGGTCAGTAAAAGCAGCACTAATTGTATGGAATCATTTCCTGTCTTTATGCCTTTTGTAATAGAAAGATTTGCATCAGTGATCAATCTTGACAGTAATTTTAAGCATTCCCAAATCAAGCTATAGCTCAGCAGTAGAGCTAAGACCTTCTAGCTAGGAAGTTCCAGATATTGTAGTAGTAAGGTAAAAAGGGACCACAGATTGAGATCTTAGGGAATAACTAACTGTTGCAGTCTGAACCTATATACGGATCAATAATAATGCAATTCCTTAGTGTGCCATAAATCACTGAAGGCATGGAAGAAAAAGTAACTCAAGAATGGCTATACCATCTACATGCACACTCCTATTCCTTCTTGTGATAAAGAGGCTCTATCACTATAAAATGAATGAAATATTTTATGATCTTCTGTTTTCTTCAAATAAGAGCAAATTCAACACTAACATATAGGTTTTTAAAAGCCTTCAAATGGGAACTTAATAAACTTTGTTGGGTTGTATAACTTTCATAAATTATTGCCTAATACTGGTATATAAATTTTTACCCATAGAATTGTATATTAAATTGTAGCTGAGACCCAAGTACACACTGGTGGGACATAATTTTTTCTTTCCTTTATTTTATTGTAATGTAATGCTATCCTTCTTGTATAAGTTTTCAGATGACAGATCTCAGTGTATTCTCTAAATCAGCAAGAACTACAATTGTTTCTGGAATTTTCATTACGTTTGGTCTACTCCATCATCTGTATTCACAAAAGCAATGAAAATAAGTATATATTATACGTATCCTGAATACAGGTAGTTCCCAGATTATGTATGTTCAACTTAATGGAAATGCTAGATACAAACAGGCTGCCTATAGGAAAATATTGCCTTTTTCTGATCTGACAAAACACTGAAGCTGTGCAATTTTTTCAGGAACTATTGAAACTGTGTATTTTTATTTCACAACATATTTTAGTGGTTTTTAATGATTCCTGAAAGTACTGTGTTCCTTCAGGGCTTTACTGGCTCACAGAAGAACAATGTTGTCTGCCATTTTCACTAATAGGCAGCCCATTTGTAACTAGATGTTCCAAATTAAATACGAATTTGGATTAAAGACAGAGTTGGGGAATGGAACTTGTTCTTAACTTAGAGACTGCTTGAATCACAGATGCCAGTTAAGATATACTGAGTAGCAAAACCCCATTTTGAATATGGACAATGTATATATATAAGCCAGGACGTATCCATATATGAATAAATGCTGAAATTCTTGATGGGAGGGGAGAATAGTAATACAGGAATATTAGGTTGAGTACATTAACCTGTACAGTATTGGCTCAATATCAGAAAAGACCATGGAAGTAAGGATAACACCAATATGAATTATGTACTAATAGTCAACTACATCATCAGCCTCTTTTAGACTATTTCTACATTTATGGAGAAAATACAGAAGCAATTTTTGTTATCTGCAGTAGTTACAATTGCCACAAATGCTGAATTAGCAAATGCTGAAACCATGGCAAGGAACACGCACATTGGGTTAATTGTTAACCACCCAATTTTAATTCTGCATGACTGTGAATAAACGCCACTAGCAGTTACAAATATTTTTTTGAGTAAGCAAATATGCAATCTATAAATAATAAAAATATCTGGTATTTATATAGGATGTATTAATGATACAATAAGATTCACATTTGTGATTCCTTCTTTCCCTTGTTGCATACATGTATTATATATCACACATGTCATTCTATAGATGGGACAGTATCATATTTTCTATCCTTTATGCTAACCTGAATAATAAGGTTTACAACCTATATCAGTTTATTCAAGATACAGCTTCATGAATCAATAATGAAGAAAGTACCCAGAACAGGAAATATTAAATACTTCAGGAAATCTGAACTAGAAGATGTTCTTCACCTAAAAGGGAAGCATTATCTTTTGTATAATACATTTCTTTGTCAGAACCAAGCTGTACAGCAGGGAACAGACAAGAGATAATACTTACAACTAGTTGATGGGCTGTCAACCACGTCCAGATCCGCTCTCCGGAAGCCGTGTATCTGGCGTGACGAATGCAGCGTCGACTGGATGGCTCTCTCGTGGGCGGTCAGGACAATGGCCGAGGGCCTCCCCGGACTGCTGGGACTGGAGATGGACCTCCGCATGAATGCCAGTTTGTCTTTGGTCCTTCTTTTCATGACGTCCCATCTGTGCTTAATATCTTTTACAGACCTGGGAACATGGCTCATTGATGTGATTTTTCTGGCTATAACTTCCCAGATCTTGTCCCTGTCTGCATGAGATAGATGTATTGCCTCCCTTCCAAACAGCCTGGCTTCATTCTGAGTCACTTCAGTGACCAGAATGTCCAGTTCTTCCCTGGAGAACTTGGGCTTCCTCTTTCGTTCAGTCATGTTCCTTGGGTTCAATATCCCACAAAGGATAAATGGTAAAAGGAAATCAATGTGATATATTCACATTACTAAAAATAAGAAACATGTCCCACTGTATATTAATTTCCAGCTTGATGAGCTTTCTCTCGAAAAAATGCCTTCCACTCTTACACAAGTATAGAAAGTAAGAAGATATTTGGTTTGTATAACAGCAGTCCTCTTAGGTTGGTGGGGAACAAAGATTCACGTACGACTTGTACCATATTTTGTGTAATCTTTTCATGCAAATGAACAGTATTTAGAGAATTTTGTTCATTCTTGGAGAAATTTAATTATCTTTGGCAAGAAGCAAAACAACTACCAAATATTCTGATTCTGATACAAAAAACAATTCTAGGGGTTAAAAACTATGTTTATTGATTCACATAAAAATGGACCCTGAAGATATTTACCACCGGGCAATGACTCAAGAGACCTAATAGATTAAATGTATAAATAAATAAAATCAGCAAGGGTATTCTGGATTTTCCACATTGATAATTTTACAAGATTACCAACTGTTTCTCCTTCTTGATTAAATGATGTTTGCTTCTTTCATAGAAAACAATGAATAGTCTTTCTGTTAAATGGGTTAACTAAAGTTCACCTGATGTTGCAAGCAGGTTCTAATAGACAAAAGAGAACTGCTAAAAAGATCCATGGCTACTTTCAAAATTTACAACACTGTTTGGGAAACGGGGAAAATCTGAGAACTTGTGATATTCTCTGCAAAAAATACTCACACAGCTATTTTCCATAGCGTTTTGTAATCTGATACAAATTTCATCCACTTTTTCTATCTTTTATGGGCTTTGACTGACATTTCATACTAGACATATTTAGCAAATATTCTATAAATAACAAATACAATAGTTTGCTAAAACGTCTTCCTGATCCAACCATAATGTTTATCACATGTCTATGATGAATACTTAACCAGAAAAAAACTCTTTCTATATTTATGAAAAATGCAACATTACATAGTTCAAAAATATGACAGATGGAGTATTTTAATAACATATAACCATAGGAGCCTCGGTGGCACAGTGGTTAGAGTGCAGTACTGCAAGCTGCTTCTATTGCAATTTGGCAGATCGAATCCCACCAGGCTCCAGGTTGACTCAGCCTTCCATCCTTCTGAGGTGGGTAAAATGAGGACCCAAATTGTTGGAGGCAATATGCTGACTCTGTAAACCACTTTGAGAGGGCTATAAAGTGGTATATAAGTCTAAGTGCTATTGCTATTGCTATTCTCTAACCATTCCCCACAAATAAGATGAACTAGCACATAATACATGATAAATTATATCAACAGATACTCTAGGAGCCCCAGAATAATTCAGAATGTACCATATTGTATTTTGTTAAAATACTGCATTTTTCTGTATTCTGCTGAATTTTACATCAAGTATAACAATTTTTCCCATTATACCAGATCTTCATGCAAACCTAAGTTCAATGTACTCAGAAATAAATTACATTTTAGTAATGAATTCTTCAGGAACTTATTTTAGAAGGCTTGGGCAGATGTAATTTGACCATAATTGCAAGTGCCAAGAAGTAGGACTTATCAATTTTACTTCATTATCTGGAGTACTGAACATCCAAAGAGACCATGAAGCTCAAAATGTACATCCTAATTTTTCAAATTTTAATTTAGCAAAATAAAATGTAAGAAAGGAAAGAAATTTATGCTTTTGAATACTTTGACCACTCTGAGGCAGCATAAGCCATAAAAGAAGCTGTTTTAGCATTACCATTTCAAACCCAGGCAATATTTTAAAAGAACTGGTACTGTTCTAGGTTTATATTCCTGTCAGCATCATCAATAACCATTAATTGGTTATCGTATTCCAATGAGAAAAGGTAGCCCGCATTTTTCTCTACTAGTAGCATACTTCCCTACATTTGAAAATACAGTATTTTCCTTTCCCTATCATGTTATCTATTTTTAATAATGTGACACAAGCATTTTTAGAAAATACAAAACAATGCTGTGCCAGCTTACTACAATCTGAGGATATTTTGAAGAAAATAGAAAGGCAGCAAACTAAAAAGATAGAATAAAACTGTTTCCCATTCAACTGCAAATTTAAATAAACATTATACCAACAAGTTGTTAATACCAACAAGTGTTACAGAACTCAACAAACTTTTCAAGACTTGAGAGGATAACCTATAAATGGCCCCACTATTTCCACTATGTTCTGTTGGAGCCAGGCTATTCAATTAGATATTCTTTTAACATTGTGGAAAGATATTTAAAAATGGCCACTAAGTCAATGAAGATTAATTATTAATAGTAGCCACAGAACACTGATTTTATGTGAAAAGAAAAATAAAAGGAGGGAGAAGAGAAAACTGGCACGAACAACGCTAGACTACAGTATAGTGTAAGTCCAAATAGTTGGAATATACAATAACACAAGTCTCACAAGCAAACTCTAGTATCAATATATATAGATATTTGCCTTGATTTGTTATTTTTTAATTTGATGAATACTTTTGATTGACTACAGTATTTAGTTTCTTCTGTATTCCACCTTTACTGTTATACTGTTATTGTTATATTTGCACTCCAATTATATTCGGCATGTTTACTCACAAATCATATTAAGTTCAATATGATTTCCTTTGAAGTAAATCAAAATAATATTGCAAATTTCTATATAGAAAGAAATGTTTTGACTGGTTTAAAAATAACCAGTGTTAATCTGCTATTTGGTACTAATGTGCCACTTCATCTGTTATAATACATCTTCAAGGAATTAATTGATACATTTCTGATATATATGCCTTCCAGGAATATTGGAAGTTTTAAAGGGATAGGGATAGCTGGAAGTTATAAATCAAATTTCCCCAACTCTTGCAATACAGATACCATAATTTTTACCCATATCATTGTTAAATTATTTTAAAAAATCATTATTTTTAGTACAATATCTTCAAAGTATTTTGTCATGAGCCATCTACCATTTGACATAAACTATAGCACAAATTTACACACAGATCCACCACAACAATTAGACATATGTCGAGACTGATTTAGGGAATAAAACAGCAGCAGCACATTATTGACCAATTTGCCCTATTCTTCATGAGCAAAGTTATGAAATACTTTATGTAAATTACGAATAGTTAGAAGTTTTTGTGAAAATCAATGAAAAATAATAGGGGAGTTATCAAACTGAAATCTGTGGATGCAGATATGATACATCTACTCTACTTGTCCCATTGTGCCATTAAAACAAAGATAAAACAGCCAATTACCCTAACAAAAAGGATCAAGCAGGTTTCCTACAACAGTTTTTCCATTTCTGTTCTGTTCTGATCTACTAGCAAATATTTTTGAAGTTATTTTAATACACATAAAAAGCAATCATAAGCAAACTGCAGAAATCACAGCTAAATCACTGTAATGACCAAACTCTCTCTTTGTCCCCTATAAACTCTGCTTTTTTGTTCAAAAGATATACAGAATATTTGAAAGAAAATTTATCAATGAAATTAAAAATCAAGTCATGCATAATTCATTTTCAAAAACTAAAAACAGGGAAGTGTATTCTTTCTTTTTACAGATGCAAATAAAAACATACAGGCAAATTACATATAATAAACAGACTAACCTCATCCAGTTTGATGTAGTCTCATCTGTTCCATCTATCGATTTATAGTGGTTGTTCTTATCAACGATCTGGGGGGAAAAAACAAATGTATAACAAAGTTAGGTTCATGCAGTATAAAGTAATTAAATGAATAAATGCAATTGTTTAATTTTTGATGCTTAGAACAATATTTCCTATTTATTTATTGGAGCTGACAAAAAAAATTCATCTGGAAAACATCTGGGTTTTGCAGTCTGCGAAACTATGTTTTCTTGTATGAAAACCTGACTCCTGACTTCCAAGTTTTACTTTGTTCTTTACACTTTAATCCTTGCCTGAAGATTAATTGTATAAGGAGCTTCTTAATTACACATGTTCTTCTTATGGCTGAATTACAGACAAATATGTCCAGATGTTAATCTCACTGATTCCTTAAAGAATCACCCAGCTAAGAATACTCACCAGCCAAGAGAAAAATCCTGCTGACTTGTCCTGACTAGACAGCTTCCCTTCATATGGTCCAAAGATGCGACCTTTGGGGATAACATCATTTACGCAGCGCACATCCCGTTCCCCATTTGGCTCTTTGATCACTTCCATGCCAGGAGGGATAGTGAGCACAGCTCGTTCAGGGATGCCAATGGGTACTGGAGCATCAGACACAAACATTGGTGGGCCATGATTTGGACATTCATCTACGAAGTACTCCTGGCATAACTCACAAACTATAGAAAAAGGAAATAACAAAAATAAGTCTAGCCCTCCTAATCTTGCTAAGGAGGCCAGTAAGTTTTTTAATTTAATTTTAATTTTCAAATAAAACTTGCTGATGAGTTACAACTTACACCAACATAATTGTAAACAAATTATAAAAATTGTTTACATAATTGTAAACAAATTACCAAAAATAACTAAGAAACTTTTTTTTCCTTAAAAAGCAATTCCCAGCCATAAGGCTACATCTCTTTGAGTCATAGGTTATGCATTCAGCAAGGATTTCAGCCCATTCAATATTGCAAACATTTGCAATAGGAAAGCAAATGTTTGCTTCCTGAATGATGGTATAATTCAGAAATTCTTGCCTAAAAGAATCAAATATTATTTAATCCAACCACTCCTAGAAGCAGAAGCAAACAACTGTACAGTAGTTTACCACATTTATTATGTATGTTTCCCCTGTATACATCATCCTTACTCCATACAGCCAATACTAAGAAAATAGTACAATATGAATTAAGGCACGAAAATGTATTGAGGCTCTTTGAACTAGAGATTATTCCTAGGCCAATGTTTTTTTTTTTAAAAAAGATGGAAACACATGTGAATTAGTCCTAATAGTTCACATTCATGTCATTACGTGTAAATGAATGTTCTTGCGTATGAAGTAGCTCTTGTTCATAATTAGGTATCAGGCCAAGGTTTGCAATTAATGCATTAGTGCTGTATTCCTTTCATAATTTCCTGAGTTTCTTTAATAGTTCCAAGGCTTTATTTTTAAAAATCTTTTATGAAAATGCAGGTTTACCAGCTATATCTGGATACATTTACTGGTGGCTCTTAACTACTCATTATCTATTATTCTATTGCAACCTCATAAGGTTGCCAATATAAAATTGGAGATAACACATATACAGTATGTAAATGAAGGGGTAGCAATTCTGGCAAGATCAGCACTGTGGGAATCATATAAGAACAGTGACATCGATTGTAACTTTTTTGAATCAAAACAAGAGTTCAAAGCAATACTATAAAGGAATCAATGTAATTTTCATTGCATATTGTCTCAGAAGAATGCCAAGTTTTGTTTAATTGTAAATTGTGGCATAAACCTGAAGAGATATATTTAATGCTTTCTGAATTGGAATCCCAATTCTCACCCATGTGAGATAAAGATTCCCTATTTCTTTGTTTCAGTAGAAGAATCACATGAACATTTGCTTAAATGCTTAGTATGCCAATTCCCATTACAAAATAATTACCAAAAGTGTTAATATGATCCTGCTCAGAACTCAAAAGAAAAGAAAGCAAGCAGTTAGCATACATTTACAGCTTCCCATACAGGAAATTTTATAGCTATTGCCGAAACCAAGAATAGAAAGTCAGACAACTTGGAGATCATAAAACAAAAACAAAAATGTTTTTCTTTCAAGAAAAAAATTGTTTACACTATGCTTTAGGTTTACAGTATAATTCTGTGGCACAAAATGGGGGAAATGTTTTGTTTCAAATGCTGGACAAAACCACTGCATTCTGTAGATTCTGCTAAATCATTTTAGGCCAGGCAGAAGAAAACCTAGAATGTGTTGGTTCCAGGCTGCAGAGCAAATAAAATCTGGGGAACCAGGAAGAAAATTCTGTCGTATTTATCATTCTCTCTGCTTCTTCCTTCCCTCAGTATTCCCAGCACAGAACATTCCACAAGTTTTTAGCACCTTCTCTTCTTCTCTCAGCTGTTGCTAATCTTCCAGGCAACAAGTTGTTTACCACCATTTTTTGGTCCCTTGGCTATTTCCCAGTTCTATACATGGATACAAATACCCCAAATATATATGTTTCATTTTAGGCATGGACAAGCCTAAAACAGCTGTAACAAACATTTTGCAAAAGTTCATTTAGTGACCGTTGAAAGTTACATCACTGGAAAAAAATGACTTATGACCATTTTTCAGTTACAATCATTGCAGCATCCCCATGGTCATAGGATCAAAATTCAGATGCTTGGCAACTGACTCATATTTATAATGGTTGCAGAGTCCAAGGTGTTTTGTGACTTTCTGACAAGCAAATTCAATGAGGAAACCAGTTTCACATAACAACCGTATTACAAATTTATCAACTGCAATGATTCACTTAACCATGGCAAGAAAGATCATAAAATGGAGCTTACTGAATGTCACTTAACAAATGTTTCACTTAGCAACATTAATTTTGATGTCCTTTATGGTCATAAGTTGAGGACTGCTTGCATAGGGCCAGACTGACAAGTAGTCTTGCTGAGACTCTCTTTTGAAAATTCTGTCCTTCAAATTTTCTTAAACCTTAGCTGATTTCATGCTGCTGAATATACTTAAAATTGCCTCTTGGATATAAGCTATATTATTTAATAGAAAAATATATGAAATTTTTTAGCTGTAGGGTTAGAAACCTTTTCAGATGCTGATGCATCATGTGTCACAATATTGTGGCACCAAATAAATATTTTAAAAATTAATTTTAAAATAGCTTAAATCTTTCAAGGTTATTAAATATCATGATTATGAACATTCGCTTGAAATGTTATGAGATTTCATGTGAGATGGTCAACATCTTATGTTTGGAAAATTTAGAAAATAGCATTTCAAAATTTAATTGTGGAAAAAACAAATTGTGGAATCCTAAGAGGAGCAATATGGACCAAATGCTGCACAACCCTACCTTAGTTTTACAATTGTTGTTAAGATAGTAACTGTGAGCTTTTGATTTGCTCTATTTTCTAGTTTAAAGGTTTAATATTAGAATGGTTAAATCACCAATACAATACTTACACCAGAAATCCACCTGCTGAAAACTTTTGGACATGACCAACTCCTGCTTTCCTTTTAGCTTTTTAGGCTCCACATCCACAGAGTGAGAGTCAAACTTCTGAGAGCTGACAAAACAAGAGAACATATGTGATATTCTACCATAGAAAATGAAGAAACAGAAATTAGAACAAGTATAAGTTGTTATTTTACAGAGGCTGGTGGCTTAGAGGTGAAGTTCTCGCCTCACCATTTGGAAGCTATGCATTCAGTCCTCCCACTTATGACTATATGACTGTAATCTTGCTGCTTGTATCCTAACGATTTTTATTGACTGTTTCTTAGTATGATTTGATTGCTTATTGTGCCCTATGGCTATTATTAAGTGTTGTACCTTATGATTCTTGATTCTTGATGAATGTATCTTTCTTTTATGTACACTGAGAGCATATGCGCCAAGACAAATTCCTTGTGTGTCCAATCACACTTGGCCAATAAAGAATTCTGTTCTATTCTAGTGGCAAATACTTCTCTGGGCGCAAAGAGAAAATATTTGCTATACGCTCTGTGTAGGCATCAGGAAGGACATCCAGCCAGTAAATTCAGTGGCCCTGACTACAGCCCGATGCAAGGAATTACAGGGTCATTAAAAGAAAAATTGTTGCTTTAACTCAGACTAAAATTAATTTTAATACTTTTTGGCTTCAAGTTCTTATGCCAATTTAATTACTACCTATTTCAAAATATTTTTAATTCTCACTTCTTAGAACTTCTTTTGAATCAAATCAATTAGATATACTGGAATCCTGGCACTAGGTCTACAAATTTCTGTGAGTTCATTTCTGAAGGAAATTTGTAGACTTGGTGCCAAAACTCCAGTACATTCAACTATTTCAAATGGCTTGTGTCTTTTGGCTTCCCTTTTGCTCCTTAAGCGACAAAAATACATCAACACCAGTAAACATGTTTGCCTGTTGTCCTACAAATATTATTTTAACTTGCTATTTTAATTCCTTACAGCATGGGTGGGCAATTTCTCAGAAAGTGGACATATAATTAAAGGAAAGAAAAGAGAAGAAGACTCTCAGGAGAAGGCTTTGTTGCCATACTTATAATAATCATTTAACAATAGAAAACCTTCACCAAACACCATGATTTAGTGATGAACTATGAACCAAGCCATCAGCATTCAACATCAGGCCTTCTTCTCAACTCTGCCCATGGTGAATCCCTCTTTTTCAGAAATACAAAGAGGTATTTGTCCAAGTCACATTTTCCACTCAGTCTGCTATGATCAGGTGTTCTATTCTTTGTCTGTACAAGAAGATATATTGTTCCCCTTAATCCAAGTTGCTGTACCAGGTTGGGAAGAAATAAATAGCTTTAGGACCAGATGCTGACCAAGCCACGGGGTATATAGAAAAAAAGATCAATCTTATAATAAATGTTAATATCTTAAACAGCTTGAACATAGTTTCCAAAATGCTTTTTCAGGGACAGAGTTGCTATTTTGGTGGAAAATAGAAGGCAGAAGCATTATGCCTATTTTGCCTTGAATGAACCAAAAATAAAGGTGGTATGTAAAAATCCAACAAATAAATGTCCCAATGTTGCGAACTACTTGTGACTGAAGCTGGGACACAAATATGAAAGGTCAAGATTTACACTGTGACCTCACAATGCACATATCCCCCTTATTTGTCTTTGCAATTTGCACAGGATTCCTATATTGATGATGCAAGTTAGAAATTCAAAGGCTCTTACCCAAATTGTCCATATTCTTCTTCCTGGCATGGTGAACATGGTTCTGTCTTGATTGTTACCATTTCTCCTAAGCAATCTTTTACTTTTTCAGTCATGTTCTATAAAAAAGATAAAGGTAACAACATAAATTTTCATTTTGAAACAATGTTTTTTTCCTAAACAGATCTTGAAAAACATTGATTCTCCAGCTGATATGACATTAGATATCAGCATTCATAAAATCTGCTATTTAATTAACATTTTAATGCCAAAATGCAATATTAATATTTCATCCAGTCAAAATTAAATACCAAGCAACTATCTCACCACACTTTTCATAACAATTTTTGCCAGCAACAGGTAATATTAAAAATGTCAGATAAATTACCCCAATTTTGGGGGGATGTCTTCTAATTCTCCAGATATTGGCTGGATATCAGCTACAAGCCATTTTATTAATATTACCCTAAACTGGTTTCCCCAAAGCTGATGTTTCAGAATTTTTGAACTATAACTCCTACTTCCTAAAAGACAATACACTTGATGTACTATATCTGGATAATTAGGAACTAGCCCAAAATATGCTAAGTCAGGCTAAAATTTTTCACATAATTTTAGATAAGCTCATCAGAAAACCATGCAGATTCTCTTCTGTTCTTATATACATGAAATCTGCTGCAATGTACAGTACATACTGATTATTTTGTTCTTCATACTAATCAGTTGCTAATAATGAAAACATTTACTGATTCTAGGAAATGCAGCATTGCAAGTTGAAAAAATTAAATTAAAATACACCGCAGGATGTAGGGTCAGTATTTTCCACACTGTATTTCAAGTTTTCTTAGGTTATAGGAGATGACCAGACTGAGCTTGAGGGAGGGGTCAAAACGCATCATCAATTATGAGTCCCTTCATGCCCACAAGAGATCTAAGTCCATTGCACTTTGAATTCTTTATCTACCCTCAAATTGCTTAGACCTTTCCTAATTCAGAAACTTGTAGAGAAGCAAACTTGCAATAAATCTTTATACCCATTTGAACTGCCTGGATCTCCTGATTTCCCTAGCCCTAGTTCTATTAGAATACAGACTTTTGAGCCATATTGCTACTTGAATATAACTTTACAAGAAAAATAGTACATCAGATCCTCTACTTCTTAGGCCATAAGGCAAAACCTATATTAAAACAACTGCAGTTAATGTTCTATCAGGCACTCTATATTAGGTTTATATTTCACCAGGACGAATAAAAACTACTTACCTGAAGCTACTGTTTCTAAATTTTACAGCCCTCCCTGGCTGTAAATTTATTTGTTTTTTAAAACATCCTCAAAAGCCTACTCCATTTTTCATCACAATAACATAAAATGAGAATCTCCATAGACATGTTAAGATGAAGTTAAAATTATACAGATATTAGCTTATGTGTATAAGCTTATTATGTGATATTAGCTTATGTGAAGATATATTTTAACTCAGGTTTTGCTTTTGATGGATGGTATTTATTATAGTCTTCCTTTCATAATAAATCTTGTTACCTGTCTAGAAAGCTTCGTGTTGAAACATAGAATAAAAATGTATTTTAATTCTTGATATTACCTAGCTTCTTAAGACCTATACAAACTTTTCTCAAAAGTTAAAGAATTGATATTGAAAGCAGTCCTAAATTTGCCTTTTTGGATTATGTTTTAAAATATTTTATTATATTTTCATATTGTTTCCCATGTCAGTTTCTGAAAAGCATACACAAACAATAACTATTGTAATACAACATTAGATTAATTGCATTACATTGAAAAGTAATTAATGTAAACAGTTTATTTAAAAAGTGGATGAGAAATAAGGCCTAAAAGGTGCCTAAAAATGTGCACGCAGATACTATTTTGTCTTTTAAAAACATTTCTCTCACAGTAATGGTATCTGTATCAAAAAGGATCAAGCATAAAAATGCAAATTCCTTGCCCAGTTTTGCTATTTTATGCAGGTTTCATATCAATTTTTGGTAACTTTTTATATTACCTTTAGCAGCATTGGAGCCACTACAGCTCCTGGTGTTTGATTTCTTGCAAGCTTTAAACACTTTCATTATACAACTGACATTTTTCAGGGCTTGCAAATCTGTCTACATGGTTGAAACACTTTTAGCTCATCTTCTCTAGTCTAAATATTTCCATAGTATTCAATCTGTAAAAAATGAAAAATAAAAAATAAAACCAGAATTATGCATTGGATTCCTGAATGCCTTGATTCCTACGGCTGCTTCTCTTCCATATACAGCAAGAGAAGATTGGGTTTGAATTCCTTAGGAACATAACACTGAATGCAATACAATTTTTAAAACTGTGCTATACCAGAAAGGAAGATTCTGTGAATTATGATAATTCTTCATCTTATATTTGGGAGGAGGGGGTGGTTTTGTTTCCATTACTGACTTTTTTGTGAAGCAACATCAAGCTTCTTAAAGACTTAATCTTTCTTTTAGGTCACTATATTTATTGCACACATAAAAAGTACCCCAAACAAACATTTTAGTAATTACTTTAAATCAAGGATGATTACAGGGGTTCTTAGAATATAACAATCCACTTAGCCTTGCAGCTCTTAATTTATGACATTGTTTTCAGACTGGATGGTTTTCCAATAGCAGCCAGAAAAATATGTTCTTCTGATACAAGACGGCAACAACACAAGGAAATAAAAATATTACACACATACAAATGCACAAATACATGTGCAATACAAATAATGTGGATGGTGTCATTACTAGGTCCCTTAATAATGTGACCAACAGGGTGTGTAAACATAACTGATCTATTGCCAGCCGTTCAAAGTAGTCCAGACAGGAAGGCAAAGCCGTTAAGTATTAGCACTACTTTTACTGTGGAGTTACATTAATAGAATTTTTCAAATGTGAAAGCGCTTTCCCATTCCCTCATTTCAGACAACGTAGGCGCCTTCTGTATCCCCATTCACTTTGGACAAAGATTTCATTTATCAGACTATTGTCTAGGGCTAGGCTGTGGCTCTTCCTCCTCTCCCTCAAAGTTACTCTCCCAATCCATTATACAGTGGGGCAAAAAAGTATTTAGTCAGCCACCAATTGTGCAAGTTCTCTAACTTAAAAAGATGAGAGAGACCTGTAATTGTCATCATAGGTATACCTCACCTATGAGAGACAAAATGTGAAAACAAATCCATAATCACATTGTTTGATTTGGAAAGAATTTATTTGCAAATTATGGTGGAAAATAAGTATTTGGTCACTTACAAACAAGCAAGATTGCTGGCTCTCACAGACCTGTAACTTCTTCTTTAAGATGCTCCTCTGCCCTCCACTCATTACCTGTATTAATGGCACCTGTTTGAACTTGTTATCAGTATAAAAGAAACCTATCCACAACCTCAAACAGTCACACTCCAAACTCCACTATGGTGAAGACCAAAGAGCTGTCGAAGGACACCAGAAACAAAATTGTAGACCTGCACCAGGCTGGGAAGACTGAATCTGCAATAGGCAAGCAGCTTGGTGTGAAGAAATCAACTGTGGGAGCAATAATTAGAAAATGGAAGACATACAAGACCACTAATAATCTCCCTCGATCTGGGGCTCCATGCAAGATTTCACCCCGTGGGGTCAAAATGATCACAAGAACGGTGAACAAAAATCCCAGAACTACACGGGGGGACCTAGTGAATGACCTGCAGAGAGCTGGGACCAACGTAACAAAGGCTACCATTAGTAACACACTATGCCGCCAGGGACTCAGATCCTGCAGTGCCAGACGTGTCCCCCTGCTTAAGCCAGTACATGTCTGGGCCCATCTGAAGTTTGCAAGACAGCATTTGTATGATCCAGAAGAGATTGGGAGAATGTCATATGGTCAGATGAAACCAAAGTAGAACTGTTTGGTAGAAACACAACTCGTCATGTTTGGAGGAGAGAGAATGCTGAATTGCAACCAAAGAACATCATATCTACTGTGAAGCATGGGGGTGGCAACATCATGCTTTGGGGCTGTTTCTCTGCAAAGGGAACAGGACAACTGATCCGTGTACAGGAAAGAATGAATGGGGTCATGTATCGTGATATTTTGAGTGCAAACCTCCTACTATCAGCAAGGGCATTGAAGATGAAACGTGGCTGGGTCTTTCAGCTTGGCAATGATCCCAAACACACTGTCCGGGCAACGAAGGAGTGGCTTCGTAAGAAGCATTTCAAGGTCCTGGAGTGGCCTAGCCAGTCTCCAGATCTCAACCCCATAGAAAACTTTTGAAGGGAGTTGAAAGTCTGTGTTGCCCAGCGACAGCCCCAAAACATCACTGCTCTAGAGGAGATCTGCATGGAGGAATGGGCCAATATACCAGCAACAGTGTGTGACAACCTTGTGAAGACTTACAGAAAACATTTGACCTCTGTCATTGCCAACAAAGGATATATAACAAAGTATTGAGATGAACTTTTGATATTGACCAAATACTTATTTTCCACCATAATTTGCAAATAAATTCTTTCCAAATCAGACAATGTGATTGTCTGGATTTGATTTCACATTTTGTCTCTCATAGGTGAGGTATACCTATGATGACAATTACAGGCCTCTCTCATCTTTTTAAGTGGGAGAACTTGCACAATTGGTGGCTGACTAAATACTTTTTTGCCTCACTGTAGCTATGTTGTTTTAATTTTTGTGTATTCACTGCTGAAATGCCTTATATTGTTAGTAATAGCCATTCAAGGTTAGATCAATTATAATTATATATTGAAACTTATGTGTCATAACAATCAAAGCAGAACTCTGGGCAGCTTAAATTCATTAAAATATTGATACTGTATTCAATACAACAAGAAAACACACCCAAAGAACAACATACAAAAATTCACAACAGAAGTTTCTCTCATAACAAGGTTCTCTGGAATAACCAGGTTTTAAAGGGTACCTGAAAAACAAATCCTGAAATATTCCTTTAAGGGACATAGAGAAGGAGAGGAAAAAAGAGAGAGACAAATCTTCTTTCCTGGTTCATGTTTAAAATGTTAATTTCATAATGCTGTAAATGTCAGTCCCAAAGAACCAAGAACAATAGGTAGAGTTACTTCAGAACTCTTCTGAAGAAGAACTGTTACTAAAGAACAGTTCTTTATTGTGGTTCACCTACAGACAGAAACCTTGCCAGGCTAAGGCAATTATCTGCATATACTCTTGTGAACTGCCAGGGAGGAGCTCTTTTAACCTTATTTCTGCTGATCAAACTTTCCAAGATCCACTGTCTCTTTACCCCCTGGGAAAGTAGCTCCTCCCTCTAGCAACTCTGAACTACATTCCATCACAATAAAAAAAATGTTATGTGAACTATTCATTATTTTTACTTTAGTCCAATTTTGTTTTGATTGTCATTGCTGCATGTATTAGTTTACGCTTTAATAGTAAAAATAAATATTCAATAAAATTGTTTGAATGTCTATTGAGAGCATCACCTATATTAATAATAAAGAAGAGTCCTTTGATAATTAAAATAAACAGAGACTATTGGTATTGGAGGTGTTAATAATGTGAATAAATAAAATAAATTTTTGTACAAGCTATTAATTCACAGTTTGCATCATCAGACACATGGAGAGGGAGGGAGATTGAAATTGAAAGAGAGAGAGAGAGTGTGTGTGTGTTATCGGGAGGAAGAGGGGAAGAAATAGTTAAAAAAGAAATAAAAGACAATGTGGATTACCTATAAACAAAACAGCAGTTGTATTTGATATAGACATTTTCCTCCTGTGTAGTTAACATATATAGTTAGATAAAAATTATAGTCTTTTCTCAATCTCTGAAAATTATATTATCTTCATGAATTCTAACTCTACCGCTTTGCATTGAAATCAGTCTTTGTAATTCCTGGTCTGTTCACTAATCTTTTGCTAATTCCATCAGGCATGCTAAATGTCAACATTCATCATTCTAAATTTCCCCAAAGAGTACACAAAGTTAGATATATTATGCACATTTAAATATAGAAAAAAGCTGGTAAAAACAAAGGAAGATGACTGGAATATTTCTACTATAAGCTTCTTGTTTACTCACTCATGGCCCTAAAGTTCTAAATGATTTAAAAAAATAATAGGTTTTCTCTTGAGCTCTTACAGTATTACATATAATAAATATAAAACTTTGGTAATTATCAGCAACTGAGAGAGAAAAAGATTAGAAAGAAAGAAATATTATGATTGGATTTGAAAAAAAGTATTTTACCTTGGTAGAGTAATTCATTAATTAAAGTATTTTAATTCTGTTTTTGGACCCATTAGTGGTGTGAAACAGAACTTGAAGGAAAACCTTTCTAGCTGCCCTTACAAGTTGGGCATATAATATTCACATAAATTAGAGTTTTTTGTGTACTTTGGTCCTAAGCCATTGAGGCATTTAATATACAAAACTAGCCCCTTGAAAATACAAAATTAGTTTCTGGAAACCAACTAATAACCAGTGCAACTAAAAAAATATGTTACCCTTTAAAGTCAGTCAAAACTATAAGTGCAATATTTTAGACCAAACTGTAACATCAGAAGTATCTATAAAGCAGTTCCACATAGATTGCTTTGTCATAATCTATGATAACAAAATTAGTCACTCTGGGAACATCATTAGGCTATACAGAAATGGTTACAATCAAAGTTTGTCTCTGGTGTCAAACCTCACATCTGTGCATCAAATAGCAAAGCCATGCTGAGAACCATTCTTAAATCTAAATATAGAGTGAGACCTGGATCAGCCTTACTACTTTTTAAGAGTAGTTCTTTCACAATCATATATCATTTTGGCTTATTAAACCTCATTCAAATCAGACAAGACATCTATATACATACCAGCTATAGCTGAAATGAGATTTACAGCTGTGTATTAACTGCATACTGATGACACTTCATAACATCTTCAAATTCTTTATGCAAATATTAAACAGCATAGGATTGGTTACACCAAATGACACCGATGCTTTTCTGCTAACAGATAAGTATTCGAACCTCTTAAAATGATGCTCCTCCTGACCTATCTGATCAATCATACTGAAAGTTCCAATAAAACTAATAAATTGGATGCATTCACATCTAATATCTAAATCTTTGTACACATCTATTAAATAAAGTGGCCAAGGCCATTTTGGTACTGAACCAAGATTTGAAGCTGACTAAAGTAAATCCAGATAATCTTTTTCTCAGACATTTATGGACTTTATGATTTTACCCAGGAAAAAGCAGATTAAGGACAAGAATAATTATCCGATCTATTGGTATCTAAAGGGGTCTTTTTCAGCTCTCTTCAAGTAGAGTTGAATATCTCTGCTATTAAAGACCAGCAGGGTACCCGTGCTTCACTACGAAACTGTGATCAGGCAAGTTTTTGGGGAGGAAAATAAGTGGAAAAAATGTGCCTCTGCCTATTAGCATCCATCAGTATTCATCTGGCTGGCATCCTGTCAGTGTGTGAGAAAGGTCAGGGCTGTTTGGAAACTGAAACAGTATTTGCTGTGTGAGCAAGGAGGAGACAGCAAGGAGCCTGGGCGTGACTTAGCTCAACTGCAGTTGGAACAGTTTTCTTTTCAGGTGGGGAGAGAGTTGAGGGCTGTTTGGAAACTGAAACAGTATTTGCTGTGTGAGCAAGAAGGAGAAAGCAAGGAACATGGGTGTGGCTTAGCTGAACTGCAGTGGAAGAGATTTCTTTTCAGGTGGGGAGGGAGAATAGAACTCCTTAGCATCAGACCGTGTTAATAATAATATAGGAAATACTACTGCTCTGAGGGTCATTTCAAAAAGTCCTTTGTTAGTGAGCAACTAGAAACCAAGAGAAGCATACATGACAAATTTCATGTTTGTGGGCTTTATGGTTCTGGAGATTTTGTGATGATGCGTGCTTTTTCACTTTTATATATATAGATAGTTGTGGATAAAGAGTTAAGACACATGCAATCCTTGATGAAACAATACATCCAAGAGTTTAATGTTCTCTAATTTTAGGTAACAGCACTTATGCATCGATGCATGATAGATAACTTTAATGTAGGGGCAAGTTCTTCTCTAAGCTTCTTGCTCATTTACCTAGGCTAGTGGTTCCCAAAGTGGGCAGTATCACCCTCTGGGGGACGGTGGCATGCCTTAGGGGGGCGCTAAGAGGCAAGGGGGCTGGCAGGGGGGTGCTAAGAGGCGGTAGGGGTGCGTTCAAGGCGCCGGCCAGCCCTGCAGGTTCCAATGCGGAAGCGGTGGCATGTTACTTGCCGCCGTGGCTGCGTCCAATATACCGTCCCCCTGCTGCCTCTTAGCATCCCTCTGCCGGCCCCCTTGGAGACGCTAGGAGGAGGCAGGGGGGCGTTCGAGGCGCCGGCTAGCCCTGCAGGTTCACTCATTGACTAGCACCGCTTTGGAGCCAATGCCTCCAATGCGGAAGCGGTGGCACATTATGTCTGATGCCACGTCTGACGCCCCCCTGCCGCCTCTTAGCGTCCCTCTGCCGGCGCCCTTGGGGATGCTAAGAGGCAGCAGGGGGGCATTAGAGGCCCCGGCCCTGCAGGTTCACCCATTGACTGCAGTAATGCTCCATGCAGAAGCGGTGGCATGTTATGTGCTGCCGCGGCCGCATTCGATGCACTGCCCCCCCCACCTCTTAGCGTCCCCAAGGGGGCCAGCAGAGGGGTGCTAAGAGGCAGCAGGGAGCGTTCAAGGCGCCTGCCGGCCTTGTAGGTTCACCCATTGAGGCGCTGTCTCAATGGGTGAACCTACAGGGCCAGCGCCTCGAATGCCCCCCTGCCACCTCTTAGCATCCCCAAGGGGGCCAGCAAAGGGGCGCTACGAGGCAGCAGGGTGGCGGCACATAACGTGCTGCTTCAGCATTGGAGGTGCCAGCTCCGGAGCAGTGCTAGTCAATGAGTGAAACTACAAGGCCAGCCAGTGCCTCGAACGCCCCCCTGCCGCCTCTTAGCACTCCTCTGCCGGCCCCCTTGGGGATGCTAAGAGGCGGCAGGGGGGCATTCGAGGCGCTGGCCCTGCAGGCACATCGGGAAAGCAGAGCAAAGCCAGTCTGGGAGGGAGGGAAAAAGAGAGAGAGAAAGAGAGAGAGAGAGACCTGATGCATCAGATTGAATGAGGCCTAATTTAGACTGAGGCCCTTTTCCACATTGAAACCTCTTTGACTTCTATTAAAGGTTTTGTGGACAAAACATGGTCAAGACTATCAGGAAGTTCTCACATTTTGTTGAGGCTTTAAACATTGGACCAGATCTCCACCCTAAAAATTACTTTTCCCCAATGTATTACAGTGCCAATTCTGAAGAAGGCAATGTCACTGCGTTTGTTTTGGGTTTGTCTGAGGAGCTTCCAAAGAAGTTTACAGAATGAGCCGGACTAGTTATCAAGTCTCCATAATAACAAGATATGAGTGTCTTGTGATGTTCTGTGTTACTGCACATGTGTGCAGGGGGGGAGTTTTACTTCTACTTCATCTTTCATTATGTCTTTCTTTCGCTTGCTTATTAGAATGGTACTGCTGTTTCTTTTCTTAGTTATTTTGTAAATAAAGTATGCTGGCAACAGAAAAACATGATTCATTTCCTCGAATTTACAAAATTGACAGGCAAAACCAAAATATACTGGTAAATTACAAGGAGAACACACACACATACACACATACACTCCCTTCTAACCCTGCTGGAGCATGTGATTGGACTAGAATAGATATCTCATTATCTTTCTTCTCCCTCCCTCCTTCTTTCTTTTTCTTTCTGTCCCTTCCTTCCATCCCCCCTTCTTTGTCTGTCCCTTCTTCTTTCTTTCCCTTTTCTCTTTCTTTTCTTCCTCTCTTTCTCTCTCTCTTTCTTTTCTTTCTTTCCCTCTCTCAGGCTCACCCCTTTAGATCAGGGGTCGCCAAACTTTTGGACCTCAGGGACCACCAAACTCATAATTTTAAATCCCAGAGACCACTAATATGAATTTTGACTGACGGTGGCTTTCTGGTGTTGGTGAGAGAGAGAGAGAGAGATCTGATCCAACCTCTCTCTCTCCCTCTCTCACATACACACAAGCAGGGGTGGGATTTAAAGCTGTCAAAACTCCAAAAACAGGTCAAGTAGCTCTGGGGAGGCCAGTCATAAATTAGAACACTTGCTAAACAACCGGACATTAAGTGAGGACCACTTGTATTTGGTTTGCCAGTAACCTGGTCACACCCACCCAGTCACATGACCAGCAAGCCACACCCTCAAATTAGGCCACACCTACAGAAATTTGAATCCCACCCCTGGGTGGGGGGCACCGAGGATGAGTTTGTAGCACCAAGGGGGCGGTGGACTTAAAAAGTTTGGGAACCACTGACCTAGGCAATCTTGTCTATGAAGTTCACAAAGAATCTGTAAGGAATTATTTCAAGATGTTATTAGGTGTTGCTTTTACATTTTCAAAAATCCTACCTCATTCAGGTTTGGTGCATCCAAGAATTGCGAACTGTTTTTTAATAAGTATTAAAGATAATAGGATAAAAAAGCTATTAAAATATTGCATTGATTTTGGTCATATCTTCATTTGTGGTTATGCTTACTTGCTGCAAAACTTTAAAATATTTTTCCAGCCTTGCTACAATATTTAATACAGAGTATGTATATGCACGTTTGTTATTATTTTTTAGTTTCCCATCTATTTATATATTTAAAAAGTGTAAATATCTTGTGCGTAAATGCCCAGCACCCTGCATACTCTTTAAAGGAAAAAAAATCAATATATCAAAAGGTACGCTGTAATTTTTCTAGTGAAGATAGTATCCAATACTTGGATTACATTTCCATGGAGATGGTGACTGATACTATCTCCTAAGGTATGCAAATAATTGGTAACCCAGAGCATAACAGGGATAAAAAGCAATGTTGACTGCAAATAAGCACTATGTATATCCTTTCTCATGTTTTGTGATCATATTTATAGAAATTTCATCATATCACAGAGAATATTAGCAAAACAGCCACTTGTGAGTATACTTTCCTAGTGTTGATCACAGTTAAAACCAAGCCTGGAATAAGGTAAGAAAAAAAACAAGGATTCAAATTCCCCAACTACACTTGCCAGTTGCTTTGGAAACATTCTACTTCTCATTTGTATTTACTGCCCATGGAACTAGAAGACAGTGTCTCTTAAAATTGCTGGGAATTTCCAGTCCTGAGACTTCTACATGTGCTGCATCCCTCCCTTCAATATTTTTGCTATGTAGACCTCTTTGGGGACTCTTAAACATTCTTTTGAAGAACTATTAACAGACAAGAGTTTTCTCTAGTTTTTACTTCTGCAAATTTTGCCATATGTTTTATACAAGAGAAATATGGAATTCTTTCCATATCAAGGACTGAATCAAGCCTTATGTAGGACTCTATAATATCAAAACATCAAGATTACTTAAAATTAAAGAACTGTGTTTTGTTGACACAACAATTACAATTTGACAATTACTTGAGCATTGGAAGGAAGCTTTTGTGAACCATAGATTATGCAGTCTGCATAATCTTCCACAAAATCTTTAAAATGTCTTTATATATTAAAGATACCACTGATAAGGTCTGGGGAAATAGAACAGAAAATGTAATTTTGAATTAGTTTTGGAATTCTAATTACTTCTAATATTAGAAAAATGACAACATTTTTTCATTACATTGGAAAACAAAAGCAAAAACAGGGTGTAGTTTTATTTATTTTTTCTTATCAATATTAAAATAGTGTCTGCTAGTAGTGCATTATGTAATAATGTCTTAAATCTCAAGTTCATCTTCTTGGATTGTGCTGCTTTAGGGAGCTGCATTGGAGGGAATAGTCCATGCATTCCAAAACACATTTTTGCCTTTGAATCCAAACTGCTGCATTAAGCCTATTTCACATCATTTTATCCTAGTCTGTGCTAACCCAATGTTCTCTAGCTGAATACATTCATTTAGCACACATTACCAGTCAGTGAAATAATCTCAACACTGACTAGGGTCATTCTTTGTTTGGCTATAGTGTTGTGAAAGATATATATTTTCCTTCTACTGTGCAAATTAAAAAGTAATTAACTTGCTAACAAGTTATGAGGGTTGTATGAACACAGCTATTGCCTCCAATTACAACTTGAAGTATCATTTTCTGAAATATGGAAAATGAAGTCCAATACAGCTAAAGATATCTAGGTTGCGAAAGGCCATATATCAAAACATTTTTACCATTCTATAAAACCACAATGTCCTGCCTTTGCTAATGCCCCATGATCAAGTATCCAAGGAACAGAAAGGCTAAACAAAATACAGTTGGTGCAACTGTCTTTATTAAATCCCTAATCTGAAAACCTTGACAGTTTTGAGAGGCAGTCTCAATGCTACATTTAGTTTATAAACCAGGTTATAAACCAGGTTGATGAAAATTAAAATAACTGTAATGTTTGCCTAGAGATCATTTATTCATCAATATGACTTTCTTATCTGCCCTCCACCCTTGCAATAAGTTAGTGATGGAGCAGAGGTTACAGTATGAAATCTGGTTAGATGTTATGTTCACCCCTCTACTAGAATACCCCAAAATATTCGAATATTTCATATTAGAACTAGCTGTCGTCTGAATTCTAAGACGTACCTTAAACATTCTGAAAAAGAAACCCAAGATATTGTACAGAAATATGGTATCAAAAGATATGGGAGAAGAAAAAAATATTCAGACTGGAGAGAAAAGTTAGTTTTATAGAGACTTGGACTACACATACAACAATGCACATAGGATATTTTAATGAAGTGCCTTTCAGTTACATATTCTAGCAGTCCCGGCCTTTGAAAAGCCATCTTAATATAATAAAAATGCTACTATATTTTTTAGAGGACCTCCCTGTTCTAAATTATTGTGAAATGAGCATTATGTACTCTACTCAACAGCATTTAGAAGACATAGGATGCTGTGGGGCTTATGGAATAATAAATTCACTCAGTACATGGCTTTTCTCTGGGAATCTTTAGATATGTTAGCCTTCATTTTCCTGAATTCATAAAATTATAGAAGTTGCAGAATCTAGGCATGAGTCTTCCCTTAATGACTAATAATAGAAATAAAGTAATAGTGGTTCAGTGTCTATGGAGATTCTCAGTCATTTAGTTCATGGCTGTCCCAAAGATGCTTTTTTTTTCTGAGGAGGAACTGAAGAAGCTTCTCAGATGGGAAGTGAAACATCTTCAAGGAAAAACAAAGTTCAGTTAGCTTTTTAAAAAGCACCGTTGTAATAGGGGTTCATATATATAAGAACTTTTTAAGATATTGCTAACACCTAGTTCCACTAGCTTGAAATGCTTCAAAATATTCCCATCAATAGTAAATTCCAAAATTTAATGTTCTGGAAACAAGAGCAACTATGTTAGCTTCATGCTGGTACTGGAATTTCCTCTCACTGATTGCAATAGGAGGGAATATTTTAACAAAGAAAAAAAATCACGGGGAAAATATCCTGGCTCTCAGTCTCTTTGTACCTACATAGGATGGCTCTTTTCTTAATGAGGAACTATCTGCCTTTGTTTCAAGACTATGCAGACTTGATCTTAATATGGCTGATAGCTAACATGCCACTCATACTTCATTTTGTTTAATACACAATTCATAACATTCAATATACAGGACTGAAAGACTGAAGCCCTGAATTAAAGATGCAAATACTGCAGCAGCAGCAGCCTAATCTACTTCTTCAAGTATTTATAATGTATTTATAATGAATGAAAAGGAACATCTAAATAATAGGGTGATTTTATTTACTAATAAGGAGTTCAAAAATGATAATGTTTAGGCAATAGGAATGGCTGGGTTGGCCATTTAAGTTTGCAGATCTCACTGACAAATGACAAAATTTAACCACAAGCTCTTCTTTTGTCACTCATTACTTTTCGACCATTTAACTTCTCTGGATGACCCAAGGTTTTGATGTAAGTGAAGAACATATGCTTCTACATAACGGATAGTTTTGTACAATCACTCCTCAAATTAAACCAAGCCTCGACTTATGGGTTTTTTTGGGGGGGGGCGTTTGGTATCGTTTCTTTCAATCATTTTTGTGACTTCGATCATTTTCTCCAGTTCTGCACCGTAGTGACCTGAACGATGCGCGATATTTCTCATATTGGCAGTTTTACTTTTCCCTTCCCGAAATTGGCCAACACTGCATTTGCCCGCCTCGTGGACATTCCTGAAAGGTAAGCAGAAATTTCTACCCACGCCAATCGTATCTTTTAGCCCAAACCAATTCTGCTTCATCGCCTAGCGAAACGGCCTATAAGGAGCAACCACTGCACAGTACTTCATCCCCTCCCCCCCTTTTTTTTTTGCACGGAATCCAAAATCCACTTTTTGCACGGAGTCCAAAAATCAGTTGACGGAACAGCCAACTTCACTTTCTCTTGTGCAGGACATCGCTCCTCGGGAAGTAGAGCAAATGAGCCCCGCCCTCGGCTTCGGACGCCTCCGCCTCCTCCTCCCGCGGCGCTTCCAAAGTCACCCAGTTGCTTCGGGACCCCGCCCACACATTCCCTCTGGGAGCGCTCGCTGGCTTCCTCGGCCGCCCATTGGAGCGCGACCACGTCACTCACCGGACGTAGTAACAGAGAGAGGTGGGGGAAGAGGAGAGGCAGGAGAGGCGCAGAGGAGGACGGTGGCAGCAGCGGCAGGAGGGGAGGAAGGGGCCGGACTGGGCCGGGCCGAGCTCAGCGCACGTCCCAGAAGGGAAAAAGAGAAAAATCGAGGCGGCTACTTACCTGCCTGGCCGCGCCCTTCGCCGCCGCTGCTGGGCGAGGACTGCAGAGCAAGCCCCTCTACCGTGGCAAACGGTCCCGCCCGCCCGCAACAGCCCCCAGACCCCGAACCAGCGCTCGCCCAGCTGCCTTCCCTCTCTCCCACCGCCCCGCCTGAACTCCGCAGCCATTTTCGTCGCCACCTTGGCTACCGAAGGGCTGACTCACCTCGGCGCTGCGGGGCCCTGGCTCGTCGTCCGGGGGCAAACCAGCTTTTCTGGCGGCCACCCGCTCTGCCACCCCCGTCGTCTTCTGCCTCCTCCTCCTCCTCCTGCGGCGCCAGCCCGGCCAGTCCAGCCTGGCTCGCTAGTCCCAGGCGAGGACGGGTCCCGGGTCCGGGCCGGGCGCGGTGGCAGAGGAGGAGGCTGCGGCGGCGGCTCCCTCCCTCCCGGCCGTGACCACCATCTTATTAGCACAGGAAATGACATGGCGAACGGAAGAGAGGGGCGTTCGGGGGCTGAGCCCGGGGACCCCCCGAACCCGGAGGAGGAGGGGAAGCAGCGGGGCTGGCAGGCGGGCGGCTTCAAGGCCCAGCGTCGACGGCGCGGGAGTCTACCCCCACCCCAATGCTCCGACTCGACCCCCTCTGTTTTTCCACTGGCTCATTTAGCAGGAAGCCCCACGCCCCCGCTTTTCTCCCCGCCATTCTCGGGTTTCTCCCGCGGCGGCAGAGAAAGCATCCGACCCAGAAATAGCGCTGCGTCCGCGTCAAAATGCTAACGCACCGGCAACCTGTCCCCAGATTTTTGTTTGAAAAAGAAATGCAATATCCTGGTTTTGCTGCCTCTCTTCCACAAACTTATGCATTGGTGACCGCTGGGCACAGCTAAGCTTTCTTGGCGAGGGGTGCACTTCATCCCGTGCGCCTTGCCTTGGAAGCAAATCTTAACGGCGCTCGCTTTCCAGGAAAGCGATCACGGTTTGTTTTCGGCCTTTACCTGCCGGCTTTGGGAATCGGGAGTTCCGATTTATTTTCTCCCTCCCGTTTTTGATTTGGAACTTGCGCTGGAGTGCACGGCCCGAAGGATCAAACTACTGGCATTTCAGCACAAAAGATACTCCTAAAAGTAATTTTCCTGCATCTAGTTGGCTGTGACTCTCAAGGAAAGTTGCAGTTACTCATGTTTGCGTGGGAGTGCTAATAAGGCTCTATATAAATAAATATACGCGAGGTTTGATATAAGGCTGGGGTCAGGCTATGCAACAGCCAGCAGAGAGGAATAAGTAGTAGTCAGGATTTGGCATACCGAATAAAGCAAATTTTGTCCTAGTATTTCCTGATGTGGGAAGCCCCTACACTGACAAAGCATCTACCAGAATTGCCAGAAAACTCTTACATACTCAATATTAACTCAATACAGTACTGAGTTAATGGGCCAGTGGATTGTTCTGCTAAATTCATTCAGCAGAGTTGGGAGGGATCTTGGAGGTGTTCTTGTTCAACCCCTTGCTTAGGCAGGAAACCCTATACCATTTCAGACAAATGTTTGTCCAATCTCTTCTTAAAAACCTCCAGTGTTGGAGGATTCACAACTTATGGAGGCAAGTTACCCACTTATTAATTGTTCTGTCAGGAAATTTCTCCTTGTTCTAGATTGTATCTCCTCTATTAGTTTCAATCCGTTGCTTTTTGTCCTGCCCTCAGGTGCTTTGGAGAATAGTTTGACTCCTTTGTGACAACCCCTCATAATTCATAAGGCATAAACATGAATATGCATACATTAGCCTCTCAATAGTTAACATGCTGTGTGGCAATGAATATATATTTGCATCATGACCAACTTCTCAAAGATTGCATTTCTTAAGACACCTGAGTTAAGACAGAAGTATCCTAAGCTACACATTAGATTGGACACCTAAACTGTCAAGTTTAGGAATGTCTTATTTTTGAAAGTAAAAGTATATTGGGGACAGGGTTATAATCCTATTTGTATTATAAACTATGAGAAAAATCTCCATATTGACAAGGCATTCAGTCTAAAATACATTCCAGAATCTGTTACCTCGTAATATACTATTCGGCATATCTGGTGGAACAGATTTTAAATCGCAGTACTATATTATAAGTAGATTCTGTTGTGAGTTTGTGTCACAATGCTCTATTGGATATAAGGAGAGGAAAAAACCTTTATTCACTTTTGCACATTTCATAATTCACACTTACGTTGAACATTATTTGATTTCCAAATCAACAGACACTATCCATAAGCAAAACAGCACAAGTCATTGATGCAGAATCAAATCCACCACAGTAATAAATTCAATAAAACCACTAATGACTATATATTATTTGAGGCTGAAGTCTAGAGCCAGGGGTCTCCAACACTGGCCACTTTAAGACTTGTGGACTTCAACTCCCAGAATTTTATTAGAATTTTATTTATTATAAATTTATTAGAATTTTATTAGAATATTAGAATTCTGGGAGTTGAAGTCCACAAGTCTTAAAAGTGGCCAAAGTTGGAGACCCCTGGATCAAATTTTCAAATTTTTTAACTTGTACAGGATGTTGGAATAACAAATATGTCGTATAACACTCTGGCCTATTGATCTTGTTACAATTTTTTATAATCTTTATGATAACAGTTTGGTAACTGAATTTAAATACAGTATAGTTTTCTATAGCAGTTTTTTAATCCATTGATGTTTCATTCTTCCCATCCACTGTTCACACTGTGAAGTTATTAGGTTAGTTAGGTGATTTAAAAAAAGATTTGATTTCCATTACTGTATTTTGTTTTCAAAGTATGATATTTTGGTAGCAGAGACCTGAGATTTTTGAGGTGGTAGAATTTATTCCTTATTCTGCTATATATGTAAACTAAGCCATCTCTCTGTCATTTTATTAACATGTAAGCCAAATGAAATATGCTTCTAATGTGATTCAAACAATATATTTATGGATGTGTGCAAATTTTGAAGATTTGAGCCACCTAATAATTTAATCATTTTAATGTTTCAGTATATCTAGAGCCTGTTAAATATTTTCTATTTTTTATTTTAGATTAGTATAATGGGGGGGTGAGTGTTTCCTTCTTGATGCCTTCAAGTCAAGGGAGAGGAAGGGACAGAGGGTTTTGCACTTAAGGCAGGTGTCCATGTTCCAGAAAACTTCAACTCCAATCAATAACTCCAAGACACACATGTTCTCAAAGTTTCCTTTTATTAGAATAGTAAACTGGCACATCTGGGAAATCCCAAATCTAAAAGTTCCAGGTTTCCCTCCAATAAGTAAAAAATTACAAATCCACCCCCTGCACCGCTCATTGCATCACATGCCCCAATTACCATATATCCCAAGTTGAGACAGCCCCTCAACCATTCCTCAGCCAAATGCAGAAAGAACATGACCTTGACTTTAAAGAAGAATGCTATTATGTCTAACCACATATGCTCCACGAAATTCCCCCATCCCATTTTTCCAGGCTCAAGAATATGGCAGTGTGGAAGCTTCTGGTGCTAATATGACTTCCAAAGCTGAGAGAAGGACTAACAGTCTCCTGTTCCCACTGTAATTGTCTCTCTGTGTAATAATTAACAAATTGTCATTCTCCAATCCTTTTTATAAAAGTATTAAATTAATATAGCTTCATTAGTTTTAGCTCTGGAATTTTGAATTCAACAATTATTGTTTATAAATGTTAAGTTTATTTTAGGATTAAAATAGTAACCATCTTACTTACCAGTCATTCGGGTAATACAAATATGATTCAATATGTAGCTAAATGATTTTGTTCTCTGCTCCACTTCTTTACTATGCCAAAACTGTGTGTGTGTGTGTGTGTGTGTGTGTGTTTGTGTATTTGCCTTTGTGAAGACATTTTGTAATGCATATTCATACCTGGAAAAGAATACTTATGCAATACTTGCCTCTGCCTCTCCTTTTTTCTTCCAACCTCTTCAACTCCTTGCTAATCCATTTTCAAATTCCATGGAGTTACATTCAATTTACTAATCATTGTGTATGTCTCCCTTTCCCACTTCCCAGTTCTGTTAAGTGTTCCACTTTAACATTCTCTATTGGATTTTTGGGCTTGTGATTAAAATCTTTGCATTCATATCACACCCAAGGATTCTGAAGACATTTATAATCAATGCATTCAGGCATTCCATCAATAATCTGTTTCCAAAGAGCAGATAATTAAACGGGATGGGGAAATTAAACTTCTGGTTCAGCTTTTATTTTGTTTAGTTAGTCCAGTAACTCAATCTTATAGAAAAAGAATCATTTATTGGTCAGTAACTCAGTGGCTAAGACACTGAGCTTGTCGATCAGAAAAGTTGGCAGTTCGGTGGTTTGAATCCCTAGCGCCACGTAATGGAGTGAGCTCCCATTACTTGTCCCAGCTTCTGCCAACCTAGCAGTTCAAAACCATGTAAAAATGCAAATAGAACCATTTTGGTGTAAAGGTAACAGCATTCTGTGCACCTTCGGCATTTAGTCATGCTGATCACATGACCACAAAGACATCTTTGGGCAACACTGGCTGTTCGGCTTTGTAATGGAGATGAGCACCACCCCCTAGAGCCAGAAATGTCTAGCATGTATGTGCGAGGGGAACCGTTACCTTTTTAAGATACAATTAATTCATTGGACAGTCATGAAATGCTTTCTAGGTAAGTTAATGCAACATATTACTGTAATATTAATCAGAATAGTAAAAAATGCATACAATATAGTACTTGTTTGGATGTACATTAAGCCCTAAGACCATAGGCTTAGATAATGACATGATGTGACCATCTAGAAAAAAAACCCAAGTGTGAATTATGCCATGATTTTACCATGAAATATAAATCCAGCCATTTATTCTATAGTAGTAATTCAAAGGTGAATCTGAATACAATTTTTATTTGTTTTTCTATGGGATGAAATAATACCATTTTCAGTATGTGTGTGGGCTATCTTGATTAAGTGAATTTGGAAGAACCTATTAACTCTAAATTGTGATTGTCTATACAATTTGGAATGCAATAGTGGAAGCATCTAAAGACTGCGATCCTGCATACTGTAATCTTGATAAATTGTCTTGGACTGAATTTCAGTTTTAGCTTATTTTCCATTGGGATCCTCTTATGTAAATCTCATAGTGATGAGTGAGAACATAGAAAGGCTTTAATAACCATTAAAAGTTGGCAGTTAACATGCAATCTATTTTAAACTCTCAGTATATATTAGGTCTTTATGCTCTCATTATTTAAAAGAAATAATCTGGTCTCTGATCATCTACTTTAATAATCTCAGCAAGCAACATAAAAGCTTAATAATTGGCCTTAAACTGTTGGCAATTTAAATAGCCAAGAAAATTAATTGACACACTGTGGATTAAGTTTAATCAAACAATACCCTTTGTATGACTCATTTCGATCCATTATCAATTCTACTGCAGCATAAACTAAACTATTAGAAGTTAATTTTTATTTCTTGTATGCCATTGCTGGAACACATTTAAATTTTAAAAAAGTTAATTAGCAATTCAGGACAGATTTGGTAAGGGAAAAAAATGTGTAAAATGCATCTATAGTCATTATTTATGCCAGTAATGCTTTATTTGGTGTTTATTCATCCATTTACAAACTAGCTAATAAAATAGAATATCCGGTGAGCTATTGTAGCTACATACAGTAGGTATTGCTAATATATGAGATATAGTGCAACCTTAATATATAATACTTTATGTTAACACTAAACCACAATTATTTAGACTGCGGTTTTAATCTCTTTCCATTAATCTTCACAATGTCATCCAAATGAAAGGATTAAATCTAAGAGAGTATTAGATTTTTTTCTTAAGTTTTTTTCTTTCAGTTTTTCTTAATAAAATATGCTAGCAGAAGATGAAAGATTTTCAGAATATTTTGAAATCTTAAGAGCATAGCAAAGGTGACTAAACTTAGGTCATGAAAATACTTGTATAGAAGCACATCTGTACTAGTGTACATTGCAATTTTTTCCATCCTGTTTATATACATATTTATTGACAAATGCCAATCTTTTTGTATTGCTTATTTTACATAAAAGTTGTAGACTTTTGTTAGCCATAGAATAAAAGATCGCAAGGAAGAGTAGTTCTGGAGTACAACATATGTATTTATTGGAAAACATAAACTATCATATTCAATGAGCTTTCTGTGTAAAATAATTCCCCTGGTGTTAAGGTTTTCCATTAAATGCCCAGAGATGATTTCCATAATATAACAACTTGTCTTTCCTTGAGTATTTTTGTACCACTCTACACTAACTCCATCTGGCCCACGAACCTTTCTAAATTCCATCATATCAATAGTGTTACTCAGTTAGTCATTAGATGTGTGTGTCCCTCATTTCGTCTAGAGGCAACTCTGTGCGACTTACAAACATAGATTTTCCCTTTCCAATTTAGGAATGCAGCTATATCCTTCCACTGCATAATCAAAATTTCTGGAAGATTTATTTCATTTGCAAAAAGCATGCTTATATTTACTGGATATATCAATATTTGCAGAATATCTACAAAGAGAAAATAGATTTTATTACAATCACTATGAGTTTATCATATTTCTTATTACTAATATTATCTTGTTGTGTTTAAAGAAGACAACAATAATGTCATAGGTTTTTCCCAATACATTTGTTTCATTATTTTCTAGAATATCCTGTATCTGATGCATAATCAATTAACTGGTCTAAAATTCTATTTTGACAATCATACCAAGAGACTAATGTGGATGAAAACTACAGTCTGTCTCCAGGAACAGGGGCAACTTTTTGCTTTCTACCAGCTGGAGGGTCTCAGATGATGCCACTAAACATCATTTTAAAGTGGTTTTTTTTTTTAATGTAAAGTTTCTTTTATGATAGACACAAAACTGAAGGTTCACATCTTGGCCACAGGTTCCTGGTCACTTACTCCAGTTTATTTATTTATATTTAATTAAGACTTTTACATACGTTAAAAACAAAATTAAAGCAAAAAATTAGGTGCAAGAAAAGAAAAGAAACTAAAGTTATAAAATACAATGACTTCCGACCTTCTCTTTAACAGATAATTACAATGTTAAAATCATCCTTCTCTCTTAGATGTTGTACAAATCACTTCGGCCCATTGCTCAATCCACATCTTTTTTTTGTCCTCAAATCTATAAATTTTTTTTTTTCTTGCAGCAAAAATCCATGTAAGGTTTCCAATCTTTCAGAAAAATGTTGTCTTTTCACTCTGGGAATTTTATTATTATTCTATCTGCTCATCCTATTCTATCTGAAGGTGTGGACACTTGAAAGTTGAAGCAACTTTTCTGTCAGGATTGTGGACTGACCATTCTGAGCTATCATTGAAGTAGTATTAGCATACAAGTAACTTGACAATTCAACATGATGTAATTAAAAGATATATAGGTCATAAAATTGTATATAAATTAGTTTCTAATTCACTCAGTCATCTGGGTTTTGCTCCTACCAGTAGCTATTCTGAGAGTCGTTGTAACAATCTTGTATTCCACTATTTAAAGCAAGAAAGACCAAGGGATGCAGCAAAATAGTACATAGTAGCCATTCATGAATTGCCTTTGTATGTCAATTTGAAATCAATTTTTTTTTTCAGTGGAACTTTCTCTTGAATGTTTAAACTCTAAAACCTTAACTGGAATTTCCTAGCCATATATATAACTTATACATAGGCACATACGCAGACACATCTCAATTCCAAACTAGATACTACGTAACTATCAACTAAATATATCCCTGAAAATCAGCTTTGATATATTCATATGAATTTCTTTATGACATACTGTCTTTGTGGTTCACTCAAAAAAATGAAAATTTATTCATTTTTTTCCTAAGTAAACTCTTAAATTGATCATAATAAGTGCTTTTCTTTTTCAATTCCGATTGTATTATAATTGTATTGAGAGAAGAAGGAAGTAGGGGAGGAACCATAAACTTTTTAATTATATTGTTGCCCTTCTGTTCATTTTTAGACCCTATAATTCAGCAGTGGTCTCACTCTTTCCAGGGACAACAGAAGAGTAAACATTGGGATTATTTTATTTATTTATGAAAAAAAATTATCACCCATCCTTTATGAGGTGACTGGGAGGCTTACAATGTTAAAACTGGTAAAACCATTTTATATAGAAAAATATATAATAACAATAAAAATACAAAAGATTAAAACATGGGTAGGAAGGGAGGAGAACATGCAAGGGATGTGGAATCTTATTATCAGTCCATCAACCACTTCTAGTCAGATACTCATCCACTGGGACCCCTGGCTGAGCCAGGGCTCTTATAGGAGATCAGGAGGGTGGGAGCCATTCTCACTCAAGGAGCAAGGTGTTCCAAAAGGTCAGCACAGCGGCAGAGAAAGCTCTTATTTTGAACCCCACCAGTTGGAATTCCTTAACCCACAGGATCTGCAGCATGCCTTTTCTGCCAGCATGGCTGAGGCGGACTTGTCTTCCTGGGGTGATTTTTATTATAGATTTTTGCAGAATATTTCACTTTAAGAAGTTATTGATTTGGTTTTCTTGAACATGGATTCTCTTACAGAGTTAGGGATTGTTTCTTTATTTTTCTGACTTATCAACAAAGATCACATGTACAAATACTTTGATTGGTCAAATGGGTTTGATCACCAATTCTGCCTTGCTAAAGAGGTTGAAAGGATATGAGTTACTGATAAGGCATTCTAGCTTTGTAATAGTAATCACATACACTGAACTTTTGTGAATCATTCAGATATGACTTTTTAATAACTCACATGGCTTTTTATCTTGAAATTTTCAGTAACACTGGACAGTTTTTTAAATGGTTTTCCAGCAGAGGGCACAATAGACCTTTAACTGAAGAGAGACTCTCTTCTAAACTGTTCTTATTAATAACTTTTGCATTTGGACAGTTGTAAAGGCTGAGATCTTTTATGAAACCATTTTTGAAAGGAAGATATCAGCAGGTTTCCAAGAGCTATTTCAGAACATTGGGTTCCTAAAGATAGGAGGTGGATCCTAGAAATATAACTTGTGTTCTATCATCCATTTATAGTCATCAGGGAATTCTTTGCATTCAAGTGAAATGGAATCTGATTAAAAATTACATCAATTGAAAACATTTTTCCCCTTTCTTTTGTTACCTTCATGATCATATGAGCATATTATCTGTCTCCATTAGCTCAGTATAATTCTGGCTGACTAGTAAAAGCTGATGAATAATAGAGGGGTTATCGGAAGAAGGTGCCAGATCTCTTATCCATATTCAATCAAAGGCTCCAGTTTCAGCAATCAAGAGTTCTATGTCCATAATTTTGCCTGCTAAAGGAAAAATATCCAATCCACACTCTGAGGACATGATCTGGAATGTTGGAAATTGTCTAATCATCCTATCCCTAATTCCAGGGTAAGATTTAAAAGAACAGAGGAAAAATATTCTGAGTAGATTATAGCATCTCTTTTCTGAAGCTAAGTGGAGTTGGACCTAAGCAATTGGATTGGAAACATCTAGAACAGGGTTGTCAAACTCATGGTGTCATCACGTGACATATCGGGACTTTTTCTCCCTTCGCTAAACAGGGCAGGAGCAAGGGTCAGCACGAGATGCATCTGGCCCGTGGGCCATGAGTTGACACCCCTAATCTAGAGTAAACTACTCTACTAAGATGGGAGGTCTCCAAGAGGTCCAGACTAGGCTAGGAAGTTTAAAAAGTCCCAGGAGAGTGCAATGGCAAGCTATTACTATAGTAATGCTATCAAGAAAACTAAATGAATATATCTAAGAAGACACTAGGATTTGAATGTAGTATGATATTTATTTCTCTATACTTTATTAGTATTCTACTAATAGAATGCAAAGGCATGATATGAATGAAATTATTATAACAGGATTATTGGGATCTGGCAGCTAATTATGTTTTCCTAGTATAACTAGGGAAAGGGTTACAATGCACACATGCACATACAGAGGACTTTATGAATAGA
Organism: Bungarus multicinctus; assembly: GCA_023653725.1. NCBI lineage: Eukaryota > Metazoa > Chordata > Lepidosauria > Squamata > Elapidae > Bungarus > Bungarus multicinctus. The sequence continues at coordinate 96,957,754 of CM042838.1, read as the reverse complement.
AAGATTAAAAGTGGGAGGCATGACTCTGATCTGGTCAGTAATGAAATATGCACAAAGCTGTTAGTAGAGACAAAAAGAATTAGTTAACAGAATGTCTGTGTATACTGTAGAATACACACATATATACAGACATATAGCATATATATACATAAAACTCAAATGGGATGCTTGGAACATTATTTATGGGCAAGAAAATGAGACACAGACATACATTATTTCTTTAAAAAAAACCTAATTGAAATAACAAGCAGAAAAGAATAAAATAATAACAATTTAAAATGTGTAAGAAGTTTCACCCTTTTGTTTTTGTGTAATGCAGGTGATGCGTGTTCAAAAAGGGTGGGGGTTTGATTGCCAACTCATACATGCCATTTTGTTGGCTCTCCTTGCAGATTCCCCGTCTCCAAAGCATCGTTAAGAAGAAATGGAAGAAATTTTCTGTGTTCGTTTCTCAGCTGGGAAGCAATCACCGATGCTGAGAAGAAATAGCCAGATGCCAGAAAAGGGATCCTTTAATTCAGGAAGGCAAGTAAAGTGGTGACACAGCTCGAGCAGTCCTGGCTTGCAAGCAGAGTGGCATGATAAGTTTATGGGTTTTTAGACCTATTTTCCCTTAGACTTTTGTGTGGTTTGATGAGATTTTGTTTGCCTTTAGTTAAGATAATTGCTCTGATTTCTGTCTTCCTGCCCTAATAGGTTAATCCTGTTATTAGGGCTTTGTCTTTCCTATCCTGGGGGTTAATTCTGCCAGGAAAGAGGAAAAAGGAAGTTCCAGGTGAGTTATTTTTAGCCTGATTCCCCTTATCTTAATGGCTCTTCTTAAATGTTTCTGTTGTCAGCTCGGTTACCTTTGTAACAGCCATTAGCAGAGCTGCTCTGAGTTTTTCTTTCAGCTGGTGCTTAATTTTCTTAAAGGGGGAAGGACTGGCATGAGTTTCTTGACACTGTTTTCTGAAGTTTCTGGTGCTGTGAGGTTTCTGGTACTGTCCTTTTGAGATGTACTTCCCACAATAGGTATTCAGCCTCTGCTTTAACATATCTGGTAACTGATTCCTCTTAAACTGCTTTTTTTGTCTTAACATTTAGTTAGCCTCTCTGTAATTTAAATTCTATACTCTGGGGCAATGGAAAACAAATTTTATTTATTTTCATTTATTTAAAACTTTAATATTTTTTGACTGACATCCTTTAGCAAATGGATGGGATTATATTCCCTCTCAGTTTTCTTTTCTTGTGGTTAAACATTTCTAAATACTTCAGTTTTATCTTCACAACATTTGGGTTTTAGTATCCAGATCATCTATGTTGCTGCTCTTTTTTTCAATCTGACCCTGTTTAAATCTTTTTTTAAAATTGAGATACCCAGAACTGGACACTATTCTGATCCAGCCTTAGCAGAAGCAAGAAACAGACTGCTTGTCACAACCCCCAGCTCTTGTGAATTAATTGTTTTCACCCACCAAAAAGTCCAGACAATAGTCCTTCAAAGAGTTAACGGCAGCAACAGACCTTATCAATTCCTTGCAATAATTGCAAGGCCCTGATCTTCCAGCCAAAAGGTTGCAAACTAGGTTCTAGCAAGCAGTCTCTGTGGCACAAAACACAATGTGCAAAATTTTCAGAAAGACGAACTGTTAAAAATATTCAAACTTTTAGCAAGGCACAGCTGGCAAAGATATAATAGAAGTAAAGTCCCAGGTACAGTGGAATCTTTTTTATTGTTGCATCAATTGTTGACAACTGAAATTCAATGCATACTACCATTACATAGGAGTAATCCTCCCTGATTTGAACACATTTTCTCTGTATAATAATATATGTTCGAACTCCATCCAGTGCACTCTTAATTTTTAAATTGAGAAGCATTCAACATAATATTCAAGGCATGCAGTAAAATAAACTTGCTTAGTTTTGATTTCAAAGAACAAACCTGAATGGAACTTGAAACAAAGAAGAAAAAAGGCACGGCATCTCTTTGATGAATTAACGATTAAGCCCTTACTTTATTTTCCAATGCACTGCTGGAAGTTTAACCATACCTCTTCTTTCAAGCCTATTGCAAATAGGTAATTATATCTACAAGTCTCCAGTTTTTTTAGGATATCTGTAAAATGAGATGGCTAGGCAACCTGCAGTGCATTAGTTCAATAGAAAGAAAAGGTTATTTTCAGAATTACTTTTTTTCACTTTTGCAGTTACCGCTGCTACTAATTATATATGCTGGGGAAAGTAGCCTGTCTAAGTACAGAATTTGGTCAATTCTGTAAATGCCTAAGATTATGTGTATCCAGCATCACATAACCGTAGCTGGCTGCCTTAAATAGCCATCTTTTCTAAAATAGAGAGAAATGGTGTCTGAGGTTTGATGGCTAGGAGTAAAAAAACCATACCTATGTGGAAATATGGTTGCTGTTCTCTTTTGTAATATAGGCAATTATTGAAATATGTTATCTGATCTTTGTTTCAGAAGGGAATGGTAGACTGAGAAAAAGCCCATTCCTGTTAAAATAAAAATGAATACAGATGGCAACACTGAAAAGACATTTATTTTCCATGTTAAACAGAATATATTGTATGATTCTCCGCTAAAAATAAAATGAAGCTAAGCTGAGATAATGGCAATCTGTAAAGTAGAGGCTCCTATACATTTACTCCTTTGCATTATATTTATTATACTTTGCACTTCATAGAAATCACTGCTGTCATATTACTCATTATTGTATTTCTGATTGCTGCATTGGTTACAGTTAGAATTGGAACAACTGAGTGATTTTTGTATATTGATGAATGATTTAAGTCATAAATCAATGCCATCTTAAAAAGCATATTATATATTGTAGCTGTATCATAGAAAAGAATTACTCAGGAATTTTCTTATCAGTATCAGATACATTTTTATCTCTGATTTAATCCATAAACCTTCTCAACATGATATCAACTTATCTTGATGGCCGTTTATTCATCTTAAACATTTGTAATATCACTGTGTGTCTGCACTTTAGGAATTCCAGCCTTGATGAGGGATTTGAATATCTCTGTGGCTGTACCTAACTAACAGAGTAACATTATTTTGTATTTATATTTAGAATATATTTAATGTAAGTTGGCTATTCAGTCATTGCTGGAGGCATAACTTGGGGGCAATTTTCAGAATACTTATATGATTATGCTTGCCCTACCATGACTCCATTTTGAACTGAAATTTGTAAGATTACTAATGATGTGTAATTGTAGCTATATATGAAAAATCCATAGTCTCTTAGGCTACAATTGTAACTTACTTACACATGTAACTTTAAATCCTAGTGGTATTTATGGTCTCAGCTCCTTTTTGTAGCCTCTCATTCTCCTTCCCTACAAAATAGTTGAAACTCCACATGATTACCCATCTTCTTCTTTTTGAGGAAGGAATGACCCAGAACTGTAATGTCAGGATAGTATATTCTTTTTAAAAACAAACAAACAAAGAAAGTTTTTAAACCTGAAGCAAGAAATCTGAACATTCCAGCTGCTGACTGTTGAATGGAATTTTCACCAACACGTTTCCTATTCCTGACTAAGTACATGTAGTTTATCAACAAGTAATTATGGATTATAATATGTGGCTACCATACATAGATGTACTTTAATTGCCTACAATTGCTTGAGAGAGGCAGGATATTTTTGAAGTCAACAAATCTTTTGAGATTATATGCTCAGTTTCAGAATTCTGATACATAATGGCAATAGGCTATTTATGTGTAGCCTTTTTAGTTGTTTTTAAAGTTTTCAGACTTCATAGATTGAAAGATATTGAGAATATAAGCTTTTGTTCCATTAATTTGGTTCATAAATCCATGATTTTGTTGAGGAACATAAATATTGACATGAGATGACCATTACATTTGCCATTTTTATAACCTCTTAACCTTCAGCAACTGGTGTTCTGTAGTTGAGTTTGATTATAAATCCTGTTATCCCTAGCCAGTTTCCAAGAAATTCATCAGTACAATCCTTTTCAAACTATTTCTTTTCTTCTGTCCCTGTTGTCTTCCTTAACCATTGTGTGAATATATTATGTTGCCTTTCTTCATTTTCTGCTTCTCCCCACCTAGAGAAGTTTGGCAATTTATGCTATCTTTTCTAGAAAGTACAAAATAACTAACCTCCCAGACGTAAAAATGACAACATTATCCTAGTCACATCCATGGGTTTTATTCATATCAGTATAACTGATAGTTAAAAAAAATATTACTCCTCCAAGGCATCTCCTTTTACATGGATAACAAGAATATTACCCAAAAGTTGTCAACTGTAATAACTATTATTTGATTATAAAGTATAAAACAGAATTATAAAACTTTAATACAGGAATTCTTATTGAATTCTTATTGTTTACTTCCATATGGGAAAGTATAAGAGTGCACTGTTAAAGCATTGGTGTCCCTAACTTACAAGGGAACATAATGAACTGAAAGTTTTTTTTTTCATTTTGTTCAATTGTGTTCAGTTCTTAGAGACTGCTAGGACAAGTCACTGCAATTTTTATGAAAAGTTTTTTAGAAGTAGTTTGCCATTGTTGGACTGAGAGAAAGTGACTGGCCCAAGATCATCCAGCTGGTTTCATACCCAAGGCAGGACTAGAACTCATGGTTTCCTGGATTCTAGCCTTATATTTCAAGTACTGCACTAAAATGGCTTTCACAATTGAAGCCAGGCTATGTTAAATGGAACATCTTGGTCTACAAGATAACATTGTGAGTTTGCATTGGGTGGCTGGACTCAGAAAGCTTAAAATATCACTGAAACATATACTTCTAAGAAAAATATATGCTTTCATTGTGACCCTAAAATCATTACAAAACCCTAGATACATATACAGTGCATTAATAAAAGTATTACTATATCTATACTTTTAGATTTCCCGTAATTTCAGAACACTATCTCTGATCAGCAAAACATGCCAAATTTAACCTACATTAAAGGCTAACCTTTCATCATGCTTGCCCTATAAATATTTTCAGAACTACAAATCCCAGCATTTCCGAATGGGAAGCCTGTTGCTTACGCTAGCTGGAATTTTTTGGAAACTGGAGTTGCCACACAACTGGAGAGCATTAGGATTGGAAGGCTGCCATAAGATCATTAAACATCCATATATTTATACAAAATACTTGGAGGTAAATGCTTCCTTACTGTGTAAAGACAATGTGCATTGCATTCTTTATGGGATGCCGCTCATTAATTACTTGTGTTAATTACTTATATAAGCCCCACAGCTGCATGTATTAAAGAGGCTAATCAACATGCTGGAACAGAAATCTGCCCGCAAGTGCCATGAGGTGAAGTCAGCCAATGCAACTAGAAATGTTTTTCACTTTGGGAAGACTGAACTGGTTACAAAACAAAAATATACAGTAAAAGAACCTGGCTGGATCAAAGCAAAAAAATTTCTAGTCCAGCATCCATTTATGCAATTGCCTTTGAAAAGTTCTCACACTGTCAACAATCCTTTCCCCTCATTTTTCTCCAAAAGGATATAACTGAAACAGTAACTTTGAGGGCAGTGAATTATTATTTAATTTGTCAATGATCAAAGTGGGTGGCAATATGAGAGAGAGCGAAAAGAGAATTGTCTATCTAGTTTGTCTACAACATGCAGAATGTTATTTTTAGAAAAAAACATAACCCTAAAATGGTATAAAATCATACCTAAATATTCTGGATTTGCACCATTTAACACATTTCCTTTATCACTAAATGTTAGACATTGACCAATGATATTTGCATTTTGGCAAAAGTACTCGTTTGTCTCTTAAGCAATAATAAGTACTGAATGAAAGAACATCTTGAAATATACATGCAGTTACTAATGGCATTCCATAAAAATATATAATTAAATAAATCAAACCCACATTCTCACAATTTTAAATATTTTTATTAAAATAAGATTTTACAAAGACTTAAAAACACTGAGATATAGAAGAAAAAATAGAAAAGGAAAAAAATAAGAGTGAAATAAAAAGTGAAGAATAAAAAAAAGTCTGAAGAAACAGCTTTTTTTGCAGCAATTACAAACATAGCAATTTCCATCTCCACCCTCCTATGTTGTTTGTCATAGTTACCTTCTTCCCATATGTAAATCTTTTACATCAATAAATCCTGAAATCAGTTTATTAATTTTTTTTTAATTTTCAGCAAAAATAATCTATAAAGGGATTTTTATAAATGTAATTGAACAATTTAGCCATTTTTCCAAACTCTGCCATCTAACCCAAAATTCTCACTTGATGCACAAATGATTAGGTTCATATTAGTTCAGATACAGGCAAAGACTTAACTCTCTGGAGAAGGCTGTAATATTAGGAAAGATAGAAGAAAAGTGAAGAACAACTAGCAGCAAGATGGATGGCTTCAGTGATGGCTCCAGTGATGGCTGAAAGACCTGAAGGATGAGGACATTTTGTCATGGAGATTATATGATTGCTAAGAACTGACAACAACTTGAAAACACAATACTATTATTGTTGCTGTCATTAATGACAACATCAACAGAATTATCAACTTCCACAAACTTCATAAGTCCTCCAGGTATGCAACGCATTTTAATTTTGTTTCTAGACTGATCATCCAGGATTTTTGATAGAGGAGGTGAAAGAAAAGCTTACAAACTGAATAGGGGGCGTGCATAAGCGCACCAACATGCCTACCATCCCTGTCCTACTGTTTCTTTTATTTTTCTTATATGTACCCATTTCATGTATTCATAACTATGTATATACTTACACCTATTATCTTGTAAACGATTGACAAATCAAATAAATGAATAAAATAAATAAAAATAAATAAATAAATATAAATGACATTCAAAGTAGGCTAATATTTTTGTGCTCTCCAAAAGTTTGGTTAATTATTTGAACTCTAATACTATAATAAAACAAAAATGATCATGATATATTTTTTCCATTTTTTAGAATCAGATCCTTTCCTTGAATATTAATATCAACATTTTCCTAGATGGGAAAACACTGGCTTTGAGTTTTATGTGTTTAGATTGTCTAGATAAAGAGATAGATAGATAGATAGATAGATAGATAGATAGATAGATAGATAGATAGATAGATAGATAGATAGATAGATAGATAGATAGATAGATAGATTATAGATATACAGTAGATATAGAAAATACAGATAGAAAAACAAAGTTACGAAAATCATTAACTTGTAAAGGGCAAAGAATTTCCTACTGAATCAGAAGATTCAGCATCTTTCTCTGAATGAAAGAAATGCAGTTGTTGCTGTAGCATTTCAAGCTAGAAATTTTAGAAAAAAGAGTTTGCAAGAGAAAGGGGGAATCCTCAACTCTAGACCACTAATAAAGATAAATTGATCCTTGTAAGACTGTTGATTACATACTCATCTTTGTGTGAACTGATATCCACCATTTTCATTTCATGACTTTTTCATTGTTCCCTATTCACTCTGTATTCATCAGCAGACAGATTTCAATCTCATCTGATGAACATTCTCTGCTCCAAAGGTAACTTTAAATGGGAAGATATCTGTCCACTGTGGCCCACTTTTGCAATATTTTCAGCACAATTAGGCTGAGTGAAAATTAAAAGTGTTCTTCTAGCAAGGGATATCAGTCAAAATAATTCTTACTGGGAGGAGAAATATCCCCCTCTAGTTTAGCTAAGATCACTGTTTTGTTCTTTGCAAGAAGTACAAAACAATTGAGTTAACCTAAGTTAACTTGTATTTAGCATCATGCTACAGTAATGTCTTTCTGGGTCACAGAAAGAAAGAAATAGTAAGCCAAATAAATTAAGACATAGTTTAAGAAATAGAACTAAATTTAATTTATATTTTATTTATTTATTAATCAAATTTATATACCGCCCTTCTCCCAGGGGACTCAGGGCGGTGTACAGCCTATCTAAAAACCCACAAATATACAAAAATTAAAAAAGTATTAAACCAATTTGGCTGATAAATAAAACTAAACAGGTCCCACCCCCCCACCTTAAAACCCCAATTTAAAATTTAAATACCATGGAGACCAAAATTAAAACCATTATCTCAGCCCAGGCCGGCCTGCTCAAAGAGCCAGGTCTTCAACGCGCGCCTGAAGGCCCTCAGGTCCGTGTCAGTACGAAGCTCCGGTGGCAGAGTATTCCAGAGGGCGGGGGCACCCACAGAGAAGGCCCTACCCCTCGGCGCCGCCAGACGACACATAGCGGCCGACGGCACCCGGAGCAGACCCTCTCTGTGGGAACGCACTGGCCTGTTGGAGATCACCGGCAGAATGCGGTCCTGAAGATAACCTGGTCCCATGCCATGGGTCGCCCTAAAGGTCAAAACTAGAACCTTAAAGCGAACCCGGAGAGCCACCGGCAACCAATGCAGCTCGCGCAGGAGTGGCGTCACATGGGCGCTATGCGACGCCCCCATAATCATCCGCGCGGCTGCATTTTGCACCAGCTGGAGTCTCCGGATGCTCCCCGCGGGGAGCCCTATGTAGAGGGCATTACAATAGTCCAGGCGAGAGGTGACAAGGGCCTGAGTGACCGTGCGCAAGGCGTCCCGATCCAGGAAGGGCCGCAACCGGTAGATCCGACGGATCTGATGAAACGCCCCCCTGGAGACGGCCGCGATATGATGTTCAAGCGACAGCCGTACATCCAGGAGTACACCCAGGTTGCGAGCCCTCTCTGCGGGGGGCAAAACTTCCCCCCCCGATAGCCAGCAAAGGTGTCAGCTGGCTATATCGGGGCGCCGGAAACCACAGCCACTCGGTCTTCGATGGGTTGAGCCGTAGCCTGTTCCCGCCCATCCAATCCCGCACGGCCTCCAAGCACCTGGACATGGCCCCCACAGCATCGTTGGGGTGGTCTGGAGTAGAGATGTATAACTGGGTGTCATCTGCATATAGATGACACCTTACTCCAAGACCACGGATGATCTCGCCCAGCGGCTTCATATAAATGTTGAACAAGAGGGGAGAGAGGACCGACCCCTGAGGCACCCCACAAAGCAGGGGCCTAGAGGTGGATCTCTCCCCCCCCGCCAACACAAATTGCGAACGGTCGGAGAGGAAGGAGGAGAACCATCGAAGGACGGTTCCACCCATCCCCAACCCCTCCAACCGTCGCAACAAGATACTATGGTCGATAGTATCGAAAGCCGCCGAGAGGTCTAATAGGACCAGGACAGAGGAGAACCCTCTGTCACGAGCCCTCCAGAGATCATCGACCAACGTGACCAATGCCGTCTCAGTGCCATGTCCAGGCCTGAAGCCCGATTGGGATGGATCGAGGTAAGTAGCTTCCTCCAGGTACCGGGGGAGCTGACATGCCACCACACTCTCAACAACCTTCGCCACAAAGGGAAGGTTGGAGACCGGACGATAGTTGTTTAAAATAGCCGGGTCCAGGGAAGGCTTCTTGAGGAGGGGGCGCACCACTGCCGCCTTCAGGGCGGCCGGGAGCACCCCCTCTCTCAAAGAAGTGTTGACAATCCCCTGGAGCCAGCCTCGTGTCGTCTCCCTGGCGGCCGAAACCAGTCAGGAAGGGCACGGGTCCAATAAACAGGTGGTGGCATTCAGACCCCCCAGCAACCTGTCCACACCCTCGGCGGTCACAGGATTGAACTCCCCCCAGATAACACTCACAAGACCTGCCCCGGACACCTCCCCCGGGACCACCCAATTGGAGTCGAGCCCCTCCCGAATCTGAGCGATTTTATCATGCAGAAATCGGGAAAACTCCTCTGCCCTACCCTGCAAGAGGTCATCCCGCGCTCTCGGTTCAAGAAGAGAGCGGGTCACTCTAAACAGGGCGGCAGGGCGATTTTCTGCTGACGCAATAAGGGCAGAGACATACGAAGATTTCGCCGCCCCTATCGCCACAAGGTAAGTCTTAATATGAGATCTCACCTGTGTTCGGTCAGACTCAGAACGACTCGCCCTCCAAATGCCCTCTAGACGTCTTTTCCGGCATTTCATCCGGCACTCCGTATACCACGGAGCCAAGCGGGATCTGTGCCGGGTCAGAGGTCGCAGGGGCACAACTCGATCTAGTGCCCCGGTGGCCAACCCATCCCAGGTGGCCACTAGGTCTCCAGGCGAGCTGTGAGCCAGAGACTCAGGAAATGGCCCAAGCTCCCTCTGGAACCATTCCGGGTCCATCAGGCGCCTGGGGCGGAACAATCTAAGTGGCTCCGCCTCCCTGCGGTGGGGGGTGGCGGAACGGAAGTCCAACCTGAGGAGGGAATGATCTGTCCATGACAAGGGTGTGATGACTAAATCCCTGAAAATACAGTCATTCAACCACTGCCCAGAGACAAAAATCAGGTCCAGCATGTGTCCTCCAATGTGAGTGGGGGCAGAAACTAACTGGGTCAGGTCCATGGCCGTCATGGAAGCCAAGAACTCCCGAACCAACCCCGAGGTTTCACCGGATGATGGCAGGTTGAAATCCCCCATGACCAAAAGCCTAGGGGTCTCAACCGCCAGCCCGGCTATCACCTCGAGGAGTCCGGGCAGGGCCGATGAGACGTGGCAGGGAGCCAGGTACGCCATCAAAAGACCCATCTGAACCCCTTGCCCCCACTTCACAAATAGAGATTCACAGCCAGCCGTCTGAGGGACAGTGGCCTCCCTAGGATAAAGGGCCTCCTTTATAAGCACCGCCACCCCTCCACCCCTTCCCTGAGCCCTAGGCTGGTGAAATGCAAGGAAACCTGGTGGGCACATCTCAACCAGAGGGACACCGCCCTCTGGGCCCAACCAGGTTTCGGTAACACCTACCAAGTCCGCGGCCTCCTCCTGAGCCAAATCATGGATCAGGGGAGCCTTATTAACCACGGACCTGGCATTGCACAACAGCAGCCGGGTATTCAGGGCCTGAGAATCCAGACAACCAGGGTTGCAGGATAGGTATGGAGGGTCGGAGCGCGCTACCGCTTGCAAACATCGGGAGCGTGATCCCCTTACTGGATATGGCCCTCTACCCCCAGCATACCTGCCTCTCCCAGTCACCGTGCTGATAAAATTTGCCCCCGGCAGCCCACCCCCAGTCTGCCACCTCGACACGGAAACCCCCGAGGCCCCCCAGGCGCGCGGGCCGGCCCGGCTGCCCCCAACTCCATGTGGGCTGTCTCCCCTGCCCACCCTGGATCCTTTTAACCCATTAAAAAATCCCATTAAAAAATTACCAATCCCGGGTTTCCCGCGCTTCCTCCCATTCCTCCGGCTTCCATGGCCCCACCATCGCTCCGGATCCCAGGATCCCTCATAGCGGAACGTCTTTGAGAGTTTAGAGGGCCACTTAAGGGAGAGGGGGACATCCCTCAAGGCCCAAAGCTCTGCCATGGAGTATATAAATATATATATATATATAAATGGCATATTCATAAAACTGCTCTATATCCTTTGCAAATCAACTTTTCTTTTATCACATTGATTCATACACTTTATTTTGTTTTTTTTAAATGTCTTACCTCCATCTTTTTGTGGATCTCATCAACCAATCATGATTTTCTTAGTCTTCGTCTTCTCCTTGGCCCATGAACTTTTCCACTGTATTTTTATCCTTATAAAAAGTATAATATTCATGAAGTATAAAGTCTTCTTTGTAGCAGATTTATTTGAATTGTTTGATGACTCTAGTTCAATTGTTTCATATTGCAGTTCCTTCAAGAATGACTACATATGTGTCATTGGGTTCCACAGAAAATATTAAGCCATAATATGATTTATTTTAACTTGGAATCTTCTGTGCATGAAGCAATTTAAAACTTAATGGGTTGTGCAAAACTTGCCAGTTGTAGTTTATTCAATAATTCATGTTTATTGAATAAATAAATGTAAATAATATTTTAAAAATATAAATTCAAAATTGCTTGTTTGATTTAAAACAATGTTCAAACCAAGGCAATTTTAATAGTGATCCAAAGTTTAAACCTTTTTCAAACAGACTGCTAAGCTAGAAACCATGACTTATAACCACAAGACCTGAGCTTACCTGTCACATTAAAATAAAAATTAGGCTTGTTTTGGCTTATAGTTCACATTGCATTGAATGCATAAAACCTTGGACATCTCCATCTAGGGAACAAGGTAAAAAAATGATGTGAATATCAGAATAAAGTTCTTCCAAATCAGCCAATAGAATAAATATAATCAAATGCTCAAATATAGGGCATTTCCAATAATATATTTCATAATGAACTGCTTTCTTCTATAGCTGACAGTTCACAACATTCACTATTTTTTAAAATTTATTTATTTTTGTCAATTGCTTACAAGATAATAGGTATAAGTAAAAACATAGTTATGAATACATGAAATGGGTACATATAAGAAAAATAAAAGAAACAATAGGACAGGGACGGTAGGCACATTGGTGCGCTTATGCACGCCCCCTACAGACCTCTTAGGAAAGGGGTGAAGTCAATAGTAGACAGTCTAAGGTTAAAATTTTTGGGGTTTGGGGAAGAAACCAGAGAGTCAGGTAGAGTATTCCAGACACTGACCGCTCTGTTACTGAAGTCGTATTTCCTGCAATCAAGTTTGGTGCGATTAACCTTGAGTTTGTATCTATTGTTTGCTCTGGTGTTGTTATGGTTGAAGCTGAAGTATTCATTGACAGGTAGGATATTGCAATGTATGATTTTATATATTATACTTAGATCAGACTGAAGGCAGAGTAGTTCTAGGTTTTCTAGGTCTAGAATTTCAAGTCTGGTGGCATAAGGTATTCTGCAATGAGTAGAGGAGTGGAGAACTCTTCTTGTGAAATATTTTTGAACTTTCTCAACTGTGTTAATATCAGATATGTAATGCAAGTTCCAGACTGATGAGCTTTATTCGAGTATTGGTCTAGCAAATGTCTTGTACGCTCTAGTTATTAGTGTAATATTACCAGAGAAAAAGCTATGTAAGATTAGGTTAACAACTCTTAATGCCTTTTTGGCTATGTAGTTACAGTGGGGTGTAGCACTAAGATAATTAGAGATGAGTACTCCAAGATCCTTGACAGAGTTTGGATCATCAACGAAGTCTTGATTATTCAACTTGTATTTTATTTTCTGATTTTTTTTTGCCAATATGTAGGAAAGAGCATTTATTTATTGAGATTTGAAGTTGCCATTTGTTTGACCATTCTGATACATAGTCGAGGTCTTTTTGAAGGGTAGCAGTATTGTTGGTGGTGTTGAATAGCTTTACATCATCAGCGAAGAGAACACAGTTGCTCTTGATATGATCACAGAGGTCAATTATGTAGACTATGAAAAGAGTTGGTCCTAGAACACTGCCTTGGGGGACACCATTAGGTACAGAATTTGATAGGACGCTCCCAATTTTGACCATTTGTTGTCTGTTTGACAGGAATGCTTCTATCCAGTTATGCAGGTGTCCAGAGATACCGTAAGATTTTAGTTTTAGAAGTAGTTTGTCATGTACCACTGAATCAAAGGCTTTACAGAAGTCTATGTAGATTGCGTCTATTGCTTTGCCCTGATCGAGTTGTGTAGTCCATATGTTTTTGCAGTGTAAGAGTTGCAGATTACATGGTAGTTTTTTCCTGAAACCAAATTGTTTATTAGAGAGTAGGTTGTTTGTTTCTAAGTGGAGGATGATCGATTGGTTAATAATTGATTCCATGACTTTATAGGTGACGCAGCATAAAGAGATTGGTCTGTAATTTTCAACTAGCCAGGGGTCTCCCTTTTTAAAATGGGGATGACTGTGGCTTGTGACCATAGTTTTGGCAAGGAGCTGGTCCTGAAAGATTTTTCAAAGATTATGCTTAGAAGTTTGGCTATGGCAGTGGATAGCTTTTTTAAGAAGTAGGCACATATCCCATCCGGTCCAATAGATAGAGATGGTTTTAAATTGCATAGTGATTTTTCAACATTGTCTTCTATAAAACTGATATGTATTAGATCATTGTAGTTGTCTGTGGTTCTACTAGGAAATACTGGGCATGATCCATTGCTGTTTACAAGTACTGAGCCAAAGAATGTGTTAAAGAGGTTGGCTTTAATGGTGTCATCATTGCAGTCTTTACCATTAGGTCCTTTCAGGGTTGGGATGGACCTTGAGTCTTTTAATTTGTTGTTTACAAAATTGTAGAAAGCGCAGGTGCGTAGAAGATTTTCTTCTTGTTTAATGTCATAATTGGTGCATTCAGTCTTTATCTGGTGGCATAAATTTTTGCATCGGCTTTTGAAGTTGGCAACGTGACCAGATTTGTTTTTTTGCCAAAGTGATTTCTTTTTGGATTGAAGCTTTCTTATTGTTATGAGTAATTTGTTTTTTCTGGTTTTGGGAGTTGTTAATGGTACATATAGTTTAATGACTCTTTTGACTTCAAGTAAAAATATGTTGTAATGGTCTTCTACAGTATTGCATCCAGTGAATAGAAATTGCCAATCAAGGGATGAGAGATCGTTGTTTATAAGAGCAAAGTTGCCTTTTTTGAAGTTATAATTGGGGATTCCATCATTCTGATTATTTTTGTGTGGACGTATGTTGAGACAAAAGTCAATCATAGTCGCTGTTGGAAAAGGGTTCTTTAATATGTATTCCATAAATTGAATTCAAACTATTGCAGAAGATGAGATCGAGGCAGTTGTTAAGTCTAGTGTTGTTGGTTACTAGTTGCTCTAGTTCCAGATTTGTTACTGCGTTATGGAAGGTTGCATGTGTGGGTTCAGTTGTACATTCATTAAGGGTCCAGTTAATATGAGGTAGATTGAAGTCACCAAGAAAGATAAAAGCATATGGTCTGGATGCTGCCCATGTTAGTAGTGTATTCAGCTTGTTTGCATATTTGATGTCATAATCAGTGGCTCTGTAACATAGTAAGAACCGAAATGTGATATTTAAGGACAGTTCACAGACGATGGTCTCAGAAATAGCAAGCTCCTGGGTAACTTGGATGTTTTTTAGATGTAGGGACTTTTTATAGAAGATAGCAACACCACCTCCTCTACGGATTTTCATGATCTGATCGGTAAACATGATAGTCTACTACTGTGGTAATGGAGTCAGGGAGAGATGAATTGAGCCATGTTTCACAGACAAATATAATGTCGAATTTAGCCGTAGTTAGTAAAAGGAGAAATTCAGGTACTTTATTTACAAGGCTTCTTGCATTGAGTAGCTTACATTTAAGGCCAGTTGTATATGTGTGTGTAGATAGATAGATAGATAGATAGATAGATAGATAGATAGATAGATAGATAGATAGATAGATAGATAGATAGATAGATAGATAGATAGATAGATAGATAGATAGATAGATAGATAGATAGATATATTTATATACATGTATATGACTTTCTTTCTGGAATGCTCTACCTGATTCAGTTGTTTCAGCTACAAATTTTCACAATTTCAGTCACAAATTAACTTCCTTGGACCTTACATCATACTTAAATGGTTAGTAAAGGGGGCGTGCATAGGTGCACTAACGTGCCTATCATCGCTGTCATTGTATTTTTATTCTTTTAATCTTGATCTTGTTTTTGTTTGACAAATTCTAATAAATAAACATACCACTTCATTGGGCTTTACAGCTCTCTCTAAGTGGTTTACAGAACCATCATCATCATCTTATGATAATCCCATAATCCCTTGTGGGGTGGAGTCTGGGCAACTGAATGGAGCTGAGTGGTTACTGGCTGGATGCCTTTCCTGTCACAATGCAGAGTTATATTCAGTAGATATATTCTCATCATGCCCAGAGAAATATCTGCCTCTACCTAGGATCAAACTCACAGCCTCCTGATTGTGAGGCAAGAGTGCCCCCTGTAGGCCACTGCACCACTCAAGGTTTACAGAGTCAGCATATTTCCCCCAATAATCTGTGTCCTCCTTTTACTGACCTCGGAAGGATGAAAG
The DNA here is from genome assembly GCA_023653725.1 of Bungarus multicinctus. Taxonomy (NCBI): domain Eukaryota; kingdom Metazoa; phylum Chordata; class Lepidosauria; order Squamata; family Elapidae; genus Bungarus; species Bungarus multicinctus. The sequence goes on along the minus strand of CM042838.1, from coordinate 96,941,862 downwards.
GCTGAGTTAATCTTGAGACAGTCAGAATTGAACTCCTGGCAGTGATCAGTGAGTTGGCCTGCAATACTGCATTCTAACCATAGTGCCACTATGACAAAACAGCTGTAACATGGTTTTTGGCTATGCATTATAATTATTTCATTAATAATTATTCAGATAGGATTGTGTCTCCTTTGGCATAGCATAGAATAGTCTGCATTAGTTTAAAAGCAACTTTGAAAAGTTCAATGATTCAGATAATGCACCATCACTAAGAAGAGCCCCACCAATATTTCAGTCAACCTCATCAACAATATGTCACTCAAAAATCTGGCAAAAAAGATAGATTTTACAAATACCAGCTATTCATGCATGAAGGGGAAGAGAAAGATTTTACAATTATCAATTATTCATGTATGAAGGGGAAGGGAAGGAATATGTGCATAGATTTTTAGCTGTGATCATTTATAAGACAAGAAAACATTCTCTACACCAGGGGTCCTCAACTTCTGGACCGTGGTCCACTACTGGGCTGTGGCCTATTTGGAATTGGTCTGTGCAAGTGGCTGGCCATACTGCATACACACACAGATGCATGCAGCTCAACTTACACAAACAGTGGGCCAGTGGGTAATCGCACATGTGCATGCTGGCCCACCACTCACACAGCCTAATTCCCCTGTCCTCCCCCCCCCACCAGGCCACCAAGCCACAAAGTATGAGGACCATTGTTCCACATCCGTGATGGTGAACCTATGCCACATGTGCTGGAAGTGGCACGCAAAGCCATCTCTCTGGCCATGCCAGCTGTCACCTATTGCTCTTCTGGGTTCCGGCACACACATATGCACCGGCTAGCTGGTCTCCATGCATGTGGGAGTACCAGAAACTGGAAGGGTAGCTTCCCTGGCACACATGTGTGCACCGGCTCCCTGATCTTCGTGCACGTATGCGTGCCGGCCAGCTGGTCTTCACACACACGGGAATGCCGGAAATCGGAAGAGCAGCTCCCCGAAACGCATGTGCGTGCCAGCCAGCTGGCCTTCATGCGTGCATGCATGTTAGAAACTGGAAAACCGTTTCAGGTGACCACTGCATGCATGTTAGAAACTGGAAAACCACTTCAGGTGTCCGGCGCACATGTGCATACTGGGAAGCTAAGCTTCTGATTTCCGGCACACACGCATATTGGGCAGCTGCTCTTCTGGTTTCCAGCGCATATGTGCATGTGCACACTCACATTTCGACACTCAGTGCTGAAAAGATTAGCCACCACTGCTCTACACGATCCATCTATGCACATATATTTCACACAATGTGCAGATGAGCCTTAATTCATTTCCACATGCAGTCTCATCACCTATATTTTATTTTCTGTTTGCTCCTATGTGTTGAATGAATCAGCCATCCCTTTCTGCCTATTTAGCAACCCATTAATCAGGGTTTATTCTCTCAACAGCTCTGAGAAGCAACCTGATGTTGGCAATGTGAAGCAATATTGCCTTGTGTGTCCTAAAGGGAAAACAGTTCTCTCTGAGTACTTTGAAAACCAAACAGCCTGTGTGCCTAGATAGTGCTCATAGCATTTTGGGTTGGGTTGTGAGACATCATACAGCATTCAGGAACAGTATATTGACTGATACCACAATGGAGCTTTAAATCAACATGTAAGAACACAGCAAAAGCTGTTGAGCAGGGAGTTCAGACACTGACTCAAAAATGAATAACAATTCTTTTCTCTCCTTTGCAAATGCTTCAGCTTTCGAAAGAGGTTTCATCACCACACAAGAAATAAGATATAGATCAAGTCCCAGCAATGTTATTTTGTTTTCCGGTATGCTGCTACCTTAGATAGCATTTTTAATATGGATTCAACCAGAAGCCCTGAAGATTTGCACATCAGCAGTAAACAAAGGCAATGAAAGACATCCTGCAGTTTGATGAAATATATCCTTACAGGGGGTCGTATCACTTAAAGAGGGAAACTCTGAACTTTCAGAGGAATTCATCAAGTTTCCAAGGGAGAAGAAAGGAAAGGAAAGAAATAGGGTAAAAAGGAAAGAAAGTGGGCAAATACTATAAAGCTTTGTATCTGTACTTTTTCATATATATTAGTACAAAAATATAAAGAATTGAAAAGATTGTAATATTATCAAATGATGCCTTCCCAAATGGAGATCAAATCATAATAAGCATTGACCTGGGAAAAAATTCATTATATAATATGCCACCTCAGAACTTAATAAAAGCTACTCTCTTTTTTTCTGAACAACTTGAAAACCAAACATATAGTTCTCCTGAGCTTATCAAACCATAATCACACTTGTACCTCAAAGGTTGTTAATAAACAACAACAAAAAAATTCTTATAGAGAAGGATGTCAAAAGCCGAAGCCTATTGAGATTCCCAAAGCTAGGAAAAAGATGGGAGATCAAAATTAAATAATATGGTCAATAATAAGGTTGGAAAAATGGGATTTGAAGGTGGCATAAAGTCTTCATACTCTGCCCTAATGTTATAGAATGTTGTTCTTGGGCTCCTGTGACCTTAACAAGCCTTGACTTCCTCCATTCTTCTCTGTGTGATTGGTTCCAATTCTGCTTTGCTCCTACTTCCTGCTAAAAATGTGGCACCACTCTCAATACTCTAGATCAGTGGTGGCTAACCTTTTTGGGCTCCTGTGCCAAAAATTGTATGCGCACTGGTGTGTGTGCACTCGCGTGCCAGCTCCCAGAAGGCAATGCGCCCCCCATGACCCTTGCACATGCTGCACAATCCCCCCCTACTGCCCCCCTGCCACCCCCTTACTTGTACTGTGCTTCACAGTTGATTTTCAGCTGTTTTGAGGCCTTTTTCGGCCTCCCAGAGGCTTGAAAAAAGCCTCTGCAGGCTTTGCAGGACAAAAAATAGGCCTGTTCCAGTATTACAGGAAGTGATGAAGCAGGCCTATTCGGCCTGCAAAACCTGCAGAGGCTTTTTTCAAGCCTCTGGGAGGCCGAAAAAGGCCTCAAACCAGCCAAAAATCACTTGTGAGGACGCACAGTCAAGTAAGTTTGCCTGCAGCTGGCGTGCTGGCACAAATGGCTTTGTGTACCACTTGTGGCACACGTGCCATAGATTCGCCATCACAGCTCTAGATCGTTTCCCAACACATTTATGAACTGAATTAATAACTGAATCAACACATTTATTAACCGAATTTAAATTTTTAGTTTTAACCATTATCATGTTTTCTGTTTATTTGTTTGAAATCTATACCTTAAGGCTACTGTATCTAAGATTTTACGTCACTTAGACTGTTCTAGCTACACATATACATACATACATACATACATATATATATATATATATACATATACATATATATATACACATACACATACACATACAATACCTATACACATACAAAATAACAAAGTTGGAAGGGACCTGGGTGGTCTTCTAGTCCAACCTCCTACTCAAGCATCAGCAGAAAATCGGCCTGCCGCCCTGTTTAGAGTGACCCGCTCTCTACTTGAACCGAGAGCGCGGGATGACCTCTTGCAGGGTAGGGCGGAGGAGTTTTCCCGATTTCTGCATGATAAAATCGCTCAGATTCGGGAGGGGCTCGACTCCAATTGGATGGTCCCGGGGGAGGTGTCCGGGGCAGGTCTTGTGAGTGTTATCTGGGGGGAGTTCGACCCTGTGACCGCCGAGGGTGTGGACAGGTTGCTGGGGGGTCTGAATGCCACCACCTGTTTATTGGACCCGTGCCCTTCCTGGCTGGTTTCGGCCGCCAGGGAGACGACACGAGGCTGGCTCCAGGGGATTGTCAACGCTTCCTTGAGAGAGGGGGTGCTCCCTACCGCCCTGAAGGCGGCGGTGGTGCGCCCCCTCCTCAAGAAGCCTTCCCTGGACCCAGCTATTTTAAACAACTATCGTCCAGTCTCCAACCTTCCCTTCATGGTGAAGGTTGTTGAGAGTGTGGTGGCACGTCAGCTCCCCCAGTACCTGGAGGAAGCTACTTACCTCGATCCGTTCCAATCGGGCTTCAGGCCTGGACATAGCACTGAGACGGCATTGGTCGCGTTGGTTGATGATCTCTGGAGGGCTCGTGACAGAGGGTTCTCCTCTGTCCTGGTCCTATTAGATCTCTCGGCGGCTTTCGATACTATCGACCATAGTATCTTGTTGCGACGGTTGGGGGGGTTGGGGATTGGTGGAACCGTCCTTCGATGGTTCTCCTCCTTCCTCTCCGACCGTTCACAATTCGTGTTGGCGGGGGGGGAGAGGTCCACCTCTAGGCCCCTGGTTTGTGGGGTGCCTCAGGGGTCGGTCCTCTCTCCCCTCTTGTTCAACATTTACATGAAGCCGCTGGGTGAGATCATCCGTGGTCTCGGAGTGAGGTGTCATCTGTATGCAGATGACACCCAGTTGTACATCTCCACTCCGGACCACCCCAACGATGCTGTGGGGGCTATGTCTAGGTGCCTGGAGGCCGTGCGGGACTGGATGGGCGGGAACAGGCTTCGGCTCAACCCATCCAAGACCGAGTGGCTGTGGTTTCCGGCGCCCCGATATAGCCAGCTGACACCTTCGCTGGCTATCGGGGGGGAAGTTCTGCCCCCCACAGAGAGGGCTCGCAACCTGGGAGTCCTCCTGGATGTACGGCTGTCACTTGAACATCACATCGCGGCCGTCTCCAGGGGGGCGTTTCATCAGATCCGTCGGATCTACCGGTTGCGGCCCTTCCTGGATCGGGACGCCTTGCGCACGGTCACTCAGGCCCTTGTCACCTCTCGCCTGGACTATTGTAATGCCCTCTACATGGGGCTCCCTGCGGGGAGCATCCGGAGACTCCAGCTGGTGCAAAATGCAGCCGCGCGGGTGATCATGGGGGCGTCACGTAGCGCCCATGTGACGCCTCTCCTGCGCGAGCTGCATTGGTTACCGGTGGCTCTCCGGGTTCGCTTTAAGGTTCTAGTTTTGACCTTTAGGGCGACCCATGGCATGGGACCAGGTTACCTTCAGGACCGCATTCTGCCAGTGTTCTCCAACAGGCCGGTGCGTTCCCACAGGGAGGGTCTGCTCCGGGTGCCGTCGGCCGCTATGTGTCGTCTGGCGGCGCCAAGGAGTAGGGCCTTCTCTGTGGGTGCCCCCGCCCTCTGGAATACTCTGCCACCGGAGCTCCGTACCGGCACGGACCTGAGGGCCTTCAGGCGCGCGTTGAAGACCTGGCTCTTTGAGCAGGCCGGCCTGGGCTGAGATAATGGTTTTAATTTGGTCTCCATATTTAATTCTAAATTGGGTTTTAAGGGCGGGGGGTGGGGTTTTGTTGGTTTTATCAAGCAGCCGATTGAAATTTAATATTTTTTAACTTTTGTATTCTTTGTTGGTTTTTTAGATGAGCTGTTCACCGCCCTGAGTCCCTTGGGAGAAGGGCGGTATATAAATGGAATAAATAAATAAATAAATAAATAAAATAATAAGACCCTCTGCCATTTCAGAAAAATAACGCTTCTTAAAAACCTCCAGTAATGGAGCACCACAACTTCTGAAGGCAAGCCATTCTGCTGGTTAATTGTTCCCATTGTCAGGAAATTCCACCTTAGTTCTAGGTTCCTTCTCTCATTGATTAGTTTCCATCCTTTGCTTCTTTTTCTGCCTTCAGGTGCTTTGAAGAATAGTTTGGCTCCCTTTTCTTTGTGGCAGCCCCTTAGATTTTGGAAAACTGCTATCATGTCACCCCCTAGTCCTTCTTTTCATTACACTAGACATACCCAATTCCTGCAACTGTTCTTCATATGTTTTAGCCTCCAGTCCCCTAATAATCTTTGTTGCTCTACTCTCTACTCTTTCTAGAGGCTCAACATCTTATTTATAACATCTTATTTAGATACATCTACATTTGTTTTCAAAAACTTACTTTGTAAGAAAGTTAAAGGAACTTCCTTTGTTTAATTTGTTCATTAAAATGTTTATCTTTTGTATACTTACAAAATTAAATAATTTCAATTCAAAACATGGCAGAACATGTCTTTTGTTTATTTTGAATTCTGAAGAGATGCCTCATTTCATTTACATGACTCAAAGATGAATAAGTAGCTGATGTGAGGTACAAGACTAAATAGCCTCATGGTTTTCTATACAGTGGAAAAGTGAAGTATGAAAAAGGTAAATGGAAACCCTCTCTATGGCCACATTAATGAACATCAGAGGAAGGCAATGCTGTGCAAAAAAAAGAAAGATGCCATGTGCAGGAAGCCATAATAATGCTGATAGAGAACAATCAGCAGATTCATAACTATATGATAGAGATGATGTTCCCAGCCCCATATGCTCTGTACTGTAGCTTCTTACATTCAAGTTATAATATGTCTGGTGGGGAACAAGGGAAAGAAGAAGTAGGCCATGAGAAACTTTAAGTAAGTAGTTCACTCGTCTGTTGTGGAATTGTCCTAAATTCCAGATCACGTAGCCAATGTTGAGAATTATTGATTTAAGAACAAGAGACTTGTCTACAGTGCTTGTCTCAGCTTTATTTGGAAGCTAAATCATGGGGAGGAGGAAAGGGGCATTTACCTTCCTCTGACATCCGGCGAGGATCATTGACATAAGGATCCCGCATTTTCTACCACATTTTTCCATGACCTCACAAAGTAATTTACCTTTTACAGCTTCCAGATAGACTTGTTAACTGAATTACCTATTGAGATGAGGGAACAGTGTGCAATCTCCTATGAAAATATATACTAATTTCATACAGAAATAGGATCATTAAAGTCAGGAAATTTAGTTAATGAAATTATTGCTTAGAGATGGTGGCAGATTCAAAACACTGCAAGGAAATAATGCAGAGCAGGGAAATGTTTCAGAACGCTGAATAATAAAACATAAGCTCTCTCAAAAACTTATTCAACAGTTCAATAACCAAAGAACCAGCCACCCAGGGGAACGCCGTCTGTTAGCTTTGCAGAGAAAGTGTGTCCCTGACATTTTGCAGTTTTGCAGTCCATGAAAACACATTTCCTGAAATACCTGCTACCCTTTTGGTATTCTGAATGAACAGGGCATCTTTTCATTCAGAGATTAAAATATGTCCCTGAAGTAGATCTTTTCAATTGTTGTATAGCTACAGGGATTGTAGATCCCTGTCCCCAGATACTCTGCCTTTCATCTATATGTTTAATATTCTATGAATGGAACACAAATGTCTCTTTAGATACAGAAAAGCAGTGCAGACCTTTGAAGAAGGCACCATTTGGACTACACTATAAGCCCCCCCCCCCCACAAAAAAAAAAGCTCCTTCATAAAGCAACATGTCTCTCTTCCTGCAGCCTCTGTGCTGCTCTTTGAACTACTCCTGACATTTCCAGGAGTAGCATTTCATCCTTCTGGAAGTGCTAGAGGAAGCCATTGAAGGGCCCAAATGCTACATCCCAATTCCATTATTACTGAGCAAATTGAATTAAATAGTGATACTTCTGTTGTGTAAAGCATGTCATTAAGGGAAAAGCAGCTGGGATGTATTTGCACATGGTTTAATTCCTATCATGCTTGAATATACAGTGCCTTCCCATGATAAAAGTTGGATGGGAAATAAGAAGAGGCAAATTAGGGATTTGTCTTACTGAATTGATTATTGTTGCTGCTCAGTTGAAATCAAAAATAGCCATGTTTTGCACACATATGCTCAGCACCATTATTTTCAATCACCTTGGAAAAATCGAATCTGTCTTATTATGAAATACATATAATCAATAGTCATGAACGCATAAGTTTGAATTTTCCTCAACCCATAATCTTTTGCATTTGATAAATTAGCACTAACTCAGCTGAATGTATATTTTATAAACTACTCTTTCCTTTTAGGATAAAGTGCCAAACATCCAAAATGAAGTACCATTATGAAAAAAGACCTCATTTCAACATCTTAAGATCATGGGTGGGATTCTACCGCTTCCCGATGTTATGATTCTGTTCAGTTAGGAGAACCGGCAAATCATGCCTCTGGCTGGCCCCGCCCCTTCTCCTCCCGGTCACTTTGCCTCTGATGAAGCTGAAGATATGTTGCTGGAGCTGGCGGGTTTTAAGCCTGGAGCAAGAATCCCTTTCTCTCCTCCACCCCACCCCATCCCATTTGGAAGATATTGAGTTTTGCTAAATGAAGTAGATCGAGTGGGAAGTGGCTGGTGTGTGCGCGTGTGAATTTAAGCCTCCTTCCTATAACATCCATTCAGAAAACAAAGGAGCAGATATTGTTTAATTCTGCTTCAGCCCAGATTGCTGGGAGAGAAAGTAGTTTAAAAGTATTATTTAATTGTCTGATTCACTGGATTCCCGACAATTCTTGTAGCACTGAGTAGCTGCTTGTCTTTTAAAAGCCAGCGCTGAATCCCAAGAGCGCTAGATTTCAAAATAAAAGCCAAGGAGCTCAGTGCTACAAGAAGTTCCAGGAAATGTTGTTGGAGCTGAACCGGGCTTTAAAGCATTTTAAAGTTGCCTGGAGCAAGTATCCCTTGGGGTGGGGGGACTTTAATATCTTTAAAGCTGTGTCCTTGTGATGAAGGGGCAGTTTATATTACATTTTATAGTTTAATCCACCAGTAGAAAATAGGTAACATCCATTTGAGGTCAGTCCATGCATTTAGTAAGGAGGAGGAGGCAATATTAATCAGAGCCTTGCTACAAGGGTAGAAGTAGAAGTGTCTTGATGGTTCTGTCCAAGCAGAGACAGGAGCGTTGTAAGTATGGGATCTTACTAAATCAATTCATACGGAGATACAATGCTCAGTATCTTTAAAGTTGGTAATTCTTTCATGTTACTGACTTGGGCGTAATCAAATGATCAGGTCTCATGCTTCCTAGGGAATTCTGGGAATTGAAGTCCACATGTCTTAAAGTTGCTAAGCTTGAAAAACATCAGAAGTACAACTTCTTGTGAGTCTGGGTTATTTTCCTGCATTTTGGGAATAAGGAAATTATCCTATGTGCTTGGTGCAGAGATGCAGCTGAAATTTAGATAGATGCTAACTGGAAGGTCAAAGCCACAGATACAGATAGTCTTTGACTTACAACTATTTGTTTAGCCTCCATTTTAAAGTTACAACAGCACGGAAAAAAAGTGACCTATATTCTCCCCCCGCCCCCCCCCCCAAGGGACAGAGAGAGAGAGAGAGGGAAAGAGAGAGACAAGAGACATACAGATAAAGAGAAAGAAAGAGGGAGGGAGGGAGGGAAAGAGATAGAGAGAGAGAAGAGACAGAGAGATGAGAGAGAGAGAGAAAGAAAGAAAAAGGGAGAAAGAAAAAGAAAGGAGAAAGAGGGAGAAAGAGAGAGAGATACCTGTTTAAAAGAAAATAGAAAAATGGCTCTTTGAGTGTTTAAGGTTGCAGACCCCAGGTTATGCAAACACCATGTTCATTAAGTGAACCTTGTGATCATTAAGCAAACACTGTGATTGTTAAACAAGTCCATTTTCCCCAATGGGTATTTTTAACCAGAAACCAGAAGGAATTGTTGGAAACTGGCAAAAAACATAGAAAACCTCAGTCACAAGACTGTCTGGGATGTTGTAACTGATCATAAGTGTATGTGTTTGCGCATGCATGCGTATGGCTGTCAAAACACCAAAAACAGGTCAAGTAGCTCTAGAGAGGTCAGTTGTAAATTAGAACACTTGCTAAGCAACTGGCCATTAAGCAAGGACCACTTATATTTGGTTTGCTAGTCACATGGCCACCAAGCCATGCCTACCCCAGTCACATGACCAATAAGCCACACCCAACCAGTCTCATGACCCCCTAACCACACCCATCCAGTCACATGACCACCAAGCCATGCCCACAAATTAGGCCACGCCCACAGAACCGGTTGTTAAGAAATGTGAATCCCACCTCTGCTTAAGAGCCATTTGAATAAAATGAAAGGTTTCTTTGCTCATTGCAGTGATGTATGTTTCTTGTGAAAAGCATTGCATCTGTAAATTTCAGAAGCTTGAAATAATTTTGATTATATACTCTTATCCTGACTGCATAGGTAGAGTAGGCATAAGGTATTTCTCTGAATGCAGTTGACAATTTGCTATTTTCCATTCAGTTCACAACTTAGCATTATCCATTTCTTTTCTATTTCTACGATTGCTTTAGATAATGTTATCTACACTGTGCTTCTAGTTTTGTTCAACTCAGCCAATCAACTACTGCATGTATTTTATAGAAGCCTAATATGTACTTCTTTTATGTGTATTTGGTATGATCTGCTACTCAAATCAGAATTTTTCTAGCAAACTCCATAGAAATAGAATCCCTCTTTACCAATAGATGGAATAAGGCATTGCAGATTAGTTATCTCTGTTAACAAACTGACATAGAAGAGCAGCAGGAATATATGTGTTTCTCAACCTAAAACAACTGGATATCCAAATGTCTATGGAAATTCCCAGTCATCCAGGTCATGGTTGTCCTAAAGGTGCTTTTTCCAAGAGGCAATTGGACTTTTTGGTTTTTCTTTGAAGTTGTTTCACTTCTCATCCAAGAAGCTTCTTCACTTCTGACTTCCCCACCATCCAGTCAGAGCTGAAGAGGCTTCTTAGATGAGAAGCAAAACAATAGCCAAAAAGGCATTAAGAGTTGTTAACCTAATCCTACATAGCTTTTTCTCTGGTAATATCACACTACTAACTAGAGCATACAAAACATTTGCTAGACCAATACTCGAATACAGCTCATCAGCCTGGAACCCACATTATGTATCTGATATTAGCGCAGTTGAGAAAGTCCAGAAATATTTCAAAGAAGAGTTCTCCACTCCTCTACTCATTATAGAATACCTTATGCCACCAGACTTGAAATTCTAGATCTAGAAAACCTTGAATTATGCCATCTTCGGTTTGATCTAAGTATGGTATATAAAATCATACATTGCAATGACTTACTGTCAATGAATACTTCAGCTTCAACCATAACAACACAGGAGTACACAATAGATGCAAACTCAAGGTTAATCACACCAAACTTGATTGCAGGAAATATGACTTCAGCAACAGAGTGGTCAATGTCTGGAATACTCTACCTGACTCTGTGGTTTCTTCCCCAAACCCCAAAAACTTTAACCTTAGACTTTCTACTATTGATCTCACCCCTTTCCTAAGAGGTCTGTAGGGGGTGTGCATAAGCGCACCAATGTGCTACCGTCCCTGTCCTATTGTTTCTTTTATTTTTCTTACATGTACCCATTTCATGTATTCATAACGATGTATATACTTATACCTATTACCTTGTAAGCAATTGACAAATCAAAATAAATCAAAATAAATAAATCTTCAGAGAAAAACCAGAAAGTCCAGTTGCCTCTTGAAAAAAAGCACCTTTAGAACAACTGAATATCCAGCTGTTATAAAACCAACTTGAAAGACTGAATATGGGCAGTCTTGTCAAGGATAATCTGGGTTCAAAAGCAGAGAATGGTATTCAGCAGGTTCTGACCAGTTCTGGAGCATCGGTAGCGAAAAGTAGTTCAGAGAACCGGCAGAGAACCATCTCTGACTGGCCCCACCCCATTGATTCTCTGCCTCCCAAGTCCTAGCTGATCGGCTGGGTCTTCTTTTGTTGCCCTGCACAGGAAAATGGAGCTGAAAAGCAGGTTAGTGGGGTGGGGAGGGAATGGAGATTTTGTAGTATCCTTCCACTGCGATGCCCACAAATCCATACCATGCCCACCAAGCCACACCCATAGGACCAATATTAAAAAAAGTTGAATCCCACCACTGCTCAAAAGATTCACTAACAAGGTCTTTCCTTCTCTGATTTTTTTTTAAGCAAGGAAAAAGAGACAGAACTTATGACCATAGGGGAACTCAGTAAATATTCAGCATATGTAGCTACCAAGCTTTTTTTGCTGGTCTCTATATTGCCAGTTTACTTTTAGATTAGAGTTGCTCTGTAACTTGAAAAGCATCCAAATCAATGTCCCACTGGACCTTATTTTTTTAGTCATGGTAAATGCCAATGAATTTTTCATCTTTCTATTATTACTATGTTTTTACTCTGCCTAATAGCACAGACAGAGCTTTCTCACAGAAGTTTAAAAGCTGATCTATCAGATTTTAAAGCTAATTCTTGTTTTTTCACAAGAAACTTAGTTATGTTTTCTGGACAGAGCACTGACTTTCATGTTAGTTGATGCGCAAAATAGATAGGATGCCATCAGTGAGGGAAAGTATTTTTCATGATTCTGAAACTAATTAATGGTTCTCATGTAGGGGGCATCTATGGTAGAGGGTGATGATGATAAAAAATGGTAAGATTGTAACAAACCCATCATCTCAAATTTCTCACCCCCTTTTTCATGCATACCCTATTCTTATCCTAAGGAACAACATAGACATCATTATTATTATCAATTGGTCTACAAGACATGTAAGGATATTATTATATTACACTGACTATAAAAATCTAACCAGATATACAGTATATATTTTTTTTGGTTGTTTTCTGCTGCATTTAGTTATTTGAATCATTGCATACATTGTTACAAATTTGGAAAGAATATTAATACAAGGAAAGGAGGGAATTACCTTTTGCAAAACTAGCCATAAAAATAATTAAACAAATCCATAGAACAAATATATCTTAAATAACTCAACAAACAGTCACAAACTTTAATATCTGGCTATAGTCAGAGCCTTTCCTGTCAAAATCTGGGAAAAATCTAGTGTAAAATGGTGACCTACTTATGGAATGTATTTGCTTACCATTGCATATAACTACTGGAAACCACATAGAATTTTAATCTATATCAGGTTATACTTTTATGAGCAATTCCCTTAGATATTATAATCTATGAACATCCCAACAGGAGTAGTCCCCAGTTTGCAACCTGCTAAGTTGGAAGTGCAGAGGGAGAGAAATTTGTATTTATTGGTACTGCTTTTCCTGGAGAATTGCTGCCCAAATATTTTCCCTTCCTTTGCAAACACCTGGGTCAGAGCTCTCTCTCTCAACATTATACAATTTAATAATATTTGAGCAAAAGTTTTGATTCAAGTTATATTTATTCAAGATTTTTTCCTTAAATGTGCTTCTAAGTGATCAAAGGCATTGTATGCATCAAAAGGGAAACCAAATGTGATCTGTGTTTGTAATATGTAATATGATGAGACTTGTTTTCTTTTCACAAAGGTATATTGGTCTAAAGTAATATTTTTTATTAGTTTTTTTCTATCTCATAGCTAATAAATGCATTAAAAAAATCTGCATCTTAATTTAGCAGAGGAATTCTGGCATTTTTTTTCTGGAAACTGGCAAAAAAAATCCACTACCCTTTCAAATGAATGAGTTTATTTAATGATCACCATGGTCATTTAATGACTGCTGCAAAAAAGGCCAGAATATTACTTCCAATCCCATTATTGCCTTAATTTATGATGGCGATAATTTACAATCATAATTCTAGGCTTAATTCCTGTCATAAATCAAGGATTATCTGTAGAGCATGGATAGCATGGACATCAGAAAATGTAGTTATGTTCCCAAGATATGTTTACTGTCATTATTTAATGAGATAATTCATAGAGCTGAAAACATGATTTTTGCTGCCAGGTTAGCTATAGTAGCATAGTAGAAAAATTGTGAATCCTCCCAGATAAACCCAACAGGAAATAGGACTAGATGAACTAAATCGATTTTATTGTAAAGCTACATTAACAATCTTGCAAATCTGAAAGTTCAAAGTTCTTGTCCCCACTTTTAACTGCTTGATCCATTAGAGCAGGTTCTTCCTAAATTTCTTTCTCTGACCATTAAGCCAATGGAGGCTCCTCTCTTGTCTAGTTGTTTCCAAGGCAGCATCTCTTCCCCTCATTCTCCAAGTTCATCTATATGTTTTATTATAAAAACACAGAGCTTCATAATTAGATCTCTGATATGGAAAATTGGATGTATTAAAGATGGAAAATGGTGGGGTATGCTAAAAAAAGTTACCTTTGATTTAATTTGGGGAAAAGGGTTCTTTTTGCAAAATGTAATAGACAAATTATGTTTGCTTATCCCAGTACATACAAACATCATTCTATATCATTTGCCCTGTATTTGATTTGTTTTCTAAACAAAATAAAAAAAAATCCCTTTTAAAGTGCTTAGAAAGATATTGAAAATTAGCTGGATTCCACTTATCACCTTTCCTAAAAAATCTGGACTGTTACAGTTCAAAGCACATAAAAAGAAGTACCACTGTCAACCCATGGTGTGGAGCATCTGGACAACATAATATTTAAAAGAATAAGCACTAGAGTGCTAGGGCTTAAACATTTTAAATATTTATTAGTCATAAATCCCAAAGCAAGCTGGAATGCATTAGGTTTTTCTTTTTAAAGCCTTCAAAGCAAAAATAGGTAAAATTATTAGTTATAGTTCCTTCCATTACTGGATGAGAATCAGGTCAAGAAGGCAAAGAGAATTGTAAGAGGCTGGAGTGCACATCCTGGATATGAATCTGACACTAATTAAATACAACAGAAAGAGCAGCACAAAAAATTATCTCCTGTCTTCTTTAGCTCTTAGTAATGCTGCTTAGTTCTGGATCTAGCCTGAATGTTATATGCTAACTTTTCAGAAATTAGCTTTTTTGGGAATAGTTTTTAAGGGCTGTTTATTTATATAAAACATGGTGAATAACTAGAAAACATCACCAAAAGAAAACAGTTGATTTGTATAAAACAGGCCTGTCAAGCTGGCAGCCCATGGGCCGGATTCATCATCCACAGGCCATGCCCAACCCAGCTCTGCAAAGGAAAAACATATCACGATATATCACGATCTGGCCTGTGACGTGATCGAGTTTGACACCTGTGATCTATAACTTTGGGGGCAGATTAGATTGCCATTAATTTTCCAGAAAATATTGGGGTGTATAATCTATGACTGTACATAATCACATATATATTTTTCTGTTTGCATTCTGTATAGTTTCAGTCTGGAGTACAAGCGTATACTCAGCATTTATTAGGTGAAAGACTTGGTGGAATATTGGTGGAACATACCACTATGTTATTGGAATCCTTCAAAGACAGAGTACCATCTAAAGGACAAAAACAGTTTCCTATTGTCCAATATTAAATATCCAATATTTTTCACCAAGAAAAAACATGCATGGTTTCCAAAAAAGATATAGAAATTACAGTATATTGAAGAACAAAGAAAAGACTCAATGAAAAATTTATTTTAGTAAAGTCATATTTTGACTTCCCATTGGCAATTCCAGTTAGTCAACTCAGCTTTCAACCATGCAAGTTATGATAATTTGCATACTGGTTGCTTACTTTGCAAATTGAACAGAAATTTGATAATTATTAGAAAGTCAAGAATGATAAAATAAGAAAGGAAAGAAATGTGGCTTTGATATCAACGTCACTTTTTTTTGTAAGAGACCACTCCTTTTATTGTCATTCTTCACTACAAATTAAAATATTCCCAAGTATTATAATTTCCAAATACCAGACTTTTACACTGAATATTCAAAACCTGAGAAAATATATAGAACACCAATAACTGATATATCTAACATTCCAATTTGACCCTTTATCGGCAAAAAAAATATTGAATCCAGTTGAAGTCATTGCATATAACATCATAAATAGTGGAATGCCAGTTAGCTCTGCCCTCTCTCTATTTCTGTTTGGTAATTATCCATGAACAGATTTTTCAGCACATGTCAGTTGTTTGGGGAATATTTTATCATTTATTTATGGGAACATATTGCAAATTGCTGAATGCTCCTTAAGTGCTGGCTGCAGATTTGCTTAAAATTCTTGCTTGCCTCTGGGTTGCCTATGGTGACTAAATCAGACACTCTTTTTATTCATTCATTCCATTCATTCATTCATTCATTCATTCATTCATTCATTCATTCATTCATTCATTTATTAATTATCAAATACATACACTGCCCATCTCACTGTATAAGTGACTCTGGATGGTTTACAATAAAAAAAGACAGTCGTTATCGAAATGTAGATGAGCTAAAAATTGTAGGAGCCATTCAAAATGAAATTCATAACTACTTATCAAATGTTTTATGATATACAATCAGTGAATTTATATGACGAATTTTATGAAATACTTTCCCATGTGGATAATCTAAAAAAAATAACCATGAGCTGGTTCACACTGCACGTAACTGCTGGGGGGGAAAGATTAAATAAACACTTAATGTAACAAATATTCAACCCAGCTGAGAATATCTATCTACCTAGAAGAACAAATACAAAAACTGAAGATTATCTTAAAACAGAATTAGTCATTTTTAATGCACCATAATTTTATTTTTTTCTTGATTTGATGAAAATTCTCTGTGAAAAAGATAGTAGTGCATCTGAAATAATTTTGTATGGAAGCTGATTTTAAGATTTAAAATGTGAGTAAACCAAACAAAAGATGAAACAGCAAGTATTTAGCAAATCAAAATATCATTTATTTAGACTCAATGGGAGCTATTTTCTATGATGCTCAGAAGTGTACATCAAAGCAGTTAAGACAGAATAGACTTAAAACTGACAAAACATGTATGGTGTTGATAACTGCAGATGCTTTTCTTGGCAATAATCATGTTGCTGCTTGAAAGAGATAGTGGTGCTGGCTAAGAAGAAGGGATGACACATTTTAAACTGGCAGATAATCAGAAAGACAGAAATTCTTTTCAAGCACCAAAACAGCCCACAATGAAGCCCACATAAATACTTTCTGAAAGAGTCCCAAACCTAACTATGCGCAATAGTAAGAGAGAGCAGTTATTTGGGAAGGAGAAGAGAAGATGGATGAAATGGAAATTGGTATAACATTTTCTAAACAGAACCATTTCTGTCAAGCCCAGTCCAAGAACCGTATAGAATAATTCTGTCAGAGCTTACACTGCTTTACTACATGAGACAATCACTAATTGCAAACCACTAATAAGTCTTTTGACTATCTTGAATATGAGGTTATAGTGTGAGATCATTAAAAGGGATATAGCTAACATTTTGAGCTCATTTTTGGTACCCCAAAACAAATCCTTCTATATATTATATATATGACACATATATTATATATGTGACACTGATTCTAGAATGTACCTTTCAATGTTTCCTTTTTAGTTTTGAAAATGTTTTCAGTTTCATTTGAAATTGAGAAAGATGAGGAAGTAAATGGCCATACATTGACACTGGGGAGAAAATTATACCTGGGGAGAATATATATATATATATTTTAAATTAAATGAAAACACTTCATTTTTGTTTTGGACCTAACTATTATTTTTGAAAGGGATGACTTCCAAAATGTACTCCATGTACTTGGCAGGAAGAACATTCAGATCAACCAGTGTGTAATTTTTAACCACCACCATTGAGATAATAATGGAGATGAGAATATATATTTTTGCACTATAGGCTATGGACAAAGAAGAAAAGATCATTCCAGAGACACCTAAGGAAACAGAAAAGGAAAGAGGATCAAGGTTATTATCTTCTCTTATTCCACAATGAAGGGAACACAAAGGATTTCACTGCCAGCCATGCTATAGCAGAGACTTCTCCATGATCTTTCAGCTTTTGGCTAAGCATTCAGAAATAGGATAATTATTCTCTGATTATCTGTTGGCAAATGGTGACATAAACTCCAAAGCAATACTGTGATGGGCACAGATCTCAAAGCCAGTTCCAGAAAAGACTTCAGCTAATTATTCATAGACCAATGAGTTGAGAAGGGCTGCAGCTCAAAAGCCCAATACTCATTCCTGTACTGATTGTGCTTGCTATAGTATCCTACTCTTTTATTAAATTAGACAGAAAGGCTTTGTGTTTAGCCATTTATTCTTTTTACATTAAAGAATAATGTTCATTTCCCAGAAATCCTATAAGCTATTCAAAGAGAGGTGGAAACCATTAACTAAAGGGTTTAAAATTGTATTCCTGACAGTAATGCTGATAAGGAGCTTGAATAGTGGCTATTCTACTGAAATCTCAATTGCAAAAATATAATACAACCTAAAATGAGGCCACGTATTCCAAATAGAGAGAGGCAGAAAGGTTGGCAGAAAGAGTCAAGCAAAATACTCCTCACTCAAACGTATGTTTGCTTCATAAAAGGAAGGGCCCTTTTCATTGTTCCTCCTTTTTATAAAGGTAAACTATAAGTTGCTCTGTTGAAGCCAGTTTTCAGTAAGATACACAGTTCTGGTTCAGTAACTTAGCTTTCAAAATGTTTCGTCTCAAATCTATCATACAGAGTTAAATGTAACTTCAGATAGAAATAAATTTCTATATAGCTCTAATATACAGTAGCTATTCCTCAGACTTTAGCATGATCATATTGTTTATTTAGCTCCAACCTTTATCTTTCCAAGGAATAATACATATCACTAAATGTTTGAATGCAGGAAAAGCTTCTGGTTCAAATGGTTGTCCCACAGAGTGATAATTGATATCTATCAAGATCTTTATCCCAATAATATGGGAGGCCTAAAATGGTGCTTTTCTAAAAAGTTTCTCTTTCAAGGGTACTTATGTAAATTTGTTTTGAACCTGGAACAAATCTTGCTGGATGCATGCTTTGAAGGCTGGAAAAGATCTTATTTATTAGCCTGTGGTACTCTACTCCCTTTGTTAATGCTATATACAGTGGTGGGATTCAAATAATTTAACATCTGGTTCTCTGCCCTAATGATTTCTTCCAACAACCAGTTCACCAAACTGCTCAGAAAGTTAACAATCTGTTCTCCTGAACTGGTGTGAATTGGCTGAATCCCACCACTGGTACATACAATTATCTCTTGCTCTATCAAATGGTCATGGATGTGCTTTATCTCCTGTAGTTTATTTAAGATTGACTTGCTTTATTAGTGAAGTAGGGGACATTTTGAGTAATAACAGTGCCTGGAGTTGAATGTAAACATTTGGTTATTGATAATTTTGTATTTTCTATACCAAAATGTATTGATTTTGCCCAACAGTTTGCTAAATTATCACATTACCTGATTAACTAGAGATAATATTATATATTTCCTATAATTCTAATATTTCTATGTTCCTTGAAATCCTTTTTAAATATATGGGAATAAACATTCTAAGATTCTAAGGAATCTTTTCACATGTGTAGATATACATATCTTTTTTAGAAACCTCCGTTTAAAATATTTGTTCAATAGTTGGTTTAAAATCCCATTGAGTTTACAGGAAAAATAAATGTAAAATGATAATTACTTCAGACTGATTTACTTATTTAGCATATTACTATTCTAATATGGTTAACTTATTTTAAGCAGATTGGTAAATTATTAAAGTTGTCTTTATGGGAATGACAAATCCATAGACTTTTTAAAAAAATCTAAAATGCGTGGGAGAGGTTAATCTGTTTGACTTGCCTACCTGATTTTTAGTGAAATTATATTTCTACTTAAATTTCTCAATGGAATACTCATCATCAAGTCACAATATGGGTGCAATTAGAAAGTATTATGTGATTTCTTTGACAACATAGCAGATTCTTCACTTGATTTTTAGCCATAGCTTTACTATAATTCTTGCATTAAAGGCTGTAAGACAGATGTGGAAGATGATAGGACAGAAATATGTGCAACTCTATAATTGCATGACAATTGTGTTCTCTGAGTTAAACCCAATTAAAAAATAAGTTTAGCTTATTTTGTCAGGAATGTCTGTCAGCAATTCCTCGATTTCACACACACACCCCGCACCAACCCCTTTCTTCATGCTTATGTAATTAGTGGCACTAACTTGCCACTTCGTCTTGCATCAGGTTCTTCTTCTTTTTCTATTGTATTAACTTTTTTCAAGGATCAGAGTCTTTTTCAATGTTTCTTCTCTTCATATAGTATGCCCTAAATATTAAGGCTTTACCTTCATCATTGAAGGGGACGCGTTGAGTCAGTGCTAAGAGGCTGAGCTTGTTGATCAGAAAGATTGGCAGTTCAAATCCCTATCACCGCAAAATGGAGTGAGCTCCCGCTACTTGTCCCAGCTTCTTCCTACCTAGCAGATCAAAAGCGGAGATGAGCACTGCCCCCTAGAGTCGGAAAAAACTAGAACGTATGTGCGAGGGAAACCTTTACCTTTACCTTCATCATTAGTGCTTCCAGTGAGCAATCTCCTTTTACTTCAACCACTTTATTTTATGTCATTTAGATCTATTAGCACTGTCTCAACTTCAAAATTACTTTCAGTACTTAAGTGAATGTTAGAATCTAACTCTACAGTAAATAATTAAATGATATTGTTAAAGTAACCCTTTGTCAGACTTGCCACAACTTAAACCTCTAAATCAAAATAATCCTTGGATACATCGGTTGAGAAAGGTATAATTTTATTAGAAATATTATTTTTATTAGTGTATTGTTATTAGTGTATTATTACTATTTATTAGTGCATTGCAGTAATGCAAAGCCAGAACTGAAAATCGTGCATCCAAACCCCTAAGTTCAACTCTACCCTCCCTTAGCTGTCTGTAATCACCCACCCCATGTAACCAATCAAGTTCAGGCAAGATGTTTTCATAACAGTCAGTCCATGCAGCTCCCTCCTTCTGGGTGACTTTGAGGCAGCATCTCAAGGAGATACAGCACTTACTTTCATTATCCTATGCATTTTCCCTCTCCCCCCTTAATTCCCCCCTCCCCAAAGTTCATGGCAGTCTGTCATCACATAACAGCGAAGCACAAGCAAGCGTAAGTGGCAGCGGACACCCTTATTTATTTACAAGAATTGTGGAATTAAATAGTTGCAAGAATAGTTTCTGTAGCAAGAAGTTAATGTTTAATTGCATTAAAGTATGATGTATATTTGTTATGATTTTAAGATGGAATAATTCAACAGAAGATTCCTTTTTAAATTTACTGGAAACCTCAGGGAATGTTTAAAATGATTAGTTGTCATTATAAGGGAAGTTTAGGATGGGTGAGGGGATATTTCTTTATATAATGAAGCTTGTTCCATTTTTGTTCCATTTGGATTTATTACCGATACATTTGCTATTGTAGTGTTACAAAATCTAATCATACATTTGAGTACCATACAAAGTGTTGGGATTCTCTAATTTGGAACCTTTACTGGAAGACTTTATCAAGCATAGGGAATCACACTGAAAAAAAGATTATGCTGCAAGATGTCTGACAGTCTGATTTCACTTTTAAATCTTGGAACATCAACATGTGTTTTCTTTCTCTTTATGAACAAGCACTTTACTGATGTAACAGGAAGACTGATCAATATTATTCCATAAAGCTTAAGGGCATGTTTAAAGATTAGGCTGAATTATTTCCTGTTAGGAACATAATATTGTTATTTTTTATCCCTCTACATGCCAATCTGTCTTGATGGTGATTTTTTCCCTCTCTCTTTTTGTATATGAAAGTAATACAAAAATAAAAAATGCACCTCCTATTTGTAATGAATTCACTTTGGAATAGTAAGTTGGTACCAGCATAATAGCATCATCTTGTTCAGCTAACGAACAATGTACCTTTTGCTAACAAATGATGTGACTCACATCATTGTTTTCTTTCCTTGAGAATATTGTTTCAAATGTCTTAACAAACAATAGTCCAGGAATTATTCATACAATTCAAAATTTCAGAGCAGCAAACAGTTATATCCTGTTTAATTACCATATGTAATCACATAAACAGAAGCTATAAAATATTGCTTAATTAAGAAAGGCGGCAGAATTCTGTAAACTGGCTAATAATTTCTCATAAGAATAATGAGGCAAAAATATGACAGTGATGGTTCAAATGGAGTACAGTATAATGAGACTCATAAAATATAAATAGAAAGTAATACAATCAGTAAAAGCAAGTGAAATATTGTATATGAAAGTTCAAAAATATGTGAGATTGTAATGTTTCATAGTTATCATAGTTTCAAAGGAAATAAAGAAGCTTCTTAGATGAAAAGAAAAACATTTTCAAGGAAAGAACCAAGTCCGGTTGCCTTTTTGAAAAAGCACCTTTGGTATAACCATAACTTGGATAATTGAGAATCTCCATAAACATAGTGTTGTAGAGCGGCGGCAATCACTTGAGGCAGACAACCAAGGCAAAAGGTTCAGCTCTTACTTTATTTACAAATAAAGGGTTACCACTACTGCCGCTCTAACACGGCAGCCAGCTGCAGCAGCAACGGCTGATGCCGTTTGACATCTCCTTTTATACCTGGCTGTCAAACGGCATCAACCAATGGGAGAGGTCCGTGCTTCCCGCTTAAAGCACGGACCTGAGTGGAAACTGCTGTCAATACACAACACTCCTCCCTCCCAGAGAGGAGCATGCGTAGTCCTGTAAATATGTTGGGCGCCTGCGCAGTCGTCCTGATCTTCTTAGTTCGGCTGAAAATGGCGCCGGGCTGTTGCCTTCTGCTTGCTGCATGGCTTCCATCGGTGGTGAGGCTGCAGGAGTGTCAGGAACTTGGTCAGGACCCTGGTCAGCTTCTTCTCCAGGTAGGCTGTCATCACCGGTGGGCTGGAGGCTAGCTTCTTCGGGTAGGGGTAGTTTTTCTGCATCAGGACCGTCTAGATGACCTCTGGGTATAGTGCTCCAACGTCTCCTCAGGGGGTCCACATGGTGGCGCCAGACAGGCCCATCAGGTAGTTGGATTCTATAAGACTTGGGACCATTACTACCACCACACGACCAGGTAACCATAATGGGTGCCCAGCAAAGTTCCTGACATATACTTTGTCATTTACTAGGAACCCTCTGTCTTGGCTGTTAGACCCAAGGGGAAGCATTGGGGCATAATTTGGGTGAAGCCTGTCAAGAGTGGTTCTCAGACGGCGCCCCATTAACACTTCAGCTGGTGACCTATTTGTGGAGGCACAGGGTGTTGTATGTTGGCTCAGAAGGTATTGAACCAGTCTATTTATTTATTTATTTATTTTATTTATAACATTTATATACTGCCCTTCTCCCGAGGGACTCAGGGCGGTGTACAGCCGAATCAAACCCAGAGCAATACAAAAGTTAAAAAGAAATTAAATAATGGCTGTTCGATTAAGACAACCCACCCCAAAAATTTAAAACCCAAGTTAAAACCGAATTTAGGAGACAATTAAAACTATCTAGAATGCCAGTTAATGGGTCCCAATCTCTGTAGTACCTCCTTAGCAGATCTGACTGTCCTCTCAGCCAGACCATTACTTGCAGGGTGAAAAGGGGCTACTAATATGTGTCTGATGCCCAGGTTGGCTAGGAAGATCTCAAATTCGCAAGAGGTAAATTGGGGGCCATTGTCGGATACAATGGAATTAGGGAGGCCATGTGTGGCAAACATCCTGGTCAATGCTTTATTAACTGCTTCAGTGGTTGTGGTGTGCATTAAGGTCAGTTCCACCCACTTTGAAAATGAATCTACTACCACTAGGAATGTACGCCCGTGGAAACGGCCAGCCAAATCTATATGAATTCGGGACCACGGGCTTCCTGCCTCTTCCCAGGGCCTAAGGGTGGCTGCTGGAGGGGATGACCTGGTGGCCTGGCATGCCTGACATGAATTGACCCAGCTAGAGATTTGGGCATCCATACTAGGCCACCATACTTAACTGCAAGCGAGGGCCTTCATCCTAATTATACCTGGATGACCCTCGTGAAGTACCTTTAAGATTGAGGTATGTAACGTGGGGGGGATCACTACCCTGGTTCCCCATAGTAAACAAATGCAGTGAGGAAAGTTCCTGTTGGCGTAGCTTGTAGGGTAGGAATTCTGATGGATAAGAGGTTGCAGGCCACCCTCTCCCTACCCAGTCAAGGACTTGGGAAATTACCTTGTCCTTGGCCGAATGGGCAGCGATGTCAGAAGCGGTGACAGGCAGCTTGAGCTCTTCAATCAGGAAAACGGCATTTGTTGGTGCTGGGTCCTCAACTGGAACTGGCAGGGGGCAACGACTGAGGGCATCTGCATGGCTAAGCGTTTTTCCAGAGCAGTGGACCAGTGTATATGAATACGCAGCCAGAAAAACGGTCCACCTGGTCATCCATGGGGATAAAATCTGGGGAGTTTGTTTAGTGCCAGATAAAATTCCTAACGGGCTTGTGATCTGTTATCAGTTCAAAATGATGACCGTAGAGAAACTCATGGAATTTCTTTACTGAAGCAACTGCAGCCAAGGCCTCTTTGTCAATTTGACTATGGTTGCGTTCAGTGGAGGATAGTGTCCTTAAAAAAGAAGGCAATAGGTGCTTCTGCACCATTTGGCAGTCTGTGACTCAGAACAGCCCCTATTCCAAAAGGGGAAGCATCTGCAGCTAGAACTAGTGGTAAATTCTTGTTGAATTGTATTAACACAGCTTTGGACGTTAGCAGCGATTTGACTTCCTTGAAAGCAAGACTTTCTTTTGGCCCCCAGTGCCATGGTGTCTGCTTGTCTAGGAGCCTGTAAAGAGGCTCTGCAATTGAAGCTTTATGGGGCAGGAACGAAGCATAGAAATTTAGAAGTCCCAGAAAAGATTGGAGTCAGTCTTATTAGTAGGAGGGGGAGCTTCGTGAATGGCCTTTACTTTAGACTCTGTTGGGTGAATACTCGAGGCATCAATTTTGTAACCTAAAAATTCCACTTGTGGAGTGGCAATGGTGCATTTTTCTCTTTTTAATTTAAGACCTGACTTTTTAAAATGTTCAAGGACACTTCTGACTCTCTGTAGCAATTGAGTTTGATTGTTGGCAGACATAAGAATGTCATCGAAATATGGTACAACGCCTGGTAACCCTTGCAAAATCCTTTCCATTAGAGACTGGAAAATTCCAGGGGCTACACTAACTCCAAATTGTAGGCGTGTACATTTAAAAGCGCCTCTGTGTGTCACTATGGTTTGCAGTTCTGCAGTTTCGTCATCAACAGGGAACTGTTGATAAGCCTGTGACATATCTAGCTTTGCAAAAATGGAGCCAGGCTCAAGGGAATGGAGTAAATGTTGCACAACGGGGACCGGCTAAGCACTTACTTGCAAATATCTATTTATGAATGATTTATAGTCAGAACAGATTCTCAAATTTCCGTCCTTCTTTAGAGGTGTCACTATTGGGGTCTCCCATTTGGAAAAATCTGTAGATTGTAGTATGCCTTGTTTAATTAATCTGTCTAGTTCCTTGTCAAGTTTAGGACGAATTGCAAAAGGTACTCTGCGGGGTTTTAAACAGATTGGTACTGCTTGGGGGTCTACCTTGAAGGATATTGGGGTTCCCACGTAGCAGCCTAGGCCTTCGCTGAATACATCAGCATATTCCCTGAACAGGGAGTCAACTTCTGAACTTGCAATGGCGTGGATTCCATCTATATGGAGGCCCAGGGCAGGGAACCAGTCTAATCCCAATAGGCTTGGGAGGGCGCCATCCACTATCACTAAAGGCAAGTGACCCTTAAAATCTTGAAAATGAATTAGAAACTTGCCTTTTCCGATGACAGGAATGGTTCTGCCTTGGTAGTCCCGTAGAGTCAGATTGCAGCCTGGAATCTTCTTTCTTGTTACTCTGGGAAGCAGTTGTTTCAAGGTGCCCCACGAGATGATGGATAGTGCAGAACCGGTGTCTACTTCCATTCTGCATGGTCTACCTTCTATAGAAACAGTGACACTAATTTTGTTAGAAATATTTTTTGGTATCTTAGCTTGGTAGCATGTGCAGCAATCCTCAATTTGTCTTGGATATTGTATGGCTTTCTGAGGCCTTTGAGGCTGGTTAAAAGCCTTTCCTGCCTGACATATTCTTGGCAAATGACCCTTCTTTTGGCATCTTAAGCATATGGCATTCCTGAATCTGCAGGATGCCCTGAGATGGTTGCCCCCACAGCTTAAGCAGGTGGGCTGTATTCATGGAGGTTGATTTGCAACCTGTCTGTACTCCCTTTGATTAGGGTTGGGCTGTCTGAGGCGGTTTATCTCAGTAGCCTCTTCTAAACCTTCCTCTGTGGAGGCTTCATCAAAATGCACTGTTGGGTTATCTAGTCTAATTGGATTTCCCTGTATTTCAGCTGCTGAGAGTACTGATAGCTCAGCAGCCTGGGATTTTTCTATGGCTTGTTTTAAGGTTAGGTCCCCTTTAGCTAGTAGTCGTCTTTGCAGCTTGGGGTCCCTAACTCCACAGACCAGCTGATCTAACAGCATATCTTCTAGGTAATCCCTGAATCCGCAATGTAAGGCAGCTGTTCGTAGTGCTGCCATGTAGTCACTAATGGTTTCTCCCTCAATCTGGATGCGCCTTCTAAAGGCATGGCATCTGGCAATTCTAGAAGGCTTAGGGAGTAATGGTTGAGAGAATTTCTTGCAATTCTTCCCAGGGAATAGTTTTAATAGATCGTGGAGCCAATAATGCTGTTGCGATGTCAAATAGTGTGGCTCCACAAAAACTTAGAAAATAAGACTTTTTTCTATGTTCAGAAATGTCAGTAAGGTCTATAGCATCTAAAAAGCAGTCAAACCGGTTCCTGTATGATTCCCATGTCTCTGCCGTCGGTCTGGAAGGCGGGAATGCAGGATTCGAAGTCATCTTTCTCTCAGCTGTGCTGCTTCTCCTGAAGCAATTTAGAAATCGCGCTTCGCGAACAGTGATAGCAACTCTGTAGCGATTTCAGCTCTTGGTTAGTGACTTCGCTCTTTGTCCTTTTTGCCTGGCTTGCCTCTATTAAGAATCCCATCCTCGTCGCCAGTGTTGTAGAACGGCGGCAATCACTTGAGGCAGACAACCAAGGCAAAAGGTTCAGCTCTTACTTTATTTACAAATAAGGGGTTACCGCTACTGCCGCTCTAACACGGCAGCCAGCTGGAGCGGCAACAGCTGATGCCGTTTGACATCTCCTTTTATAGCCGGCTGTCAAACAGCATCAGCTGTTTGAATGGGAGAGATCCGTGCTTCCCGCTTAAAGCACGGACCTGAGTGGAAACTGCAATCAATACACAACACATAGGGCTGGAAAGGCCCTAGGAGGTCTAAAATGGACACCTAACATCAAAAACATCATCAAAAAAACACAACAAAGAATATTCTTTCTGCGCCAATTTGGAAAGCTCAAACTGCCCAAGGAGCTGCTGAGACAGTTCTACAGAGGAATTATTGAGTCTATCATCTGCACCTCTATAACTGTCTGGTTTGATTCTGCAACCCAACAGGACAGAGACAGATTTCAGAGGATAATTAGGACTGCAAAAAAAAAACAATTACTACCCATCTGCCTTCAATTGAGGACCTATATACTGCATGAGTCAAAAAGAGGGCTGTGAAAATATTCACAGACCCCTCACATCCTGGACATAAACTGTTTCAACTCCTTTCCTCAAAACGACGCTGTAGAGCATTGCATACTAGAACAACTAGACACAAGAACAGGTTTTTCCCGAAAGCCATCACTCTGCTAAACAAATAATTCCCTCAATATTGTTCAACTATTACAAAGTCTGCACTACTATTACTGCTAATCTTCTCATTACTCCTTATCACCCATCCCCTCCCACTTGTGATTGTAGGACTGTAACTTTGTCCCTTGTATCCTTACAATTTATATTGACTGTTTCCTAATATGATTTGATTGTTGATTGTACCCTATGACTATCATTAAGTGTTGTACGTTATGATTCTTAACAAATGTATCTTTTCCTTATGTATACTGAGAGTATTTACATCAAGACAAATTCCTTGTGTGTCCAATC
Organism: Bungarus multicinctus; assembly: GCA_023653725.1. NCBI lineage: Eukaryota > Metazoa > Chordata > Lepidosauria > Squamata > Elapidae > Bungarus > Bungarus multicinctus. The sequence continues at coordinate 96,914,219 of CM042838.1, read as the reverse complement.
ACACTTGGCCAATTAAGTATTCTATTCTATTCTAGTCTGACCCATGCCCAAGGTAGGAGGCCTAATTGAGTCCTGGACAAATGGATATCCAATCTGATCTTGAAGATTCATAAATGATACTTTAATCAGATTGGCAAAGAAATCTATTCTCCAGTTGCAGATAACCAAACAACTTTTCTGCCATTGATCATCTCCTGGACATTAAATTTCCACAGTCTGACTGCCTTTATTTTTGTCAAAAGTAAACATTACCTCATCTTTCCATTCTGGAATGGCATTCAGATGTACGGCATAGATAGATAGATAGATAGATAGATAGATAGATAGATAGATAGATAGATAGATAGATAGATAGATAGATAGATAGATAGATAGATAGAATTCTTTATTGGCCAAGTGTGATTGGACACACAAGGAATTTGTCTTGGTGCAAATAATCTCAGTATACATAAAAGAAAAGATACATTCATCAAGAATCATAAGGTACAACATTTAATGATAGTTATTGGGTACAATAAGCAATCAAATCATATTAGGAAACGGTCAATATAAATTGTAAGGATACAAGGGACAAAGTTACAGTCATACAGTCACAAGCAGGAGGGGATGGGTGATAAGGAGTGATGAGAAGATTAATAGTAATAGTAGTGCAGACTGTAATAATTGAACAGTGTTGAGGGAATGTTTACAGGCATGTTCTGAGTTGTAGAAATACAGTGGGTGACTGGGGCAATGTCATTTTCTCAGCATAACTTATCTTACAGGATTTTTATTATGGAGATAAAATGAAGAGACATCTATATGCTGTTTTAAGCTCCTAGATAAAAGACAGGATTTTAACATAATAAAAGAAATAAAATGTCAACATTATTTATTATAATGGAACATTGTGATTGGTTGATCAATCTGTATACTTCCAAGTTCTTATTATGTATATATTGCAATATGTGTTTACTTGTATATAGATATGATTTTTTTAAGCTTTTGTAAGTCATCCTGGAAAACATTCAAATTTGAAGAGTGCCTTGCAAATACTTAAAAGGAATATTTTTTTAAAAAAACCTATATACTTACACTTGAAGCTTTAATGTTTAGAATCAACACTTTGAATTGAGCCTAGAAAACACCTGACAGATTGGATCCCTTACCAATTTGCCTGCTACATTTTGTACCATATGAAATGACTGTTTCACAATGTGAATTGCAATCATCCGTGTAATTTACTGTAGGTAAGGTCACTTTGACGAGGTCCGACTGGCTGAGAAATCATCACAGCTGGTGAATTTATTTGCATAAATGAGCTTATCACAACTTCCAGTGGAAACTCCAGGAACATCAAGAAGCATTTCTAATCCATGTGCCTGATTTCTTGGTGAGCGCACCCATCACCACCAACTCCTTCAAGCAACTGAATCTCAGTCTCTGACACATGACTTCTCTCTCTTGATTTCACCATGTTGATCATTCACTGCTAGTTCATTATTTGAGCCCTTGTGATTTTCAAGGATGTCATCTGCTACCTTGGAGCAATAAAGCTGAGAATCACTGGCTCAGCATTTTATCCCAGTACAAGCTGACAGCAAAGAGATAAACAGAATTAAACCGGAGATTTCTATTAAAGGGATAACTAAAGTGATTCTTTCCCAAATGTTTTTTTTAACGTTCTGCTGTCCTGTTTTTGTTTGCTTGTTTGTTTCTTCAACTCCTGGTGACTTTCAGGACTCGTCCCTGCCATTTCCTCAACAAGGTTTTTCATATCATTATCTCTTTTCTTGGAGTTAGAGAGTTACTGGTTCAAGATGACCCAGAGTGACTAGAAGTCATGGTCTCTTAGTTTGTAGCCTGGTTCCTTAATCACCCGATCATCTTCAACCAAATCTTCAATAGATCACTAGAGATGTGCTATGTTCCTTCCTGCTTCAAACTCTCTATCATCATCCCAATGCCAAAGAAGCCCTCCATCAAGGAACTGAATGACTACAGACCAGTTGCTGTAACATCTGTACTAATTTATTTATTTATTTATTTATTAAACTTTTATACCGCTCCCTCACCCAAGAAGGGACTCGGGCGGTGTACAGCCTACTAAAAACACATAATAAATATACTATAAATACAATTAAAATATATTAAACAAATTGGTCCGGCTGTGTCCCATCTAAGGGATTCAATTAAAAATTAAAAATATAAAATGACAAATAAAACCCAATTGAATTTAAAACCGGAACACAATTACTGGGCCAGGCCAGCCTGTCTAAAAAATAGGGTTTTCACTGCGCACTGGAAGGTCAGGATATCCGTCATGGCCCGCATCTCTGGGGGGAGATCATTCCATAGGGAGGGCGCTCCCACAGAGAAAGCCCGAACTCTCGGGGCCGTCAGCCGGCAACAGCCGGGCGGCGGTACCCCAAGTAGGGCAACTCTGTGGGAGCGTACTGGGCGGCGGGAGGTTGACGATGGCAGTAGGCGGTCCCGTAAGTACCCAGGTCCCGAGCCATGGAGCACTTTAAATACCATCAGTACCACCTTGAATCAAATCCGGAAGGCCACAGGAAGCCAGTGCAGCCTGCGGAGAAGCGGTGTAACGTGGGAGCTCCGAGGGGCACCCACAATCACCCGCGCGGCTGCATTCTGGACCAACTGCATCCTCTGGAGACTCTTCAAGGGGAGCCCCATGTAGAGAGCATTGCAATAATCCAGGTGGGAGATAACGAGGGCGGAAGTGACTGTGCGAAGTGCGCCCAGATCCAGAAAGGGCCGCAACTGGTAGATCAGACGAATCTGATAAAAAGCCCCCCTGGCGACGGCTGCAATGTGCTCTTCTAAGGACAGCCGTACGTCCAGGAGGACACCCAGATTGCGCGCCCTTTCCACGGGGGTCAAAACCTCTCCCCCCACGGCCAGCGAAGGAACAAGCTGGCTGTATCTGGGCGCAGGAAACCACAGCCACTCGGTTTTGGTCGGGTTGAGACGAAGCCTGTTACGACCCATCCAACTCCGCAAGGCCTCCAGGCACCGGGACATCACTTCGACGGCTTCGTTGGGGTGGCCCGGGGTGGAGATGTACAGCTGAGTATCATCAGCGTACTGATGGAACTCCACCCCAAAGCCACGGATGATCTCACCCAGTGGCTTCACATAAATGTTGAACAGCAGGGGCGAGAGAACCGACCCCTGAGGAACCCCACACAGTAGGGGCCTCGGGGCCAATCTCTGCCCCCCTGTCAACACAAATTGCGAACGGTCAGAGAGGAAGGAGGTGAACCACCGTAAGACGGTGCCCCCCACTCCCAACCCCTCCAACCGCCGCAATAAGATACTGTGGTCAACAGTATCAAAAGCCGCTGAGACATCTAACAGGACTAGGACAGAGGAACAACCCCTGTCCCGAGCCCTCCAGAGATCATCAACCAACACGACCAATGCCGTCTCCATGCTGTGCCCGGGCCTGAAACCCGATTGGAGGGGGTCAAGATAACTCGCTTCATCCAGGTACTGCGGGAGCTGATGCGCCACCACACTCTCAACAACCTTCGCAACAAAGCGAAGGTTGGAGACAGGACGATAATTAGATAACAATGCTGGGTCCAGGGACGGTTTCTTGAGGAGGGGCCGCACCACAGCCTCTTTCAAGGCGGCAGGTAGCAGCCCCTATCTCAAGGAAGCGTTTATAATACCCTGGAACCAGCCTCGTGTCACCTCCCGAGTGGCCAAAACCAGCCAGGAGGGACACGGGTCCAACAAACAGGTGGTGGCATTAAGCCCCCCCAATATCCTGTCCACGTCCTCCAAAGTAACAGGGTCAAACTCAACCCAATTGACCTCACCGATATCCACCCCCACCCCCCCCGTCCGGAGATGCCCAGTCGGAGTCCAGCTCGTCCCGGATCTGAGCGATTTTGTCCAGCAGAAACCTAGAAAACTCCTCAGCCCGCCCCTGCAAGGGGTCCTCCCACGCTCCCACCTCAAGGAGGGAGTGGGTCACCCTAAACAGGGCAGCTGGGCGGTTTTCCGCGGACGCAATAAGGTGGAGAGGTAAGACCTCCTCACCACCCTTATCGCCACTAAATACGTCTTAATATAAGATCGTAATAGTGTTCGGTCAGACCCAGAGCGGCTAGCCCTCCAACTACTCTCTAGGCGTCTTTTATGAAAATCTTTGAAAGGCTTGTGCTGTCCCACCTGAAAACCATCATGGATCCGCTGTTAGATCCCATGCAGTTTGCATACCAAGCAAATAGATCGACAGATGATGCTGTTAACATGGCTCTGCAATCTCCAAATACCTTGAATCTCCAAATACCTACGCAAGGGTCCTCTTTGTAACTTCAGTTCAGCATTCAATACCATCATTCCAGACACTCTTCTAACTAAATTAAACCAACGAGCAGTACCTGAACACACTTGTAAGTGGATCATAAGCTTCCTGACAAACAGGAAGCATAGGTGAAGCTAGGAGGAATCACATCTTATACCTGTACAATCAGCACAGGGCTCCCCCAAGGCTGTGTGCTATCTCCACTTCTCCCTATATACTGCATCTCAAACGATCCATCTGTTAAAATACTGAAGTTTGCTGATGACACAACAGTGATTGGTCTCATTCGAGACAACGATGAATCTGCATACAGACAGGAGGTTATACAACTTGCCTCATGGTGTAACCGGAACAATCTGAAACTGAACACACTCAAAACCGTAGAAATGGTGGTAGACTTTAGAAGAAACCCTCCCATACTACCACCTCTTACAATACTAGACAACACCGTATCAACAGTAGAGACCTTCAAATTTCTAGTTCTACTATATCACATGACTTAAAATGGACACCTAACATCAAAAACGTCATCAAAAAAGCACAACAAAGAATGTTCTTTCTGCGCCAACTCAGAAAGCTCAAACTGCCCAAGGAGCTGCTGATACAGTTCTACAGAGGAATCATTGAGTCTATCATCTGCATCTCTATAACTGTCTGGTCAGAGAGTAATTAGGACTGCAGAAAAAACAATTACTACCCACCTGCCTTCAACTGAGGACCTGTGTACTGCATGAATCAAAAAGAGGGCTGTGAAAATACTTACAGACTCCTCACATCCCGGACATAAACTGTTTCAACTCCTTCCCTCAAAATGATGCTATAGAGCACTGCACACCAGAACAATTAGATACAAGAACAGTTTTTTTTCCTGAAAGCCATCACTCTGCTAAACAAATAATTCCCTCAACCCTGTTCAACTATTACAAAGTCTGCACTACTATTACTGTTAATCTTGTCATTACTCCTTATCACCCATCCCCTCTTACTTGGGACTGTATGATTGTAACTTTGCCGCTTGTATACTTACAATTTATATTGACTGTTTCCTAGTATGATTTGATTGTTTATTGTACCCTATGACTACCATTAAGTGTCGTACCTTATGATTCTTGACTCTTGATGAATGTATCTTTTCTTTTATGTATACTGAGACTATTTATACCAAGACAAATTCCTTGTGTATCCAATCACACTTAGCCAATAAAGTATTCTATCTATCTATCACTACACCAACGTGGTTCTCTAGCATTATTTTAAGATTAAATAAATCATACCTGGAAAAATTCTCAGTATCTTTTAAAAATATTTTCAATGTTCACTATCCTTGCTGAGAAAATTCACATTAAGATGACATTTCTACCAAGAGGATAGTGCACATGGAAAGTGCAAGGATAGCCCTTTGAAACAAATAGCTTTAATTGCATACTATCTATTGAGTAATTGGCCTGTAAACAGAAGGAGACATAGAATAACAAGAGGATTGGGATACATGATTATATACAATCAGCTAAACTCAGTGTTCCCTGGCTCTATTTATTTCTAATGAACATCCTCTACAAATTACAGGTTTAGCAACTGGACAGGGCAAATAAAGGGAGGGGATTGAAGGTGCTCAATAATGAACAAGAAGAGCATGTCAGTCCAATGCTATTATCTTTATGTGTCTAATTGTAGCAGTATCCAAAGTTGAAGAAGGCAAAATGGTATGGAATAACATAGCATGGTTGTTACAATTTAAGGAGTTAGCCAAAATAACAATTTAACCCAATGACAGGTATGGTATCCAACCAATAGATATGGTGGTATCAGCTAGCCCAAAATTAAAAAGGCAAAGAATTCTTTCAGGTGGAGAGCATAAGCATTCAGCCAAAACTTGACTGAGAGAAAACTAAGCATAGAAGTAATTAAAGATGTGCATTGCAAGAATGCCAGGCCAGTACAGAAGAAGCTGGGCCCCAGCTCTATGTGATCCTCACCCCATCTGTATTGAGGATCATAAAAGAGATGCAATCCAACTAAATAGCTTGAAGACAGAGATGGGGTCTGTAAAATAAATTACCCAAGATAAGAAGAATCAGAATCAGAGATGGTATTCAGCAGGTTCTGACCAGTTCTGGAGAACCAGTGGTAAAAATTTTGAGTAGTTTGGAGAACGGGCAAATACCACCTCTGACTGGCCCTGCTCCCCATCTATTCTCTGCTTCCTGAGTCCCAGCTGATTGGCCGGGTCTTCTTTTGTTGCCCTGCACAGGAGAATGGAACTGGAAATCAGGTTACTGGGTGGACAGGAAATGGGATTTTGCAGTAACCTTCCCCCAGGAGTGGGGGGGAATGGGATTTTGCAGTATCCTTCCCCTGCCATGCCTACCAAGCCACGCCCACCAAGCAATGCCACACCCACCAAGCTACGCCCACAGAACCAGTAGTAAAAGAATTTGAATCCCACCACTGAGCAGAATGCCTGGATAACAAGACTGAGTGAACAGTGTGTAATTATGCATGCATGTGGACTGCAGGAAACTTAATATACAGTATTGCTAAAATCGATTTGACAGCCTTGTGCATTGTCTTGGAAAAGAACAGTGTACAGGAAAATGAGCGATAATTCTGCATTATTTTGTTGAGTTGTCCTATGTGGCTCTACTCTCCCCAACTATTAAAACATGGATAATGTTGCATGTATTATTATATGCTACTATACCACTGATTCCCTCGTCCCTAATATATGGATATAAAAATAATGGCTGAATATATTGGTATTCACAATATTTTTTCCCAATACATATGAAAGCAGAGGAGAGGGAAAATCATTAAAAAAACCAAGTCTTGAATTGAATACACACACACACACACACACACACACACACACACACACACACACACACGGGGTCTGTAATATAATGGCTCCCTTTTGTTTTTCAGATATCAACTCTCTTTTATCTGTTGACTAAATACTTTGAAAGACATTTTCCCCCTTCACAAAATGAGTGGGAAGAATAGTGTCCATAGCTTAATCTAACATAGAGCAGGGGTGGCCAATCTTTTGGGCCTCAGGGACCACCAAATTCATACTTTTAAATCCTGAGGACCACTAATATATTTTAAAAAAAAAAACTAATATATTTAATATAAAAAATATGTTAAATATAAATATATATATATATACACACATACATATACACAAATACAAATATAAAAATGTAAATATTCTCATCCTGGTTATTCATATTTTGAACTGTTGCCATCAGGCAGACGTTATAGGTGTCTTAAAATGAGGACTAATAGACTGAGAAACAGTTTCTTTTCCAAGGCAATAATTGTCTTGAATCAAACAGCACATTTGTGATCTAGTCCTATGTATATAGTGGCATTTGCTAAATGTTTTAGATAGGTTTTAGACTGGGTTTTTAATTATTATTATTATTACTTTAATTATTTTAATTTTTAAATACTTGTGGTGTGATTATGATGTGGTGTTTGGGGTACTGTGCTGGAGTGGTTTTCAAATTTCATTGTATTCATGGAATGCAATGACAATAAAGGTAAATTCTAAATCCAAATTCTAATTTTAATAATAACAAAATAAAAAATTCCGGGCTGGAATCCTCTCCCCACCTGGCACCTTCAAAGAGACAGAAGAGCAGGTGGGGTGTGTGTGTCTCTGAGCTGAGGGGCTGAGGGACAATTGTCGCTGGGAGAAGCAGAGGCAGAAAGGGGGCTTTGCTCTCCTTGGGGGCACCGCCCCTCAACCGCTACTGCAGGGGCTTCTCAGCAGGCATCTGCCTGCAGAAGGACTGTTGTCCTTAGTGATTAATTAGGGGAGGGGAGGGGGAGAAAGCAGAGACTTCTTTCAGATGCCAGGTGGAAGATTGAGAGAACTCAGATCTGCAGCTGAGGAAAAGTTGGGAGGGGGGCTCTTCCAGCCTCACCTGGAGACAGGCAAGGAAAGGTGTTCCTGGGGGCACTTCGCTCGCTTTAGCACTTCGCTGCCAAACCCAGCCACAGCCAGTGGGGGGAGAGCAAAAGAGAGAGAAAGCATCTCTCACATTACCAGGGGAGGAAAGGAGGTGAAACAAAACTCACTCTTTCACTGAGACCTACAAAACGCCAATTTATCGCGTTCCAGAAGTTCTTCAAAATCACCAAACACTCCCACTTGCAGTTCTCATGCCTCCTGGGTCATGCCAACCAAGTCCCATACACGGTGGTGGCAGCGGCAACAACAGTCCCCTCCCCTAGTGTCCACTGTTAGCTCTCCCCATTAGTTCTCTAGGTTTGAATTGTTCCCAGCTCTCTCTCTTTCCTTCCCCCTCCCCCCCATACGCAGGCAGCCAAAGAAAGGGAGATGGAGCTGTGTGCAGCTCTCACCTCTTCCAGCCCTCGCTGCCTCTCCCAACATCAAAGCCTTGGAGATGCAGGAAAGCTGCCACAGTGGTAGTGCCCTGAGTTGCTTGCTTCTCCATTACTGCCTCCTCCTCCTCCTCCTCCAGCACCTCCTTCTCTGGGTAGGTCGATTCTTAACTAACCGAGAATGCTAAGGCAATTCAGGGCGTTACCGCTGTGGTGCCTTTGCCTGCATCTACAAGGCTTCGATGTTGGGAGAGGCAGCGAGGGTTGGAAGAGCTGAGAGCTGCACATGGCTCCATCTCCCTTTCCTTGCCTGCCTGCATGTGGGCATGGTGGTGGGTGCGGGGGGTGGGGACTGTTGCTGCCGCCACCGTGTGTGGGACTTGGTTGGTGCATGCATCTCAGGGATCTGACTCTAGGGTCCCACTAAGAGCGAGGGAGGCACGAGAACTGCACGGCCCAGATTAATTGCTTTTGGGGGCCATTTCTTCTGTGGTCCATCAAAAATTTTCCACCGGTTGGCAGCTACTGACATAGAGGGTTCTTGCAAAAACTTGAGGTTTTTACTCAAAAAGTTCAAATTTCAGAGAACATTTTTTTTCTCATTCCTCATTCCAAGCAGAAGCCTTGATTGAAAAGAAAAAGCATATCTTGAGGCTACAAAATAGAGTTGGGTATAAACAACATCTTCAAATTTTCTACCCAGATTGTAAACAATAATTGGATTATGTTTCCCCCCCCCCCCCAATTCCTCCAGGGGAAGGAGCTTTTCTTCAACAATTTTTCAAGGGCAAGTTACTTCTTTAACAGAGCTAGTTTTATTATTATTGAATAAGCTAACTGGGAGAATTTCCTCATGAGAGTATTTGGCATTAATTGAGACTATGTACCACAGGAAAAATAGTTATATAAGGTAAGACAGAACTTTTGCACATATCTCTTGGTCACCCTGCAATTGAAGAAGCACAAAACATAAAATATTTTAGCCTCTTCTCCTTGAAAGAATGTCTAAATGCAAATTGCCTTTCATCAAAATAAAAGGAAACCGATAGAAGGAATGTTGGACCTGCATCCTGACAGAACTACAAAGAGAAACTTAACACGGTTATTCTTATTTCAAGAAATGGGATGCTAAACTAATAACAAAAAACCTGGAGGTTTCATTGAATATGACATGAAAAAAAAACTTCATAGGGATAAAGAGGCTTAGCGATGCAATCGTTAAAATGCAGTATTGCAGGCAAACTGTGCCCACAGCCTTGAGTTTGATCTTGATGGGGCTCAAGATTGGCTCAGCCTTCCATCGTTCTGAGGTCAAATATAGGAGACAGATTGTTGAGGACAATATGCAAATGATGCTTCTACTGTATATTGTAAACTGCCTAGAGAGTGCTATAAAGTGCTATGGGGTGGTATATAAGCCAAAATGCTATTGCTATAAACGTAGAATCTAATTGAGAAAAACTGAGTAATAAATCTACAAAGGAGTATGTCTTGGTGGTCATGTGACTGGCTGGCTTGTATGTAAATATTATAAATTTTTATATAAATATTGAATTTTTTATAAAAAAAGAGCAACTTTTCCCAAAATCAGGCAAAGCAGGCAGGCAGATTGAGTTGCTCACAGAATCACAGATTCATTCAGAGATCTATCTATCTGTCATCAGCTAACTCAGTCTGTCACATAAAATTTGCTTGCAAGCAAATTCATAAAATTTGCTAGCAAGCAAACTCACAAAATTAACTCACAACACACCATGTATGTAAATATTGATTTTTTTATTAAAAAAAGAGCAACTTAAACCCAAAATCAGGTAAAGCAGGCAGGCAGATTGAGTTGCTCACAGAATCATTCAGTGATCTATCTATCTGCCATCGGCTAGCTCAGTCTTTCAAATTTGCTTGCTGTGAGTCTGCACTGAATAATAGAACCTTCAGTCCTAAGAGAGGTTCGGCTATGCTTAAAAGCAGAGCCTAAGATCTAAAGACTAGCTAGAAAGCAAGAAATCCAACCATTTCCTGCTTTCTAGCTAATCTAAATCTTCTGGCACAGCAGAACAATTGATGCTCGGAAAAAGGAAAAATAGCAATTTAGCAGGCAAGTTTGCCGGGTAAGGAGTGAGTGGGCAGGGAGGGTTCCCACGGGCCATGTGGGTGGTGCAGCCTTGTGTTTCTGCACAGCCTGGATTAATTGCTTTGGGGGGTGCTCTGGGGGATGAGATTTCTCTGCAGCCCATCAAAATTTTCTCATGGTGACCGCTGATATAAGCAGTCTATGATTTATGTAAAGTTTGTTTTAATAATAAATCTGACTTGGAAATTATATAGGTAGCAATTCTCAGAATGAACATTTCCATTAACAGGCTGAGCATCTCTATAAATTTTCCCATTAATGTCTCACATTTCGAACTCTAGCTGTGTAATGCACTGCTAATGGTTAGGTAGGTCATTAAATGCTACCTGAAAAGTGGGAAAGGGAAAAGAAATTTTAAGATTACCTTATACAGATCAGGTTAAAACATTAGTCCATTTTACCTAGTATCAGGTCTGCCTTCACCACCCCACATCCTTGGGCAACTGTCAAAGCTCCAGGACTCTAAAAAGGGTACTCACCGGTTTATGAGCCCGGCATGTGCCATCTATATTTCCCACAGGGAGACTTTCAAATGGAAGTAGCCTTTCACCAGGCAGATGAAGAATGCTTCTGCTTACTAGCCTTAGAAGATCCATTAGCTTTTTTGGCATTAGAATGCATATCCCAAAGGGCACAACGCGCAGGTGTGTTTCAAAATTGTCTACTACCAAGGACTGATAGAGGATAGATGATGATGATATAGATAGATGGATGGATGGATGGATGGATGGATGGATGGACGTATGTTATTATTGGTAAGTTCATTAGCAGCTACTACACATAGATTTTAAAAATGTGAGCACATGAGCACAGCAATTTGATAGACAGTAGCAGTTTGCTCTTAACTGGGAAAATATATTTGTGAAGAAATGTATTTGTGGTTCAAATGCTTACTATATCTGTACTGAGTCCATACAGAATTATAATTATTTTACTGCCAGTATTTGAAGATTAATACCCTCAATTGATTCTAACAAAAGGAGCTATCCTAACATGAGTGCTGAAATAAAATTCAGTAGCTAATCTGGCTGACTTTGAATCTAGATGAGAGAGTGGTCTTGTTGCTATCTTGTTGTTTCCTTTAGATACTTGTTTTTGTCAGATATGCTTAGAGACCTGAAAAACTATTGGAAAATTATTTCAGTTGTCACTTTAATAAGACATATTTATATTTCCTGTTGTTTATATCAACAACATAATGTAAATAGAAGTCTAATTGTCCTTCAAAATACACATTTTCTTAAAAGTTATGATGCATTTCCCCAACCCCTCCCCTTCTACTATATAGGGAAATGCAAACACACAAGCATGTATTATAGAAGAAAAACACACGAACACACAAATTGATGTTGAATATTTTAAAAATAAAATGGGAAAACTGATGTGAAAATGGAATTAACATAAGGTTAGAAACATAAGAAACACCAATTGAATCTAACAGCTTTAACTCTTCCTAGGCTACTCCCTCACAGATAGTATTTATTTCTCTGCTAATTATTGGCAGCAGTTATTTTAGTGGCAACTAATAAATTGCTATTCATATCTCTCTTTTGGATTTAATTTAACAAAATAGCACCCAAATTATATGGAAATATGTTTTCAATTAGCTTATCAATGCTTTTACAGATCTTATTTTAGAAGTGTCCTACAACTTAAATAACCACCAGATGTGTGCTTTTGCTTTTTTGTATACTTTTTGCGTACAATCTTTAACACCTTTCAGTTGTATTCTGTGCTCTCATGTTCTATCCAGGGGTGGGAGTCTACTGGTTCAGCCCAGTTCGGGCAGACCAGTAGTTCTGGCATTCATTTGGCTCTGCATACCTGTCCCTGCCCTAGTCTGTCCTTTATTTTCATGGCATAGCAGATTGCCATACCTCGCTGGGGCTGCAGTAGAAGGTAAGTATTAGAGCTGAAAATCAGCTTTTTATAAAAATATGACTATTTCAGTTATATAATCAGCAGCATTAAAAAAGACCTTGAAAAATCATGGGATGTGTGTGTGTGTGTGTGTGTGTGTGTGCGTGCGTGTGCGCATGCGCGCGCATACCCTCCTCTCCTAAATCATAAGTAATGGAATAATCTTAGTTGGAGAAAGGCAGCCATGGCCCCTTTATGACCTGTGGACTTCAACTCCTGAGCCACAGATAGTAAAGGGGCCATAGTTGCCCATCCCTATCTTAAATAAATGGCATTAAATGTCATTAAATGAAATGCTTATTATCTTAACTATCATACAGCTTGATTAGGCATCAAACTTGCATAGATGTATTTGATTTTTTTCTCACATGAGTAACAATATAAGCTACTCACATGATAATACTACAGTGCTGATTAGGACCACCATAATTATTTTTTAGCCACAAAGTCACTGGCTATTTTCCCCTGGATTCAGTCAGAGAGGATAACCATTGCTTCCTATTCTCCATGCTTACCATGGCATAGGTTGTACCATATCTGATTTGATTTGTTCGTATCTTTATTTATTAAACATTATTTATTTTAATATAATTTATTGGTTTGATTATTGTGATCCACCCAAAATCATGAGAGTTGGGCGACATTCAAGCCTAATAAGTTGTTACTATTGCTATTGTTCTTATTCCTGCATCACAGTAATTCAAGCCATTAGCCTTCATTGTTCACAACAGTCTGTATACCACCCAAAGAGCACAGGTGATTTGGAGCTTCCATATTAAGAAGCCGGGAACTTTGTTTTTAAGTCCCTTTTGGGAGAGGGAGCGGTATAAAAATACGATAAATAATAAATAATAATAATGCATTTTTATTTTACAGTATAAAAAAATGCAATTGTCTTACTTATTCATGCCTCCTCTAAATAGTGAAACTGATCCTGTCCCTTCTACCTTCCATTCAATAAATGTGAAAAGAGTTTCTTTAACCCCCAGATCATGCGGATAAGCCAGCTGACCTCCTATGTGTGCTTTTCAGGTGACCTTGTAAATATTTTATCCGTAAGCATTTACTTAGATTAGCAAAAATATTATCTCATTTTTCTAAGTACCCATGTTAAGAATAGTTTAGGATCTTGTTATTCTGAAATAGCTTGATTGGATCAGGATTTTAGACAATACAGTATATAAAAAGCACAAACAGATATATTTAGCTTTATTGCTGCAGTTCTTTCTTCTAAGACAGGGGTGTCAAACTCAGTTTCATTGAGGGCCACAACAGGGTTATGTTTGACCTCGAAGGGCTGGGGCGGGACATGGCCTTGAGTTTGGGGCCTTGAGTTTGACACCCCTGCTCTAAGATGAATGTAATGTGACTCAGCTGTCAATATTTCTCCTTTCTCCTTTCCTAAGGGATCAGTGTTGCAGCAGTGTGCCAAGAGGTGGAGATAAGAGGTGGTCTCTCCACTCTGACCCCACTGCAAACAATAAGGCTGGTGCTGCTAAAGGCATGAGGGGGCTAGCAGCAAGTGTGGAATTGGGTTGCTGTTGTCCACACAACAAGCAGCTGATTTGGGGGCAATCATCTCTCTCAGACCAACTCACTTCATAGGGTTGTTGTTTTTTGGGGGGAAAATTGGAGAAAGATGGTCGTACGTCTTGAGTTGGATATAAAGAAAAGGCAGTATAAAAACCAATCAGCAATCAATCAATCAATCCTGCCTTAATAGGAATTGCCAGGTTTTCCTTATAATTAAATATCAGTTGAGAAAGGGGCAGTTTTGTGAAATTCTTTAATGGGGAAGCCAACTGTTTGATGGCAAGATGTATATAAATTTATTATTTTCTTTTTTAAAACAAATATCCCTAATGATCATAGATGGTTCATTAGTAAGTTGGTTATACCTTTGGCAAGGACAAATTAATATTTTGAGCTTTGTTTTTGCCTTAGGGCAGAGGTATGCATTCATAATTTTGCTTGTATTAAATACTTACATGCATGTATGCAGACAGACACATATACAGCAGCTAATAACCATGACTTATTTATTCTTGCTTGGAGGTTCTGGTGAATTATAGAATAGAATAGAATAGAATAGAATAGAATAGAATAGAATAGAATAGAATAGAATAGAATAGAATAGAATACTTTATTGGCCAAGTGTGATTGGACACACAAGGAATTTGTCTTGGTATAAATACTGTCAGTATACATAAAGAAAAGGTACATTCGTTAAGAATCAAGAATCATAATGTACAACACTTAATGATAGTCTTAGGGTACAGTCAATAATCAAATCATACTAGGAAACAGTCAATATAAATCGTAAGGATAAAAGCAACGAAGTTACAGTCCTACAATCACAAGTGGGGGGGAGATGGGTGATAAGTGATGAGAAGATTAACAGTAATAGTAGTGCAGTCTTTGTAAATAGTTGGACAGTGTTTGAGCGTATTATTTATGGCATTCGGGGAAAAACTGTTCTTGTGTCTAGTTGTTCTGATGTGCAGTGCTCTATAGCATAGTTTTGAGGGAAGGAGTTGAAACAGTTTATGTCTGGGATGTGAGTGGTCTGTAAATATTTTCACAGCCCTCTTTTTGACTCATGCAGTATACAGGTCCTCAATTAAAGGCAGGTGGGTAGTAAATGTTTTTTCTGCAGTCCTAATTATCCTCTGAAGTCTGTGTCTGTCCTGTTGGGTTGCAGAACCAAACCAGACAGTTATAGAGGTGCAAATGATATACTCAATAATTCCTCTGTAGAACTGGATCAGCAGTTATTATTCCAATGCAGGTGAAAGAAAAAGGATATGATGAGGTTCTATAGCTTTCTGACTACGTATATCCAAAATTCTCAACATTATCTTGTGAATGATCAGTTTCCAAATTTAGACATTTTGCTATGATGTATCCTTAGACAGAAACATGATGTATCACTGTATCCTTGGCCTCTATCTATCCAATCTACAATTTGGACTTGTAGCAACTTGTTTCAAATCACTGGTTATATTCCCACTTATTTAGATTATGCTGAATTCATTCTTAGTTCTGTGCATCTTTATGATTTCTTTAACATGCTTTATAGATTTAATATCTTTGCAGTCAGTTTTTGGTTGTATGACTTGACAAGGCTTAACTAAAGTATGTCATGTCTTATACATTGTTCCATCTTCATCAACAATGTCTTCAGAGGCTCTTTTACGATATATATGGGAGGGCAACTATGAGATCTTTTTAACAGTTACCTCAAATATGGAATTTCTAATATTTAGAAACTTGCTGGGTTTTTTTCTGTTCATCTCAGAAAGATGGATAGATCAGATCAGTATTTATATAACTTTTGTGACCTGGTTTGCTTTTTATTTCTGATCTCTATCCTAGTCATTAAATTTTTGGGGAAGATGATGGATTTGTCAATATTTGCCAGAAAGAAGGTCAGAAGTCATTTATTTTAGTTTCTCCTCTATTTTTTTAATTTGTTTTTACCTTGGCACTTTATTATCTTTCTCCTTTCATCTTTCCTTCTTTGGGTTTGCATTTATTTTTTATTTATGAACAAAATATTTAATAAAAATTACATATCCTCATGAAGCTTTCTGTTTAGCATATTCACTTCTTTCGCTGCCTCCTTTCTTCTTCCTCACTGGAATTGTTTTACAGTTATAGTTTTAATATCTTCTCCTTTTGGAGAAGCAATATGTAGTCTGGCATCCAATGTTTATACATCTCCCAGAGTCACTCTTTTGTGAGATGGATAGCCATATAAATTTGATGAATAAATAAATGTTATGGATAACAATACTTAGGGCTGAAACAAAACCATGGAAGACATGAGAATGCCTTTATTACCCTCATTTTCTAAAATTGTTTGATTTTTGTGACAACCATGTGGTTGTCATTGTGTCATTATACCAGAATATAGTAATTCAATCAGAATTATAGAGTGAACCCATTGGGAATTCAGAATAACTCTCCTGGTTTTGTGTAATTGCATCACTGAAGGGTGGAAAAGGCCAAACTAAATTTGTTGAACACACAAATACATAATTTACTGAGTTATGATTTTCTAAGTTAATCAACTTATATGAATTCTTATAACTATTGGACAGGTTCATACAATATATGGAGTCCATACTACCCAACCACATTTTAGACTATTGTTTTGCAAACCAAGCTTTCATGTGGTAGAATTTTCAATAAAAACATCAAGGGACAGGAAAA
This sequence comes from Bungarus multicinctus, assembly GCA_023653725.1. Taxonomy (NCBI): domain Eukaryota; kingdom Metazoa; phylum Chordata; class Lepidosauria; order Squamata; family Elapidae; genus Bungarus; species Bungarus multicinctus. The sequence continues at coordinate 96,897,285 of CM042838.1, read as the reverse complement.
AATAGGTGTTTTCCTATTCTTAAGAGTACATTTTGCCCAGTTAATGATGGCATCTAGCCAATCTTGATTGATTAAATTGAACCTAGAAGCAGACTAGCATCCAATGCAGCTCATGGAGCATAAGTGAAATGTGTGCAGTTCTAGAAGTACACATAACAGATTGACTCATTGTATTTTGCAGTAGTTGAAGCTTCTGTATTTTCTTCAAGACTAGGTCTCTGTACAGCACATTACAGTTATCCAAGACTGTCCATTCAGGGAATAATATACTGGAATGTATTCTGGAGTCACAGGAGGGAGGGGATTTTTCCCAAAGAGCATGGAGATAGCAGAGCTTGTAATGTCTTGAAGGCAGGAAGAGGGTGAAGGCAGACCCTCATGCCATCTTTTCCAAAAACAGGTCACATTATATATTTATAGTTATTGTATGTAGCTGCTTTAGTCTAACAAGATTTTGTTATAAAGAATTACTCAGAAATAATTCCACATGTTCTTGGTTCTTTGGGTCTGACAGATGAGCAGGGGTTGAGTGAAGGAGAGAAGAGCTCCCAGTCAGGTAACAGGTCCAACTATCAAACAAAATGAAATTAGATAAAGGACCTCCTAGTTATGACCTACAAATCCTTGAGCAGGATTTGTAGGTCCAAAAGTTCCTTAGTGTTGGAAGAATTATCCTTCTGGGTTCAGTTCCAAGTGGGGAAAAAGACACTGGAAACATGGAGGCTGTTTGGAAAGGTGGTTTAATGGTGGACAAGACCACATGGCTTGAGCTCCAAAGAAGGAAGGATGATCACATGCTTCAAGGTGAAGGAAGAGATCAAGAAGAAAGGAGGAGGGCTGAAAGTGCCTGGTTTTATACTCTCTGTTGGGATTTGAATTTGAGCTTGTATTCTTATTGGTTGTCAGACTCCCATGGAGCCATGCAGGGGCAACTCTGTAGGCTCTCCTAAGTCCTACGCTTGGTTGAGCCTTGCTGGATGATGATGTAATGAAAGGGCTTTGGGCAATTCTACCTGGAGATCTTTGTTATGTAAAATATTCTGGTCCAGGCCTTAATGGCCCACCCATTAACAAAGGTGGGAGTGAGATTCTGCTTCTGAGGTGAGTTTCTACTTCTCTTTTTAGGGGAAATAGTCTGCCTTTTTATTATTTCCTAGGATATTTCATTTTTCTAGGAGAGGAGTGGGTTTTAACTTCCAACACTAGTTTGCATTCAGGATCTGTTTGTAGGAATGCCACCCCCATTAAGCACCAAAGGTGGTAAATTCCCAGATTCATAATGCCTCAGATAAAATAAGCCATTTAACACCGATGAATAAATGAATTTCCCATAAATGCTAAGTATAATCTGAGCACAGTTCTATGATAGATGTGAATATCATGCACTTAACAGCAATGCATGACCAAAGAAGCTAGATGCACATAGAGTCTTCTCAAGTTTAATTCTAGGAAAGAGGATTAGGGTGTAGTATTTTGGAAAGTAGATCAGCCTATTCCATCCCTTATTTATTCATGAGCACTTTGTGAGCTGTCTAGGCCTCTTTCTCTCAGGCTCCTGACCAATAGATTGACATTTCACTTAATAGAGAAAGTGGAATGTCCATCTGGTCCACATCTATCAAATTTTCATTTTTCTTTTCTTTCCCAGACTCTGAGAATATCCTTTAACTAAATCTCGAAATAAAAACACAAGAGCTTAGTACAATAAATTTCATTTGCAAAACCTCCTAGCATCAATTTCCAAAACCAATCAAAATATCAGAGGCAATAAAACCATTCAGCATTCACCTTTAAACAAATCTACAACCTTGCTTGCAAGTACTTAGTTAACTTTTTTAACTTTACCTTAGAGACAAAAGATTTTCCCAGCGCATATTTCCTGCTTGCTTTTTTTCTCAATAATTCCCAATTTGAATAGATTGCAATTTCATCTGTGGCATTAGGAACAGTAAGAGGAGGGGTATCAAACTCGATTTCATTGAGGGCTGCATCAGGGTTGTATTTGACCTTGGGGGACCAGGATGGCTGTGGTCAGGGTGGCCATGGCCAGCTTGACGTCATTCCCATCGTGCGCCAGTGGTAGCCCGAGTGGTCTGCCAGTAAAAATGGGCCCTGAGCTCCATTTTCAGCCTTCATGGCTTCCTGAAACCCCCTGCCATTTTCCATTTTCACTGGCAGAGGGTTGCAGAAGATCATGGCAATGAAAAATGGAGCTCAGGAGCCTGTTTTTGCTGGCAGAAGCACTGTGGGTCAGTCCTTTGCTGGTTCCAGGGTAGCCCCGCGAGCCAGATCTGAGCATCTGCGGACCAGATCTGGGCCCTGGGCCTTGATTTTGAACCCCTGTCCGAGAGGATTCAGAATCTCAATTTGGTAATCACTCTCTCACCAACCTTTTTCAGAGAAAACAGCTTGAAACTCTTTACCATAGATGCAGTTTTTTCCTCTTTCTATGCCATGGAAGCTTGCCAAATATACTTTCATTCTACCTTTTGAATGCTCTTTCAAACCCCATTCAAAGACTTCCCTCTCCTTTTCTGAGCAACTGATCTATTTCCTCGATCTCTCCACCCCCCTCATTTTTTCTACCAATGGTATCTCCCAACAACCATTTTCCTCACATCCCAAAAGAACCTTCAGAGCTGCAACCTTTGACCAGAAGACATACAGCACCAGGGGCACAAACATTGCATAGATCACTTTGCATTGGTTTCTTTAGTTATGTGTGGAAGCATTTATATAGCCACCAAACTCTGACCATGTGCATTAGGACATTGTACGTACAGAAAACAAGGAGAAAAGTAAATCATTTTCAACCTGTACAATGTAGCATTTTAACAGAATAATAGAGTTGAAAGAGACCTTGGAGGTCTTCTAGTCCAACCCACTGCTCAAGCAGGAACCCTTCTACCATACTTAAGACACATTAAAACAATAAAACAGAAGTGAAATGTTCTATAGTTCAGCATTTTCGAGAGACTCGAATCATTCTCATCCCAAGGCTCAGGCAAAGAGCCAGGTCTTAATAGACTTCCTAAAGTCCTGGAGAGCTAGGGCCAAACATAGGCTGGGCAGAAGGTTGTTCCAAAGGGCAGGGGCCACCAAAGAGAAGGCACATCTCTGAGTCTGATAATAATGTTTCAAGGAAGGAAATTGGAGTATGCCCTCTTTGTCAGACCAAGTGGGATGGCAGATCAGAAAATGCCAATTTTGCAGTGGAGCATAAGGGTTGGGAAAAACCTGAGTTTTGTTGAACAAAGCTCTCTTTTTTCCCCTTCCTTTTGTGAGACCAGAATTCCAAAAACAACTAAAGTTTTGTTCTCTCGGACAAAAAGAGGGGCTTGTGGTGTATAGGCTGTCCATCATGTTTTACTCAGGAAGTGAAAGTATTAACTTTCTAACTAAGGGAGATTTTTGTATTGGATATTTGGAGAATGCTTGAGGGGAGACAAGACCTACCTGCTTGCCCTGCCTTTGTGTGAGAGATTCTACCATGAATGGGCTTGCCCTTTCACTACAGTTTTTTAAACCATTATTAAATTCCATGTTTAACTACAGCTGTGAAACTTAATTGTTGGGGGGAAAGGTTTAATATAGACATTTATAGACATTTATGATGACACATTGTGGCTACTATAAAAATATAATCATAAAAGCTATTAATTGAGTAAAAAGATTAAAATAAAGCAAAAGCATAATTTTGACCACCGAGGAGATGAAAATGTGTAAAATGCAGATCCAAATTGTGAGACATCCATGTTACTCAAGCACACCCCAACAATTTGAATTGAAACATTTACCCAGGAGAATGATGGAAAGCTAAACACCAGATTTCAAAATGAAAGAAATACATGGCAGAGGCAAGAACAACATATGCCACACACTTACAATGTCATTTGCTTTCACCATGACTTTCTGTCTTAAATATTAGAAACCAAACCTTTATGCTTACTCATTACTTTTGTTCTTCACTATAAATAACCAAAAGAGCTCTCCCGATTGGTTGGGAATCCTGTGTGTTGCAGTAAGTACTGTATAGTAGAGTACAACTAGAGGGCACTGGTTGAGAAAGGCTAAAGTAGAGCAGAATTTGTATTTGGGAGTGTGCAACTTTATTAATTAAGTTAATTAAGTGAAGAAATAGTCAGCTACCTGTATATCTAACAGAATAGGATAATGGGAAGAAATGTAATATTTCAGATATTTCAGATTATTTGCTGCTGTAAGTCATAGAGCTGATGAACTTGATGCAATTTCTCATACATTTAATCAATATTAAATAGTTTATAAGATTATTCCATATTGACATCCACTGGAGAGGCAAGGAGGGCAACTATATTATTTGCATTATGATGTGCATAATATTATTTCATTGTCATTGTGGTTTGTTATGGATGCTACTATTACCAGTCATTTAGTTAAATATTTTCTCCTTCTAAAGGAACATTTGCTGAAAATTCTTGGAGAGATTTGATGGCTCTGCACAAAGCAATTTGGAGAGAGTTGGTTTCCTTTTCATTCTCACTTAACTTTTATTCAGGAATAATAGATTTAAATAAGCCTGTCTGATAAATTTATCACAGATTTCTTTTCAGAGAAAGGGATGTTACATGACAAAATGAAAGTTAGGGGCACATACGGTGGCTTATAATTTAGGGTTGGCTAGCATCCATTCCAAAATATTTCTTGGCTCAAAAATTGCAGAGAAAGATTTATATTGGGGGAAAAAATTATGTTGTCCAAAAATACATATATTAGGAAAAGTTCCACTGAGTATACAATGCAAACCAAATGCATATTTGAGAGCAACTTCTGTACAAATCCAATGTGGTGGTACTTATTTTCTTTTTTGCTTTTGTTTAACAGCTGGGTAGCAGAACTGCAATGTTGGAGATTTGCCTGCAGTACATATATGCCCAGTTTTAGCAAAACTAGAGAATGCAAAGGCAAGAAAAGAACAATAAAAAGACTTCCAATTAAGAATATTAATTAGCAAACTGAAATCAAATTCCATGCTGAAGAAAATCCTGATATTGTATTTCTGGGATGGGCCATTAAAACCAACAATCAGTATATAATGGGTTCTAAATGCTGGAGAATAAATAGAAAGGACACAGAATTGCTGTCTCAAATCCTGGGCCAGGATTTGGATGGAAAAGAACTGACTTTGTTCCAGCTCTAGCAAGCTGGAATTCTTTCTGGGTTTGTAGTTGCCTTGGCTCTCATGCTATCATCCATTCAGTCAAGTCCAAGTCTTGGCTATTCTAGATAGATAGGATGTACTGTATTTTTAAAGAGCTGTGGTGATACAGTGGGTAGAATGTGCAGTATGGCAGACTAACTCTGCATTCCATTGTCAGGAGTTTGATTCTGACCAGCTTAAGATTGACCTATCCTTTCACACTTCCAAGGCCAGTTAAATGAGCACCCAGGTTGTTGGGGAAAATATGCTGACTCTGTAAACCTCTCAGAGAGTGCTGTAAGGCATTGTGAAGCGATATATAGGTCTAAGTGCTAAGTATTAAATGTTATGGCATTGGTACATGAAGAAAGGATATACCAATGCCATAGAAATACACTACCTTCTTTCTTCTTCCCCTTTTTACTCCACTCCTGGCAACGGCTGGTTTTGGAGGCTAATATTTCTTCCTCTGGTTCCAATAGGGGAAATAGCTTCTGTTTTAGAAGCTGAGAAGCGATTGTGTAATTATATAAACCTTGAGCTGCTGCTGAACTCTGTGGCATATTCATTACCTGCTGATTAATCTATACCTGTGTCATGTAGTCTCCACAAGTGAGGAGGTCAAAGGAATGCTGTCCTAGATATGGGAAATGTCACTAGGATTTTCAAACCATCACAAATAGATAATGAATCACTAACATCTCCAAATGTACCTGTACCCTCTGAAGACAGGGTTTGTTATCAGCATGAAATGATCATTCTAGCATTCTAGTACATGGATCCGATTGAAAGGCTGTAAGTAACCCACAGTTTAATGCTTTGGGCACCTCATTATCCTTCTCCGATGTAGAAAATGTAAGCCCAAGTACTGTATGCAGCACGCTTTTGTCCCCATTGAACAACAGTTTTTGAATGGAGTCTCCTTCCATGACAGTCCTACTTTCATTTCTTCCCAGAATCTCTTCCTTACTTTGAAGTCTCTCCACTTAGCTCAAATTAGCTGTTTCACCTTGACATTTTCTTATGTGGCCTGTTATCCCTGGAAAATAATACTTGAAAACCCAGATGATTGTCTGCTGCCTTTATCTTCAAGCTTATACAAGTTTAAACTTGGGAATTGTATAATTTTTCTCACCATGAGGTAGATATATATAACACAGGTACACAACTGTTTGTCAGCTCACAGGTTTTCTCCTAAGAGATCTGTAGTGGGTGTGCATAAGCGCACCAACGTGCCTACCGTCCCTATCCTATTGTTTCTTTTATTTTTCTTATATTTATTTATTTATTTATCGTATTATATGCATCCATAACTATGTTTTTATTTATACCTATTATCTTGTAAGCAATTGACAAACCAACTAAAATAAAAATAAATAAATAAATAGCAAGCTGCATGCTAAAATAGATTGGGTGATAGATCATACGGGGCGGGGGGGGAGTTTTCATAGGGCAATGTGCTGTAAAAATGTAGACACATGCTAGATATAGTTGAATTTCGGACATTTTTTGGTTCTTAGTTAGTGGTTGTCAATGTTTTGCTAGGCTATATACAGTCATGATAATTCAGGAATTTTAAGAGGTGAAATGGGCTCTTCAACCATTCACAAGACTGAAGACCAATTTTTAGCATCCATTCTATAAAACATTGTCTCTGTTCACATAAACACTGGCTCACAAATTATCCTAAAATATCATGTGAATCAACAAATCTGCATTCTGTGTGAATCAGGATTGGGTTAGTTCCATAAATGTATCATAATAATAGATTCACATGTCTCATATGAAAACAGTCTGGTAGCATACAGGAAGAAAATGTCCTGGATATGAGAAAGGAAAATTAGTATCTTTTCCCTTCCTTTGCAAACTTCCCCTTGTAATACAAAGAAGCAGGGTATTAACTATAATTAGCCTTATGACTCATTCAGCCCGGTCTGCTAATTCTTATTAAAACACTTGGGGTTCTATGCTGTCAAAATAACCTAGGTTCTAGAACAATATATCTTGCTTGAGTTGGAGTTGCAACTATAATTAATCAGAAATAAGCCTACAAAATTAAAAGAAAAGTAAGACAGTAACACACCACATATTTTAATGTTATTCTAGCAGTGAAGAATTGGAAAATTTTAACATTAAGTTCTCCAAGATTCATCCAGCAAATTTCATCCAAGATTCATCCAAGAATTCCAGATCCTCTTTCATATATTAACCCTTCATATCACAGATTGTAAGATAACCACAAGAAGGCATCACTAAAACTAAATAAGTTTTGAACTGTGCATCAGCTTGTGTCACTTCATTCAGCTCTATTCATATACCATTCATTGTACCCTGCATTTAAACTTTGATATTTTCAGACACTAATCTTCTTGGTTGATATAGCCAAATGCCAGTCGATATCCTGTGTGAAAAGAGACACTTGACTACTTGGTGGATGATTTAGCCTGTTCTTTTGTGAAAGGGTTATTGACTAGATTTACAGCAGAATACATTAACATTTTCCAGTACGTCCCTCGTCTGGGATCAGAATCCTATGCTAGATGATTATGCTATTTGCCTTTTTTCCCCAGCGGTCTGCAGAAAATGATACAGGTAAAAATAGAAGCATGCATTTTGAGATTTACAGGTACTAATCAGAAGTAAAACGGACTGTATTCTATAGGTTAAATCTGTGACCAGGTATATATATCATTGACGTATATTATTAACTAGAATTCCTCATTAAAATAAGTCACACTGTACTATGTTTAATTTTGATTTATAATGTTATATGAATCTGGCCACTGTGATTTATAAGAAATAATATGTAGTTTATCATGTTCTGTAGACCAAACTGTGGTTTATGCAGTGGTGGGTTTACCACTGGTTCGGTGGGCGTGGCTTGGGGAGGCGCTTTGTGGGCATACGTGCGCAGAGGTTTTCCTACTCACCTTCTGCATTCCTGCATTCTCCCTGTAGCTTCAACAGCTGATGTGTGGCAATCTGCTGTGCCGCGCAAAGCAGCTACGCTTTAAAAGCAGGGAATAAAACTCAGTATGGGAGCCCAGGTGAGCAGGTGGGCCCAACAGCAGCTCATCAAAGAGAACTGGCTCAGTCTCAGCTGATCTTTGGCGCTACCGATATGCCAGAACTGGGATGAACCAGTAGAATAGTATCACTGGGTTTATGCAATAGGTTATGGCAAAGCCAAGCATGGATGAGCACAAGTCAATATTGTGTTCTTTCTTTTAAGTTAAATAAAATGTCTGAAAAATAGGGCATATAAGGTGATGTCAAGACCAGAACTTCAGAAATTCCTCAAGCATACATTGCATACAAATATTTTGAGAAAGCTTGATTATAGACTCTCTTCATACATTCTGAGCTAAAAATGGCTATCTACTTGTCATTCGATGTGTTATGCAAGTTCAGCTAATATATCTAGGTTCATGGTTCAATCTATTGTTAGCATTTAGCCATAGACATTTAGTTATGCACTTTGGGATGAACACCCTTCAAATGGTGCAAGAGTATTAACAAATTTCCAGAAAGTTACAGACTACAGGAACCATTTGTGCTTCAGTAAACAGCCTGCAGCCAAGAAGACTCCACACAAATTTGCATTACTCAGATGACTTTGAGGACACAGATAAGCCTCCAAGTGGCCTCAATGACTCTCTAAAAGGATGCAAATCACCAGTTGCCTGCAAGGAGTATAAATCCTTCCATTCCCCACCATCCAGTCAAAGCTGAAAAAGTTTCTTGGATGTGTAATGACCTGGGGTGTGGGAGAAAAGCAACGAAGTCACAAAAATAGGTAAAGTCCCTTTAATACCTCCAATTTTGCCTCCAATGTCCAGTTATCATTGGCTGGAGAAAAAACTCTCCTCAGAACAGTTTTTAAAGGGAAGAAATTCCATCCGAATCCAAAGTACATATAAATTATAAATAAAAACCAACACAAACCACACTGCAGCAATTAACAAGACAGGACAAGATAAGGAATTGAAGACTTCAAAAGAAAACGAAACACACACAGTTGGGAGGACTCCGAACTCAGATAGGACTTGACAAACCAAAATAATTCACACTTCGCTTCCAGCAAGGAGCTGTGCACAAACACCCTCTTTATCCTGTTTTCCCAGCTGCAGCTAATGAAGGGAATCAGGGCCTTTTTCTCCCTCATAATCCATGTTACTCCCTTATCTATTCCTCCCTGCAGGATGAAGAGGGGGTGGGCCTGGGTCTTCCTCTGAATGCCCAGCCAGACTGTGCCCTTCCCCAGTTTCCTCCACAGCCACCGGAGCCACACTCCCACTCCCTGTCAGCTGTTCCACCTCTCCCTCGGAATCAGATTCCAACAAGGGCATGACAGGATGAGAAGCTGAAACTTCTCAGTTAAAGAAGTTTCTTGGTGAAACATCTTCAGAGTAAAGAAAGAAAGTCCAGTTACTTCCTAAAAGAGAACTCTTGGGATCTAGGGAATAGATTAATTCAGTAAATCATGATTTGAATAAAAATACCCCTTATGGACACTTTCATCCAGTTAAAGACTGTATTCAAATAAAGAGGAGAGTAGGGGAAGAGAGGAGCCAAGATGGCAACATATTAATAGCTTCTGAAATATAAGTTTCTGGTTTGCAACAAGTATTACCACTTCTGTCTTAACCCAATGCCCCTTGAATGTCACCCAGGGCAAGATTTATGGAAACCATAAATCTAATGGGGGGGAGGAGATAAGTACTTTTAGATCTCATAATATGCTCTTTACCAGCCTCAACATTTATTGGGGTCGCAGATGTTTATTAGAGACCCTTCCCTAAAATATGGTTCAAACATCAGGCTAAATTACACCGGTAATCCTTGACTTACAACAGTTCATTTAGTGACCATTCAAAGATACAATGGCACTGAAAAAAACCTATGACCATTTTCTACCCTTATGACCACTGCAGCATCCCCATGGTCACATGATCAAAACTGAGACTCTTGGGAACTGACTCATATTTATGATGGTTGCCGTGTCCCAGGGTCATAGGATCCGATTTTGTGGCCTGACAAACAAAGTCAATGGGGAAGGCAAATTCACTTAACAACCACGTTACTAACTTAACCACCACAGTGACTCACTTAACAACCACAGCAGGAAAGGTCATAAAATGGGGCAAAATTCACTTCACAAATGTCTTACTTAACAACAGAAATTTTGGGCTCAATTGTGGTTGTAATTCAAGGACTATCTATATTTTGCTTTTTTGAGCTCAGCCTCATTTTCACTTCCCAGTTTCTCCAAAGCATTTATCTGTGCATTTGTCTTCACAGCTTCCTACCTTGTGCTGCCTCTAGACATACAACAGGAAAGTGTGAAAAATTCATTCCATTCATGCCCTGCCCCAATCAGCCATGGCAGCTTGTAGATAGTATACTACATTAGCCTATTCATGTAGAAAGGGAAAATGCTGCTCCTCTTCTCCCTTCCCTTCCCACTGACATGTTTCCAACGTGTGTCTGTGTGTTTCATCATTTCCCTAAAATCTGAGCAGCTCCTGGAACAAGGAGATTGTTCAGCAATGGAAATTGTCTCATCAAAATACATTTATACTAAAAGCAGTGTTGAAATTTAGCAGCAAGCAATGCTGTAGTCATGTTGTTGGTGCACACTTAGAAAATGGTAATTCATAATTCTTCATCAGACTGGAATGAAATATTAAGTGGGATGTCACAAGGCCCAGACTTCCGTCTTTATCGATATTCCCATTAGTGATTTGGATAAAAAGATGGAAGGCATCATACCAAAGTCACAACATTGGATAAGCAGACAGAAATAAAATTCAAAATAATCTTAAAAAGTTACAGAAATGTTCTTTCTTCACAGAAACTGGGGAATACCTGGCTTGATGAATAGTAGCTGATTACAAACTGAATAGGAGCTAGCATGAGATTTGGAGACAAAAGGAACAAATGCAGTTTTAGACTACATGAATAGAAATGTAATTCCAAATTACAGGAATTCATTATTTCACTTTACTCTGCATTGGTCAAAACCCACCTTGACTATTAGATTCAGTTCTGTACACCATACTTTGAGAAGGATGCAGAGTTTTAGCAGTTAGTTCTGAAAAAAAGCACCAGGAATTAAAAGGAAAATAGTGACTAAGTCTGAGGAATTGTAAGTAGTTGACTAAATGTAGCTTTCAGAAGCCTGGGTAAAGATGTTTCACTCTTCAAATGCCTGAAAAGATGCCACACAGAAGGAGAGCTAGACCTATACCCTGTTGTTCCAGAGTATTGGATATGAAATGGAGGATTTAAGAAAGAAAATCCAATTGAATGTTTGTGGGTGTGGAACTTCTTAGTCATAAGAATAATTCAACAATGGAATCTCTTAGAGAGGGGATGGCCCTCATTCACAGGATGTATTTGAGCAAATATTGGACAGCCACCTCTCTTGGACAACTTGCCATGGTTAACTCACTGATGGACAACTAGCCTTAGCCAACTTGCTATGGAACACGGGATAAGAGTTATACTAATATAGAAGAAATGGTGGAATAGAATTATTAAATAAAAGATGCAAAAGGAGGGACAAAGTGAAACGTGAATTACAACATTTAATTTTTTTTAATTATTTTAAATAATTGAATTATTGAATTGTCCCATGGCAAGTTGTCCCGTGGTGACTGGCTGTGATAAATTGGCTGCAACAAGTTGTCCATGATGATTTGGCCACAGTGAGTTGGTCATTGTGAGTTGTCCCATTCTGGGATACTTTAATTTAGATTTTTGTATTAAAGAAGGCTGGTACTGAATGGTCATTCTAACTTTTAAACTCCAGTTATGATATGACATGATTCTGGAAGAATTATGATCTGCTTAACTAATAAGGCTGCCTGTGTAATCTATCAAAACTCCTAAAATGAAATTGTTGGAGGCAGAGTGCAGCATGAGTTCCAGCAACTGAAAAAACAGACTGCTACAAAGACCTGTGTTGTTCTAGTGTCTCACCCTTGAACACAGAAGTTTCGAGATTTCTTATGCCATAATATTTTAATCAATCAATTGGCTCAGCTAGCAAACATTCATGATTGTATGAGGTGGATATGCTAAAACCAGGAACTACTTTCAAAGTGCTGCAGAATCCTTATTGGTCATGTTCCTTCATTGTTTGTTGACTAAGCCACAATTAATTTAGTCAATAATAAACAGCTATACTTTGGAGTACCACATACCACAATGGCTTGTTGATACACAATTGCAATAGCCAAGACAAAACCAATGGTTTTGGATATTAAAATTATTATGAATATATATTCAGTTTCTCTACATGACCTGGATGTATTTCATTCAGCAAATCTGAACACATGTGTGATGGTTTTAGGAAATTAATACATTTAAATTTAAATTTAAAAACCACACTTCAACATCCATCCACTTCAACATCCATAAGAAGGTGGAGCATGTTTTCAGTATTCTGCTAATAGTAAATTTGAATAGCTGTCTGGAGCCCAGTTTCAAAAAGAATAAATATTGGGACTACTGGCAGGAAGCATTTGCAATGAGAAACAATTGCTCCATAATTTACTTTCATTTTGCAAAATCTTATCAGTTAATGGTTGGACAAACAAAACAAAGTCCAAAAATAAAGGATAATTCAATAAAGCATTATGTAGAAGCAAATAGGCAATTTCCTTGCCTGAGTCTCCAAAATTCATTCGCAATTCAATTTTGCTTGGAAACACTAGAGCTTCTGAGTTCAGGTCATAGCAGCATGGCATAAATAACACCATAAAGTCAGTATGCTATGCAACACTCCATTAATGTAGCTCTTGCATTCACTTAAAGTTGCTGCTCATGTTATATAAAACGTTTGGAAGTAAGTCATAATTAAAGGTAGACATCCACTTTCTTTTTTAATGGCATATATTTTAAAAGATGCCATTAGAGATCTCTTGAGGTGACATATTTGTGCTACATAGGTAAATTTAAATAACTGCCAGGCCCATTACCAATCTAAATTAAAACCCTGGAAAATATATTCTTTCCTTCTCCCTGCTATATCCTTGCTCCTTCCTCCAGGAGGTGGAAGATCACACATAATATATAAAGAATAAGTTCTTGATATGGGTGGGTTTATTGGAAGATGTACATATTTAGACCTGGGTGGTAAAAATCTGATAACCAATAGGTGGTGGTAAATAGCAAAAGTGGCATTTACCTCTTTACTGCTATCTAGTGATCATCTAGATTATTTTTTAAAACTAGAGACAAATTTAGTTTTGGAGAACTTAATTTTTAATAAGAAAATGACATAAATTCAATATTGAAAGTATATTTAGAGGTTAATCCTCCTGTAAACATGTCTCCTTCCATGGTGACTTTTGTATTGAAGAAAGAAAAAATAAGAGTGTAAAACTTTTCTTTTTAAAAATATTTATTATAATAGGTCGTTTAATCCATATTTCCTTTTCTGAGCAGCAACTCTAAATTGCAATAAAGAAATCCATGGGATTTTGCTATCCCAAACACATGGTTTCAATAAATATTTTTAATATTTATTTATTTATTGATAGAAATACTTTTTACACTTCTGAAACAAAGGCTGTATTTGCATGAAACTACCTGTGGTTAACTTAATTTATTCAATGGATACAATTTTCTGGGTTCACATCACATATGTGGATACTAGGCTACAAATAGGGTTAGGTAGTTAGTGATTCAGTGAGTCATATGAATGTCATCCAGAAGAGAACAGGTTTCTTTTGCCACCTGGTTGCTTGGTGAAATCATGAAGAAGACAGTTCTGCATTTAACACTCACGTGATACAATAAATCACAAATGAGTAATTATTTTTAGCTACTGTATTTCAACTAATATATTAACTGAGTAAGCCATGGTTGTACAAGTACAGTCAGTTTGTTCCATCTGCCACCTACCTTAAGATTGAAGTAATTTAAGCATAGCATTTAAAATTTCAACTGAATGGACTTAAACCTGGCAATCTTCTATATCCCAGCAATGGTCCACCAGAAAGCTAGCCAGAGGTGAAATCAATATTTGATCTTTGCTTTGTTCACAAATGCTGAACACTTACAACCTAATAGAAAATTTTTTACCCTAATAGAAGTATGTTATTTTCTTAGGTCTCAGACTAAACCTATCTAGTATTTGAAGGGTCTCTTTAAAAAGCAGCTGATATGCGTCTTTCTTTAATAAGAAGTTTGAGCCACATGCAAAATTAAAACAGTTGGAGAACAGTTTCAAGGAACCCTAAATATTTGTTTTTAACCTTCTATTTTGCTGCTCTAGCCTTTTAGGAACATGAACAGAACATGCTTTCCTCAAACAATATTTGACTTTCAGTATCTCTATACAAAACAGAGTAGAACTACCATCAAAAGCTTTGAACCAAGCCTTTCCTCCTGAGAAAATACCTAAGGAGACCAAAACCTGCTTTTATAAGGCAAAGCATATAGGCTACCTGTCTATCATTTGTTCTCAGAACTAAAGTCAGCAGTCAAGCAGAGGATTTAGAACAGGGATATAACTGCTACCAAAGAACTATATAAAAAGTTGTTAAAACAGGAAAATAACCCCAGACAGAAATTTCATCTTCATTTCAAAGTGTTTCAGTGCTCCATATAGGCCTTGTGCTGTTTTCAGAAAATAATATGGTAGATGGCTATGCTTGTATTTTGCTTGGAAACAGAGCAGAAAGAGACAAATGCAAACTTTATCAGCAGAAACCCTCTTGGTACTATATAAAATGTGACCATTTGCTTTCTAATAAATGTATGTTCAATTTCTGACCATGTCTGTAATTCCTTTAATGGTAATCCTTTTGTTAAACACAATGCTTCCCAGACTTCTCTAATGATTTCCCTCCTATTTTTCACAAGAGGTTTTAATTCCTATCTTTTCCATTTATCTTGCAATATGATCTGCAGATTCCTTTTATTTTGAAGCAAGAACATTCTGAACATTTTTTTAAAACAATAGCTATTTTTAAAAAAACCACAGCTCTATGCATGTGGATGTGTGTTTTGTAGATGTGTATACATACACACACACACACACGTAATCTTTTTGGCTAGCATTGAACAAACAGCTTTTGTGTGGGTTTTGGCACCTGTTGCTTGCTGAAATCAGGTGCTGGACAATCTAAATAAAAATACTGCTGTAATTCTGTGCAGGTTTTGGCACGCACTGTAATTGGATCAAGTAAATAATCTTAGCTCTCTTTCTGTCCTTAAAAAAAGAAGGTACTAAACCTGGAATCAAGCATTTTATCATTTCATTCACAGGGACCATCCAACAGGAATTACGGCATTTTCAGGAAACACTGTCAAGACTTGGTATTTGTAATCCTTACAGCATCCAAGAGTAATTATTTCCTAGTGACTGTGGATAGGCAGCTGTGCAAAATGACAAACTGTTCTTCCGGTGCTCTTCGGGGATACAGCACACCTGTTTCCTGCTTCTGCAAAGGGTCCAGTTTAGTTTGGAACATCCTGTTGAAAAGCATCACTCACTGAGTTTCTCCCTAGTATGTCCAAATGCCGCAGAGCTTGTGCCACTTCAATGATGGTTGATTTTCCTGGATTGCTCATTGTCCTTCTAATATGTGTGGACTTCAAACTGGATGGCCTTTAAACAAGCCACAAATGACCTTCAATGTGATCATTATAACTCAAGTCCTGCTGGCTTGACCAGAGGGAGACTGCCTTTAGTCTCCCTGGTTGTTCCAGAATACTGGCAGCATTTTAGCTTAAATATCAGATATGTTAAATTATAGGGAGGAGGAAGAGGCATAGGGGAATATTCATACACGAGAATTAGTTTGATGTGTTTTGCTTAAGACCTGTTTTTGGTCTAACTTACTTAACTAATTTTATAGCCACCCATCTCACCAAAAGTGACTGAGCAGAGTGCAACAAAGCTAAAACAGTGAATAAATAGATAAAATCATATTAGACAAATATTTATATTATAAAAAGCATGCAAGTTCTCAGGTGAACTACAGTCAGACACATATCAATCAGTAACTCACAGCGGAAGTCAAAGCAAAACCAGCTTGAGTAAGGCTACCAAATCTGATGTGGAAAGTGCTAGGTATCTATTGCATGTCAGAAAAAAGATGCAGAGCACATTGCTGCCAGTGGTCATTCAGATTTTTGTAGTCCAAAATATGAATGTACTAACAGCACTTGAACCCATGGAAAGCTGTCTATTTGTCACACAATGGCAGGTAGTGGAAATTCTACCTGTCTGGTGCCATTTGGTAATCATTCATATTATTCCAGATCAGATTGTGTATTCCTAAATTGAGGTCATACAATTCAGGTAGTAGTCAGGATCTAGGAAATGAAGAGTAGATATGACAATGAACTCTTGGGAATTGGCCCAAAACACAAACAATGCACTTTGAACTCCTTTTAATATCCTCAATATACTTCTAAAGTATTCTTCCTTGTAGGGCAGGGGTATCAAGCTGGTGGCCCACGGGCCAATTGTGTCATGTACAGGCCACGTCCACCCCAGCTCAGCAGAAGGGAAAAATTTTGGAATATGTCACATGACAGCAATGTGACACCGCATGTTTGACACCCGTATTGTAGGGGAACACTTGGTTCCTCCTCCTGGCATTCCAATATGTAATTTAGTGCTGCTATCATTCATATAAATTAGGGATTATTCTGGATTGTACGTTAGAGATCTGGGCAGATAGTCCTGGGCTAGTGGCACTTAGAGTAGAGGGGTTCCTGTGCTATGACCTGGCACAGGAGCATCTACAGAGGGTAGGGAATGAAAAAGCCAAGATGGCAGCTATGACCACACAAAGTTCTGACCATTTTTATGTGCAATACACATTACAAAGGACGGGGCTTTGATTCCATGGTTTCAGCTGTCTTAATGACTTTTAAACTTCTTTGGGGGACACACTTCACCTTACTCATTTAATGCGGAAGGTTCAACTCCTCCCATCAATCATCAAATCAAACTCCCTTCTTGAACAGTTATGACTAGAATACAAGTTGATACAATTCACTGAGTCTCTTATTGGCTGTAAATAGGGCTCATAGAGCTTAGTGACTGATTGGGTTTTAGATTGCACAGAGCCACAATTTTGTGAAGCATGGATAATTAATCACAAATTCAAAGAAGCTTGTAAATGAACCTATTATCTTCAGCAGTGAAACATTATTCCTGGGTTCATCCATCACACTAATTCAAAAACCTGCTATGCAAGCCTTCATTGCTGGGTTCACACAACAAGAAGCCAAAACCAACCCAATCATATTATGACTTGGCATGGCATTCGAATTCAGCTTTTGTGTACAATTTTCCTGATCAAAGAGAGTCCAACAGTGGCCATAATATCTGTTCTCAAATAGAAGAGAGTATTAAATGAGTAAGAGGAAAGCGGTAGCAGGAGGTAGGAGACAGAAGACAGTCTTTAATTGAGCTCTTGCAATGTTGTTTTCAAAGTGAAATTAAAGAAAATGGCTCCAAGTTTTTTGAGTTTGATGGAAACATTTCAAGTGATTAATGACCAAATATCTTAGACTTTACTAAGTGAGCATCAGTTTGCATGTAAACCTGCTGTGAAAGGTACAACAACACTTCTAGTTTGAAAACTGGGCAAGTTTAACATTTATTCTGTGAATGATGTGTCTTATTCTTGCATCAAAATGAGTGAAAACATAAAAGCTGTCTTTTTAATTATCACCAGCTGTGTTTGGAAGGCAAAAAAGTGTCTCATGTTTTTCCCATAAAAGGCTGCAACTGAAAGAAATGTACATATTGAGGCCTCTAGAAATCAAAGTTGATGAGGGTGGAATAGAAAGTCAAAAAACTTTTTGACTTTTCAGTCCATGTTTTTAATTCCATGTTTTTAATATTTACAGTGAGATTTTACTGGCCCAATAAATTTCTCCTTCAAGTTTGCTATTGCTGAGTATCTCACTCTCAGAAAACAGCATTCTGGTTTTAGACTGGTACAGAATATTTCTTTTCATTAAACTTAGTCATTTTATGACTGTTTTTTGTCTTTTTTTCCCTCATAACCCTAGAAGCAACTTATATTGATTTTTCTTTGACCAATACGGAATTTAAAATATAAAGTTCTCCTGAGTTCCTGAAAAATCAGTGGGATAAATGAAAGGCTAAAATGTTCATCACCTTTTCCAGATAATCAGGCAAAGATGATTGCAGTTAAAGATGGCCTGGCTGATCTCTTTCCAGAGGATTTCATTCTTTTTATTGAAGAGCAGTAATGACTGTAATAAACACCTTTCAAAAATCTTGACTGTGACAGCTTGTATTATTTTTTTCTCATCATGAAAGTATTTTTAATAGTTGTGTTTCAATTCCTTTGTAAAAACATCTCCAAAGTCTAGAGATATAATTCCTATATTAGGAAGTATAGAGGTGGTTTGGCAGTGGCTCCTAAGAGTTACCCATATTGTGGGTCTATAACTTTTTATCCGTTCTTTTGGAACCTAGTTTCTGCCAAGAGAAAGATATCAATAAAAACAATTCAAAGAATGAATGAGACAACACCAAATTCATGTTCAATGAGGTGACCAATAGGAAACAGCCAAAGGTGATTGAATCTATCCAACACATTTTCCTCCTCCTATTTTCCCCATAACACAACCTTTTGAGGTAAGTTAGGTTGAGAGAGAATGATTGGTCCAAAGTCAACAGCTGGCTTTCATGGCTAAGTTGGAACTAGAACTCATAGTCTCTTGCTTTTTAGCCTGGTGCCTTAACTCCCAGACCAAACTGCCTCTCCTTTATAGTAGCAAGAGAAAAAAAACACATATAAATTATTAAATTATATAAGGAAATATATATTTTGTCAACATGGGAAAACAGGTGTTTGTGAAAGGGAATATTCAAGATAAAAATGTGCTATGTAACATGATATCAGACCGTGCTTAATAAACATGTTCAAGGTATCCTATGATCTTCCATATGGAAGTATCCAGCCATAAACCAAAGTGACGTTATCATATGATTACAGTTATAGTTAATTTCCAGAGGGGAAAATGTATCTATCTAACCTACTTTAAATTGTTTCCTACATAAGCTAAGATTTAGAAGTAAATTAAATTCAGCTACTATTCTTCCTGGAAAAAAAATGTTTCTCAACAACCATTTCTATCTTGCTTCTTTTGTCTCTTTAATTCTTCAACAACTATTTAAAATATGCCATTCTAACTCTCCTTCCCAGAACATCAATAAATCAGAAGTCAGTTTGCTAAGTTTCTGTTTGCCATTATAGTTACATTTCCTCTTTGCTTATGATTCAGTTTTTATGTATTCACTTCTTGAACTTTCTATGACTTTCTGAATTCCATAACCAGAAAAAAACTGAACTTGGGAAGCAATCATAAGAACTGGAAATGAAAACAAAATGGCTTAACATTTCCTTCACTACTTCCTGATTGCCATTCCCACCAGCCAATCAACATGGTCTCCACTATGCTTTATTTCTCAGTTACGGTAGTCTAGCTGTAGAAATAGGGACATTAAGGTTGGGTTTAATCTCGCTTCCTTTATTAAAGTGCTTAAAATAATGTACCTAAAAAGTTATAAGCATCTATGAAATTGGTGTGTATATGTGAGAAACAGAGAGAAAACATAAAAGTAATGTACCACACTGCAGCTTGTTTCCACACCATTAATGAAAAAAATACCTTGGAGATGAATTCTAACCAGTGGAGCTAAGTACTACCTATTTGAAAGAGATTTTTAAAAAAATATATATATATATATCTTAATATTTATTTATTTATTATTTATTTATTTATTTATCGTATTTTTATACCGCTCCCTCTCCCAAAAGGGACTCGGGGCGGTGTACAGTCTAAACATATAAAGATACAGTCAACAGTAACAGTAATTAATTCAGAATTGAATATAGATAGATGAAAATAGGATAAATGAGTAAAATAAGTAAGTAAGTAAATGATTGAGTCCCGTCAAATAGAATTAAAAGTCTTATTTGAATCTAAAATTTAAAAATCTCAGAAAACCTTTAACTGGCTAGGCCGGCCTGCTTAAAAAGTAAGGTCTTGACTGCACGCCGGAAGGTTAGGATGTCCGATGTGTCTCGTATCTCCGGGGGGAGATAGTTCCAAAGGGAGGGGGCTCCCACAGAGAAAGCACGTAATCTCGGGGTCGCCAGCCGACAATGATCAGGTGGCAGTATCCCAAGCAGGGCGACCCTGTGGGAGCGTACTGGGCGGCGGGAGGTTGTTTGTGGTAGAAGGCGGTCCTGTAAGTAGCCAGTAGTAAATATTGCCTCTGCTCAAAGCCACTTCGTGAATTAATGATCAAACAGAAGGCGAAATTCAAATCACATTTTTGGCAGAAACCTGAAGCATTTGCTACAGAGCTCCACCGAAGAAATTAACAAATCCAAGGATGTTTTGTAGGCAAGCCAATGGTTGTATTACTGAAAAGAGGAAAGAGATGCATCTAGTATAATCATTTTGATATAATGATACAAATAAAAAGAAAAAAATATTGACTTGAATAACTCAGACATTATTCCAAGCCAAAACTAGACACAGAGTCCAGTTTATGCTCTCAATTATTTCCTTCATGGAAAAAGCAATCTGTAGTAAAAATGAATCAATAAATAACTTTATTACATATTAATATGTAATAGCATTATGCTATTACATATAGCCCTATGCTATTATGCTACAGGTCCATGAGGGAAGCTCTAGCAGAATGGAAAATATAACATAGACTACAGTTTTCTGGATAGTTAGCCCTGTCACAGGAAAGATGGACATTTATTTTATTTCTAATATTTATATACCGCCCTTCTCCCGAAGGACTCAGGGTGGTGCACAGCCAATCACAGACCCCAATACACTATACAAAAGTTAAAAACAGATTAAATAATTTAGGCTGTTTAAAAATTTTGCCCCTCCCCGTAAGATAATTAAAACCCAAATATTCAAAAGCAATTAAAACGTAAGACAAAATTAAAATCCTATATCAGCCTAGGCCAGCCTGCTCAAAGAGCCAAGTTTTTAATGCCCGTCTGAAAGCTCTCAGGTCCATGTTGGTGCGTATCTCTGGAGGCAGACCATTCCAGAGGGCGGGGGCCCCCACAGAGAAGGCCCTACTCCTGGGGGCCGCCAGATGGCACATAGAAGCCAACGGCACCCGGAGAACGCCCTCCCTGTGGGAACGCACAGGTCTGTTGGAGATCACCGGCAGAACGCGGTCCTGCAGATAACCTGGTCCAATGCCATGGATCGCTTTAAAGGTCAGAACCAGAACCTTAAAGCGAACCCAGAAAACCACCGGCAACCAATGCAGCTCGCGCAGGAGAGGCGTCACATGGGAGCTTCGTGACGCCTCCATAATCACCCACGCGGCCGCATTTTGTACCAGTTGGAGTCTCCGGGTGCTCACCGCAGGGAGCCCCATGTAGAGAGTATTACAGTAGTCCAGGCGAGAGGTGACAAGGGCATGAGTGACCATGCGTAAGGCATCCCGATTCAGAAAGGGCCACAACTGGTAAATCAGGCGAATCTGATAAAAAGCCCCCCTGGAGACGGCCGTAATATGGTTGTCTAAGGACAGCCGTGCATCCAGGAGGACACCCAAATTGCGAGCCCTCCCTGTGGGGGGTAAAATCTCTCCCCCGATAGCCAGCGACGGAGTCAGCTGACTATATCGGGCCGCCGGAAACCACAGCCACTCGGTCTTGGATGGGTTGAGCCGGAGCCTGTTCCCGCCCATCCAATTCCGCACGGCCTCCAGGCACCGGGACATAGCCTCCACAGCATCATTGGGGTGGCCCGGGGTGGAGATGTAAAGCTGGGTATCATCTGCATACAGATGACACCGCACCCCAAAACCACAGATGATCTCCCCCAGCGGCTTCACATAAATGTTGAACAGAAGAGGGGAGAGGACCGACCCCTGAGGTACCCCACAAATGAGGGGCCTAGAGGTGGACCTCTCCCCCCCATCAACACGATTTGCGAGCAGTTGGAGAGGAAGGAGGAGAACCATCGCAAGACAGTTCCCCCAATCCCCAACCCCTCCAACCGCCGCAATAAGATACTATGGTCGATAGTATCAAAAGCCGCCGAGAGGTCTAACAGGACCAGGACAGAGGAAAACCCCCTGTCACGGGCCCTCCAGAGATCATCAACCAACGCGACCAATGCTGTTTCAGTACTATGCCCGGGCCTGAAGCCTGATTGGAATGGATCGAGGTAAGTCGCTTTCTCCAGGTACTGAGGGAGCTGACGTGCCACCACACTCTCAACAACCTTCGCTAAAAAAGGAAGGTTGGAGACTGGACGATAGTTATTTAAAACAGCCGGGTCCAGGGCAGGCTTCTTGAGGAGGGGCCGCACCACCGCCATCTTCAGGGCATAAGAAATAGAAATGCATGGTAAGACACAAAAGAAGAAATAAGTGAGATGTTAGAAAAGTCAGATTGAGAAAAGACAGTAAAAGACCCTTATTCAAAATGGGAGTTTTCAGAAGCCAGTAACATTCACCTCTTTCCACTTCCAACATGGAGAATGAAACAAGCAAGGAGTGAGCTTCCTGGAAGCATTTTTAACTTGAGCCACCTCTTTGCTCTTTGGATGCATAGTGAGGAAAAAGCTTATGCATCTCTACTGTGTGGTCCTTTAGGAGGCAGTGTCATTACTTTGGCATCATTTTTAATATCAAGTTACAAATCCAAATGCCTGCCTCTCTCTTCATACACTGAAGTCTGTCATGTACTGTATTTCATGCAACTTGTGGCAACTGCACCAAAATGAAAAATAAAATAAAACCTACTTTTCAACAATTTTATTACTTTTCAACAATTTAGCAGATTGAATCCTGTTAGGGACTAAAAGAGTCATAGGTTTCTTGTAGATATCACAGACCCCCACTCCTCATGCAGCCCACAAGCTGAAATATTCATTCTAGCAAACACGTTAGAATTAAGATGTTCTTGAATTTACAAATACCAAGGGGTAATTTCTTGAACAGTATTCACTGCACTGTTAATATTTCAAGAGCTTTCACCACACTTTCCAAAAATTCCCTGATCTCACAAGCTTAAGGAATTTCAGTTTTCCAACAGTAATAAATGAAGGTCAGGGTTATCTACTCCATTGTTTCATGGAGTTATTTTCTAGTTCTCATCTCTCCAGCGTGACACTTTTGATCCCAGTTCGATAACATAAAGTCTCATGCTTTCACCATGTTGCATTGTTCTGTACTGCAAACCTTTTTTTGCTGTCTTCAGTTCAGTTATGAACTTTTTGAAGGAAGGAAACTCTCTGATGTAACTTACATATTCTGAGAGAAAACTATGTAAGTGGGAAACAAAACAATTCTTGCCACTTCAGAATTCATCTATTTCTAATATTCCAGATCTTTTGTTCCAACCTGAATGAATTTCAGCCCTCCAACTTGTAATTAGTTGTTTTTATTATGCTTAACAAGTTGTATGAGCTACCCATTCTGATGTGTACAGCAAGAAGAGGAAGTAATATTATTTTTATTTGCAATTAACTTAATATTTGAACATGTTGTATGAACCCAGCCAGTAACTTGCTTCTTCACAACATGTCCTATCAAACATCATATACCCAAGATTCAGTAGACAGAGCAATCTAAGCATAACTGGGCTTATTACAGGAAAGCACAATGAAACACATAGATCTGTAACTACTTGGCATTATAGAAAGCCAAAAACACACTAAGGACTTTTCTCAAGATCTCAGTGGGACCCCAAAGACAATACTGAAAGTTAATTCCTGACAGCTCACCCAAGTAGCCATAAAATGTGTCATATACCAGGTGGTATGCTATCCCTGCTGCAGTTCTGCATAGATAATCACAAAACTGAATTCAACTACAAAAGCAAGAGTAGAAGTACCACCAGCCACTTCCTCTACATAGATGACATCAAAATATATACTAAGGGTGAATGAGACTTCGACTTGCTGATGTATCTGAGACTGATCTACAGTGAGGATATTGGATTGGAAAAGTGTGGTTGGATTGCAGTAAAGAGAGAGAAGGGGGTTAAGATTGATGGGAATCATGAGGAGGAACAAGGAAGACAGCAACATCAAGTACCACCAAAGAATAACATAGTCCTGAAGAACGAGCTAAATGAGAAGAACAAGATTCATACCATCAAAATGTATGTCCTGCCATTCACCAGATACCCTGTTCGTACAGTGACCTGGCCAAAGGAGGCCATGGACTAGAAACTCCTCACAATGCAGAGAGGTTACCACCTCACATCCAACATGCAGAGATGATACACCAATGGGAAAGTGGAAAGACAAGATCTGGTGAGTATCAAAGCCACTATCCTGGATGACCATTCAGGAGTATATTAATAAGATGGTACTAGTTGTTGAGAGAATGCCTAAGGCAGCAGTAGACATGAGAGATCAAGCAGAAGAAGTACATGGGATGTACCACTGGCAGATAACTGAGGTAGCTGACACTGGGGAATCCTATGAGTAGCTGAAAAGGGCTGGACTTAGAGACAGTACTGAAGTACTGATCATTACAGCAAAAGAACAGATCCATAGAAGCAGGTGTCTATCCTTAAAAAGGAACAAAGATGCAGATTGTGCAAAGAGATCTCAGAGACAATGCCACACATAGTAGTGGGGTGTAAGATGTAGGCAGCATACATTGAATGGCATAAGGAAGTATTTATTTATTTGTATCCTACCTTTATTATTTTTACAAATGTGTACAGTATATTACAGAGAATGGGCTAGACATTCCTAAGTCCAGTTGGGAGATTCCACAGAAGGTCATGGAGAATATGAGAATTAAGATTCTGTGGGACTTTGAGATGGACAGGCAGGTGGACAGGCAGGTGGACAGGCAGGTATTGGCATTCAACAGACACTTTAATAGTAAATAAGAAGCAGAAGACACTGGTGGTAATAGATGCATGGGTGACAAGTGACACCAAAATCAGTAAAAAGGAATATGAGACATTGGAAAAGTATCTGGGCATAAAGAAGGAACTAGAGAGGATATGGAAAATAAAGGAAAAGTGATCCCAGTGCTAATTTTCTTCCCTGTGGTTCTATTAAAAGTGTTGTTCTCCTATTTATGAGTCAGCAAAAAGCTGGTATACATTGGAGCTATTACTCCTACCTTTGCCAGCCTTGACAGTTGATCTCCAGACAGGAGACCTGAGAAATGAAAAGGAAAGGAATTCTGATTGATGACCATCCATGAGTTGAGACATCTGTCCAACCATTCCTATTACTGCAGTATTGTGATTGGAGCATCATTTTTCAAGTTGATGATGCCAAGAAAGTATGGGGAGAGATTCTTCTTTGAATAGAAAAAGAGGTTTTGTATGCCAAAAGGCAATGGACATTAGCACTAGAAACAGCAAAATCTTTTATCAGCTTTTGCTGACTCATAAATAGAAGAATACTGTAATAGAGCCACAAGGAATAAACTGAAACCAAAAGATTAGTGTATTATGTAAGTTATCTATAGTATTTCTTTTGTGTGGTCTGAAATTTCTGCAGTGTTTTTGATAAGGGTAAGGAACCTAGTATCTGTGATTTAAAAATACACCGCCTAAAAAGAAATGCAAAATTTATATCCTGAAAGCACTCCAGAGAGTGATTCTTTCCATATCTATACAGGTATCTCCATTACAGGACTTAACATCTTGATCTACTATATGAGACTCCAATTACTGAGTCACCTTCCTACCTGATATATTTCACCACACAGAGCAATACATCATTTTTAATGAAAAATAATGGATACACATTTGTCAAAAGCGCTGTATTCAGAAATCAGAAGATATTCCCGATATTCATTGTTCATCTGCAAATTGAAGTTACCTTACAAAAGTGTTTCAAAAAGAAACTCTAGAATGAAAGTGCAAGGTTTTTTAAAAATTATTTCTTTAGCTTGAGAATGAATGAAAATATGAGCAGCAGTCCTCAACCCTTCCGGCTTTATCACTGGCGGCCGCAGCAAAGGGTATGAGGGGATGATTCTGGGCAAGCAACAGGGGAGCGTGCTCACACACACAATTCCATTTGTGTTGTGTATGGACTGAGTCTTCACTCAGGTCCGTGCTTCCAGCGGGAAGCACGGACCTCTCCCATTGGCTGGAGCCGTTTGACAGCCGGCTATAAAAGGCGGCTGTCAAACGGCATCAGCTGTTGCCGCTCCAGCTGGCTGCTGTGTTAGCGCGGCAGTAGCGGTAACCCTCTTTGCCTGTAAATAAAGAGTTAAGCTGAAAGCCTTGACCTGGTCTCTGCCTGAGTTATTCCGTCGCTCCACAACACTGGCGACGAGGACGGGATACTAATAAAGGCAAGCCAGGCAAGGAAGAGAAAGAAAGGAGCGAAATCACTAGCTGAGAGCTGAAATCGCTACAGAGTTGCTGACTCTAGCCGCGAAGCGCTGTCTCTAACTTGCCTGAGGAAAAACTTCACAGCTGACAGGAGATGACTTCGAATCCTGCATTCCCGCCCTTCAGACCGACCGCTGAGACGTGGGAGTCATACAAGAACCGGTTTGACTGCTTTTTAGATGCTTTAGACCTGTCAGAAATTTCTGAGCATAGGAAGAAATCTTACTTCCTAAGCTTTTGCGGAGCCACGGTTTTTGACATCGCATCAGCATTACTGGCCCCTAGATCTATAAAGACTATTCCTTGGGAGGAACTGCAAGAAATTCTCTCAAATCACTACTCCCCCAAGCCTTCCAGAATTGCTAGGCGCCATGCTTTCAGAAGGCGCATCCAAACAGAGGGGGAAACAATTAGTGATTATATGGCAGCACTGAGAACAGCTGCCTTGCATTGCAGGTTCAGAGATTACCTGGACGATATGCTGCTCGATCAGCTGGTTTGTGGCGTTAGAGACCCCAAGTTACAAAGACGTTTATTAGCCAAAGGAGATCTAACCCTAAAGCAAGCCATAGAGGAATCCCAGGCTGCTGAGCTGTCAGCACTCTCAGCAGCTGAAATTCAGGGAAAACCCAGCAGACTAGAAAATCCAACAGTATATTTTGAGGAAGCCTCCACAGAAAATGGCCCAGAAGAGGCTACTGAGGTAAACCGCCTCAGACAGCCCAACGCAAATCAAAAAGAGTTCAGGCAAGGTATAAGTCAAACCCCACATTTACAAACCTTATGCTTAAGCTGCGGGGGAAATCACCTCAGGGCATCCTGCAGATTCAGGAATGCCATATGTTTTAGGTGTCAAAAGAAAGGCCATCTAGCCAAAATTTGTCAGGCAGGGAAAACCTTCAACCAGCCACAAAGGCCACAGAAGCTCATTCAATACCCCAGACAAATTGAGGACTGTTTCACATGCTATCAGTTTAAAATACAAAAAATTAATAAATCTAACAAAATTAGTGTCACTGTTTCTATAGAAGGTAGACCCTGCAGAATGGAGGTTGACACCGGCTCTGCATTATCCATCATCTCATGGGACACCTTAAAGAAGTACTCCCCAGAATGTCAAGACAGAAAATTCCAGCCTGCAATCTAACACTTCGGGACTACCAAGGCAGAACCATCCCTGTCATCGGAAAAGGCAAGTTCCTTGTCCATTTTCAAGGGTTTAAGGGTCACTTGCCTCTAGTGATAGTGGATGGCGTCCTCCCAAGCCTATTGGGACTAGATTGGTTCCCAGCCTTGGGCCTCCACATAGGGGGAATCCACGCCATTACCAATTCAGAAGTTGAATCCCTGTTCAGGGACTATGCAGACGTATTCAGTGAGGGCCTAGGCTGCTACGTGGGAACCCCAATATCCTTCAGGGCAGACTCCCAGGCAGTACCAATTCGTTTGAAGCCCCGCAGAGTTCCTTTTGCAATTCGTCCTAAACTAGACAAGGAACTTGACAAATTAATCAAGCAGGGCGTACTGAAACCTACAGACTTCTCAAAGTGGGAAACCCCCATAGTAATACCGTTAAAAAAGGATGGAAGCTTGAGGATCTGCTCAGACTACAAGTCGTCCATAAACAAATATTTACAAGTTAGTGCGTACCCAGTCCCTGTGGTACAACATTTACTCCATTCCCTTGAGCCTGGTTCCATTTTTGCAAAGTTGGACATGTCCCAGGCGTATCAACAGTTTCCTGTTGATGATGACACTGCTGAACTGCAAACAATAGTAACCCACAGAGGGGCTTTCAAATGCACACGCCTACAATTCGGAGTTAGTGTGGCCCCTGGAATTTTCCAGTCCCTTATGGAACGAATCCTGCAAGGGTTGCCAGGCGTTGTGCCTTACTTTGATGATATTCTGGTATCCGCTACCAATCTACAACAATTACTACAAAGGGTCAGAGGTGTACTTGACCGTTTTAGACAATCTGGTCTCAAACTAAAAAGGGAAAAATGTACCATAGCCACTCCACAAGTGGAATTCTTAGGTTACAAGATTGATGCCAAGGGTATTCACCCGACTGAGTCAAAGGTCAAGGCCATTCACGATGCGCCTACTCCTACTAACAAAACTGAGCTTCAAGCTTTCCTGGGCCTCTTGAATTTCTACGCTTCGTTCCTGCCCCATAAAGCTTCATAGACTTTTAGACAAGAACTCACCATGGCACTGGGGACCAAGGGAAACTATTGCTTTCAAGCAAGTCAAGTCATTGTTAACTTCAAAGGCTGTCTTAATCCAATTCAATAAAGACTTACCACTCATTCTAGCAGCCGATGCTTCTCCATTCGGAATTGGGGCTGTCCTGAGCCACAGACTGCCCAATGGTGCAGAAGCACCTATAGCTTTCTTTTCAAGGACACTATCTTCCACTGAACGCAACTATAGCCAGATTGACAAGGAGGCCTTGGCTGCAGTGGCTTCAGTGAAGAAGTTCCATGAATTCCTCTACGGGCATCATTTCGAACTCATTACTGACCACAAGCCACTGTTAGATATTTTATCCGGCACTAAACAGACTCCCCAGATTTTGTCCCCAAGGATGACCAGATGGACGGTTTTCCTGGCTGCGTATTCCTACATTCTAATCCATCGATCCGGGAAAAGCCTTTCCTATGCTGATGCACTCAGCCGCTGTCCCCTGCCAATGCCAGTCGTGGACCCAGCACCTGCAACCACAGTCTTTCCTATCAACGAACTCAAGCTTCCAGTCACTGCTGCTGACATCGCTGCCCATTCGGCCAAGGACCAGGTAATATCCCAAGTCCTGGACTGGGTAGGGAGGGGGTGGCCTACGGCCCCTTATCCTTCAGACTTCCTACCCTACAAATTACGCCAGCAGGAACTTTCCTCCTTGCAAGGCTGTTTACTATGGGGAACCAGAGTAGTCATTCCCCACAAATTGCAAACCTCGATACTGAAGGTGCTGCATGAGGGTCACCCAGGGATTGTGAGAATGAAGGCCCTAGCTCGCAGCTACGTATGGTGGCCAGGCATGGATGCCCAAATCTCTAAATGGGTAAATTCTTGCCAGGCGTGCCAGGCCACCAGGGCATTACCACCAGCAACCACCCCTAGGACCTGGGAGGAAGCAGGCAGCCCCTGGTCCAGAATACACATAGACTTAGCAGGCCCCTTCCATGGGCGCACTTTCCTGATGGTAGTAGATTCATATTCAAAATGGGTGGAATTAACTCTAATGCACTCCACCACTACGGAAGCAGTCAGCAAAGCAGTGACTAGGATGTTTGCCACTCATGGCCTTCCTGATTCTGTCGTATCCGACAATGGCCCCCAATTCACCTCCTGTGAATTTGAGATGTTTCTAGCAAGTTTGGGCATCAGGCACATATTAGTGGCCCCTTTTCATCCTGCCAGCAATGGGCTGGCTGAGAGGGCAGTTAGATCTGCCAAAGAAGTGCTACAAAGATTGGGTCCAATCAACTGGCATGCCAGGCTAGCCCAATACCTATTGAGCCAACATACTACACCCTGTGCCTCAACTAATAGGTCACCAGCCGAAATATTAATGGGACGTCGGCTGAGGACCACTTTGGACAGGCTGCACTCAAATTATGCCCCTTTGCTTCCCCTTGGGTCAAACAGCCAAGATAGAGGGTTCCTGATAAATGACAAGGTGTTTGTCAGAAATTTTGCTGGGCAACCACTATGGTTACCAGGGCTTGTGATAGCAGTAACTGGTCCCAAGTCTTATAGAGTCCAGTTATCTGATGGACGGACCTGGCGGCGTCACGTGGACCACCTGAGGAAGCATTGGAGCACCGCACCCAGAGGTCATCCAGACGAGCCCCCTGCAGAAGCAACCACACCATTCGACGAAACCAACTTCCAACCCACCGGGAACGATGACCTACCAGATGGGGAAACTGACCAAGGTGCAGACCCAGCTCCAGAGAGCCCGGCAGCCTCTCCGTCGCCCGAAGACATGCAGAAGGCACCAGACTGCAACCCGACGCCATTTTTGACGGAGCCTAGAAGATCCGGACGAATTCGCAGGCGTCCAGCGTATCTGAACGACTACGCATGCTCCTCACTGGGAGAGAGGAGTGTTGTGTATGGACTGAGTCTTCACTCAGGTCCGTGCTTCCAGCGGGAAGCACGGACCTCTCCCATTGGCTGGAGCCGTTTGACAGCCGGCTATAAAAGGCGGCTGTCAAATGGCATCAGCTGTTGCCACTCCAGCTGGCTGCCATGTTAGCGCGGCACTAGCGGTAACCCTCTTTGCCTGTAAATAAAGAGTTAAGCTGAAAGCTTTGACCTGGTCTCTGCCTGAGTTATTCCGTCGCTCCACAACAATTTGTGTAATGGAGCTTTGCATGGGGGAGAAGGGATAGCAGTCTTCCAGTATTTGAGGGGCTGCCACAGAGAGGAGGAAGGATCAAGCTATTTTCCAAAGTATCCGAAGGCCAGAAAAGGAATAATGGATGGAAACTGAACAAGGAGAGATTCAACCTGGAAATAAGGAGAAATTTTCTGACAGTGAGAACAATCAACCAATGGAACAGAGGTTGCCTTGGAAGTTGTGGGAGCATCATCACTTGACACCTTCAAGAAGAGATTGGACTGCCATCTGTCAGAAATGGTGTAGGGTCTCCCACTTGACCAGGGGGTTGGACTAGATGATCTACAAGGTCCCTTCCAACTCTGTTAACTGTTTATGTGCCACTTATGCACATGACCTGCACATGACAGTGTGCTTGCCTGCCACCTACATGGTCTGGTTCTGAATAGGCTGTGGCCCAGTGGTTGCAGACTGATTTAAAACACTGAAATCAGAGCAAACAGATTTAAGAAATTAGCACCTGATATATTTCCTATTTTTTTTATTATTATTATTTAAATTTATATACCGCCCTTCTCCCAAGGGACTCAGGGCAGTGTACAGCCCATCTAAAACCCACAAATATACAAAAATTAAAAAAGTATTAAATTAATCGGCTGATAAATGAGACTAAAAAGACCCCACCCCCCCCCTTAAAACCCCAATTTAAAATTAAATGCTATGGAGACCAAATTAAAACCATTATCTCAGCCCAGGCCGGCCTGCTCAAAGAGCCAGGTCTTCAACGCGCGCCTGAAGGCCCTCAGGTCCGTGCCGGTACGGAGCTCCGGTGGAAGAGTATTCCAGAGGGCGGGGGCACCCACAGAGAAGGCCCTACCCCTCAGCGCCGCCAGACGACACATAGCGGCCGACGGCACCCGGAGCAGACCCTCTCTGTGGGAACGCACCGGCCTGTTGGAGATCACTGGCAGAATGCGGTCCTGGAGGTAACCTGGTCCCATGCCATGGGTCGCCCTAAAGGTCAAAACTAGAACCTTAAAGCGAACCCGGAGAGCCACCGGCAACCAATGCAGCTCGCGCAGGAGAGGCGTCACATGGGCGCTACGCGATGCCCCCATAATCACCCGCGCGGCTGCATTTTGCACCAGCTGGAGTCTCCGGATGCTCCCCGCGGGGAGCCCCATGTAGAGGGCATTACAATAGTCCAGGCGAGAGGTGACAAGGGCCTGAGTGACCGTGCGCAAGGCGTCCCGATCCAGGAAGGGCCGCAACCGGTAGATCCGACGGATCTGATGAAACGCCCCCCTGGAGACGGCCGCGATGTGATGTTCAAGCGACAGCCGTACATCCAGGAGGACACCCAGGTTGCGAGCCCTCTCTGCGGGGGGCAGAACTTCCCCCCCGATAGCCAGCGAAGGTGTCAGCTGGCTATATCGGGGCGCCGGAAACCACAGCCACTCGGTCTTGGATGGGTTGAGCCGAAGCCTGTTCCCGCCCATCCAATCCCGCACGGCCTCCAAGCACCTGGACATAGCCCCCACAGCATCGTTGGGGTGGTCTGGAGTAGAGATGTACAACTGGGTGTCATCTGCATATAGACGACACCTCACTCCAAGACCACGGATGATCTCGCCCAACGGCTTCATATAAATGTTGAACAAGAGGGGAGAGAGGACCGACCCCTGAGGCACCCCACAAAGCAGGGGCCTAGAGGTGGACCTCTCCCCCCCCGCCAACACAAATTGCGAACGGTCGGAGAGGAAGGAGGAGAACCATCAAAGGACGGTTCCACCAATCCCCAACCCCTCCAACCGTCGCAACAGGATACTATGGTCGATAGTATCGAAAGCCGCCGAGAGGTCTAATAGGACCAGGACAGAGGAGAACCCTCTGTCACGAGCCCTCCAGAGATCATCAACCAACGCGACCAATGCCGTCTCAGTGCTATGTCCAGGCCTGAAGCCTGGACATTTCCTATGTATTTTCTTTAGTTTGTCCCTGTCAGTACTGAATAATTCAAATCCCAGCTAAGCTACGTATTAGCTATATTAGCATCCTTCAGAACTAACAATATAATTCTGCTTATTTTTTTTTATCTATGTCTGATATACAATTACTTTTGAAAGAAACATGTTCTCCCCAAAATAATATATTGTTGCTTATTTTTGTCAGGTATACTGTGTATTGCATTCTTAGGTATTGGAAGAATGTTTAAATTCCTTTTCAGTTTATGTTAACTTAATATAACAAACATAACTGACTTGTATTATGGCTGCCATCTAAATTGACATAGTGCAGTTTAATGCTGTCTGGGCACTATGTCAACAAACAGTTTAGACTTGCCAGAAGGGGAAAAAACCCTTAAATTGTACATTCTGAAATATAGGAAGATCATAATAGAACAGATGATTCAATCCATCCCTGGAACAGATTGAGCTACTAAGTTATGCTCCCTAGTAGCTAAGTAACAGAACTAACATATAATGGAATGTTGAGAATTTACTATTTATTTTATCCAAATCAGATTTCAGTTTTCATAAGCAAATCCTTATTTTCCAAAATTCTTCTTTCCCTAGATATTTTATGAGGACACCTGCCATCCTGCTGCGGGTGCTATGATCACCATTAGAAATCATATAATTGCCTGATGTTAACCCAATATTCTGTGCAAAAATAAGTCTAGATTAAAAAGGAAATATTGGTTCTAAATCAAATAGATCTGGAATAGCAAATCAGCTTTCATCAGCAACTGCTTTTTATCTTCGTTCATTCTTCACACAAGAGTAACTTGAAGTATTTTGTACCATACAGAAGTGCAGAACTGCTATGATACTGAAAAGCCAAAGCAGAAAATCCATATTGTTGAAGTTCATATTTCATGATTAAGTATAGTTCATTGATAAACCACACATTATTATATTCTTAGAACATGCTAAACTAAAATTAAGTAAACCATTTATCAGTGTATGTGAATACAGTCTATTTTAAAATAGAAATGGGTAGCCATGAGTGAAAGACTACTGGGCTAGGCTCCAAAGTGTTTGCATCTGTCATTAATTGTCAAGCTTCTATAATTTAGTCCTAATTGTTTTTTTCTAATAGTTTGATGTGATTTGATTGGTGGCAGTTTAAATAATTACAGCACTTATTATACTTCTTTTGTTTTAAAAAAATTGGGATACAGCACATGCTGATGATACAATACAATGAGTTCTTCTATGACAAAACTTAATCAGAAAAAAGTTCCAAATATAGACCAGTAATAGATTTTAAACAATGCCTCTTCAATTCATTGCACTAGAAAGAGATGTAAGGAAGATTAGTCAGTTCAGAGCTTCTAACTTTATTCATAACTATTCACAGAATCTGTTCCCTTATCCAAATCCTTGAATATAGAAGGAAAGCCTTACATGTTCTGTTTCCACGTATCTTTTCCTTTTCTGAGGAAAATGAGACAACTTGCTGCAAACATCTCATCATAGTCAACTCAAGTTGCCGTGGCCAACTTGCCATGTGGAACAAGTGGCCATGGCCAACTTGCCATGGGACAACTCACTGTGGACAATTCCACACAGGATAATTCAATGAGATAAATGGTGTCTGCCATTGTTTCTTTGATATTATTTCCATTGACAAAAATGGAAATAATGTCAAAGAAACAGTGGCAGTTAACATTTATTATGTTGAGTTATCTCACATGGAATTGTCCACAGTGAGATGTCCTGCAGCAAGTTGGTCACAGCAAGTTGTCCCATGGTGAGTTGGCTGCAGAAAGATGGCTATGGTGAGGGGGCTATGCAAGTTGGGCATGGTGAGATGGCCGTGATGAGTTGCCCATGGCAAAGTGGCCATGGCAAGTTATCCTAGACCAGGGATATCAAACTAGACCCATGGGCTGGATGCACCACACACAGGCCATGCCCATCCCAGCTCCACAAAGGAGGAAAACATTATGAAACATCATGTGATGGCAATGTGACATTGTGAGTTTGACATCCGTGTCCTAGACCTTTCATCTTCTATACCGAGACCTAAATATTTTCAGAATATGTCCCCTTATTGTAATAAAATAGAGATCCTCTATGCTGAGAAGCATCATTCTATAGTATATTGACTTTACTGAGTAGTGTTCATCAAAAGAAAAACCAAAAAGCACTGGCAATAGTAATACCCTCATTACATTGCACCTTATATGGTGTTGCTTTTGAAAATTGCAGTTGATGCAACACAGTGATATAAATGTTGCATTGGTTCTCATCTGGCTTCTGTTTTATAAACTGACTCCGATATTTATAAAAATCCCACATGGCTTGTCTTCTGAGTACTGTTAGGATTCTTCTGGGTAGAAGTGACCCATCCCCTGAGTGTACCCTGACAGGAAATATTTGTGAGAACTGTGGGGGCCTGAAGATGGTGTTTTTCCATTGCGGCCCCCATATTAGGGAACAGTTGCTCTCCCTGAAGCTTGGCTGGTCCTGGGATTGTTTCATAAAGTTCCCAAGACAGGACTTTCCTGCAGAGCTTCAGCAGTCTGATGTTCCTATTGACGCATACTGAGTTGCTCCACATGCATTTTAAAAATTTGGGAACTTGATTGTCTGCCATTTTGATCCCATTGATCCCCTTGCATTATCCCAATCCCACTATCAATCTCCCAATTATTGATAAGGAAAATAACATTTACTTCCTCTCCCAATAAAGGACAGCAAAAAGTGATCATATGAATCCTGCAAATTAGATTCCTAAGGTTCAACGTGAAGTGGGAAAGGAAAGAAGTATAAGTAAAATAACTAGTTAATAGCTGTATGTTTCTTGTTGCCCACATTAAACAAGATCAGTACTATAGAACTCTTGAACAAAATATTGTCTGAACAGTACCACTTTTGCAAAAGCATACATGCATTTTTCTTGTAAATGCATGTATACAACCTGGTTAAATATGGGATCTATTCACCTTGGAAGGATTACATGAGCCAGAGTCTTTCCCATTGTATGCCAAAATTATTGTGTTAAATAAAGATTTAAAAACTGTAGGAAAGGTTATCTACCTACTTAGAGGGAAAAGACTTCTTGTTATTATACTGAAGTAGTTGTATTATACATAAAGCAATCTGACTGTTCTTATTTGAAGGTCAGAAGCACCCTGACTTTCTATTACAACATTTGAATGAACCTTTTATAATAGTAGTCTACAGAATTTGGAATGTCAAACCTACCTTGCAAAAGCCTATTTGAGTGCTAGACCACCATTATTTAGCAATACAACAGGTGCTCATAATGACCTTTAAAATCAACACACAAACTCTGAAACAATTCGTTTAGAAACATGTTTTCCTTGGGTAGTAAAATCACAGAAGACACAAAGACTGCCATTTAATGCTGCCATTTAATGGTTAAGGATTTTTGCAGCACAGATTTGGGAGCCTTAAAGGAAATCAGTTCCAAATTTACCTTGGATGGAAAGAAATAAAGAGGGATTTTTTGTTGTTGCAGGACTCATTTTCTTCAAAGAGAATTGTTTATTCCATTCCTTGGAAGCCTTTGAATTTAAAGAACCTGGTTTAAATTGTTCCTTTGCTGATGATATTTTCTGACAGCCATTTATAATTTTTATCTTTAACATTTATTTAATCTTTTATGTTCTGCCCAGGGTGATTACTTGATTGTTTATGGTTCAAGTTTCTAAGCCATCTTGAGGTTTTATACAAAATAGTCAATGTAAATATTTAAAATAAAATAATTCCAATGTTAAATCCTGGATACAGAGTGATACAGGATGGCAAGCACACACACGGTGACCTAAGCAGCTTTGTTAAAAAGCTCTGTCCATACAAACAGCCTCTCAGAATTATCATTTTCACAGAAGTAGGAAGGTTAGCTTCATGGGAAAAGATTCTAAGTATCATTTTTGTGCTATATTGTCATCTAAGCTGGCTGTGTTCTATCTACTGAAGCCAAATTTTGTGAACTGCATTTCTGGTTTAGCCTAGCAAAAATAATATCCTTGTAAGAAAGCATACTGCTAATCTTTTGGGGAGAGACAGAGAAGAAAAAGAAGCAGCCACTCCTCTCCTCTCACAAACACAGTGAAATAGAACTGAGTAGGTTTGAGCTCAAGTCAATATATTTTTTTAAAAAAATCACAGAAGAAAAAGAAGGATAATGGTTTGGGCTGAGGAGACAATAGGAGGATAATTTCTAAAACATGTCATCAAGGGTATATTATGTCCTGAGATAACAGTGGGCTAAGTACTATTCGAAAAAGTACAGTGTTGGCTGAGAATGAGTTGTCCTACTGGGACTATTTATATTGATTTTCAGTTCCTCAAGGTAATGGCTTCCATTTCATTCCTGTCAGATAATAACCACTTTGTTCCCATTTTGTCTTTTACCTGTAAATGCTCCTGTTATAAACATGCTTTATTTTCTCCATCCATTATTCCACTCTTCCTGAACTCTGTGAGAAAACATGAAAGATAAACCATTTTGACAAGGTCATCATTTTTGGGAGGGGGGGGGAGGGGGGATTCAAAATGATTGTTTCCAAAATGGTCCCTCTAACGTGCACCAATGTTGTCATTTCTGCTATAATGTTAAGCTAGTGTTGAAAGAAATATCCTTCTGGGTTCAGTTCCAAGTGGGGAAAAAAGACACTGGAAACATGGAGGCTGCTTGGAAGGTTTAATGGTTACAGGGCCACATGGCCTGGAGGTCCAGAGAAGAATAATCACATGCTTCAAGATAAGAAGAGAAGGGAAAAAGGGAAAAGGGGAAAGAAAAGAAAAAAAGGAGAAGTGTTGAGGTGCTGAGAGTACCTGGGTTTTATACTCTCTGTTGAGATTTGAATTGGAGCTTGTATTCTAATTGGTTGTCAGACTCCCAGGGGCGGGGGTCTTAACTCTATAGGCTTGGTCTGGCCTTTCTGGGTGATTATGCCCTTAAAAGGGCTTTTGGCAATTGCTATAGCTTTTACCTGGAGTTCCTTCTTATGTAAAGTATTCTGGCCCAGGCCTTAATGGCCCACCCATTAACAAAGGTGGGGGTGAGTTTCTGCTTTCTTGAGTGAGTTTCTGCTTCTTGAGTTTCTACTCTTTTTAGAAGAAATATTCTGCCTTTTAATATTTCCTGGGCTATTTCAATTTTTCTAGGAGAGGGGTGGATGCTAACTTCCTACAATCCCTCATTTTTTTTTTTTTTTGAAAACACGTGAGAATTCTGACAAAAAATTAAAAGGTGATCAGATCAGGGAAACTCGATGGGTGCTTTTAAAAAAAATTTTTTTTTTCTGATGCAAAGGAAAGGCATTGAAAAAGAGGCAACAGAAAAGGATTCCTTCAGTGGCTCCCAAAAGCTTTCAACCATAAAGCTCTGGGAAAACTTCTGGTTTTTTTTTTTTAAACAGTATCCAATTATTCTTGCCAAATGATTTTCAGATGTTTGATATACTTTTTGTGAGCTTACAGTCAGGTTGTAAGCACATGCCTCTATACAGTCTTCACAACCTTTAAATTACAGGCTGCTCATATCCAAGGTTATGGTTACTACCTGCCTAGCTCTTAGCTTCCAGGGTTTGTGAGGCCAAATTGAGGTTAGCCAGTGTGCAACCAGGCTATTTTGTATTTTTAAAGTTACACACAATGAGCCCTGGGATTTCTACTCATGAGACCACCAGTGCAACATATCCTGCTTTACTGGGCAACTGGGCAGCATCATTTGTGAGTCACAGTCAGGACTTCGGGTTTGGAGATCTCTTTTCTGCTATCTCTTCAGGAATTGCCTGAGGGAGATGCCCTCTCCCCCATGGAATTAGCAGGGTAATATGACTGCTTGGGCTTTAGTGCCTCAGAGCAGCAAACAAAAACAAAACAAAAAAAAATACATTAAAATTGAAGCTAGGAGCAGCTTTTTGTGGAGGTAGGTAAAAAGGGGTTAGCCTCTATCTAATTCTGAATGGTGTGTCTCTGTGTATGTGCCTGTGTATGCAGCTAGTTTTACAATACAGATAATACAAACATGTGGGACAATTTTCCCTCCCACCAGACAGAAGTACAAGGTGTTCAGAACTTGCTGGGCCAGCCACTCTCAAATACAATCCTTACATGAGTACATCAAACTGGTTACAATATAGATAATGCAAGAAAGAAAACATAACAATGGATTTCACATTACAATGAATTTCCAACCTCCCCCATAATCTTTCTGTCTTCTGGGGATTGAAAAGAGTCATTTAGTCTTTTACTGGTCCATCTCAGGGTCCTTTCCTTCACGTCTCTGGGTGGCATAGGCTTGGCCTGGTGGTATGGGTCAGGCTTGGGAAGGTCTGCCCACTCTGGTTTACTGTAATGACTTTCAGTGGAGGCTGGATCCAAACCCAATTCCTTGCTCCAATGGATGGAATGTCTCTAGGGGCAGCATCTGCTTCCACATGTGGCAGGCCTGGAACACACAGAACAAGGGTCCCTTCCCCCCTTTGCTGGTAATTCTACCAGGAAAGGCATTGTAAAAGGATTAGATTTTTTTGGGGGGGTAAATAGCTTACAGGCATGGTTTGAGCATCAAGAGTAACACATTAGTATTGCAGTTACTAAAAAGATAAATCAATTTCAACAAAATGGAGACACAGTAGATGAGAAAGGAAAAAAAACTGGATTCACAAGCTTCAGGAAAAAGGATGAACAGGTAAAATCATTTAAACACACAGGATGAAACTTTTCTTGTAAATGAACTTAGAACATTCACTAATAACCTTAGGTTTTTCTTAAAAGCACAGAGAGGAAAGAAAATTTACTCTGTTCCTCATCCAGTTTGGTTGGCCAGACCAGACCGGGAGAAGACAATTTCTCTCAGTGTTTTTAAATCTTAACAATTTAAAATTAATATCTGAAGAGGTCAGACACTTTTAACAGTTGCAGCAGTTACCTCGAGGACACACAAAGACTTAGACACACACACACGTGCGCACGCACACACACAGAAACAAGGACACAGAGAGGAAAACAAAACTCTGGGGTGTACACACACACTGATCATTCCCACAATAAATATCTTAGTTAAATTGGGGAAGGCATAAATCTTAAGGAACAAACCATGTGGTTGCATAGAAGACAAAGAAAGAAAGATAGAAAGAATTAAGAAAATTCCATGTGATCCTGTTTATACATTGCCCTTTTAAGTACCTTTATTTACCACATTGGTCTTCCTGTATCCCTCAGCAAAGCCAAATCTCTACCTATACATTTTGCCTTTTTCTTGCTTATTCCGGCTAGGGTCAGCATCTGCTGCTCATCCCAAGCCTCCAATAGCTCTCCCTGGGGGGTTCCATCCAGGACCCTCGAACTACCGCTTCCCATGTTCCCCTTACATGTGGGGTTTCACACTTTGGCTTAGTCGGGTCAGTCAGCTAGGCGAACCAGTTTCAGACACAAGCAATATCCGAGCAAGAAAAAAAAGAAAAAAGAAGGGTGTCTGGGGGAGACTTTGGTCGTTGCTCCTGGCGCAACAGAATCAAACACTTTTCTTAAACCTCAGAACAAAAATATAAGAGACTGGTCGTTGCTCCTGGCGCAACGGAATCAAACACTTTTCTTTAACCTCAGAACAAAAATATAAAAAAAACCTAGGTGTTTCCCAAAGTATGCGCGCTCCCCTT
This sequence comes from Bungarus multicinctus, assembly GCA_023653725.1. Lineage (NCBI taxonomy): Eukaryota > Metazoa > Chordata > Lepidosauria > Squamata > Elapidae > Bungarus > Bungarus multicinctus. The sequence continues at coordinate 96,856,717 of CM042838.1, read as the reverse complement.
TTTAGTAAAAAATTCCCGAGAGACTTTTCTCTCTCTCTCTCTCTCTCTCACTTCACCACGGTTTTCGGACTGGGGGTGTTGCTGTCAATGCAGCCTACTTTCCTTTCCCCAAAAAAAACAGCCCGTGAGACTCTCTGCCCCCCTCAGACAAGTACGAGTACTCCACTTTTCTCTATTCTATTCTTTTCTTCCTAGCCCACGTTTACAGATCTGGAAGAGCTCAGATCCGAGGAAAACTTGCTGCTCTTATGCAGGCAAGTACTGGCGCTCCTAATTTAGTGTCCAAATTACACTAAAACTACCTAAGTTTACCTAAAATCCTGGGGTTTGCTTTTGGGATATACTGGACAAAAAAAAATGACAAATTTTCTTCCCTCCCTTCAATCATAACCCGCTTGGCTTTTCCTCTTATATACAGAAGGTCCCACACTCTGATGGCCCCCCCTTGCTTTTCCTGTCCTGATGGTCATGGCTCTGTAGAGCTAACAACAGGCAAGAGGGCGGCTAGAGGCCAAACAAAGAAATGAAATCCAGCTGCTGTCCAAGGATGAAGCCACTCATAAACATGCTCTTCCTTTTTCCCTAACAAAAGGTCCTGTGCTCTGGCAAAACCCCCATGCTCTCCAGACTCTTGGTCTTTCTGCGGTTAGGAAATGCACAGAGGAAGCAAGATCCAATTGTGTTTAGGAGAAGGACACTCTCACACACATGCAAGCATACACATATTTCCCATACTTTTTTCCATGCTTTAAAATTAAAATTTAGAGGTACTCACCTTCTTTCCAAGCAGCCTTTGAGCTCAACACTCAAAACCCCTTTAAAACCTTTTTTTCCAAATGGCCAAGGTCCAAGAAAAACTCACCCACAGACTCAATGGGTCTGTTTGCTAGCAAGGGAATCTTACCTGGGCCTGGTCCATTGGTTAGGTTAGCTTGGAGTCCCATCTGCTTGGGTGCCAATTGTTGAAAGAAATATCCTTCTGGGTTCAGTTCCAAGTGGGGAAAAAAGACACTGGAAACATGGAGGCTGCTTGGAAGGTTTAATGGTTACAGGGCCACATGGCCTGGAGGTCCAGAGAAGAATAATCACATGCTTCAAGATAAGAAGAGAAGGGAAAAAGGGAAAAGGGGAAAGAAAAGAAAAAAAGGAGAAGTGTTGAGGTGCTGAGAGTACCTGGGTTTTATACTCTCTGTTGAGATTTGAATTGGAGCTTGTATTCTAATTGGTTGTCAGACTCCCAGGGGCGGGGGTCTTAACTCTATAGGCTTGGTCTGGCCTTTCTGGGTGATTATGCCCTTAAAAGGGCTTTTGGCAATTGCTATAGCTTTTACCTGGAGTTCCTTCTTATGTAAAGTATTCTGGCCCAGGCCTTAATGGCCCACCCATTAACAAAGGTGGGGGTGAGTTTCTGCTTTCTTGAGTGAGTTTCTGCTTCTTGAGTTTCTACTCTTTTTAGAAGAAATATTCTGCCTTTTAATATTTCCTGGGCTATTTCAATTTTTCTAGGAGAGGGGTGGATGCTAACTTCCTACACTAGTTTTGTTGGATCATAATATATTTGTTTTGGTTTGCGGCTTTTCCTGACATGCAGTCATGTATTTGTTCTGCTTGATTGAACTATTAATCTTTATTGGTCTTTAACTTCACTTTGAACAGAAAAGCAGTCAAAAATAAATAAAAGTACAGACCTGCTGTTGAACATTATAACAGTAATTCCACTGTAAATGAAAGTACCTTTAGGCCTACAAATGCAGCAGAGTATCAGAAGGTGCTTTATCACTTTAAATAAAGCTTATTTAGACTGATATGAGGTATATATGGAGATTCTCAGTCATCCAGGTCATAGTTGTCACACAACTGTTTTTTCAAAAGGCAACTGGACCTTTTTTTTTCTTGAAGACCTTTTGCTTCTCATCCAAGAAGTTTCTTCAGTTCTGGCCATACTTCTGATTGAAGAAGCATCTTGGATGAGAAGATGAGAATTAAAATGCCTTCAAGGAAAAAACAAAGTCCAGTTGCCTTTTGAAAAAGCACCTTTGAGACTTATATGAAGTGATTAAGCTTCATATTGTAGGATGTTAGCACCCACCCCTCTCCTAGAAAATTGAAATAGCCTGGGAAATATTAAAAAGGCAGAATATTTCCCCTAAGAAAAGTAGGAACTCAAAAAGCAGAAACTCACCTCAGAAGCAGAAACTCACCCCACCTTTGTTAATGGGTGGGCCATTAAGGCCTGGGCCAGAATACTTTACATAAGAAGGAACTCCAGGTAAAGCTATAGAAATTGCCAAAAGCCCTTTTAAGGGCATAATCGCCCAGCAAGGCTAGACCAAGCCTGGAACTCAGGACAGCCTACAGAGTTGCCCCTAGGAGTCTGACAAGCAATTAGAATACAAGCTCCAATTCAAATCCTAACAGAGGGTATAAAACCCAACACTCTCAGTGCCTCAGCCCTTTTTTCTTGACCTTCTCACCTTGAGTATGTGATCAGACTTCTCTGGAGCTCCAGGCCATATGGTCCTGTACACCATTAAACCTTCCAAGCAGCCTCCATGTTTCCAGTGTCTTTTTCCCCACTTGGAACTGAACCCAGAAGGATATTTCTTTCAACAATATAACATGGGCAATACAATTTTCCTTAGTTTTAAATCACCCAGCTACCAGTCTAGAACAAATGAGCTCCTGTCTCTTTTTGCTAATACATTTATTTTCCTTGAGGTACATTCCTATGAAAATTTAAAAAATACAGTAGCTTTGTCAGAACCATTATCAATGACTAGAAATCATATATGGTAAATAGACCACAGGACTACAATAAACGCTATATCTGTTTGGAATAATTATTGTAGAAAATCATCTTTGGTCTAAAAAAGTTGCCTTGGCCTTCTGATATGCTTGAAAAGTTTTATACTGTGCTTAGTTTAATCAGCAATTTCAACTATTTTAAAATTTAGACAAAGAAGTACATATGTTTTATTTTGCAAACTGCATTATGCCCAAGTAATCCTCAGATAACGTAACAATATCTTGTAAAATAAATTGTTTCTATTCATGGGAATAAATGATAGAAGGGGGAAAACAACCTGTTTGAGACAATACTGTGGATTGGCTTTTTTTTCCCCCTGTGGCCTTTTTTCAAGTCACAATAAAGATTTGTGGTTTGAAACAAAAGGGGAAAAATAGAATATCCCCCTGTCTTTTGTTTGGTTTATTTATTTATTTATTTTTGGATAGGTAAAAGTTGCAAAGAAATATGGCTTTTCTCTTTAGTGTTTATCTATTTAGGGTATTGAAAATAATTTTTAAACTAATGATCATTATGTTCATCTTCAAAATAGAGTGCTCTGAAATAAATAAACAGCACTCTAGTAATCTGTCAGTGCCTGTTGAGAAGAATGATCCATAAAACACATTTGCAAAAATGACAGTCCATCAGATTTATGTGTTTGGTGGTGTTGCTCTGTTCACTCCTCCCTTTATTATGCTTACAGAGACACACACATTTTCCATACTGATCTGGTTGTCAAATACTTCTCTAGAGATAAATAACTGCTAAAGCTCTAACACTAGTTTGAAATGGAAGTGTGAAACCTGGGCATGCCTGGAAGAAGCAACTCTCAACACTTTCAGTGTAATGAAAGAGGCAAGGGACGGAGTTAACAATGACAAAGTATATCAACAAACTCTAAGTAAAGATCGGATAACCAAAAAAAAAAGCCTGCAGGGACACAGGTGGCTGGAGACAGGGAAGAGTTATTCAAGAGCACTCTATAATATTAGAGTTTTCAGATTCATAACACAGATGACTGCAACTGACAAGAACAAATATGAGGCGAGGCCTAGAGTAACAGAAGAGGGGGCCCAGCTTGCTTAGGGCTGAGAAATGTGAAAGTCTAAATAGAAGCGGGATGACAGATCCTTGCAATCCTTTTGATTGATATGGATCTTATCACTGGGATATTGTTTCAGCTTAAACTGCCTAATGGCCATAGATATATATATAGGAAAAGTGCCTAGGTATAAATTTAACATATACAGATGAATTGACATTTTATTTACAGGTGCTTCGTTGGCTCTCCTTCTTAGGGATTTCCCCTTTTAACATTTCATATACGACTACTTCTAAAGTTAATATTACATAAACTGAAAATTATATAAATATAATATATTTATATTATATTTATCCCCTAAAGTTAATATTATATAAGCTGAAAATTATATAAATATTTTACATATAAATATAAAAATATAAGCCCCTAATATTTTTATATTATATAAACTGAAACTTTGTATGACAGCACAAAAATCACTTTAGAAGCCCACAAAAGACCTTTCTAATCATTGTTGTCACCTCTGATGATACTGCATTTAAAAGAATTTCTCAGATGTGAACTTGGTCTTCAGACAAAGTACAATCCAGTGGTGGTATTATACCACTTCGCCTGAACTGGTAGCTCTGACAATCTTCTGTGAGTGAACTGGTTCACTCCAAAGATCAGCTGCTGGGCCCTCCCACCTGCCCTGGCTCTATACTGGCCTTTATTTCCTGCTTTTCAACCTCAGCTGCTTCACACGTCAGCTGTTGAAAACACAGGGAGAGTGCAGGATTGCAGAAGGTTAGTAGGAAACCCTCTGTGTGCACACAAAGTGCACATGTGTGTGCAAAATGAGCCCATCAAGCCACACCCACAGAACTGGTGGTAAAAAAAAATTGAAACCCACCACTGGTACAATCCTATCTAAATGATTAACAGATTTCCTACACATCATACTTCTACATTATCTGAATTAAATGTCAGAATATTTACTTTCTATCAGCACAGGAAATAGTTCTTTTCAGTTTAACACAAGGAAACAAAAGAAACTTGTTTTCCACCTGCATAATAATAATGATGCACAGTTAGTATATATCACTGGAGAAATTGTCTGGAATGTACAAAAACATTTTAAATTTATATTGGAAATGTGAAGAAGTGGGATTTTATGATGTTTGGTGGACATATATAAAAGCCAGAAAGTTTTGGATACTAATACATGCACCAATTCAGAAAGTCTTAAAGAGTAATTTTTAATTGAAATCAAAGATTTTCCTTTTGATACTGACAGACAAACAGCTAGAAAAATGTCATGGAACTTTGTTTTTGATATGCATGATAACTGCAGTAAGATTATTATATGCTTAGAAGTAGAAAGACTCAACACTACCCACAAATGACAAATAATTGATGAAGATGATGTAACTTACTGAGATGGCCAAACTGACTTTCTTGAATAGAGAAAAGACACTAATTTACTGCTGACTGGAAACTCCTTACAGACATTTTGCATGAAACAGGAAAAAAAATGAACTTATGATATATGGCTTTGATCCTGACCTACCCAAGGTTGACCCATCCTTCCAAGGTCAATAAAATGAGGACCCAGATTGTTGAGGACAATATGCTGGCTCTCTAAACCACTTAGTGGGGGCAGTAAAGCACTATGAAGCGCTATTTAAGTCTTAAGTGCTATTTGAGGATCAGAACAAATAGATAATAGAAAAAGAGCCTTTTTTTGTAACATTAGAGTGAGAAATAATTTTGTATTCATAACTATATTTGCTGAACCTACTTAATATTCCTTCTTGTTCTTTTCATCTTTTTCTTTCTTTTTTTCTTTTCTTTATATTTATTCTTGTTTTTTATTTTATTCTCAAAACCCTTAATAAAATTATATTAAAAATTGGGGTGGGGGGAATCTGGCATGCTACTAATCAAAACAAATGAATGTCTTTAAGTTCCACCAAAGCTCATTTGTATAGTACAGAGCAACCCAGGCAGCAAATTCTTCTTCAGATAAATAGGTCTTTTGTGACTGGCCTTGCACATATACATTTGATAAATAAATACATATTATTTTTTGCCATTTATAGATGGGAAAAATCAAATAATGGGGAAACTAAACAATTAGACAATAACTGTATCCCTCCTAAATTGTTTATATTCATTGTGGGAAATCCCCTAAATCGGCCACGAATGGAAGGAAGTGCAATTGGTCCTACAGGTTGATTAGAAATTACAGGACTTTATTAGAAATTGATTGTGATTTTTAAACATTTCTCTGAAGAGCTATTTTCCAGATAAATTAATACAATGATTAAAAAGAGAGGAATACAGAGGTCTTGAACTGAACAAAATAACAAATGGTAGAGAGGGAGAATGAGATATAATTTAGTTTGAAGAAAGGACAAATAAAAAATTGTAGCAATGATAAATAAAATCAGCCTTTTTTCACTATGAAAGGAGCATAGCCTACCAATCTGGCAAAGATTATAGGACTGTAGTCAATGTGTACAGAAGCCCAGGCTGGAGCAAATGTTCATTTATATAGTGTTAACTAAAAATCTCTAGAAAAAAAACCCATAAGAATGCAACCTTAATAAATTCAATAGATTTTTTTTTCTCCCAGTGTGTGGAATTAAAAGTGACAGTTGAAGGATTACATTAATTAAATCTGTATTTATTAAACAAAGCAATGTTCTCCATATTAAAGGTTGAAAATCTGCAGGTGATAAACAGATCAGAGTTCCATTTATTAAAGGTCTCAGCACTAATGGAAAAACAGAACACCATGAAGTCTAACTCTTGGGTATCAACAAAACAGAGAAACCATCTAGTGCAAGGATGTCAAACTCGCATTCTCATATAATGTATCGGGACTTTTTTCTCCTTTGCCAAATCGGGTGGGGGTGGGGCCAGCACATGATGCATCTTGTCCAGAGGCCATGGCTTTGACACCCCTGATCTAACAGGAAATTTATTAGAAACAATTCCACATATCCATATCGGCAGGGGTGGGATTCTACCAGTTCACACCTATTCACTTGAACCAGTTGTTAACATTCTAAGCAGTTCGGAGAATCAGTTGTTAGAAGAAATTACTGACCTAATCCTGTAAGGAAGGCAGGAAGGAAACATTCTGGTATTGCTTACAGAAACTGCCTCTCCGTTAACCCTTATTACATTCTTGGCAGGACTAGACTTCCTGTCTCTGCAACATCTCTGGAGTTTTTTTCCCCTTCTTTGTGGTACTTTGCTTGTGTGGAGTGACCATTGAAAAAAGTGACTTATGACCATTTTTCACACTTACGACTGTTGCAGCAACCCCATAGTCACGAGAGGCCAGGAGAGGAAATGTATGTCTCGATGTGAGTGATGTTGAGTTGGCCATGCCCAGCCAGTAACATGACCATCAATCCATCTCCACCCAGTCACATGACCACCAACTAAGCCACGCCCATAGAACCAGTTGTTAAGAAATTTGAATCCCACCCCTGCATATAGGTTCATATGCATGTATTAAAATAAACAAAAGTCAGATTGAGATGGTTGGTCTACACACAGTACATATAGGGATCTTCAAACTCTTTAGCTCATCAACCCCTTCATGAAGTTTCTGTGATGACCCAGGGCGTGGCAAGAAAGCAACACAGCCAGAGAACAGGTCTAACTCCCTTTATTGCTCCAACTTTGCCCCCAACTGTCCCCATGTTTACTACAAGTCTTGGAGCAAAGCTCTCTCACACAACTTCAGCAGCCTCTGGTTATGAGTAGTCCGCTAAGCAAAGTGAGCAAAGCAGTAATCAAGGCCAGAGGTCCAGTAAGCAAGGTTAGCAAAATAGTAACCAGAGCAAGAAGTTCAACAAAGCAGGCAAACCAGGCAAGCCCCACAAGACAGAGCATAATAATGTCCAGGCATTGGCAAGTGCACACAAGGCTCCACAGATTCAATGCTTGTTGTTGACAAATGCTTCTCCCACCAACATCTCCTTACCTATCAGTCCCCAGGTGTTTCTTCTTCTTCTTTGCCTGGGGACGAGGTACTCTCCTCCCTCATAGCTGGCTCAGTCTGTGTTGCTCTCATCTTCTCTCTTCTCTTCGTACTCTAGGATCAGGAGCGAGTCCTTGCTCATCGCCTGAGTTCTGTCTCTCATATTCATCTTGCCCTTGTTCCTCCCTGTCTACAAGCTGTTCTAATCCTGAAATGCCTTGGCTTGATTGGCTCTGACTGGTCCTATTTTCCTCCAAAGCCAACAGAGCTGCCCCCTCGATCTCCGTCTCCTCCTATTCCAGGTCATCTTCCCCTGTAGATTCAGGCTCCGACGGGGGAGGGCATGACAGTTTCAGATTGTTCATCAAACTCCAAACATTTATTTAAATGAAAATAATTTAATACTGGTAGTCCTTACAACAGTTCATTTAGTGACCATTCAAAATTACAACAGTGACTTATGACCGTTTTTCACCCTTATGACCATTGCAGCATCCCCATGGTCATATGATCAAAGTTCAGATGCTTTTGCAACTGACTCACTTATATGACAGTTGCAGTGTCCTGGGATCATGTGATCACCTTTTATGACTTTCTGACAAGCAAAGTCAATGGGGAAGCCAGATTCACTTAACAACTATGTTACTAACTTAACAGTTGCAATGATTCATTTAACAACTGTAGCAAGAAAGGTTGTATAATGAGAAACTCACTTAACAAATGTTTCATTTAGCAACATAGATTTTGGGCTCAATTGTGATGGTAAGTCGAGGACTACCTGTACAAACTACTTTAATAGTGTTATAAATAATAATATCAACCACTTGTATTCTGTTTTGTTAACCCTTGGAATATAATATTGCTCATTTTGGCAAACCTGCATTACACCATGTACTGTTTTGCTCATCCAGCCATGGACTGTCTCTTCGTGCCTCCTGGGTCCCCCCACCGGTGGCAGAGGTGGGGGAGGACTGGGGGAGACTGGCGAGTCTCGCCTGGAACCAGCTGGAGAGGCTGTCGGGACTGCAGGGCCGGCGAGAGCGGCGACCGCGACCATGTTGGGTGGTCGTGGCAGTATCGGGCGGCGGTGGTGATGATGGCTGTGACAGCTCCACATGGACTCTTTGTTCCCCTTGGTTCCCCCCACCAGTGGCAGAGGTGGGGGAGGACTGGGGGAGGCCGGCGAATCTTGTCTGGAGCTGGTTGGACCCGGCACCGAACACCTGAGGTGGGACCAGTTGGCCCGCGGAAGTACTAATGGGCCGAACTTTACACCCTAGAGAGGGTTCCCCTCTCCCTAACATGGCCAATGGGACTGTCTAAAGTCCACCTCTGGATCTTGGGATCCAGAGAGGTGGCATGGCCATTCTGTGAAACGCTCGGGGAGGGGGAGGGGTACTCTATTGTCTTCTTTTATTTTTAGATTTTTAATGGGGTTAGGGAAGGAAGCCACGGGTTTGGGGATGGAGGCTGGGAGGAGGGTGAGGGACAGATTTTTAGTGAGGCTAGTGGGTTGGAGGTTTGGGGTCAGCCAAGCCGGTGAGTACGCCTGGGGGGACCCGGGGGACCGGGGGTTGGGGAGGCAACTAGGGTTAGAACGACCGAGGTGGACCTTATTGGCACCGTAAGTGGGAGGGGCAGATATGGCAAGGGTAGAAGGCCATATCAGGTTAGGGGATCGCGGGTCCGCTATCTCCAAGCGGTAACATGCTCTGACCCTCTCGACCTGTCTTGCAGGCCTGGTTGTGCAGAGTCTCAGGCCCTGAGCACCCGGCTGATGTTATGCAATGCCAGGTCTGTTATAAATAAGGCCCCCCTGATTTTCGATCTGATTCAGGATGAGGGCGTGGACCTGGCAGAGGTCACTGAAACCTGGTTGGGCCCAGAGGGGGTCTCCCCCTGGTAATGATGTGCCCACCAGGTTTCCAGGCATTTCATCGGCCGAGGGCTCAGGGTAGGGGTAGTGGAGTGTCGGCAATTATTAGGGAGGATCTTTATCCTAGGGAGGCCATTGTACTTCAGATGGCTGGCTGTGAGTCCCTCTTTGTGAAGTGGGGTCAGAGAGGTCAGATGGCCTTTTGATAATGTACCTGGCTCCCTGCCACCCTGCCCGGGCTCCTGGCGGTGGAGACATCCAGACTGTTAGTCATGGGTGACTTCAACCTGCCTTCGCTCGGTGAATCCTCTGGGGCAGCCCGAGAGTTCTTGACTTCCATGACAGCCTTGGACTTGACCCAATTAGTTTCTGGGCCCACTCACACGGGAGGACACCCGCTGGACCTGATTTTTGCCTCTGGACAGTGGTTGAATGATCGGTTAGGGGATATAGTTGTTAAACCCTTGTCATGGTCTGATCATTCTCTCCTTAGACTAGACTTCTGTACCGCCATTCCACATCACAGGGAGGCAGAGCCAAGGAGATAGTTCCGCCCCAGGCGCCTGATGGATCCTGAACGGTTCCAAACGGAGCTTGGGCCATTACCTGAAACTCTGGCTCATAACTCGGCCACAGACTTGGTAGCCGCCTGGGATAGGCTGGCTGCCGAGGCTCTGGACTGAGTTGTGCCTTTGCAACCTCTGACCCGGCAGAGATCTCACTCAGCTCCGTGGTTTACGGAGGAGCTGAGGGAGATGAAATGCCGGAAAAGATGTCTGGAGGGCGTCTGGAGGGCCAGTCGTGCTGAGTCTGATCGAATACAGGTGAGGTCCTATATTAGGACCTACCTAGTGGCGATAGAGGCGGCGAAGCATTCTCACTTCTCCGCCCTTATTGCATCGGCAGAAAATCGACCCGCCGCCCTGTTTAGAGTAACCCGCTCCCTGCTTGGGCCGGGTGCATGAGAGGATCTCCTGCAGGGTAGGGCAGAGGAGTTTTCTCGATTTCTGCACGATAAAATCGCTCAGATTCGGGACGGGCTGGACTCTAGTTGGGAGGTCCCGGGGGAGGTGACCACGGTGAGTCTTGAGATGGTTATCTGGGACGAGTTTGACCCTGTGACCGCCGAAGGTATAGACAGGTTGCTGGGGTGGCTGAATGCCACCACATGTTTATTGGACTCTTGCCCCTCCTGGCTGGTTTCTACTGCCAGAGAGGTGATGCAGAGTTGGCTCCAGGGAATTGTTAATGCTTCTTTGGTGGAGGGCTCGCTGCCCACCGCCTTGAAAACAGCGGTGGTGCGACCCCTCCTCAAGAAGCCCTCCCTGGACCCAACTCTTTTGAACAACTATCATCCTGTCTCCAACCTTCCCTTTGTGGCGAAGGTTGTTGAGAGTGTGGTGGCATGTCAGCTTCCACAGTAGCTGGAGGAAGATACGTACCTGGATCCCTTCCTATGCCCTTCAGGCCCGGGCATAGTACTGAAATGGCATTGGTCCCATTGGTTGATGATCTCTGGAGGGCCCGTGACAGGGGTTATTCCTCTGTCCTGGTCCTATTAGACCTATCAGCGGCTTTTGATACTATCGACCATAGTATCCTATTGTGACAGTTGGGGGGGGTTGGGGATTGGAGGCACTGTATTGCGGTGGTTCGCCTCCTTCCTCTCTGACCGCCTGCAATTTGTGTTGGCGGGGGAGGAGAGGTCCACCTCTAGGTCCCTCGATTGAGGGGTGCCTCAGGAGTCAGTCCTCTCCCCTCTCGTTCAACATTTATGTGAAGCCGCTGGGGGAGATCATCTGTGGTTTTGGGGTGAAGTGTCATCTGTACGCTGATGATACTCAGCTGTATATCTCCACCCCAAGCCACCCCAACGATGCTATGGAGGTCATGTCCCATTTCCTGGAGGCCATGCGGAACTGGATGGGTGGGAACAGCCTCCGACTCAACCCTTCCAAGACTGCATGGCTGTGGTTTCTGGCATCCTGATATAGCCAGATAATTCCTTCGCTAGCTATTGGGGGTGAGATTTTGCCCCCTTCAGAGAGGGCTCGCAATCTGGATGTCCTCCTGGATGTATGGCTGTCCCTGGAAGATCATATTACAGCCGTCTCCAGGGGGGCATTTTATCAGGTTCACCTGATTCGCCAGATGCAGCCCTTTCTGGATCAGGATGCCTTACGCACGGTCACTCATGCCCTGGTCACCTCCTGACTGGACTATTGTAACACCCTCTACATGGGGCTCCCAAGTGGGAGCATCCGGAGGCTTCAACAGGTACAGAATGCGGCCGCACAGGTGGTTATGGGGGCGTCAAGGTTTTCTCATGTGACGCCCCTGCTGCTCAAGCTACATTGGTTGCTGGTGGCCTCCCGGGTGCACTTTAAGATCTTAGTGCTAACTTTTAAAGCGCTCCATGGCATCGGACCAGGATATTTACAAGACCACATTCTGCCAGTTTCCTCTCACCGACCGGTGCGCTCTCATAGGGAGGGTCTCTTGCGGGTCCCGTCGGCATCTATGTGCCGGCTGGTGACCCCGAGGAATAGGGCCTTCTCTGTGGGGGCATTCGCCCTCTGGAATGGGTTGCTTCCAGAGTTGCGTACAGCACGGACCTGGGGACCTTCAGGCATGCCTTGAAAACCTGGCTCTTTGACCAGGCCGGCTTGAGCTGATTTTAGATTGGGGTTTTAAATTGGGGGTTCCTAATGGCGATCAGAGGGTTGGGGTATTTTAATTTTAGGTTTTATAGTGGGGGTTTTAACCTGTTTATTACAGCCAGATTATTTAATTCAGTTTTAATTTTTGTATATTTTAATGTTATTTTAATTGGATGGCTGTACACCACTCCGAGTCCTTCGGGAGAGGAGCGGTATATAAATATCTATCTATCTGTCTGTCTGTCTGTCTGTCTGTCTGTCTGTCTGTCTGTCTGTCTGTCTGTCTATCTATCTATCTATCTATCTATCCATGGTTTAATGAAAAAATCCCACAAAGAAATGACATAATCACTTAGCATGTTGTACAAACCCATAGCTGAGAAGTTTCATAATGTAATTCAGATCCAGTAACAAACTGAGCATTGCTGCTTCTAGGCATTCCATGTTTTTCATCTTGATTTGCATTCTACTTAGGACAAAGAGTAGTTGAATAGCTGTTGATCAGATGAGATGGCCATTCATTATATCTGTATCCTCTGCTGGATACAAGAAGTTTTGTTGGATGGTGACTCAGCAGCCGGTTAAATATTGAATGTGAGTCTCCTACAGTCTGACTAAGTAGTTCCCAGGGGTATTCTCCCTCAGCAGACAGAGTCCTCCCTTCTATCTCTGTAACTTGTTGTTCACTATTTTTGGCCTGAGAGGAATCAAATTCTTTTAAAAGGAATCTTCCAGGAAAAATCTGATCCTGAGGAATACTGAGAACTTCAGATACATGGGGCAAGATATAAGCAAATTCAGCTTGAGTAGTAGCACAACATTGTTACGGTTGTGGGACAATAACTTATTTTCAAAATTCCTGAATGTTAAGCCAACATGGGATATAGCATTTATTTATATATTTTATATGGTGGCTGATTCTCAAATTATTCTTGATGACTATCAATGTTAAAAACAGCAACAAACACAATTAAAGTCCAGGAAAAGGATAAAATGAAAAACATTCATATATATCTGCAGCACTAGGATCAAAATTCTCTTCACATAAATGTAGCCTTAAATGGCCATCTATCTTTGACTTAGCATATTTTAATTTTTTTTCATTACAATCCAAACAAATTAATACAGGGAATTAATTGATGGTTAAACTGCCATTAACAAATGGTAGCCATGGTTCAATTTGAAGTACAAACTTCACATTTTACCCTGAGCTAACAATAAATTGAGATACTATTTTGTGAATTAGATCTCAAAAATACAGTCATAAAGTAATACTTTTATTAGGAATAACCAAAACTTAGTGTTGAATAGAATGCTTAGAACTATTTAATGGAACACTTTCCTCTTATAATTATGGTATGAATTAAGTCTATAATAGATAAGAATAGAATCCCAGCCCCTGCTTGCAATCTATTATGCACCCATAGTGACTTTGTTCTCACACTATATCATGAGCAACTAAAGCAGGGTTTACGGTACATGAGCCATGCATTCTCTAAGGGTTTCTTTTGCAGCTCAAAGAGTTGGATTATCGCTTCTTTTATATATTTTGGAGTAATAAAGGCTAATAGATTCTGCAGAAGGTTTTGGCACCATTTCATCATTTGAAAGCCAAAATCTAAAATAGCTAGAAATAGCCTTAGCTACTTTATGACTATAATGATGCAAAATGCTACATTTCCTGCAACTATCAGTGGGGTAAAAAAAAAATGTTCCCCATCTCCCAGAAAGCAGCACATCAGTAGTTTTCGGAATTAACTGAGTAGCCTGGGTTTGTATTTCCAATAACATTTTAGAGAAATGAGTGTCTCTCTTACAAACAAAATAGAGTGAGGACCTAATTTTCTTCAAAAAGATTATACAAATAGTTAGACATTGGTAGTTCCAGGTGGTGTAATGGTTAAGGCACCAGACTAGAAAGCTGAAGAATATGAGAAAGTCTCTATTTAATCATGAAAGCCAATTGGATGACTTTAAGCTAGTCACTCTCTCGCCCAAGACACTTCACAGGATTTAGTAGACTTAGTTTGGAGGGGAGCAGGTGTGAGTAGTAGCCAGCATATTATATATGAAATGGTTGGCCACAAGGCAGCAGATGGTATAGTGTGCAGTCTAAGCCTTGGATAATGGTTGCAGAGGAGTGAAGAGTTTATTTTTAGAACACCTTTATTTTAAAAATCTGCTCATTGCTTCAGACTAAAACCTTTCTAATTTAGAACAGTCTTGATTATCAAAATCTGTTTAAAACTACTCAAACCCCCCTTATTTATTTCCACAATACTTTATTGTCAAAGTCTTACTGCACTACTACTGTGTGGCAGAAACATCAGGTGCATTTCTCATGTTCTGCAGAGGGCAGGAAATTTAATAATTTTCATGAAACATTCATTCATACCTTCTCAATATCCCATAGCTGGGAATTCTTTTAAAAAATGTTTTTAGGAAATTCAAATCATTTCCAAAGGTACTTGGTTTTTGTTTTTCAAAAGGCAATTGCATTTTCTTTCTTTTTTTTTCCCATTGAAAAATGTTTTGCTTCTCATCCAAGACGTTTCTTCAGTTATAACTAACTGGTGGGGAATGGAAGGATTCATGTTCCTAATCGGTTGTTAGCATTCTGAGGGTCAGTTGTTGATGCTCTGAGAGTTTTTGAGGCCCCTTGGGGAACTGTTCGTCTTCCCGGATACTACTGCCACTCAGGACACTCAGAGTTAAATGGAAAAATTAGGAATAATACACTTAGTAGACCAGCAATATGACAAGAATAATGCTAAGTAAGAATACCAGTTTGTTTTGGTGGCTTCTTTGGAGCTGACAGGGCCAAACCCCATTACAAAAACAACTGGGTTTATATAGCAGTTCTTCATTATCAGATACTGTTTGTAGAAATTGCATCCTAAAAAATGAGCATATAAAAACTTTTTTAAAAAAATACCATGGAGACATTAAACAGGAGTTTTCAATCAATTTCAGTTACAGAAAGTAGAGACAGGGCAAGCACTTATCATGGATTAATTAAAAGAAAATAGAAATGAGCTAGGGTGCGATAATTCCTAGGGTAGTATAATTCACACAGTGAACATGCTCTTGTTTAATGAAAGAAAAACTTTAATTCAAATGTATTTTGAAATAATAACCACCTCTGCAAGTAATAAGTGAATAATTACAACCAGGTAAAAATATACTCCAGAGCAGATCCAACTTTTTTATTTCTCACCTACGCAAGTAACAATGAAGAGAAATTTTCATGTTGGATTTATTGAGGAAATAAATGTGCAAAACAAGATAGATGTGTGAGGACCTTGGTGCTCTCTGAGCTTGATTGTTTTCTTGTAGGTGTTTCATTACCAAACCAGGTAA
This sequence comes from Bungarus multicinctus, assembly GCA_023653725.1. Taxonomy (NCBI): domain Eukaryota; kingdom Metazoa; phylum Chordata; class Lepidosauria; order Squamata; family Elapidae; genus Bungarus; species Bungarus multicinctus. Next base: position 96,841,012 of record CM042838.1, on the reverse strand, counting down.
CATCATCAGTGCTAACAGGGAGTGGATTTTGTTTTCATTTTATATACCAGTGGCTTACTTTTTTAGTGTTGATGGCAGTGGTCTTGATGGTTCTTTGGGAGGACTGTCATTTACTGTTAGCTTGTTTGCTGGTTTCTTGATTGGGATATTGTTTGTTTCTTAATAGTTGGTCTAATATTAATCTTGGTGTTAATCTCTACTCATCTGGGTAATGATAGAGGTGTCAAGGAATGACCAATACCTCTCCAAGAACACTGACAGGGCAAGTCACCAGTATATGAGAACAAACTCCACTCCCTACTAATACTGATAATTTTATCTTGTATGGTTATGAAATGTTCGCAAGAAAACAACCAAGCACCAATAATCCCCACAGTTCAACCCTGAGCTAGAAATATTATCTTGTAATACTGTACTATGTACAAGATAGGAGTGCTTAGATGAAAGCTCATCATCATGATCTATTGATATTGTAGATTTCTTTGTGAGATATTTATTTCAGAATTTTACATTTCTAGAATTTTGACTAACAATATCATTTTTTCTTAGGAAGTCTTAGAATTATTTTTCTTAAAAGAACAAATGGGTCATTTTATCTTTACTATTAAAAGCCATTTTCTTAGCTCAGTATGATGCCTTGTTGTTAAATTCTAAGTATACAGTTAATTGTAAGAGTTTCACCAGAGTTATAATTTTTAAGTTTCCATATTAAAATACAGGTAGAGATTTAGTTCAAGACAAGCAAATTATCAAAGCCAAATAAGCCTGCATTGGTTGATTACACAAAAGACAAGCAAGTACAAATCTTGATGCAAATTAAAAATGAAACTTACTGAATGTGCAAGAAAATATGAATGAATATTGAAATATGAATATTGAAAAAAGTAATAAAAGGAAGACTAGAATTCTGGCAAGGAAAAGCATTGCACAGTCAATTTCTACAAAAGGAAAAAGTAGATAAGATCTAGTAATGGTTTGCAACTGGAACACTAGAAATAAATAAAGAAAGAAAGAAAGAAAGAAAGAAAGAAAGAAAGAAAGAAAGAAAGAAAGAAAGAAAGAAAGAAAGAAAGAAAGAAAGAAAGAAAGAAACTGAAGACTTGATTTCTGTTTAAGAGCAAGCTATTTAAACTAATGCAATCAAGACAAGAATTGAAAAATGGTCAAATGATTCAGTTTGTGCAAAGAGGCAAAAACAGTAAATCACATATTCAGCTTGTGCAATAAGATTGTACAAATTGATTATGAATAACAAATTAATAGAGCCATCAAAATGATTCATTGGAACATCTATAAAATTTATCATGTGTCAGTAAAGAAAAGTTGATGGGAATATAGAATTGAAAAAAAAATAGAAAAAAAAATGAGCAAGTTAAAATATTGTGGGATTTCCAAGTACAAATGGATTGTTTTGGTTCATAACATATCAGATATAATTTTGCTTGAAAAGAAGGAAGTATGGATAATTGATGTGACAATACCAGGGAATAGTAGAATAGAAGACAAAAAATTGGAGAAGACCACAAAATAGCAAGATATGGAAATTAAAATTGAAAGATTATTGCATAAATCAACCATTACTGTGATTATTGGCACACTGGGGGAATACCAAATATTTATCCAGGCAGTCTCTGAAAATCAGACATGATTGAATGGAAAAATACTTACTAAAGTTTGGGAGAACTATATACAGTAAATAAGAGACATGGTAGCCAGTGGTAAGAATGCAGTAGTGCAGGCTACTTCTGCTAATTGCTGTACTGTCAACTTCAAACCAAATCTGGCCTCAGCCATTGTTCTGTTCCTCAGTTGCCACGCAGAGGGGAAAGGAGGGAAGGAAGTTGGTATGCATTACTGGCTAGCCACACAGTAGAGTACTTTGATGTATGCAATGGAGCATTGTCCTGCATAAAGATCATAGTGGTCTTGAAAGATGCAGACTTTTTCCTGTACCACTGCTTGAACAAAGTGTTTTCTAAAAACTGGCAGTAGGTTTGGAAGTTGATTTTGAGTCCATATTCAACCCAAAAAGGTCCAACCAGCTCATTTTTAATAATGCCAGCCCATACCAATACCCTTCCTCCATCTTGCTGGTGTCTAACTCGAAGTGGAGCTCTGTGCCCATTACTGATCCAGCCACAAGCCCCATCTATCTGGTCCATCAAGAGTCACTCTCATCTCATCAGTCCATAAAATCTTTGCAAAATCTGTCTTCAGATATTTCTTGGCCCAGTCTTGCCATTTCAACTTACATGTCTTGTTCAGTGGTGGTCAGGTTTCAGCCTTCCTTACCTTGGCCATGTCTCTGAGCACCAAAAACCTTGTACTTCTGAGTACTCCAGAGAGGTAGCAGCTCTGGAATATGACAGCACTGGAGGACAATGGATTTCTGGTAGCTTCACATTTGATTCTTCTCAAATCTTTGGCAGTTAATGTGCATCTTTTTTTTTGCAACACGTTTCTTGTGAATCTGTTGTCTATTTGCAACGAAACATTTGATGGTTCTGTGGTCATGCCCCAATATCTTAGCAATTTCAAGAGTGCTGCATCCCTCTGAAAAACTTTTTACAATTTTTGATTTTTCAGTCAGTTAAATCTCTTTTTTAGCCCATTTTGCCTGAGGAAAAGAAGCTGCCTAATCATTATGTATACCTTGATATAAGGTGTTGATCTCCTTAGATCACACCCAGGGGTGGGATTCAAATTTTTTAACAACTGGTTCTGTGAGCATGGCTTAGTTAGTGGGCGTGGCTTGGTGGTCATGTGACTGTGTGGATGTGGCTTGGTGGTCATGTTATTGGCTGGGCATGGCCATCTAAATATCATTCACATCGAGGCACGCATCTCCTCGCCTGGCCTCTCATGACTGTGGGGAAGCTGCAACAGTCGTAAGTGTGAAAAATGGTCATAAGTCATTTTTTTCAGTCCTACTGTAACTTTGAAAGGTCACTCCACACAAGCAAAGTACCAGCAAAGGAGGGAGAAAAAACTCCAGAGAAGTTCCAGAGACAGGAAGTCTAGTCCTGCCAAGAATGTAATAAGGGTTAACGGAGAGGCAGTTTCTGTAAGCAACACCAGAATGTTTCCCTCCTGCCTTCCTTACAGGATTAGGCCAGTAATTTCTTCTAACAACCGGTTCTCCAAACTGTTTAGAATGTTAACAACCGGTTCTAGCAAATAGGTGTGAACTGGTAGAATCCCACCCCTGGCTACACCTGATCTGCATATATCTACTATTCATTTAAGTTTATACAATTTGAGGTGTAAAATATGCATACAAAGGATGATATGGTCAAAATACTCACTTGCCTAATAATTGTGCACATGGGGTATACTTTAATCATGTTTGCATTAGATAAGTATATAATTACTAAATGTTATAGTGAAAACTTTTTCTTTTTTTCTTTTTGTTTTGTTAAAGAATTTTTAATGTGTTGGATTATTTTGAGAACATATGTATTTGCATTATAATTATTTTAGTGTTTTGTTCCCCTTTTCTTTTTTCTGTGATTGTTTTAAAAGCAATAAAAATAAATAATAAAAAGATAACATTCATCATCAGCAATATCTCTGGATTTTCAAGCCTGGAAGCATCTGAAGTCAATCTACAGGTTAGAAATGTTGCTTATTTGCCATACTGCAGTTCCATGGTATAGTCATATTATTTGACACCATTGGGTAGTAAAATGAATAAAATTTATTAGTTACTGGTGACATATTAATGGAATATGTGTCAATGTGATACCCATGTGGAAAAACAAAATAATTAGAAACATCTTTATTTTGTTTAGAATACCGTGGACCTGTTTTCATATCTTTTTTTCTGATGCTCCTGAGTGTTATTATTCTCAGTAGCATAGAATCTTGGTTGTCATTTGAAAAGAATATTAATGCTACATTCAATTGGCATGCAAATGGGTTCTTCAAGATAGGAACAACGTAATGTAGAATGTGGAAGAATTTTGGGAGATTTGAATGTCTCTGTTTACATTTCTTTTACAGAAGCTTTCTTTTATATAGCTCCTCAACATAGAAAGCTCTTGGACTTTGCTTTCTTTTCTTTTTTTCTTTTTTCTGCAAACCAGCAAGCAGATGCATATTTTGCATAAAATATAGGTTTTTTTTAATCAACTACCCATTTATATGGATGATGGTACTTAGCATTTTATATTTTGTGAAGTGAGGAATATGGGATATTTATTCTCAATTTTCTGTGACAGCGAACGAGGCAGGGCACTGAGTAGATGATATTCCCTATTGATCAGCTGGAGGATGAGCAATGGTTGAGTCATAAAATCAGCCACAATGATGACAAATGAGGGTCAGATTCAGACGGCTTTGTCACATACCAGAGAACAGAAACCCTCTTGGTGAAGATGTTTTCCAAGTGTTCAGTCTGTTACCCAAGCTTGCAATTACTTTATGATGTTCTTGCAAACAGGCATGTCAAATTAAGATATGACAAAAAAAAATCCCTTCTATTTGTATCATGACAATGGGAACAAAATAATAATTTAAAACATGCGTCTACTTGTTTAATTACAGCTGACATTAAAGTTCACATTTTCTGAGAACTATTTATGAACATTAATAACTGTAGGGATTTTCTCTGCACTAGATGACTTTTATTGGAATAAAACATTTAGAGCTGGTTACACATAATTATATTGAAAAGTATGTTAATTGTAAGCAATAAAATTCTATATAATGATGTTCTAAATCTTGAAGGCTATAGTGATTTTTAACATTGTTTTTTTCCCCTTATTATGATATTAAAGTAGAGGATATAGAAGAACAACAGATTTTATTGTGCAAAATAAATTGCAACTGTTTTGAGTGTGGATTTGGAGTGTGGATTTTTAAAATGCTAGATTATAAAAGTGGCAAAGATGTTGGGGATCTCTGAAAATGGATTTTAAAAATGCAGTAATATAACAAACAGTAGGATGGAAAACAATGTCAAATGGATTTACAAATGAAACCAGTTTCTAACTTAAAAATTATAAATAATAAATCAGAAGAGTGTCTTTGAAAGCCTTCTTACTTTACAAAAGAAATGGGTTAATCAAGGAAGCTGTTTCTGAGAGGAAACAAAGATAAAGTATTCAACCTGTTCTAGGAAGAAGATAAAGAGAATGTGATAAGATATCACCAATCTGGCACATATTATCATCTGTGGTAAACTTGTGTTAAAGCAAAAAAAAAATTGGGCAAAAATACACATGTGATTAGAAAATGGTGTTAGGAAAACATGTAGATCTTAAACCTGAACTTTTTTTTATTAGGTATAGTACCAGGTATAGTAGCAGGTATAGTACCAGAAAAAAAAAAGATAAACGAAGTGTATATTTAATATTGCATGTATTAACATTGAGGATTGTATTTCCTCGGCATTGGAAAAATGAAGAAATACCACTAAATGAAGAAATGTTAAGAATAAGGGCTGAAGAGGTATGATTACCTAACCTGACCCTCTGTGAGTAGCCAGACAAAGGCAGATTGAATTAGAAAGCCCAAGGTCCAGAAGTTTAGACACTAGTCTATGTGGAAGAATTGTGTTAAACGCAGAACTAAAATCCACAAAAAGCATCCTCACATATCCCCCTCCCCCCCCGCTGTTCTAGATGAGTCAGAGCAGTGTGAAGAGTGATGGCTATAGCATCCTCTGTAGATCTATTTTTTCTGTATGCAAACTGGTGTTTATCAAATGTGGAAGACCAGAAATGATGTTGCAGCAGACCAATTTCTCAAAGCACTTCATGATGATAGGAGTGAGTGCCACTGGTCTGTAATCATTGAGGTTATTGATAGAGAACTTTTTTGACAGCGGAACAATGGTGGAAGCCTTCAAACAAGATGGAATAGTGGCCTGGGATAAAGACCGATTGAAGATCCTGGTAAAGACTCCAGCCAACTGATCAGCACAGTCTTTAAGCACTCGACCAGAGATACTGTCAGGACCGGCAGCCTTTCTAGGGTCCACAGCCCTCAGAATGCTCCTCACTTCCTGTTCCTCCACAATGAGGTAGGGGCTACAATTGGCTGTTGGTTGCATTTTATATGTCTCTGATGTCTCCACTTCAAAGCGAGAAAAGAAATGATTCAATTCCTCTGCCAATGAAGCATCACCCTCAGTAGGAATGACATTGATCGGTTGATGGTTTGTAATTTGTTGAATCCCTTGTTGTACCTGCCTCATGTTATTGCTATAAAAATTATCCTCAATCTTCCTCTTATACTCAGTCTTGGCCTTCCGAATACCTTTCTCCAGATTAGCTCTGGCAACACTGTATCTTGCTCCATCACCGGACCTATCACGCAAGAGGTGCTGGGCTTCCTTGGTCATCCAGGGTTTCTGATTGGGATAGCTCCTAATACATTTATAAACAGTGATAGTATCTGTGCAGTGTTTGATACAGCACAGAACAGTTGCAGTGTGCTCCTCTAGGTCAGGTTGGTAGAAGACGTCCCAATTTGTGTTCTCAAAACAATCCTAAAGTTGTTGGGAAGCATCTTCTGGCCAAGATTTCACTGTCTTTATTATAGGCAGAGCCTATAATAGATGTACACTAGTGCTAAAAGCAGTGACATATGGTCTGATTGTCCCAAATGTGGTAATTGTATAACCTTATAGCCATGTTTGATGTTGGTATATACTTTGTCCAATATATTTGCTCCTCTAGTAGCACACTTAACATGGTGATAGAATTTAGGGAGCTCTCCTTTTAAATCAGCTTGATTAAAATCCTCTGCTATGATATGCACAGCATTAGGATACTTATTCTGCTGATTACTAACAATGTTATATAAGAATTCCAAAGCTATGGTATATTGGCATCAAGTGGGACATAGACTGCAGTAATCAAAACCATGCTGAATTCCTGCGGAAGATATAAGAGTCATATACATTTAAGAATCATATACTCCAGATCCATGGAGCAGTGGCTGTCTACAGTCTTTGTATTGATACACTACTTTTGTTCACATAAAGGCTTAAACCTCCCCCTTTGTTCTTGCCAGAATCTCTACTCCTGTCCTGCCTGTGAGCTATGTAGCCTTCCAGCTCAACAGGTGCATCTGAAATGAGTGAATGAAGCCAAGTTTCTGTGATTAGCAAAACACAGTAGTTCTTGATTAATTTAGTCTTTGCAATCTGTAGCCTTAATTCATACATTTTGTTAGCCAGAGATCTTGCATTGGTAAGAAATATACTTGGAATTGAAGGCTTGTGTGGAAACTTACTCAGCCTAAAGAAAACCCCAGCACAACATCCTCTCTTCCTCTTCCTGTTCCTCTTTCTCTGCCTCTTCCTCCTTCCTACAGGGATAGTGATCCATGTCTCCCCCAGGGGCCTAGCTGTCTCCTTCGGTATGTTATGAGAATGTATAAAATCGTTTGTAATAGCCTTTTCACATTTCAGTCCAATTTGTAGCAAGGCTTGTCGACTATGGATGACCCTTGCCCCACAGGATTCAATCAAGGAAAGGATCCAAAACACACACAGAACCATACACATCATACACATGGCTCTTTGACCAGGCCAGCTTGAGCTGATTTTAGATTTGGGTATTTTAATTTTAGGGTTTATAGTGGGGGCTTTAACCTGTTTTACAGCCAGGTTATTTAATTCAGTTTTAATTTTTGTATATTTTACTGTTTTAATTGGATGGCTCCAAGTCCTTCGGGAGAGGAGTGGTATATAAATAAATATCTATTCTATTCTATATACTGAAAGAAGGAGCGGTTAGCCACAGCATCCATGTGCACAGCCATCTTGAAAACCATATTGAAAACAATAGTTGGAAAAATGGGGTAAAGATTAGGAATATAATTTGTATTGTTAAGCAAACAAAATAACCTAATATCTAATAAATAAATAATAATGGATCAGTGCTGGTCTTTTCATGGAAAGTATTATTAAATAAATGAACTGATCGTAAAATAAATTCAGCGGTACCTCATTAACTTTTAAAAGATAATAACCAACCTCCAGAATATGAATCAAAGCCTATAATTTATAGTTTGAGCTCTTATTTGTTATACTTGTTTCATCAATTGCTTCTTAGATTTTATATTATCCTGTGATTGTGATCTTTGTGATTGTGATTGATGTCTCAAGCGGTGTTTTCCTGTGCAAATGCTTTATTTATTTTGACTATAGCAAAGCAACCACTTATTCTTCACTAAGCAAAGTTTAGTATTGTAATATTGGATTTAGCTTTGTAGTCATAAAATATGTGCCAATTAATTATAAAATGTTTGGTTTAAATTTGGGAACAGGGCCTATACTTAGCATAAAATTAGGTGTGGTTCACAATTTCAGATATTTTTAAAAAATCTATATATCTCAAAATTTCATTCATGTTTTCATGTTGAAATTTATTTTTGCAAGTAGCAAGAAAAAGGGTCATGGTTAAGGTTTCTCTTTATTTACTTTCTCTCTTTTTTACACTGGAGTGTGAGTTAACGTAACAGGATTTATGTATGTAAGTTTAGTATGATTCTTGCTGGAGACGTATAAAAGAATTCAATCTCTTGATGCAGATGGTATGTTAGAATCAAGAGTACAAACAAACAGTCCTCTGGTGTTCTGCCAGGCTTTGTAAGGAAACATTTCATGCTGTGAAACTATCTATTAATAATGTAGATGCTTAACAGCCAGATACCAAGTGTATCATATATAAAAGGGTGCTAATTCAACATTGTAGTGGTAGATCATGTTAGGTAAAGGAGAAAAACAGATCTGTACTGCACATAAAAATAGTCGTGATAATATGATGTATACTTCCACTGACATGAACTTTCATTTACCCTACTAGAAGTTTTTTTTTCTCTTTTCTAAAGAGCATTTTTATATGTTGATTCCTGAAGACTTTGTGGCCAATCCCTGCAGTTTCCCTACAAGATTTCAGAAGCAGTTTGCCATTGCCTCCTTCCTAAGGCTGAAAAAGTGTGACGAATCTAAAATCGCCCAGCCAGCTTTATCCTTAAAATGGAAGTATAATTCATGGTCTTCTGGTTTCTAATTGGTGTAACACCTAAAAAGCCATAATCTGGGAACAAGGAATAGAGTTACATCAAACCATGAGCAAAGGAAATTGACATCATTGGTGGCTGAAGGACAAAGTTAAGAGAGTTCAGGACATGTTATGATGGAAAAACAAAGATGCAAAGTTAGAAATTGTATCCCATACATGGATGAGTGTAGAGTTAGAGCAAGAGGAAGTGGTTTCAAGAGGTCCTTCCCTCCATACACACAGTAGTGTGAGACTCTGGAAGTTTTCAAGCCATGTTTATGTGTATACCTCACTGAACACTATATGAGAAAACTTCAGTATGTATGTGTGTATGCGTGTGTACAGGTAGTCCTCGACTTACAACCACAATTGAGCCCAAAAATTATGTTGTTAAGTGAGACAGTTGTTAAGTGAGTTTTGCCCCATTTTACAACCTTTCCTGCCACAGTTGTTAAGTGAATCACTGAAGTCAATAAGTTAATAACATAGTTGTTAAGTGAATCTGGCTTCCCTGTTGACTTTGCCTGTCAGAAGGACACAAAATGTACAAATATAGATTAGATATATAGATGATGATATAGATATTGCATCACAGCATTTTCTAATAAAAGAAAAAATAGGAAAAGATATGACAAAGCTAATTATAAAATCTCAACTTCTACAGATATTAATGCAGTCCAGAGCGTGCCATGTTCTTTGTTTATGTTTACAAAACCAAAAGTGCTTCCACTTTGAAGGAAAAGGGAGAAGGAAGTTAGTTCTGTGTAGGAGAAATGATACCAGCCAGGAGCATCTAGCAGTCAAGATGGCAACCACAAGCATGGGATTGAAGCTCTACCAGAAGAAAATGGAAACTTAGCACATTATATCTTGGGGCAGGTAGCTCTTTGAACTTTTGTTCATATTGTTGCAGTAACACAGTTGGATTAACCAAGTAGGGATCATTACTATTCATAACAATTACACTAAAGTATCCTGAATATTTCCTTCATTCTTTAATTCTTCTATATGAATTTAATCTATGGAAAAGTTTGCTTTGAATAATAAGACACATTTGAAATGGAGACAATACAAATTCATCCCCAATAGTCTGCGCCTGTCTTCAACAGTGAAGGAACACAGGACAGAAAACATCCTGTAGCCAAGAAGGCTCCACACACATTTGCACTACTCAGGTGACCCTGAGGACACAGATAAACCTCCAAGTGGCCTCAACAACTCTTTAAAAGAGTGCGAATGACCAGCTGTCCTCAAAGAATATAAATCCTTCCATTCCTCGCCATCCAGTTAGAGCTGAAGAAGTTTCTTGGATGAGAAGCAAAACATCTTCAAAGAAAAACAAGAAAGTCCAGTTGCCTCCTGAAAAAGCACCTTTGGGACTGCTCTACTTAGTATTTGAAACATATAACAAAGCTTCCTTTCTGTTCAGTTGATTATATAATTCCTTCCAATGCCACAACTCAGTGTCTGTGTGATATTTTGCATTCTAAAAATCATTCATTTGTGCTTAATTAATTAATTAATTTATGCTGTTCTACTGGCAGGAGCAGTTTAAGATCAGGATTAAAAATGAAAAGGGATAAAGCTTAATTATGATTCATGTGGGGAAAATGCACAACAGCAGAAATCCGCCCCCCAAAAGTGTGCTTATTGCAATAGAATTAGAAATCTAAACTGAAATAGCTAGCAGTTACAGCAAAGCTATAGTTAAGTGCAGTGATGGTTGCCCACCAGGAGATATGAACCATTTAAAAAGAAACTTTTACAGAACAATCCCTTGTAAGAATATATAAAGAGAAAATTTTCTAATTTAAAAAGAGAAAGAATAGAAGGGAAATTGCATAGGAGACAATATTCCATGCCAATTTGCAATTGCCTGAACAGAAGATCTTACTTCATAGCAAACTTGCCCAAAACTACAACAAAAAGGCAATAACTACAAATTGCCCAAAACTACAAAGAAAAGGCAATACAGATAATGTTCATTTAAGGTTTTAGAGATCCAGTTCAAATTGTCAGCAAATTGGCCACTCTTACCTAAGTTGATCTTGATGTACCATAGTGATTGATGGATGGGTGCACTTTAGAGAAGTGCAAAATTAACAAATTCATCTCCTTTGAATTCTTCACCCAACCACGGCCATTCTTGTAGTCCCTATTCTTTTTTGTATTGTACTATCTTTCCAGATGGCTTGACTCTTGCAATCTAAAACAAATTTCAAACAAATTTCAAATTTATTGAACTGTACTGACAAAGAAATATAAGACAAAGAAGCAATAGATGCATGTGGCTGATTTTGAGCAGATTAAATGTAGAGAAGAATATTGGGCTATGAAGGATAGAATGTCTTCACTGCCTATCCACTCTTTAGTACCTCTGCATGTAACAAAGCTGTGGATCACATGACTAGACAAAATTGTACTACAAATAAACTGTTGTTCCATACTTCTGTTATGGAATTCTTTAATTATATTTAATTAAATATCTGAATGCTCTGCATTCTGACACTATTTCTACCTTCGCTGGACTGCTTTTTACCTTTTTTGCTGGACATCGTTTTTCACCCACTCCTAGTATATTACCATGCATAGGAGTAAGACTGGACAATCTAACATGCACTTTCTTTAAGCATTGAGAAAATGTCTTCTTAACATGCAAGCACTGGATATACAGCTTTGATATCTAAAAGAAAAAGAGATTTCTATTATCACTTTGAAGAAACTAGATTTTGATGAAAGCACAGCTGCTAAATTCAAACATGTTGATTTTTTTTTTTGGCTGCATTCATTCAGAAGACAGGAAGAGGACAGTGTTTCTGATATGTGCTTTGTAGGCAAATGAACAGAAATAGAACCAATTAACTAGCCTGGATCAATTTTCAATGAATACAAAGTTTTGTTACCAGTTAATTCTAGCAATAGCAAAGGTTGTCAGGTGTCATCTTTATTTTCTCTCTCCTAAAAGTAGAGAGAGAAAATGAAGTGAGGGAATAATAAGGAATTTTTCTGAGTATTTCTTTCAGAAGACAAAAGAAAAATAGAATGCATATTTACAGATTTATATCATTGTAAAAAAAGGGAAAGAGCTTCTGAATATATTTGAAGTAGTAGATTTTTCTGCATAACTGGAAGTATGTATGGAATTCTAAACTGATGATGGGTCAGTACTTTCAAGATCACTAATCAGGGTGCCTTTTGTGTGTGTGTGTGTGTTCTTGTGTGCGCGCGTGCGCACACACACACACACACACACATGCCTTCAAGTCAATGTTGGCTCCTGGTGACTGCCTAGACTGGTCCCTACAGTTTTCTTGACAGGATTTTGGAAGTGGTTTCCCCTTGCCTTCTTCACAGGGCTGAGAGAGAGTAACTGGCTTCAGCTGGCTTCTTGTCTAAAGTGGGACTAGAACTAACATCACTTGGCTTCTAAGCCCAGTGTTACTCTCTTTGGCATATGTTAGACCACTTGAAATGTCTAATTCATTTTCTCATTCATGGAAGTAATAGGAGAAAACTTGCATCCTCTAGAAAGATCATGACCATAAACCATTAGAATTATAAACTATCTTATACATACACATCAGATTTTTTAGGATTGGCTACCAACAATCTCATGCATTTGTGTTTTCAGCTTTGGCAGTGCCTCCTGTTTTAGCCTCAGTCTTTCCATTTCTTCCATGCAGTAACGATTACTTTAAGAACCTCTAGTTATTTGTTAGGAGACATGACATAAACCCAGCAACTAGTGGATGTGTATAGCCAAATATATTATTTTGTATTTGTTTTTAAAAAGCCCAATTGTCTTATATGCTTGGCTATTTCTTTAGCTCACGCAAAGTCACTTTGCAATACTGATCCAGCTACTGAAGGGAGTCTGTATGCTAACAATATTAATTAAGACCTCACATGTTTTTTCCACAGGAGACACATTAAAAGGTCCCATATGACACAGACTTGTATTGAAAGTTAGATTTTTCATTTGGCTTCCCCTCAGCAATGTGGTAACAGGCTATATGCATATAGAATAGAATAGAATAGAATAGAATAGAATAGGATAGGATAGGATAGGATAGGATAGGATAGGATAGGATAGGATAGGATAGGATAGGATAGAATAGAATGCTTTATTGGCCAAGTGTGATTGGACACACAAGGAATTTGTCTTGGTGTAAATACTCTCAGTATACATAAAGAAGGAACATTCGTTAAGAAGCAGATGGTCTCGTGAGTACATCTTTTACCAGGATAAATCTACTGCTTAGAAAATCTACATACATGTCCCCATAAGACATAGGGATAAGAGTGCTTCTGCAGATTTTATAAACAGTAGATTTATTTATTCATTCATTCATTCAATTTTTATAGCCATCCAACTCAACCAAGTGACTCTGGGTGGCTTAAAATTCTATAAAACAATTAAAAAAACTTTAAAAGAGTAAAAAGATCTACAAAATAAATGCAAACAACAGCTGAGATGATTCATCAATTAACAATAAGGCCAAAAAATGGGATGCTTCACATATTCCAAGTCTCAAGTCCGGGTACAAAATGAAGTTTTTAAAGCCTTGCAAAAGGCCAATAGAGGCCATTCTAATCTCCAAGGGGATTGTATACTCAGATATGAGCTGAATATCAATGATTGGGAAATATAAATGGAAAATGCTAGATCCTAGTTGCAGAATCCCCAATAGACTCTGACTCATCATTGTGAGCTATTTAGACCTTTGATCTAACTCACCAGGATTCATAAGGTAAGGATTTGTAGCCAGATACTGAAAAGCCATATATGAGCTACTTTGATCTCCTGCATATTCACCCATGTGACACATCCTCTGAATACATTACTCATGTGCTAGGTTTCATAAAGTAATGCCAGCTTAATTTTTTACATATTTTTCCCTGTACTGCTGCCTGATATTTTTATTTGCCAGGAAGAAAATCCCTATGGATTGGTGAGCAATGAGACAGTCTTCAAACAAAGGACATGTAATTTTCAGTTTTCAAAAAGATGTTTAAAAACTTATAATTTAAAATAGTACTTAATGGCTGTGTTTTGCTGAATATGTTGCCACTAATTTATTGTAAGAATGAATGCTAAGATCTATGATTATCTAGTTATCTGCCTTGAGTGGGCAGAGTTCAGAAAGGTGACTTAAAAGGTAATTTAAAATTTTTAAAGAGAGAAAATAGAATTGTATTGGGATTTGCCCAAGATATTTTTTGATCAAATAAAAACCCCAAAGCTAATACGTATGTGTGAAAATAAGATTTGGCAACTGGTACAGCACAAAGCCTTTTGACTGCAGCTGCTCAGAGAATGACCTATATCAAGAATTGTGTTACACTGCGCTGCCCTGAAACAATTTAGTGTACAGTAGAAGAAAATTACCTGCAGGGGTTAATGCCTAGTAATGCTTATTTTTCACACAAAATAAAAGTCACTTAATCTATGGGTACTTTGTACAATGAGTTCCAATGCTGTGATTATGTTTGATCAATCATGAGATCTTCTCTAGCCTGAAAATGAATTTTGTTAGAGTACCTAATTATGATAATGATAGCAAAGCACTTTTTCTAATTCACATTGCTAGAATTAGTCCATTGTTTCCATTTGGCTCATTCCATTAACAGGGCAGCTTTCCTAAGCCATAAAAATGATCGAATCACCCAGACTTCTAAGGCAGAGCTGTATCTCTTTTTGCAGCCCAAAGCTCACTGTCAGGCTTTGCGTCTTATGGCTCAAGCCATACTTTAAAACAGAGGTGGGGAATTATGGCCCACTTTATGACTCGTGTACTTCAACAGTCAGAATTTCTGAGCCAGCATGGGCCATCATTCCCCACCCCTGCTCTAAAACATGGATGGGCCCAGGATACATTTTTAATTTTAATTTAGTTTCACTGAAATGCAATTGAAATTAAAATGGTTTAATACAATGACTCTAATTATTTCTTCTATATTAAATAGTTCTCTCTTCTACTGCCTTGAAAATGATAAGTTGCCCACGTCCCCAACTTTTAGACTGGTTCTAGATGGCCCTGGAATATCTTCTTTTTGGTCTTGTTCTCAAGACTTTTAAAGATAAAGTGTTCAGTTCCCCAGCGTATTACATTAAATCCCCTCTTAGCAGGGATGGGTTGCTACTGGTTCTGCCTGGCTCTATAGAACCGGTAGCTCTGAAGAGCAGCAGACACTGAACCGGTTCTGTGTTTGCTGCTATTTGGCCTACCCATGCTCACGAAAAACATAGTCACTGAACCAGTAATAACACTGGTTGAATCCCACCCCTGCCTCTTAGCCTCCTTCATAATTTCAGCTTTTTATTAAAAACATTTGAAGGGAGAAGAATACAGGTTCTGTCCCTCCTCCAAGCTCTGAAAAGGGTTTGGCTGTCAGAGAATTGGGTAGCTGACATCTGTTAATATGCCAGAATGCTGGTGGCCCACAGAGCCATACTCAAAGCTGTGGGATGACCCCTATTGTTTGCTATTTTGTTAAGCAATTGTCTCTGTACGTTTTTGAATGATGAGAAACAAACAGCTGAGAAACAAATGAACTGCTTTGCCTTAACAAGAAAGGCAACAAAAATTACATGCTAATTTCTCTCTTCATCCTGTTAAAAAAACAGTAGAGTGTATTGAGCCAAAATGAAACTGAACAATTGTCTCATGAGCTTGCATAAGCTATTAAGGAAACTTAGGAAAATAGCTTCAGCAATAGTTATTTGCTCCCTATCATCTCTGCTAGTGAAAGCTAACAAGATCTAGCTGAGCTTCCTGGAGGCCAAACAACTTTTAAATGCACAATCAGAATCAACTGGGAAGAATATTTCTAAATGTAGACTCAATGATTAAGCCCTTGCCTCAGTAATGAATTGGACTTCTAGTTGAATGGCGGCAACAAATTCATGAAAGGGAAATAAAGAGGAATACAAGCAAATTATATAGTCACCTAGTTTTTCAGAGCACTGGCCTATCCTGGCTGCTTCATTTTGAAGGGGATTTAGACCAGGCATTGTTGTCTAAGTGCCCAATTTCTCCTCCTCAGGATGAAATATTCAAAGCTCTGATCTCTGGATTTCCAATGAATGTGGCCATCTGACCACTCTAGGGAGAGTTTCCTCCAGAATGAAGTCTCAAAGGTGCTTTTTCAAGAGGCAGCTGGACTTTCTGGTTTTTCTTTGAAGATGTTTCACTTCTCATCCAAGAAGCTTCTTTCTGCTCTGCTCTGTTCTGGTGAGAGTCAGAGAAGAAGCTCTCTGAGAAAAAGAAGAACCTCATCTAAGAAGCTTCTCCAGTCAGAGCACAGCTCCTGAGGTTTCCTATAGACCACTGCTGTAGGGAGGATCTTGTCATCAAAACAAAGGAAACTATGAAGATTCTCAGTCATCCAAGTCATGGTTGTCCCAAAGTTGCTTTTTCAAGAGGCAACTGGACTTTCTATGCAATTCTTGAAAGTGGAATACAGATACTCATTGTAAGTCCCATGTTCACACCGATCTCTGAAGCTTTCTTAGATGAGTTGTTCAAGACTAGGAACCTTGTTCATGGAATCAGATACAGGCAACCTCAGATAACCTTCTCATATTTCCCCCTTGTCATTCATCTGTTTCCTTAATAAATACACACATATATACAATACCTTGCAGGAAATGATGGAGCTGAACCTCAATTAAAAGTATGTATAATGAACCTGGTCTACCTCTATCTCTGGGAATCCTTAAAGATGGAATAGCTAGTATCTGATTCATTTGGATAGAAAGCATCTATCTAAAGTCTTCTAAAAAAAGAGGTTAATCTGGCAATTAAAAGCTGATCAAATCAGTGAGAACTCCTGAAACACCAAGTTTAAAAGAACATTTCATTCCAGGCAAATGATAGCAACCTATAGATGAAAGATTGAGGTTAGATATGAAAATCATCCAGCTACTCAGCCTGGGTCTAGTAAGTTAGAAACAACCTAGAACCTCTGAAGTCAGTGTTCCTGCTTAGTGATGCAAATTCCCAATAGCAATTCAGTTAGTCAGAAGCCACAGGCATAAATAAACTCTTGGCCAATTCTGTTTATTTCCTTTTGATTATATGCATTGAAAGTGTAATAAGATTGGGACTGGATTAGGGACTTCTGTCCTCACTTTGAGTTGTGTTAGGGGGCAGTGGACGAAGGCTCAGCCAATCTCATTGTACATATGTTGTACTCTGACAATAAAGGTAATAATAATAGTAATAATAATAATAATCTGGCAGATTATGTGAAAGACAGTGTTGAATCAGCTTTGATGTAGGTCAACAATAGGAAGCTGCTCAAAATGCAGCAAACCAAGGACCAATATAGGAAAACAGCAATGCAAAGTCAGGCTGACAGCTGGTGCAACACTGCATGGACAGTTCCTTGAAAAGATCCAAGGAAAAGTAGATAAGGAAAAGACCTGGTTATGGCTGACCAATGGAACACTGAAGAAAGAGACAAAAGGCCTGATTCTTGCAGCCCAAGAACAAGCCATCAGAATGAATGCAATCAAAGCCAGAATAGAAAAATCTGCTGATGACCCAAAATGCAGACTCTGCAAAGAAGTGGATGAAATCATAGATCACATACTGAGCTGTTGTAAGACAATCGCTCAGACTGACTACAAACAACGTCACAACACAGTCGCTCAAATGGTCCACTGGAATTTGTGTCACAACTATCATCTGCCTGTAGCAAATAACTGGTGGGATCATAAGCCTGAAAAAGTGGTAAAAAATGAGCATGCAAAATTACTGTGGGATTTCCGAATACAGACTGATAAGGATTTGGAACACAATACCCCAGATACCACAATTGTGGAGTAGAAAAAAGTGTGGATCATCGACATTGCCATACCTGGTGACAGCAGAATCGACAAGAAACAACTTGAAAAAAATCACCAAATATCAGGACTTGAGAATCGAATTGCAGAGACTCTGGCATAACCAGTGCAGGTGGTTCCAGTGGTACTTGGCACACTGGGTGCTGTGCCTAAAGATCTAGGCAAGCACTTAAAAACAATTGGTGCTGACAAAAATCACCATGGGCCAGCTGCAGAAGGCCACCTTACTGGGATCTGCTCGCATAATCCGCTGATACATCACACAGTCCTAAATGCTTGGGAAGTGTTCAACTAGTGATTTGTGATACAAAACCCAGCATAGTCATCTTGTTTGCTGTGTACACCGTTGTTTTTTGTATAACAACAACAACAACAATAATAATAATAATATGCACAACAAGCCAGTTTTGATAGGCTATTTTTATTTTCCATTTTATTTTTATATAGACACTCATTTCACAAGTGTCAAGTAGCATTTCACTTGCACGATTCATATAGCAAAAAATTCTGAGAAAAAGTTCTGTTTTTCCTTTTAGTACATCTATCATATTTCCAATTCTTTTATTATAACCATAAAAATCTCAGACTTAAATGACAAAAATCTTACTACTCGTTTTCACAGACAATGTTCAGTAACACTGTTCTTTTACTAAGGCTACGGTATGACAAAGCTGTTAATTTGTAGCTAAGTGTTATATTCAGTTCATTCTTTAAAAAGACTCATTAGACACTGTAATTTATATCAATATATCATTGTATTATTTAAAATATGACACAAAGGACAATGTCATTAAGGGCTACTTGAGTCATCTGAATAAGGTAATGTGCATATAATTTGCATGTCTATATTTTATACAACAAAAATGAATGTAATTCAAATTTTCTGAACTTCCCAAATTTGTCCTACAAAAATATATGTGCCATACATGAATCTGCATATTATATTTTCCTGTGTATCGAAGCATGGAAAGAACAGTTGGAAGATTCAGACAATCAGTTTTTCTGTTAACTGAAATTGGCAGTAGGCCACCCTTTTTCCATGTCTTCTCCAATTCCTTCCCCCAAAAACCATGTTGCTTCAGTATGATTATATTTTTAAATATAGAGCTATAGTGTTTAATTATCTTTTTAAAAGTTATTACAGCAGTTTAAGATGCTGTTTAGGAGATATTGCTATTGTATTAGTACCAGCTGTAATTGTATCAATAGATGCTTGAAACAGTCTCTTGGGAGGAGCAACCATAGAGAACCTTCCTCCCCTCTCAAAAGACATAATCTCAAGAGACACAATTGTCCTCAGCATGCACAGAAAGCAACAGTGCCTAACGTTACAGTTGCATATAATTATTCATCACATTTTGAATATACTTGCCCGTCATCCAGAACAGCCATATAACCTTTGGAAGTGACTTAGACAAACACCTTCCTAATTCACTGAACTTTAAGGAGGAGGAGGATGTACAGCATAATCAGATATGCAAAAATTTGTTATTATAGCTAATCTCAATAAAAAAAATAATTTTAGCCTTTCTGTGGAGTTGATTTCATGGTCTGGATGGAGGAGGAGGAGGAGGAGGAGGAGGAGGAGGAGGAGGAGGAGGAAGAATCTAAGATACCAAGACAATAGGGGAGAAAAGGGGCTCTTCTGATACGTATGACATCTTATTCTCTAGTGATGTGAGATTGACTTCCAAGCTACTTGCTGCTACTACCATTTTGTGCCCTCATGTTGGCAATGAAAGCTGCCCATAACAAAGGGGCAGTGAGTGATCATAAGAGCCCTGGCTTCTAACATGCTGTGCCTGGTCCAACACTTTCTTTCCAGCTCTAAGGGGGCACTGTAGCACCACAGACTTCTTCTCTGCCTTTCCTAGGAATTGAAGATCTGCCTACCTTCTAATCTTTGTTGGGACTCCCTGCTCATAACTTTCCTAAGGGTTATGGTCCATAGACGACTAAAGGCTTCTACATTTTAAATCTTCCTCCCACATAGCCAACTATAAGCTATTTTCAATTAAGCCAGTGAAAACAAAGATGAGTCATGTTTATCGTTTCTAATTGAAACCAATCTAAATGAAAACACAGTAGAAGGCAGAAAGATTAGATAAGGTTGGCAACAAGGACATAGTACATCCCTGTACCAGTACAGGATCTTTAGATTGGTTTGCCCATTTTGCTTTGGATTAAATTACCTATATATTCGCAAAGTCTTTAGTCCTTTTTTTTTTCCTTTGGGTGGTGGGGTGGGGAGATTATCTGGAAACCGCAGCTCAAAATGCAGCAGCGTGAGAGGCAAGTGACATTTCTGTTTATGCCTATGTGTCATCACTGCTACTGGGTGCAATTCGCAGTGCTGATTGTCACCTGTCAAACTCTTCATGGCATAAGGTGTGGTTGTCTTCAGGACTGCCTGTCTCTTGTTGTTCCTGCCTAATCAGTATATTCAAGCAAAAATGGATGTGCTCCAGGTTTCCTCAGTTAAATGTTGTCAGCTTGTAGAGCTGTAAAAACCATGCTTTCTCTGTCATAGGTCCTGCCTTCTGGAATAGCATCTCCTCAGAGATATGTGTGGATGGTGCCTGTTCTCCTTGGGATCCCTCAAAACTGTCTCAATGGAAATAAAATTGGGAAGGCATTCCAGCTATATTTCATAAGTTTGAAATCTGCAGCAAAGCAAATGATGGAGTTTAATTCTGTTTGCCCTCTTGCATTTGAGATATTCTCAAATGCTTTAAATTTATTTAATATGAAACTACACATTGATTGATTGAATATTTAGGGGAAAATATTCTATCTTGGCAAGCCTTTTCTCCCTGTAGCTAGCATCAGCAGTGATCATGTTAATGAATGCATCTCAGTACACTGTGTTTCTAACACGATCAACCAAAGCATCTGAAAGAAGTTATAGAAAACTACCTTTTACTCTCTCGTTTGTGTTTATAGCAAGAGGTTACGCCAATGTTGTAAAATGCTGCATCATAGGAAAGGCAGCCATCTGGGAAGCCATTACTGGTTCCTTTCTTTTACTTTATAAAAGCTCATTTTCAATTTTCAGTGTGTACTTATACAACAGGGAAGGTTGTAGGCTTAACATTTAAAAATGCACAGCTCTGAGTAACATGATGTAGAAGCTCTTTGAAAATTAGGCTGTCATATATACTTATTGAGTGCAAATATTTTCTTTTACAATTCAAGGATGAAAGTTTGTGGGAGGGAAATGTTGAAAAAATGGTTCTGTATCTTTTAAGATAGGGCTGTCAAACTCCTGGCCCGGAGACCGGATGCGTCATGCCCCCACCCCATTTAGTGAAGGGGGAAAAAGTCCTGATACATCACATGATGCCATCGTGACAATGTGAATTTGATACTCCTGCTTTAAGACATTACATCTGATAAAAATACCCCTCCCATGGCACATATGGCTCAGTAGCCCAGTAAAGCCATGGATTATCTAATTTTTTTAAGTCACAGGAAAGATTGTGGGATAAACATTAAAGGATAAATGGCACGAGAAGGATGGATTGAGGAATGAATTATGTGTGCACAAATCAATCAGATAGTATTGTTCCAAGAATGAATACTCACTGCAAATCATTTCTGAAATTGAATTATGTTTTAGTAGTAAAATTAAAGCATCCATTTATACCATTTGGGTGACTGGTCAATCATCCAACCACCAAAACTAAATAAATGAAACTGAAATGAATATTAATTCTCATTAGCTGATAAATAGTTCTAGACAATTTCATATATTGTCCAAATACTAAAAAAAAAGAATTAAAGTTAACCTGAATGGAACAACAACAACAATAACAACAACAACAAAAAGGTTTATCACCTCTGTTAAGCAAAGATCTTCTGTGAATCATTCACTCTTTCTTTAGAGTTCTTAAATACTAATCTGATTCATTTGTCATTTGCGTCCCATGTATCCTCCTGCAAGTGCCCCTCCCCTTTAATTTTTTGCCAGTTGTCTCCTTGACTACCTGGCCTTACCCTTCTTCCAGGGCCTCTGAGTAATGAAACATCTTTTAATGCCACTCAAAGAAACAACTAATAACATGCCCTGATGGGACTTGACACTCCATCTGTTCTTGAGCAGGTTTACAATAACCTAATGAGGGCAACACTGATTCACTGCACTCCCTCTAGGATGTTCAGCAGCCTATATATCAGCCGCCACATGAAATACAAGAGCTATAAAGCATGATTATGAAAAAAGGAGACACTGTCTGGTGTGGCTTACATTAGGATTATCAGCCAGGGATGAGATAGATATTGCCTTTAAGTATCCTAGGTTCTGCTAACTAGGATTTTGCACCCAAGATCTGTTTAAAAAGAACCTTTTAATGTTAAAATCCTAATAAAAATATTGCTTTGTTTGGTGTAGTGGTTTAAGTCAGCTGCCTAGAAATCGGAAGAGCTTGAGTTCTAATTTTGCCTTAGGCATGCACTAGGTGACCTTGAGCTAGTCAGACTCACTTGGCCCTAGGAAGAAGGAAGTGGCAAACCACATCCAAAATCTTGCCAAGGAAAGTACTATGGAGTGCTAAGACTCAAGAATGATTCAAATGCTTGAAAAAAGGGAAGGGGGCAGGGGAAGGGGGAAGGGGAAGGAGACAGATAGAGAAGCTAAACTTCTTAGTTCTGAAGTGGAATGACCTAAATTCTAATTTTCCCTCTCTTGGATTGTTTTCTTATTCTTTTCAAAGGATAAAAGGATTCAAAGCCTTTAGGGATTTTTTTTTGCAGAATGTTTGTGGAAGATTTTTTAAATTAACCAGAACAATTTCTCTACAGGGAAGAAGGCATGTATTTAAAGCTATTAAAATGAAATTATTCCTGTCATATATTTTATTTTGCCTTCAAGTAATGGGGTGGCCTACTGTAGGGCATATTTCCTTTCACTATTTGATTCTTTAGGGACTCCATTACTGTTCTTTTTTAATCTCTATTAGGATAGAGTGACTTCATTGGAAATAGTTCCATTTGGAACATAAAATGCATTTAATGTAATAAAAAGTACCCAGGAAATAAGACATCAGTTGCAAACTTTTATTCTAGCAGGGCAGAAAATAGGGTTGGTGAATTTCTGATTTATATCTCTGAAAAAGTACAATTTTTAATATTTTTAAGCACACACGTTTTGCTTGGAAGGTGGATTAGAATCTGATAAGATAAGTCCTTTTAACAGGTCCCTCATACCTTCCCAGATCTGAAGCATGCAGTGTCTAACATGATAAGAGGATTTGCTAAAAAGAGCTGATGCTAAAAGGGAAATGTAACAAGAAGACAGCAGTCAATCATAAATCCAGAATTTCAAAGAAAAAGCTCATCAGTATTCAAAGATTAAAAATAACTTGCATTATATTTAGAGTAGGAAAAGAATCCAGAATTTCTAACCATTCCCTCCCTCTATCATTGGAGGGTTTGCTTCTAATGCCCTTACATTCCGATGTGCAGTAGATGATTATTTGGCAGGACATATTGCTAAAGAAACATTTCTCCAGAGAGGCCCAAGTGGTACTTAATCCTTCATTTTTCCAACACTATATTCGATATACTCCAAAGGTGCTTTTTTTAAAAGGCAATTGGGTTTTCTTTGTTTTTGCTTGAAGATATTTCTCATCCAAGAACTGAAGAAACTTCTTGGATGAGAAGTGAAACATCTTGAAGCAAAAACAAAGCAAATACAGTTGTCTTTTGAAGAAACATCTTTGGGAAAACCATGACCTGGAGGACTAAAATCTCCATAGACATATATTCAGTACTACGTATGTATCTATGCATGCATGTATGTAGACAGGTAGGTAGGTATTTATTCATTAATCACTTATAATCAATTTGATAAATTATCAAACTTCTATGCCACTCAATTCCCAACTACTATTGTAGAAAGAATGACTTTCAAAATAATGTAATTACAGTTAAAGCAATTAAAAAGAAGGTCAAAGATAAAATATGCCAAGTACAACTTTCTCCTCCTTGCCAAAAATCTGGGTAAAGAGCCAGGTCTTCAGAGCTCTTTTAAACAGCAGTTTAATGGGGCCCATCTGCCACAGAGAAGGCATATTTCCAGAGTTTTGATAGACAGCACTGTTTAATTGAAGGAACTGGAGTGCAAGAACCCTGCAGGATTGAATTGACCAGGCAAATAATATGGAGACAAGCAGAGGTGGGATTCTACCAATTCGCACCTATTCACTAGAACCGGTTGTTAATATTCTAAGCAGTTTGGAGAACCGGTTGTTAGAAGAAATTACTGGCCTAATCCTGTAAGGAAGGCAGGAAAGAAACATTCTGGTGTTGCTTACAGAAACTGCCTCTCCGTTAACACTTATTACATTCTTGGCAGGACTAGACATCTCTGGAGTTTTTTTTCCCTCCTTCCCCTCCACACGCTTGTGTGGAGTGACCATTCAAAGTTACAATGGCACTGAAAAAAGTGACTTATGACCATTTTTCACACTTACAACTGTTGCAGCATCCCCACAGTCATGAGAGGCCAGGCAAGGAGATGCGTGTCTCGATGTGAGTGATATTGAGTTGGCCACGCCCAGCCAGTCACATGACCACCAAGCCACACCCACCAACTAAGCCACAGAACCAGTTGTTAAAAAATTTGAATCCCACCCCTGGAGACAAATAACTAGTAACCAGGCCCTATGCCATGTAGGATTTTATAGGTAATGATCAGCACTTTCAATTGCATTCAAAAGCACACTGGCAACCAGTTTTTATTTTCCCACTTCTTTTAATGTTTCACAATTCAGTTGCTAGGTCATGTTTTAGTCAACTGGCTATTTATACGGTTTTAACTACCTGTTTTTATTTTATTGTTGTTTGATTTTGCCTCTATATATATTTTAGTTATATCTTTTGATTGTACATCTCTTTGAGAGTTATTATGGTTGAACAAAATTAAACTATATTTAACTGCCTTGCTATCAGACGTGGGCTGTAACAATTCAGTCACTTAGTAGATGGCAGGGAAGAAATACAGTACCTTCCCCCTTTTTGCTGTCACCTGGTGGTCATTTTTATATATTTATTTATTAAATGTATATAGCAGCCCAGATCTTGTAATATAACCTCACAGCTGATGTTTAATTATCTAAATCAGGGGTGTCAAACTGGCGGCCCACAAGCCAGATGCATCACACACAGGTTACACGCACTCCAGCTCTGCGAAATGGAAAAATGTCACAATATGTCATGTGATTGCAACATGACGCCACGAATTTAATACCCATGATCTAAATAGTTTTTTTGATGGGAGAGGGGAGTTACATGTTTTTAGTTGTCCCAAAGAATTGGAACAATTTGCTAGAATATCCAAATAGAACATCTAGGTACAAGTTATTTGCGTGAAGAAAACCTAGTGCTCTCTGGTGGGCATTCTCAATTATCTGTAATAACTTTTGAGATAGGTTTCATTTGTTTACTAAATGTTGGAGATACCTTTAATTGCTACCTGGATAAATCTTGCCTCAAACAGAGACTGGATAAATCTGCTGGGGATGATTCAATGTCAGTTCCTGCACTCAGTAGGAGTTAGTGCCCTAAAAGGCCCCTTCCAATTCTATGATTCTGTCATAAAGTCTCTATAAAGAGATATTTGCATTCAAGCATCTGATTTTTTACTTTGGATATCTAATTTTTCCACCAGTTCAGTTCTGTTGTTTAAAAAAAAGGTGATAAGAGTGGTTAATTTTGGATGTATGATAGTGATCCCAGAGAGCTTTTAAAAGGACTTGAAAATGTTCTTCTTCTTTTTTTAAATCTGCTAGCAACATCTCATCAGCCGGAAGTGATAGCCTGTAATCATTTAACTCAGAGAGCAAATTGTGGCCTTGCAAATGTTAGATTGCAGCCTTTATTCTCATTCATCATGTGTGATCTGATGGGTGCCATAATCTAGCAACTCATGAGTTTTCCTAACCCTATTCATTCTGTGTACCATATTGATTAGAGTCTGGATATTCATCACAACTGTTAAACAAATTCATTATTGAAGCTGTTTGTTCTATTCTAACTGTCCCCTATCTGATGATTTCCAGATAAATTTGAATTATAGCTTTCAGAATTTACAACCCTCGCATCAAGACTGACAAGCTTTTTGTCAAATCACTACCAATATGCTGTAAAAGGCTATCTTCTCTGGCTAATAAACTGATCATCTGAAGATACAGAAGAATTCTTCTGATGTTGCTTTTCTGCAAAAGTCAACTGTAAAGAGATCAGTATGCTCCAAGCAAAAGTCTTTTCTTGACTTTTCTAAGGATAAACTTTCTGGTATTCGGTGGTGGTTGTACTTCCAAAAGACATATCTGTCTTTTAAAATTAGATATTTGCATTTTAAAACATTATTTTTTTGAATTTAGGTACTTATGGTAGTTTCAAAATTACTTTGATTTGGCTATAGAAATGGAGAGGTCAGGACAGACATTAAGAAAAGATTTAACAACCTTTGGATTCAACAACACAGTACATTCAAATTAAATAAACCCATATAATACTGTGCTGTGGAATGTTCTTTTTATTAGAAATCTCTAGCCAACTTCTGCTTCACCTATATTTCTTGACAGTATGCCCATTTTCTCTGAGAAATTATTTCCTTTTTTGTAAGATATTTCAAAGTAATCCTACTTTTTTACTGGATATTTTGCTACAATTATATCTTTACAAATCATGAAAAAAATGAATATTCAGCCTATTATCTGGTATGTCAAGATAGAATAGAATAGAATAGAATAGAATAGAATAGAATAGAATAGAATAGAATAGAATAGAATAGAATTCTTTATTGGCCAAGTGTGATTGGATACACAAGGAATTTGTCTTGGTGCAAATATTCTCAGTTTACATAAAAGAAAAGATACATTCGTCAAGAGTCAAGAATCATAAGGTACAACACTTAATGATAGTCATAGGGTATAATAAGCAATCAAATCATACTAGGAAACAGGCAATATAAATTGTAAGGATACAAGCAACAAAGTTACAGTCCTACAATCACAAGTGGGAGGGGATGGGTGATAAGGAGTGATGAGAAGATTAACAGTAATAGTAGTACAGACTTTGTAATAATTGAACAGTGTTGAGGGAATTATTTGTTTAGCAGAGTGATGGCTTTTGGGAAAAAACTGTTCTTGTGTCTAGTTGTTCTGATGTGCAGTGCTCTATAGCATCATTTTGAGGGAAGG
This sequence comes from Bungarus multicinctus, assembly GCA_023653725.1. Lineage (NCBI taxonomy): Eukaryota > Metazoa > Chordata > Lepidosauria > Squamata > Elapidae > Bungarus > Bungarus multicinctus. The sequence goes on along the minus strand of CM042838.1, from coordinate 96,813,938 downwards.
AGTTGAAACAGTTTATGTCTGGGATGTGAGGGGTCTGTAAATATTTTTACAGCCGTCTTTTTGACTCTGGGATGTGAGGGGTCTGTAAATATTTTTACAGCCGTCTTTTTGACTCATGCAGTATACAGGTCCTTGATTGAAGGCAGGTGGGTAGTAATTGTTTTTTCTGCAGTCCTAATTATCCTTGAAGTCTGTGTCTGTCCTGTTGGGTTGCAGAACCAAACCAGACAGTTATAGAGGTGCAGATAATAAACTCAGTAATTCCTCTATAGAATTGTATCAGCAGCTCCTTGGGCAGTTTGAGCTTTTTGAGTTGGTACAGAAAGAACATTCTTTGTTGTGCTTTTTGGTGACATTTTTGATGTTAGTGTCCATTTTAGGCCATGTGATATAGTAGAACCTAGAAAATTGAAGGTCTCTACTGTTGATACTGTGTTGTCTAGTACTGTAAGAGGTGGTAGAATGGGAGGGTTTCTTCTAAAGTCTACCACCATTTCTATGATTTTGAGTGTGTTCAGTTTCAGATTGTTCCGGTTACACCATGAAGCAAGTTGTACAACTTCCTGTCTGTATGCAGATTCGTCATTGTCTCAAATGAAACCAATCACTGTTGTGTCATTAGCAAACTTCAGTTTTTTTTTCAGATGGATTGTTTGAGATGCAGTCATTAGTATATAGGGAGAAGAGAAGTGCAGAAAGCACACAGCCTTGTTGGGGGAGGGGCTGTGCTAATTGTACAGGTATCAGATGTGATTCTGCCTAGCTTCACCTGCTGCTTCCTGTCTGTTAGGATATTCTAATTAAGAAAAGCACTAATGAGCTTATTGAGAACCAGCTTAATTTAATGGTTAAGACATCAGGCTAGAAACAGGGAGTTCTAGTCTGACTTAAGCATGAAACCAGCTGGGTAACCTTAGGCGAATCATTTTCTCTCACCTTGGGAAATAAGCAATGAAAAACCTTGCTAAGAAGACTGCAAGAATTTGCCAAAGGCACACACACACACATACAAATAAAAATAAAGACTAATACATGATTTCTTGTGACTATTGTGGCTAAGATGCTGAGCTTGTCAATCAGAAAGGTTGGCAGTTCAGCAGTTCGAATCCCTTACACCGCGTAACAGAGTGAATTCCTGTTACTTGTCCCACTTCTGCCAACTTAACAGTTCAATGCAAGTAGAAAAATAGGGACTACTTTGGTGGGAAGGTAACAGCATTCCATGCGCCTTCGCTGTTTAGTCATGCCGGCCACATGACCACGGAGAAGTCTTTGGATAGCGCTGGCTCTTTGGCTTTGTAACAGAAATGAGCACTGCCCCTAGATCCGGAAACGACTAGCATGCGAGGGGAACCTTTACCTTTACCTTAGTTTCACTTTAGCTGTAGCTTATCAAGATGGTGTTCAGATGTATCTTAAAGCATGCAAACATTTCTGACAGTGGGGTATTTATGTCCTTAGTTCTTTAAAAGATACATTTTGCCTTTGGCAAATCAAGTTTTGAAGAAAAAAAGATTCTATATGGTTCATGAGAAGGCCTGAAAGCTAGGGTTGGATAAGGTTCCCCAATCAACGCCCCATGAGTTATGTATATTTATTGTGAGAGTGTAAAAGACTGTAGGCAATGTGTGTATTCCAGCTGTGCTTCAGGAAAAATGTAATAAAACAACACTATGCAGGTGTGAGCTGTCACATGTATCCCTGCAGTGCTGTTACTATTCAGTAAAATTACTAGGATAAGACACCAGTAATTTTCTTCTATGAAGTCATCGCATACTGTATATAGCATATCAAAACTCAAGCTATCCCGCCTTTAAAGTGATACGAGAATGGAAAAAGAATTGGCCTAATGCAATTATTTACTTGTTTGGCAGTAATCCTCTGCTCACAATGCTGCTTGCATTTATATATCATTTAAAGAAGTTGATATGCAGATTTCCTTGTTGCTTTCCCTGAAGAAACCAAAATTGAAGTTATTATTAAATTCTTTCACAATTAGTTCGCAGAAGCTTTTGACACCACTGCTCATGGATTATTGATGGAGTGACTCATTGGGCTGAGAATTAAGAGAAGAACAGTATATGTAAAAAAAAAGGAAGGAAGGAAGGAAGGAAGGAAGGAAGGAAGGAAGGAAGGAAGGAAGGAAGGAAGGAACAGGGTAAAAGCCCAAATTATTGATTAATTTTCATACCCCATCTTTTCTTCAGAACACAAGGTGATTCATGTAGGAATATTCCTTCTTCATTTATTCTTAAAATAAATCTAAAAGGTTGGTGGGCTCATAAGAGAACAGTTGATCCAACTTATCCAGGGAATTTTCACAGCTGAAAGCACCCTAGACCCTGGTTTTTCCAGTTGTAGCCCAACACCTTGACTCCTCCACTCTGTTTATTCTTTGATAGCTAACATAGATGCCTGAGGTTTAGTCACTTTATCAGAGTTAATCTCAAATTGCTGTTCCAGATTAACAACTTTATATAATGTATTTGTATATGAAGATGAGATGATAATTGTAGGATTCCTCTGAAAATAGTGAGGAGGACAAACTTCACACCCCTTCATATAGTCTGGCACTTGGGTTGAATCATTGCAGCTTTAGAAAAACTATACATGCAACTGAGCTTTACTTTAATGCCACTTCAGAACAGAACAGACTATATCATCTTTGGAGCTAAATACAGGATAGGCTGGCATATCACAGCACTAGCCTACAGCAAAGGAGAACAAAGAGATTTTGAAATCCCTGCATACCATCTTTCAACATCTCTTGTGAGAACCACCTCACTCTTCCTAACAGTTGTTGAAAGAAATATCCTTCTGGGTTCAGTTCCAAGTGGGGAAAAAAGACACTGGAAACATGGAGGCTGCTTGGAAGGTTTAATGGTTACAGGGCCACATGGCCTGGAGCTCCATAGAAGAATGATCACATGGTTCAAGTTGAGAAGAGAAGGGGGAAAAGAGAAAAAGGAAAAAAGGGAAAAAGGAAAAAAAAGTGTTGAGGTGCTGAGAGTACCTGGGTTTTATACTCTCTGTTTGGATTTGAATTGGAGCTTGTATTCTAATTGGTTGTCAGACTCCCAGGGGCGGGGGTCTTAACTTTGTAGGCTTGGTCTGGACCACATGGCTTTACCTGAATGCTGGCTAATGCAATCTTCCCAGACCATGTGGTGAGATGGGTAATCCTATCATTTCCTGAGGGCCATCCTTAATCCCATCACCCTGGAGTTCCTTCTTATGTAAAGTATTCTGGCCCAAGCCTTAATGGCCCACCCATTGACAAAGGTGGGGGTGAGTTTCTGCTTCTTGAGTGAGTTTCTGCTTCTTGAGTTTCTACTCTTTTTAGAAGAAATATTCTGCCTTTTAATATTTCCTAGGCTATTTCAATTTTTCTAGGAGAGGGGTGGATGCTAACTTCCTACAATCCCTCTTTTTTTTTTTTTTTTGAAAAAACACGTGAGAATTTTGACAAAAAATTAAAAGGTGATCAAATCAGGGAGACTTGGTGGGTGCTTTTAAAAAAATTTTTTTTTTCTGATGCAAAGGAAAGGCATTGAAAAAGAGGCAACAGAAAAGGATTTCTTCAGTGGCTCCCAAAAGCTTTCAACCATAAAGGTCTGGGAAAACTTCTGGGTTTTTTTTTTTTTTTTTTAGCTGTATCCAATTTTTCTTACCAAATGATTTTCAGATGTTTGATATACTTTTTGTGAGCTTACAGTCAGGTTGTAAGCACAAGCCCCTATACAGTCTTCACAACCTTTAAATTACAGGCTGCTCATATCCAGGGTTATGGTTACTACCTGCCTAGCTCTTAACTTCCAGGATTTGTGAGGCCAAATTGTGGTTAGCCAGTGTGCAACCAGGCTATTTAGTATTTTTAAAGTTACACACAATGAGCCCTGGGACTTCTACTCATGAGACCACCAGTGCAACATATCCTGCTTTACTGGGCAACTGGGCAGCATCATTTGTGAGTCACAGTCAGGACTTGGGGTTTGGAGATCTCTTTTCTGCTATCTCTTCAGGAATTGCCTAAGGGAGATGCCTTCTCCCCCATGGAATTAGCAGGGTAATATGACTGCTTGGGCCTTAGTGCCTCAGAGCAGCAAAACAAACAAAAAACACAGAACAACAAAAAAACATTTTTTTAAAGGAAGCTAGGAGCAGCTTTGTGTGGAAGTAAGTGAAGGGGTTAACCTCTGTCTAATTCTGAATGGTGTGTCTCTGTGTATGTGCCTGTGTATGCAGCTAGTTTTACAATACAGATAATATAAATATGTGGGATAATTTTCCCTCCCACCAGACAGAAGTACAAGGTGTTCAGAACTTGCTGGGCCAGCCACTCTCAAATACAATCCTTACATGAGTACATCAAACTGGTTACAATATACATGATACAAGAAGGAAAACATTACAATGGATTTCACATTACAATGAATTTTCAGTTACAATTAATTTCCATCCTCCCCCCATAATCTTTCTGTCTTCTGGGGATTGAAAAGAGTCTTTTAGTCTTTTACTGGTCCATCTCAGGGTCCTTTCCTTCACATCTCTGGGTGGCATAGGCTTGGCCTGGTGGTATGGGTGGTCAGTCATGCTTGGGAAGGTCTGCCCACTCTGGTTTGCTGTAATGACTTTCAGTGGAAGCTGGATCCAAACCCAATTCCTGGTTCCAATGGATGGAATGTCTCTAGGGGGCAGCATCTGCTTCCACATGTGGCAGGCCTGGAACACACAGAACAAGGGTCCCCTCCCCCTTTCGCTGGTAATTCTACCAGGAATGGTATTGTAAAAGGATTAGATTTTTTGGTGTGGGAGTAGATAGCTTGCAGGCATGGTTTGAGGATAAAGAATAACACATTAGTATTGCAGTTACTAAAAAGATAAATCAGTTTCCAACAAAATGGAGACACAGCAGATGAAAAAGGAAAAAAAACTGGATTCACAAGCTTCAGGAAAAAGGATGAACAGGTAAAATTATTTAAACACACAGTATGAAACTTTTCTTGTAAATGAACTTAGAACATTCACTAATAACCTTGGGTTTTTCTTAAAAGCACAGACAGGAAAGAAAATTGACTGTTCCTCATCCGTTTGGTTGGCCAGACCAGACCGGGAGAAGACAATTTCTCTCTGTGTTTTTAAATCTTAATAATTTAAAATTAATATCTGAAGAGGTCAGACACTTTTAACAGTTGCAACAGTTACCTCGAGGACATACAAAGACTTAAGACACACACACATGCGCGCACACACACACAGAAACAAGGACAAAGAAAACAAAACTCTGGGGTGTACACACACACTGATCATTCCCACAATAAATATCTTAGTTAAATTGGGGAAGGCATAAATCTTAAGGAACAAACCACGTGGTTGCACAGAAGACAAAGAAAGAAAAACAGAAAGAATTAAGAAAATTCCATGTGATCCTGTTTATACATTGCCCTTTTAAGTACCTTTATTTACCACATTGGTCTTCCTGTATCCCTCAGCAAAGCCAAATCTCTACCTATACATTTTACCTTTTTCTTGCTCATGCCGGCTAGGGTCAGCATCTGCTGCTCATCCCAAGCCTCCAATAGCTCTCCCTGGGGGGGTTCCATCCAGGACCCTCGAACTACCGCTTCCCATGATCCCCTTAGATGTGGGGTTTCACACTTTGGCTTAGTCAGGTCAGTCAGCTAGGCGAACCAGTTTCAGACACAAGCAATATCCGAGCAAGAAAAAAAAAGAAGGGTGTCTGGGGGAGACTTTGGTCGTTGCTCCTGGAGCAACGGAATAAAACACTTTTCTTAAACCTCAGAACAAAAATATAAAAGAGACTGGTCGTTGCTCCTGGCGCAACGGAATAAAACACTTTTCTTTAACCTCAGAACAAAAATATAAAAAACTAGGTGTTTCCCAAAGTATGCGTGCTCCCCTTTTTAGTAAAAAAATTCCCAAGAGACTTTTCTCTCTCTCTCTCTCTCTCACTTCACCACGGTTTTCGGACTGGGGGTATTGCTGTCAATGCAGCCTACTTTCCTTTCCCCAAAAAAAACAGCCCGTGAGACTCTCTGCCCCCCTCAGACAAGTACAAGTACTCCACTTTTCTCTATTCTATTCTTTTCTTCCTAGCCCACGTTTACAGATCTGGAAGAGCTCAGATCCGAGGAAAACTTGCTGCTCTTATGCAGGCAAGTACTGGCGCTCCTAATTTAGTATCCAAATTACACTAAAATTACCTAAAATCCTGGTGTTTGCTTTTGGGATACACTGAACAAAAAATGACAAAAATTTTCCTTCCCTCCCTTCAATCATAACCCGTTTGGCTTTTCCTCTTATATACAGAAGGTCCCACACTCAGATGGCCCCCCCTTGCTTTTCTTGTCCTGATGGTCATGGCTCTGTAGAGCTAACAACAGGCAAGAGGGTGGCTAGAGGCCAAACAAAGAAATGAAATCCAGCTGCTGTCCAAGGATGAAGCCACTCATAAACATGCTCTTCCTTTTTCCCTAACAAAAGGTCCTGTGCTCTGGTAAAACCCCCATGCTCTCCAGACTCTTGGTCTTTCTGCGGTTAGGAAATGCACAGAGGAAGCAAGATCCAATTGTGTTTGGGAGAAGGACCTTCTCACACACATGCAATCATACACATATTTCCCATACTTTTCCATGCTTTAAAATTAAAATTTAGAGGTACTCACCTTCTTTCCAAGCAGCCTTTGAGCTCAACACTCAAAACCCCTTTAAAACCTTTATTTCCCAAATGGCCAAGGTCCCGGAAAAACTCACCCACAGACTCAATGGGTCTGTTTGCTAGCAAGGGAATCTTACCTGGGCCTGGTCCATTGGTTAGGTTAGCTTGGAGTCCCATCTGGGGTGCCAATTGTTGAAAGAAATATCCTTCTGGGTTCAGTTCCAAGTGGGGAAAAAAGACACTGGAAACATGGAGGCTGCTTGGAAGGTTTAATGGTTACAGGGCCACATGGCCTGGAGCTCCAGAGAAGAATGATCACATGGTTCAAGGTGAGAAGAGAAGGGGGAAAAGAGAAAAAGGAAAAAAGGGAAAAAGGAAAAAAAGGTGTTGAGGTGCTGAGAGTACCTGGGTTTTATACTCTCTGTTTGGATTTGAATTGGAGCTTGTATTCTAATTGGTTGTCAGACTCCCAGGGGCGGGGGTCTTAACTTTGTAGGCTTGGTCTGGACCACATGGCTTTACCTGAATGCTGGCTAATGCAATCTTCCCAGACCATGTGGTGAGATGGGTAATCCTATCATTTCCTGAGGACCATCCTTAATCCCATCACCCTGGAGTTCCTTCTTATGTAAAGTATTCTGGCCCAGGCCTTATTGGCCCACCCATTGACAAAGGTGGGGGTGAGTTTCTGCTTCTTGAGTGAGTTTCTGCTTCTTGAGTTTCTACTCTTTTTAGAAGAAATATTCTGCCTTTTAATATTTCCTAGGCTATTTCAATTTTTCTAGGAGAGGGGTGGATGCTAACTTCCTACACAGTAAGACTAAAGCAAATGTATGCATACATTAAAAATATCCTAAATAGATAAAGGCAAAGGAGAACCTGTGGCATTTTCTTTGTTAGTCATAGTCGATTTTAGGGGTGCTCTTCTCCATTTTTACACCATTGAATCAGCAGGGTCCAAAAACTTTTCTGGAGTTATGTGGCCAACATGATATCACACGGCAACATGGAGCATATGGTGAAACATGGAGCATTGTTACCTTCCACTGAAGTAGTACATATTTATCTACTTGCATTTACTGTACAGTACATGCTTTCGAACAGCTAGATTGGCAGGAGTTGAGGCAAGTGATGGGAGCTCACTCCATCACACAGTAGTAGGACTTGAACCCCCAGAACAGAGACCTTCGCTGGCATCTTTTAAGCCATCGAGCCACTCCACCTCAAAATTCTAAACACAAAGAGAAGATATTGCTGTTCTTCTAAGCAACAATCTTAAATTGAGGCCCCATATAAACAAATCAAGGATACAAGGTTCTCAAGATTTTATCATGTGACAAGCCTCTGCTTGGAATATTCTAGTGGTCTTTCTAAGGGAGGTAGCAAGCATGAAATAATTTATTGGAAGCCACTGGATCTAAGACGCAAAATGTTGAACTACTGTTATGCAACATCTATTATCTTGACTACTTGATTAGTAGACAGAGACTTCAGCAGCCAGAATAATAAGGCTTTCTCTACTGAGATACCGGAAAGGATATGGAGAGGATAAATCCTTCTTCCAGTTCTTGCAGGGTCACTGTTTCTCTGCTGCAACTGCTATTCACACGTGTGTGCTTCTAAATCAGTTTTTGACTCCTAATGATTGCCTGGACAGTCCCTGCAGCTTTTTTAGCAAGGTCTTTAAAAATGGTTTGCCATTGCCTCCTTCCTAGAGCTGAGAGAGAGTGACTGGCCCAAAGTCATCCAGCTAGCTTTGTGGCTAAGGCAGCTCATGACCTCCTGGATTCTAGTCTGATGCCTTAACTGTTATACCAAACCAGCTCTGTTTACACAGCAGAATAGAATTCATATAAGCAGTCTAAATGAGCTCCTTAGATAAGAGCAGGGAATAAAAGAAAGGAAATGTGTTGACCCTATGAAACAGAAGCTATGCATTCCCAATTTAAATAGCAAACACTTCGAATAATGCAATAGCCATCAAAAATACTAATTTGGGGTCCCTGGATTATCCAGCATAACAACTACATTATCATTCTTAAGCAAAAGTCTTTGTTTGTTTAGCAGATGAAGCAAAGAATAAGGGAACAACTGATAATCAGTAGCTTATTTTTTCCAGATTTTTCACAATTATAGTTTAGTATTTGGCTTACTGTCTAAAATTGCTTATTAGATATCAGCTAGTGGGCAACTAGCTGCTATGAACATCTCAGAAATCATGTATTGTAAGCAGGTGTGTGTGTGTGTGTGTGTCTGTGTGTGTGTGTCTGTGTGTGTAGGCACAGGAAAATGTGTTGGAAACATTTTCCCCCCAAGGGAAAATTGTTGGCACTGACTATAATAATACTCTAATAAAAAACCTGGATTGTATACTTACTGAAAACAATGAAATTAGTTATAGCACAAATGAGATGTTAACGGTGGTTCCTGGATTATTCAAAATAACTACATTATTATTCTTAACCAGTAGCAAAGTCTTCTCCTGGTTCTATTTACTAGATGAAGCAAGAAGCATGGAAAATAACTGAACTGCATATATAAGTGGCCCATACACGCCAGAAATGCTTCACAATTATAATTTGATGTTTGGCTTGCTGTCTAAAATAGCTTACACAGTTTTCTGTGTCTCTAGCTATCAAAGCTGCAGTAAATCTCTGAAGTGGCATCTGTATTGTCAGAAGAAAATAAATTTGAAGCACAAGTTGAACATTAAAAAGAAAACTGCTAGTGGCATTAATTTTGGAATTGCCTATGTTAAAAAGTGCATATTGCTGTTCTTGGCTGACCGGAGTGTACAGGAATGCTCCACTGTCTCGGAGTCTGTTTTCCTGAGATAACTGGGATGGTTTGTTGAATTATTTGTATGTTTTTGTTGGGAGAGGATTCAATATCCATACTGCTTTACCTATTTAGGAGTGGTACTTAAGATTTCATGTCTTTCATCACAACCATGGACTTTTCCTAACTAGCATGTAAACTTACTAAATGCAACAAGCCACATGTAGGTTGGCACTTGATCAAGATTAAAGAAGGAAAATGTTAGTTCCTGCCTAAAGGAGGCAATAAAAAGATTTGTATTAAAGAAAACCTCCCTTCATTCAGGGAAATCTATACAATTAGAGGCCAGTCTCAAACATGCCATTTCTGGGACTGGTGATCAGATGTGATGGTATTGTCGGAATTTTCTTTTGGAGACAAAAGGAATTGCTACAGGCAGAGAAGAAGCAGATTAGTCCACAGCAAGAATATGGATGTGATAAATGCTTCAGGAGAGACCTTCATAATTTTTTTGGCACGGCAGAAGAGAAACGTACTTTCAGACTTGCAAGATTCTGTTAATGTAACTGCATAATTAAGAGTTAGGTCATTTGGGTGTGCTTCTTGTCTGGATTATCTCACAAGACTAACATCAAGATTGAAATATGTTTTCTTTTCAGGTTATATACCAAGTTCATCTCCAGTTAGATTTTACAAATATTTTTCATTTGAAAGTGTAGTACTACTGGTATATTGGGGAGGGTGGAAAGGGATTCTTAGCACCTCATAGACAAAAACCCAGCACACAAAGATAATTGTCACAGTTAGAGATTAAAAAAACTTCAACATGTAGCTGAAGCAGTTTAAACAAATAAAGCTTTGTATTCTTTCTTTCTTTCTTTCTTTCTTTCTTTCTTTCTTTCTTTCTTTCTTTCTTTCTTTCGTTCTAATGTAGCTACTACCATATAAAAGCAGTTAAATCACTTTATGGCTCTAATTTAGGGTTTAACAATTTATCTGCCTCCAAGTGATGCTTCTGAAGTGAATGAATTTCAGTTATTATTTCTTGCATAGCTATATCTAAGTTCCTATAAGAGTTAATCAAGGGCTTCAGATAAAATTTAGCAAATGCCTCTCATACCTGGTAGTCTATTGGGTTTCAGATCCTCTTGTCCCTCTTTCTGTATCAGAAAGACATGATCCTCTCTTCACTGAGGAGATTGTAGATTCTCAGCAGCCAAAACTTTTAAAATCCCATTTAATTTGTTAGCCATCTTCTTCATCTCTCCAATCCCAACAGCAGCTTCCTTCTTGTCACTTTCATCATCTACTTCAAGTTCATCTCTTTTCTCCATGAGTGATTATGGTTAAAATCCTTATCCATTTCATTCTCTGGTATTTTCCCAGGTCAAATATTATGATCTTTAAGCGCAATTTCTATATTTGGGAGATATGACAGCATAGCAGACTGCATGTATAGTTCATAACTGCATTTTGTACAGGGCTGGTGAGCTTTTTTTTTCCTCTTGATGCTCAAAAATATAGGCCTGTGTGAGAAAGCTATGCCAAACTGCTTTGTATTGGTAGGGCATGATATTTTAGATGTAGCAGTGTTATGCAATATGCTAAAGCACTTTGAGTCCTTTCCAAGGTTCTGCTGGTATCTCCAGGAGCTCATTGCATATACAGGCAAAAGATGAAGGAGGCTCTAGAACTGATGTGGCAATTTTGCTTCACTATTTAGCAATAAAGATTTCACTGCTTATGAAGCTTTGCTTGAAGTATCTTCGAAATAACTTTATACTCCCCTAAAGAAAGACTGGGGGGATAAATGTAGATGTGTGGGAGGGATAGATGGGAAAAGACTGTACTACTTGAGAAATATCCCTGGAGCAGCTTGGTCCAGGAAAAAAAGTCATGGAAGGATGCTTTCAATGCCTTTTAAAGAAGCTTCTAGAAAAGGGAGCATGAGCTGGCCTTGATTTTTTTTTTAATGCTATTCTGTTCACAAATGCCTAATTAATATCCAAGTAATTAATAGGAGGCTTTATCCAATTAATTATCATACTGAAATGACACCCAAAGTTCAGTACATCCTTGACCAACACACTCTGGAAGAGAATATTTGAAACAATTTTCCTTCTGGAGTGAATGCAGCCTTCCATTTATCAGTGTTTGATATTTTCCATTAAAAACCTAGTCCTTCTCATTCTTCAGGACAGTCTAATGAAAGTTTTGCAAACTGTCCACTTAAATTAATTGACTGACAAATAAAATAATTGATTAAATGTCAGATAATTGCTAGTTGAAAGAAACACATTAGTTTATCACCTTCATTAAAATGTACCAGGTACGCCCATGTTAATCAAGAGGTATTTGAAGGAAATAGAGACAGAAGTATATTTTCTTACTCTGAAGAAAGACTTGAGATTTTTTAAAAAATCAAAAGGTGTTTCATTATTAAATCTTTCAGGGAGCTGGTTCTGCTTCTTCTGTGAGGCTAGCAAAGAGAAAAAGAATAGTGCTGCTGTCTGGATGGAAGCTAAAGTGGAACTATTATCACTAACAGAAGAAAAGAAAAAAAATCATCCAGGATTGTTGAAATGAGTGAAATACTGTACGACTTTTTGTGTTTCCTTCTTGTTAGTCTCTGCAGGAAACCTTGACAAATAGCAAGACATTTTCCTTCACTTCAGCATGCATGTACTGTATTTCTTTTTAAAAATTCAAAATATAACATCTCCTTCCAAGTAAGGTTGATTCTTGTGATTATATGGACATAGTATTTTTTTTATATCAATATGAAATGGTGTGCCATTAGCCAGGCCTTCAATACTCCATAAATCATGTATTGTAAGCAAATGTGTGTGTGTTTGGAAATTGTTTGTACTGACTATAATAATATTACAATGGCAAAACCTGGATTATTTATTTACTAACAGCAATAAAATTAGTTATACCCAAATGAAATGTTAATGGCAGTTCCTAGATAATTCAAGATGACAACTACACAATTATTCTTAACCAACAGCAAAATCTTCTCTTAGTACTCAGAGTACTCTATTTAATAGATGAGCAATGAGCAAGAAAAATAACTAAATTGTTGATATAAGTGGTAACCTTTTGAAAAGAAGGACTGAATGAGGAACAGAAAAACCTTCTTTTGGGAATGGATGTAGTTGTATTTGAAAAATAATATCAAGTTATAAATATTGTAACTTTTATCCTGAGTTTATTTTGGAAATATACAGAGTAAATGAATCAAAAAGCATAAATTTACTGAATTGTACAATATTTTTTCACAACATGAATCCAGACTAGAACAAGCAAAACAAGGAATGTATTTTTTTATCCATCCAAGGGAAAACATTTCTCTTTTATCCTACCCCCAAGTCAAAGTGTTTCACAAAATGTCTTCTCCAATAAGGATTTTGGGAATTCTGCATACTAAATGGAAAATAAGAGATTGTCCGCTTAAAAGGGGGGAAACATATAATTTTTAAATGTGGAAACTTGGTTGTTTTCTTGCAGACATCATCAGTACACCATCAATGCTAGATAATGTTACTTAGTCAGGTGATGAAAAGTCTGCAAGCAAACAATCAAGTTCAGCATACAAGTATACCTGAAATTTGTATTTTTAGAATAGTTAGAATAGTATATATATATACTATTAGTATATATATATATATATTTATATATTTATATATATTATATATTTATATATATATTTATATATTTATATATATATATATTAGTATATATATATATATATTTATATATTTATATATATATATATATATAAAAGAGATAAATATTGGATCAAATAACTTAAAAGCCTATTCTCAGGTCAGAGAGATTCAAGTGACTTGAGACCATTTTTTACCCAATCATATCAATTTGGACAGAGAACAGAAAGAATTTCGGAGAGTTCTCCCACTCTCAAAATTTATTTTAAACATCACGATTGTATTCTTTATCTGATGGACATAGTTTTAGCTCATTTTCCCTTTTCTTTTTTTTACTCCTTCTGTTGCCTTCACTTACTGTGATTGATTCCTTTTCTTTATTTCACATCATGTTACTTAGCCCAAAAGGGAAACTGAATATATAGATTGATGGATGGATGGACAGATGGGTTCAATAATCTTTTAGATTAAAAAAAAAGCATGCCTGTGCACATTGACTTTTCCTGGGTGCCTAAAGCAAATGGAATCTAAGGATTCAGAGTAGAATCTCATATTGCCAGTGACTCTCATGAGGATTTTGAAAAAGAAATAATATGAAGTTCATAGTAGTTCCAGAGGCAGGAAAAAAAATATTAGAATAAGATCCCTCAAAATGGTTCAATATGGATCCCCAAGAGATGATGGGGCTATCCAAGAGGTTGCTAAATATATGAGGGTCAAAAGGAGGTCAATAAATATGTGGGGGTCAAAAGCAGGTCAGTAATGACTGGGAATCCAAAGGGGATTAGTAAATATCTGGAGGTTAAGAGATGACCAATAAATTATGGAAAGTTGATTGGTATCAATTAACCTTTTCATGTCTTTGTAGAGCTCCATGCCTGTCCTAATAAGGTGAGACCAGGGATAATCAGGGTTGGCTGATCAGTGAAAGTGGCCTTGAATTATCATTAATTGTTTTTACTATTATTCTCAGGGCGATTAGTTCAAGTCGTATTTATTAAATTATTTTCATATAATAAATTTTTGGGTTCAAAGAACAATATGAAACTACATGAAAGGGTTGAGTTTGGAGATGCTTTCTATGCCTTTTTCCAGGGATTTCCTAACAATGCTAGGATTCGAGTAAACTGGCAAAAATAGCTTTGGCTACAAGGTAAGATCTGAAGTCAGCTTTTTCTATTATAGTTACTTATATTTAGTTTTGATTAATATATCTAGTGATTGAATTTAATATTAATTAGTAATTTTAGTATTAGTACTAGTAATTTTAGCATTAGGGCTAGCAGGTATTTTAAAGCCTAGAATCTAATAGTCTTGGATTATCTACAAATGAAGTTGTCGTTACATTTTACAACAGCCAGGACTGGGGGAGAATGATTTGCAATTTGCAAGAAACAAGTACGTGAGGTTCGCATAGCTTATGCATGGTCTGGTTATAAAAATAATTTAAATACCTTGTTATATTGTACAAACACAAGAAAATAATTCCCATGCAGAGACAATTGGCTTCTTTCTATTTTGTTGTTTTCCCCCTTAAAATTGAAAAAGGGAATCACTTGTCTGTATATATGTATTATTTATTTAGTTCAATTTCTTGTGGCTGCCCAGTTCATTGTCTTGTTTCTGGATGGCTAATAACAGTTTAAAAAAACACAACATAAACAATAAATACATACTCAGCAGATGAGATAAGCCACAAACAGCCATCAACCTAACCAGTTTACATGGTATGTCATATGTTCCAACTCTCATACTCAGTAACATAACCAAGACCTTATGAAAGGTAAACGAAGTTGGGCTAATCTAATGTCTGCGAGAATGCTGATTTCCAGAACTAAAGATAGAAAATCCCCAGAAACTAGAAGCCATATAAGAGCCATTCACTCTTTCTAGGGTTGAGCTGAAGCCTATTCTTCACATCCAGACTTCCACAGTTTCTTGATACTGAGATAGAACCTCCATGACATTGCTTGGTCATCCTGGGGTGGGATTATAAAGCATCTCACCCAGTGCTATTGGATGCTCACCTGGAAGTTTCCTGTAGACAAAGAGGTTCTAGTCGGTGTTGATGGGGGGACAGTTCTAGCCCATGGCCTCTACAACATCCAACATAGTTTGTTATCGACATCAACTGGAACAGACCCTGAAGGAAGAAGGAGAAACAGTGCAACACAACACAATACTGTGCTGCCCATCCCTTTCTGCTATAGGTGTTTAATTTTAATTTAATTCTAAAAAGTCTATTATGACATTTGTACAAGTTTCAAAGAATGTTAAATATCTTACATGTTTCTCCAAGAGAAAGCATATACTTATCAAATTGGGCAACTTTTATATAAAAAATAAAAAGTTCATATTTTTTTCAGAAAAGTATGGTCTTTTTTCTGAAAAAAGTGGGATGTTGAAATAAGCATTGTAAAAATTCAGAATATGTTGAAGGTGTACAATTTTGACTTATAATTGTTCAAAACAACAAATACATGACCTAAGATGATTTTTTTTAATATTTAGGGAATGTTTAAATAAGCATACTATATTATTTATAATGGTCCTACGAAGAATTTTGTAGACACATTACACATTACAGCACGTTCTAAAAATCTTGTGGTTGTGGATCAGATAATTATGGCTGCAAATTTTAATCAATCTTTGGATAATTAATAAGCTCAAAACGCTAAACCATTTAACTCTAATTCTTGTGAATCAGGTTAAATTAAATTTGATTGACATATTATGACTTAAATACAACAAGAATACACCATTCACATTTCACATCAAAATGCTCTTAGGGTGTTTGCTGCTATATCAATACTTTTGTTAACATAACTACAGTATATTAAAGTTAAAGTAAAAAAAATAAAAAATAAAAGAACAAATATAGAATAAAGAAAAGAAAGAAAAGTAAGACAATGCCAAAAATGTAGGAGAAACTAAGAAAACATTACGAAGTAGCTTCCGGGTTTCATTACCTTTATTATATTATAATTATATTTATTATATTATAATTAATTTATTATATTATAATTATCATTATAAATAACAATATAAATTTGTCTCTTACTCTATGATTACAGCTCTAATTTTTCTGTAATCTATTTCTTTTTTAATCATCAAAATCTTAATTATTAAATTTATTTTTCTGTTTCATGAAAAAAGTGCTGACTATTTCCCATCAGCAATAAATATAGATATTGTCTTTTCTCTGATCAAAGAAGTCAATTGGCCATCTCATCAAGTTTCATCAACTTTACCATCCATTCCTCCCTTTTAGGCAGCGTTAAAACATTCTACTTCATAAATATTATATATATAAAATCTTGCTAAAGTTATCACATATCAAAAAAGTTCCCTACCCTTTTTTTTCCAACTGTTTATCCAATAATCCTTAAAGGCAAAATTCTGGTTTCAATTGTACATGAATGTTTAAAATCTTCTGAATTAATTATGAATTTGAGTTCAATATTTTCTGTCTATATTACATGTTTATCAAGCATGATAAAATGTTGTTCATATTTCCTGCATAAGTATGAAATACCATTATACATTCTAGACAGTTTTTCTGATGTTATATACCAATGGTATATATCATTTTATAAACATTCTCTTTAAGATGATAACAGTCCTTTCAATCACATTTTCTCCCACTGTTCCACTTCTATGCTCTCAGGTTGTGCTGGTATATAAGTCCTTAATTGAAAGGATTAATAAATGTAATATAGGTACCTCATCTAATCGTTCCATAGTAATATCACCAATTGCTATAAGAAAATATACTTCATAAAAATATAAAGATAAAAAGTTAAATGGGAAAATATGATCATTTAGGAACTTTTGAGCATATATGTAACATGAGTACATCAGTGTTATATAAAACTTTGATGAATGCTGGTAGGTCTTAATTTATTTTATGTACTTGAAACAGAATATTCATTTGAATTGAATAAAATACATTGAGAGTAAGGTGAACACTCTTGCAAATTATTAGTTCTTTGACTGAAATAATTATAGCAATCTAATATTACCTCTCCAAGGTTAAATTCATATATCTCTAATTCAATATATCAACATTTTATAAATTTTACTCTTGATTGTACGAGTCAAATGTAACTGTGGAAGTAATTAATAAAGCCTAATATATTATGTACAATGTACAGTATGGCTCAAATGTGATGAAGCTGCACCTGTATTTCTCAAAAACAGAAATTAGTTCATTTATGAAAGGATTATAGCCAGTGAGTGGTATATATTGCTGTGACTATTGCTGTGGTAGATATAAAGTTAATTTTTCAAATGTCACTTATTGTTTAATTTTAGTCTTTTAATCCCACATAGCAACAAAATTACATTCATGCAGTCATAAGTGGGAAGAGATGGATGAAAGGAAGGATGAGAAGATGAATAGTAATAGTAATGCAGACTTAGTAAATAGTTTGACAGTGTTAAGGGAGTTGAAACAGTTTATGTCCAGGATGTGAGGGGTCTGTAAATATTTTCATAGCCATCTTTTTGACTCAAGAGTTATACAGGTCCTCGATTGAAGGCAGGTTGGTAGCAAGACTTTTCTTTTTCAATGTTGCATTGAATTTGTTATATTTAAATAATCATTTGCAAATGCTTTCTAATAAATTATCTTGATTCTGAATAACTATTAGTATTTATTGGATCCAGATACATCATGTTGGCATATATAATCAGATCTTTCTTACTATAATTCCCTTTGAAATGAAGAACATTTTAGTTTACTTTATTGTCATTGCACATCATACAATGAAATTAAATACCATCTTCAGTGTATTATACAGCAGAATTCAAAGGAGCTACTGCCCTGTAGTAGAAGCTGTTTTTCAGCCTATTTGTCCTTGTTTTTATTATCCTGTACTGTCTGCCAGATGGTAATAGTTCAAAAAAAGGGTGCCCAGGATGAGATGGATCTTTGAAAATGTTTTGAACTTTCTTAAGGCAGCGGGAGCTATAAAGCTCTTCCAAAGAGGGGAGAGGGTAAGCAATGATCTTCTGGGCAATGATGCTAACCCTCTGGAGTGCTTTCCTATCTGCCACTATGCAATTGGCAAACCATACACAGGTGCAGTAAGATAAGATACTCTCTATGGTGCAGTGGTAGAAGGTCACCAGCAGTTTTTCATTCAATTATTGTTTTCTGAGAAGTCTCAGGTAGTATGATCTCTGCTGGGCCCTTTTTTTTTTTTTTAAATAAACTTTATTGATTTTACAATTAAAATAAATGAACAAACACATGCACAACATAGAAAAATAAAGAAAACAAGAAAAACAAATAAAAGATAATTCCATTATCGACAGTTTGTGGTTCCTTATTTGTATCATTATTGGTGTCATACTTACAATTAAATCTTAATGCGAGTATATAGTTACTACAGTTGTAGCTTAATCTCCTTTACAGTTTAATATTGTTTACTGTTATATTATCTATCTTATTCTATCCAATCATACCAACAGTTCCAACTCTTATAATATTCTGATGATTCTTTGTCTTTAAGTGCTAGGGTCAATTTATCCATTTCTGCACAACTTACTATTTTCTGAATAGTCATTTCCTCTGTTGGAATATAAGATTGTTTCCAGTATTGTGCAAAGGCTAATCTAGCTGCTGTGAATATATGTAATATTATGTATTTGGCTTTTTTTGGAAATTGTCTATTGAATAACCCTAGTAGGAAGAATTCTGGTTTAAGTTCAATTTGTTCAGTTGTAATTTCCTCCAACCATTTTTTGATTCTCCGCCAGTATCTTTGGGCTTCTGTACAGAACCACCACATGTGGTAGAATGTTCCATGTTTCTTTTTGCACTTTCAGCAATTCAGATTCATGTTGGGGGGCATCTTCGCTAGTCTCGAAGGAGAGAGATGCTAACTGTAGAACATTTTATAGGCATTTTCTTTGTATGTTGCCGATTTTGTGATTTTAAATTTTGCGATTATCCTATTGAGTTCCACAAAGTAGTTTTTATGTATTTTTATTGGTATTGTCTGAAACAAATAAATAAATTTAGGAAGGATAGTCATTTTGATAGTGGCAATCCTCCCTAATAGGGAGAGTTGGAGTTTAACCCGTAACTCTAGGCCTTTCTTTACCCGTTGCAGTAATTTGTTGTAGTTATTTTCCATTAGTATCTTACAATGAGCCATCAGCCATATTCCTAAGTATTTAATTTTCTTTACCACTTGTAATCCCATTGCCTTTTCCAATTCTGATTTCTGCTTTTCTGTTAAGTTTTTGATTATTTTGTTAATTTTAAGTCCTGCGACTTTTCCAAATTGGTCTACCTCATTCAACAATTCCTGTCCTATTTCAATTGGATCTTCAATGAAAAAGACCATATCATCTGCAAATGACTGCAATTTATATTCTTCTTTCTTAATCTTTAACCCCTTTATTCCTGGGTTCTGCCTAATTCGCGTAAGTAATGTTTCCAAAGATAGTATGAAGGGTGATAGTGGGCATCCCTGTCTAACTCCTTTCTCTATTTTTATTGATCTAGTATATTCTCCATTAATTATGATATTCACCTTTTGTGAGGCATAAACTGTAGTTACAATGTTTTCAAATTTAGTACCTAAATTCATATTGTAAATTTGTTGGATTAAGAATTGCAAATTTAAATTGTCGAAGGCCTTCTGCACGTCCAAGAATACAAGGACTATTTGTTTTTCCAGATGGGCTTCATAGTATTCCAAGACATTTAGCACTATTCTTAGATTGTTCCTAATTTGTCTGTTGGAGAGAAATCCTTTCTGGTCTTTATGTATATATTCATTCAAAATTCTTTTTAGTCTATTTGCTATGATAGTAGCAAATATTTTGTAGTCGGTGTTTAACAAAGAAATTGGTCTATAGTTTTGTCGGAATCAGCGAAATCAATGTCTCCCTCCATGAATCCGGCATTTTAGCTGTGAGTAAAACCTCGTTATATACTTTCATCATGAGGGGTCCTATTTGCTTTCCTATTGCCTTGTAGAGTTCCCCTGGGATTCCATCTGGTCCCGGAGTTTTATTATTTTTTTGATTTTCTATTGCTGTTTCCAGTTCAGACCACGTAATATCCTTAATTAATTAATTTCTTTCATCTTATCCCCAATTATTTTATCTTTTGTTTCACCCAGATAATTTCTTATCATATCCTCATTTACCTCCTCTTTTTATAAAGGTCTTCAAAATATTTATATGCATATTCTGTTCTATTCCTTATTGGGCATCCCCATTTCCATCTATTAATTGGCAAATTAATCTTTTTTCTTTTTGAGTTTGTAGGACAGCCATCTCCCTGGTTTGTTAGCTTGTTCAAAGAATATCTGTCTAGCTGTATTCAACTTTGTAATCATTCCTTCCTCTTCAATTAAGTTCAATTTGTGTTTAGTTACTATCATCTGATTTTGCAAACTACAATCCTTCGGGGTACTCTGTAACTGGCTTTATAGTTCTTTAATTCTTTGTTTTAATTTATTTTGCTGGGCATAATTTTATTTATTCCTCCTGGCAGTATATGATATTGTTATGCCCCTTATTACTGCCTTCATTTTATCCCAAATATTTTGCTTCGTAGTTGCCTCATTATTATTTTTTTTAAAAAAGTAATTTAGTTCCTCCTTGAGTATATTTATAAAAAAAATTTCTTTAATTAGCTGTATATTTAGAATCCACCTTTTCTTTGGCTTTTTCCTACCTTTCCACAGTATCTGAATTGGGTTATGATCTGCTCATTCATTGGGTAAAATTTCAATCTCTTTTAATTCATTTACTATTTCACCGTTCATCCACATCATATCAATTTGTGTCCATGACTGGTGTGAATTGGAGTAAAACATAAATTGTTTTTTCTCCAGGTTTAATTTTCTCCACATATCTATCAAATTTAATTCAGTCATCATTACCTCACATGTTTTTGGTAACTCTCTCTTTTTCTTCCTCTTCCTTCCCCCACTACTGTGGTCTTTTTGATGATCCATGATAGCATTGAAGTCCCCTAAGATACAAATATTCCTTTTTTCTAATCCTACTATTTTTTCATGCAAATGTTTAAATAATTCATTTTGTTTTTTGTTAGGGGCGTAAATTACTACTAACAGAGTTGGGGTTGAATTAATCCAAATTTGTAAAACCAGAATTCTTCTCTTGGGGTCTGTCCAGATTAAGTCTGCTTTCATATCTTCTTTCACATATACTGCTATCCCTTTCTTTTTCCCGGAGTCTGCTGGTGTCATGTATAGTTTCCCTAGCTTCAGGCATGCTAAATATTTTTCATCTGACTTCCTTATGTAGGTTTCTTGTGAGCATACTATATCTGCATTTTGTTTAATTAATTTGGCTAATATTCTTTTCCTTTTTAATCATAGAATTTAGACCGTTTATGTTAATTGATATTTTCTCTTCCTCATCCATTGTCTAGTTGATTCTTGCTCTTTGTTTTGTAGTTACTCCTCTTTCTCTTTGTGACTGGTAGTGTGTCCTCGGTTCTTCTCTCTCTTGTTGTTTGGATTTCTAGGACTCCCGTCTCTGTTCTTTTGATGGTCTTGGTCGTCTTGGAAGTTTGATTCTAGTTCACCTTTGCTACTCAGTTCTTCTAGGCCTACCAGTCATTCGTAAAATTTTTGGGGTATCAATAGAACAAGCCTCTCTGATGTTCTTGTCTTCTCTGTCCAATTATTCACGTCCTTACCCTCTTCCATCTCTCGAACCCTTTCGCTTTCACCGCCACTTGCATCCGCTTCTTAGCCGCTTCTTTTGGGTTCCGATTTGACTGTTGTTATTATCATCTATGGGACTCCTCCAGTGCTCAGGATCTATCAGGATCATGGATTCCCTCACACACGCTCTTCTCCATTTATCACAGTCTGTCACTCACTTGCTTCCTCTTGTAGGTGAAAGTCCAGACTTCAGGACCGGCATTACTGATTGGCGGTCTCTTGTTTGTTGGTCTCTATAGGGTGTCTCTACATCACGGTGAGAATTGCCTTCTCCACACTGCAACTCGAATCTCCCCACATCAGCATGTTTCTCTACAGGATACGTTCACCTCTGAGGGTTGCTCCAACAGCAATAAAAGATGGCAAAAAGCCGTGAATGAACTTCAGCACCTCTACTCGTTCACACCTCTCACCGGAAATCTCTGCTGGGCCCTTTTGATCAGTGCTGCAATGTGAGCACCTCAGGTCAGGTCCTCTTTTATGGTAATACCCAGGAACTTAAAACTGACCACTTGCTCCACTCAATCTCCATTGATAAGCAAGGGCTGGATATCTGATCTGTTCCTTCTATAGTCCACTATAGAAGTGGTCTTATTGGTGTTGAGAACCAAGTTATTGTCTCCACACCATGAAAACAATCAGTCCACCTCATCTCGGTAGGCAGACTCATCCCCCCTGGAGATAAGTCCCACCACTGTTGTATCATCTGCAAATTTAGTAATAGTATTACTAGCGTGAGTGGGAATGCAGTACTTTACAAAAGAGTATAGAGTAAGGGACTCAACATGCAACCCTGTGATGTACCAGTGTTAAGAATAAGGGCTGAAGAGGTATGATTATCTAATCTGACCCTCTGTGAGTGGCCAGACAGGAAATCCATAATCCAAAGGCAGATTGAATAAGAAAATCCAAGATCCAGAAGAACTAAAATCTACAAAAAGCATCCTCACATAGTGCCCCCGCTGTTCTAGATGAGTCAGAGCAGTGTAAAGAGTGATGGCTATAGCATATATAATATATTTGATCATGATGCTAGTAGTGAAATCTTTGGACTTATCCTTGCTTTTAATTTTAAATTTTAAATCCAAATTTAAAAGTAAATCCAAATTTTAAACAATTTTTCCTTACATTATTATTTTGTTCCTTTATGTCACAAATATCTGCAATATTACTTTAGCTCCCTCCTTGTACCATTGATATTCTGCCATTAGGAAATTTTAGTCATTGTTATTCATGAAAACATTTTGCTCTATAATATAATCTGAGACTTAAAAAAGCTAGCCTACCTTTCTTTTTTATATCTGCTTGCAAATACTATTGCAAAATGTTGAATCTTACTCTTTTTTTCCCATTCTGTATAAATCTATTAATTGATGTTGCAATCTGGGATTGAATTGGTGCCATTTAAAACAAGAAGTTTATACTAGGTAATAGGTTTATTTTTGTTGTCACCATTAGTTCCAGCCAGAAAAGTTTTAAGTTTTGCCATCTTTCAAGGTCTTGTATTTTTTCTTTTCATGATTTGTTTTAATTGAATTGTGCCTATTGAATACTGTCAAATACAGTTCTAAACATTTCACTGATTTTTTTTTTGTATTTTTTGACAGCAAACATAAACAGAAAATAACAGATAATACCTTCTTTCAATTATACAATGTGTCAGTTGATACATATTTCTTGTACATAATATCTATAGTCTTTCCCTCTTAGATTTAAATTTATATTCAAATTATATTAATCAACTTTCCATGTCATGTTGTTATTATTACATCATCATTACACTTTAGTTGCAAGTTCGCATTATCCTTTTAGAGAAATCTCAGTTTTTACTAATTCTAATTCATATTATAATTCATTCCATAATAATCAATTATAACATATCATTACTATTGTATTATATTTACTATTGTATTATATTTATGTTATAATATATTTCATTTTCCTATTTTTCTATCTAGCCACTGATAAAATAAATCCCATATTTTATAATATTCTTTTTCTTCTTGCTCCCTAATTGCCAGTTTTAATCTATTCATCTCTGCACATTCCATTATTTTCTTAATCACTTCTCCTCTATCGGATTTTTTTCATTTTTCCAATTTTGAGCAAATACAATTCTAGCTGCAGTTAAAACATTAATAATCAAATATGTCAATTCTCATGTAAATTCTCATGAAGGATTCTATGTATCGTTCAGATAAGATGCCCAATAAAAATATCTCTGGTTTCAAGGCTATGTGTTGTTTTGTCATTTTTTCCAGCCTTGTGTGAATTTTGGCTTCCATACACGTCCACCACAGCATTTCACTGGATCTTTTGTTAAGTCACAGCCAGTATTTTGTTCCACAAAACTTCCTTCATCAGAAGTTGTGTCTTAAATATTGAAGTTGTATCTTAAGTTGTGGTTTTTAAAAATATTTATCTTGTATCTGAAAAAGCAATCAAAATCTTTCATTAAATTGCATCAACTGTTGCATCGAGCTTTATGGTATCATAATGGTTAATACTATATCATCGGTGTAATTTCATTTTATATTCTTCACCTTGAATTATGATACTGATTATCTGTTTATCTTTCCAGATCTTGTTGCCAAGACTTGCCTATCTTAAGTTAAAGTTTTATTGTATTTCCTGGAGGATGCACTTAAAAAAACCATTGGAATGGAAGCTGAGCCATATTCACATGACAAACTTAATACTTGTGATAATTAGAGACAGTCATAGCTTGCATATAACTGATGACGACTTTAAACCCTTAAAATTATTATAGAAGGAATTTGAATTGCCTAACATTTCAAAAATTAAACATATCTTGATTTCACAGTTCTAAAATTCTGGGATAAATTTGGATTGATTCTAACTGTAGAGTAATTATTTTAAAAACAATAAACTATTGTAACTTAGTTATAACTATCAATACTGTTTAAAGAAGTGAACGCACTTTTGTGTTATGTGCAAAAAACTAGAATGTATCTATACATGATGAATTATGGCTTTATTAAACATGGAGGCAAGAACAACAACAAAAGGTTCTTCGATGTGGAGAATATATCAGATTTATAATTTTGGATCATTCCTTGCTTTCTGTTTATGACCTGGCTCTCTACCAATATTGTCTAGAAATACTGGTATGTTAATCTGTGAGGCTAGAGTTTGTTTAAAAATTACACAAAATTATTTTTATACAGTATGTAACATTTCATTTTTGTTGCCTTATTTTTTTATTTGACAGAGTGCTTCTCCTAATTTCTCTCCTCCCCCTTTCTCTCTCTACCTTTTTGAATATTAAGGCAATAAAAAATAATTATTTTAATTTAAAAAAAGAATTATAAAATGAGGACATAAAGGCAAAAAATATCCTGTCTCTCTCTGAAAGGCCAACTTTTCAACATTTCTCCTGCAAATACAAGAAAAACAAGACATTGGTCAACTGTTCCATAAAACTGCGCTTGTCAAAAATAATTCTAGTAGAAAGCAGTTTTATGTTATATCATTATTTCTGCAAGTCAAACTAACTGCCTTTCAGCATAGTGTCTGTTAGGACTACAGTACATGATTCAATATGTCATTACCAAGTTATTGTTACAATTGCATTTTCATTTCTGTTAACAATAAGTGGTATATGTGCTATTCCCATATTCGTGATCTAGGACTTTGTTGTGACTGCTGCTGTTTAAAGTCAAGAGCTAAATGAACTGCTAAAAAGATTTGTGTTGTGGAATGTGTTTGTGTGCACATGTTTAAGCTGATCATTCTTCATCAATTCTTCAGTAAATCCAGGGTAGCCTGAGTTTTTTTAACAGCAGCAAAGACCATGGGATTCCTGCATCAATTCACACCATATTTTCTTCATCCTTCCCCCCCACTCCGCCCCGCATAACATATAAATGTTTCTCAATATCCTATTGAATGAAGAGGCCTTTATATGATACATCTATGCCTGCTGTTTTGTAATGTGTTTTATGTTTAGCCTGGTAAATGCCTGACAAATGCCTACAAATGCTTGTTTTGTTTTATTAATTTATGAGTGATGTGTGCACATGCCATCTTGTAAAGATTGTTTACCAACTTACCCCACACACACACATCTGCCACTGCCTGCTTCTTTATTTCTCATTGCCTCCTTTAGCAATGTAATATTTTCTCCATTGATTGTGACCACTAAAACTAGCAATACTCTAAATGAGAATATATAGGGAAACCCAATATATTGAATGTTTTTAGATATTATAGTTCACCTGCTGCATTTTGCATTCTGGAATTAAAAGGATGGATCCATTTACTCATTTCAAATACTGAACATGCTGAGATAACTGCTTATATGCATTTGTAGCTTTGCATCTCATTGAGAAATACAGAGGAATGTTGAAATGATGCAGAAAAAATGGGAAGACATCAATATGCATCTAAAACTGGATACAAGGACAAACATGTTCATATCTGTGGAGATTCTCAGTCATCCAGGTCATAGTTGTTTCAAAGGTGTATTTTTCTGCAAAAAGCCACCTATTTCCAGTCAACAACACAGCCCTTTCAGCAATTCCAAGAAGATTCCACAACCAATTGCACCCTGATTCAGGTGACCCTGAGATCACAGATAAACCCCCAAATAGCATCAACAGCTTTCAGATGACTGTAAAGAAACACATCCATCCATCCCCTCCACCATCCAATCAGAACCTATCCCTCCAGCCCCTTACCCTCAAGTCTCAACTGTCAGTAGCTATCTTTTCATTCCTCCTGCCATCAGAACTGATGAAACTTCTTGGATGAGGTGAAATATTTTTGCCTTCTTTCTCAAAGGACAAAAAAAACAGTCTAGTTGCCCTTTGATGAAAAAAAAGTACCTTTGAGACAAACATGTTAATTCCATTCCTATCTGCATTTACTGTGTCACAAGTTACACAAGTTACATAACTTGGGCACAAAGTTATAGAGATAAGACATGATAAGTAAGTACAGTAATGTAATCATATGGCTTTGTCTGAAATGGACCCATTTGCTTCCTAGGAAATCGAGGATAGCCCAAAGCAGAGGTGGTATTCAGCAGGTTCTGACCAGTTCTGGAGAACTGGTAGCGGAAATTTTGAGTAGTTCAGAGAACCAGCAAATACCACCTCTGACTGGAGATTTTACACTATCCTTCCCCTGCCCATCAAGCCATGCCCACATAACCAGTAGTAAAAAAAAATTGAATCCCACCACTGGCAAAAAGTCAAACTTTAATCTTGGTAGTGTCTCTGTTGCTCCTAGTTTCTTTTCATTTATATATAGCCTCTGCAGAAGGCTGGAGGAAAGATAATATTCCCTATTATGCATGCTAAATCTCCAGCCCTCCTTAGAACAATACTGCTCTTTATTTTATCAAAAATAAAATTAAATTAAACAAGGAAACTCCCTTTCCAGACTAGTATTGGAAAGGCTACTGAGACATTGACTGTAGATGACATTCTGTGGCCTCCTTGATTTGTTGTGTCATATTTCACTCATGCTTAATATGTTCAGTTAATCATTTGTACAGCTTTTAATGGGAAATATACTTCTGTTAGAGAGTGCTTTTATTTCAATGATGGAATTTAAAGAATTAATCCAATAGACAAATGAACACTAATTGGACATTAAAAATGCTAGCAGGCAGAAAGTAGCAAAGAGGCATTTGATGCAATCTGAAATAAACATTAAAATTACCATAGCCCAAAGTAAAACAAAACCAGAACAAAAAGGGAAATATATAGATGAATGAAGTTGTCAAATTGGATATAATTAGCCAAAATGGCATCATGTAATTTGATCTCAATAGATCAAACGTCCACTTCCCTATGAAAAGTTATAGTGTTCCCTTTTAAGATGCTTGTTTATAATATTCATCTTGCTTTAACTATTCAAAGTAATGTCAATGAACCCATTGTGCATTTATTTTCAAAGGAAATGGCCTAACCTCCCTAGCAGAATCTTTAGGAAGGCACATAGTTTACCAAACTTTGTGTCCTAAAATGTTTCCTGGCTCAGAAATTGCACACCCCAAAGTAATGTATATTTATGCCACAAATATCCCACTTTTTGTCTGAGATCTTATGGTTGCATATGTATGGGGTCTTCCCTAGTTTTATTCCCTAGGAAAATAACTGTGTGGCAGGTTGGGTGAAAGAAGAATAACTACCTGAGAAGATCATCTAATGGCCTTTCACCTTGAGTGGGAAACTGACCTTGGGATTTCCTTGTTCCAAATCCAGCACCTCGACCACTATATTACTTTGGCCTTCATAGCTTAATGAATATGTATGACAATTACACACACACACACATACACACACACACACACCATCAGGAGTTTTCCCTTAAGTGCTGCTGTTGGTTAGAAGAGCTGGCTCAGGCCTTTGGCAAGGGAGAATGAGACCTCTTGCTTAATCATACTTGCCATCATTTATCTTTTATTGATTTTATTGTAATTTATTTCATTGTTGTGAGCCATCCAGAGTCGACAAATGTCAGGTGGCATACAAGTATAGTAAATTATTTATTGTAATATTATTTGAGATAGATGGGATCTAGTCTACTTTATGTTATTTATTGTCACTAACAGATATGGGTTGGATGGAATCCACTCTCAAGCTGTTTGGATCTTATTGATTTGCCTTTTCATTTTTGCTGCACATTGAATAGGGTTGTTAAATACTCATAATAATTTTTTGATAGCTTGAAATTTTCAGCCACTGATATAGAAGAAATCTTTCCTTTCCGCGTGAAGCATTTAGAATGATCACTTTACTTTTCTGAAGTAAGGAGTTCTGACTTATGCCACAAGCAATTTTTTTCTTTCCTTTTTTAAGGTTTGCTGGTTTTGCTATAACAGCCTGACATGGCTCTTTCTCATGATTACTTAACTTTCTATAACATTCATCTGAAGCCCAAATATTTTTCTGTCAAGATGTTTTGAGTGATAAGTGATTCTCTGACATGCATGTCAGAGCATGCATAACAATGCCACTTAATAAAACATTTCATAAGCCTGCAATGTTTTAGACCCATCTCATTTATTAAGGTTTTGTCCAGAGATATTTTATTAAAGTCAATGTGTCTCATCATGAAATATATAAACAATGCATCTACTACAGTATATTCTATGTCTGATAACTGTTAAGATATGCCTGTGAATAATGTCATGTACTTTTCTACAAATGGATTATACATTTTTCATACATAATATATAATGATAATATTCCTTAAAGTCTTGAGGGCTTCTTAAGAGGTGGGTACCTTAGCAATTCAAAAGGAGTCCGTGATTGTCATCTGGCCTTCACCGCATATATGGCAGGCCTTTATCTACCCGCTTGCAACAGAACCACAATAGCTAGAGATGTTTGACAGGAATTTGGTCTACAGTATGATTTATCAATCATTATCACCAGTGGTGGAATTCAAATTTTTTTACTACCAGTTCTGTGGGCATGGCTTAGTGGATAGTGGTGTGGCTTGGTGGGCGTGGCTTGATGGGCATGGCAGAGGAAGAATACTGCAAAATCTCCATTCCCATCCCACTCTTGGGGGAAGGTTACTGAAAAATCCCATTCCCTCCTGACTCTAATAACCTGTTTTCCAGTTCCATTCTTCTGTGCAGGGCAACAAAAGAAGACCCAGCCAATCAGCTGGGAGTCAGGAGGCAGAGAATAGATGAGGCGGGGCTAGTCAGAGGTGGTATTTGTCGATTCTCCGAACTACTCAAAATTTCTCCAGAACTGGTCAGAACCTGCTGAATATTATCACTGATTATCACTCTAGTTCAGGGGTGTCAAACACGCGGCATCACATTGTTGTAATGTGATGTATTGTGACTTTTCCCCCCTTCATTGAATCAGGAGTGGGAGTGGCCAGTGTAGGATGCATCCAGACCGCAGGCTGCAAGTTTGACATTCCTGCTCTAATTCATTCAATAAAAAGCCTGTTTGTCTTTTAATTCAGGGGCCTTCAACCTTGGCAACTGTAAGATTTGTGGACTTCAACTCCCAGAACTCCCAGCCACTGTTCAGTGGCTGAGGAATTCTGAGAGTTGAAATTCACAAGCCTTAAAGTTGCTAAGGTTAGAGACCCCTGTTTTAATTAATCTCCTTTGAAAAAGACAGTGATTGTGCTTCCTATGTACATTCCTTTATTTATAGACCAAAGCTGCAACACAAAGAACATTTTTCTTCTTTTTCATACACTTCTTTGTTCACAACCTGATAATCTGGAATCATAAATAACCCATGATTGGAGATACCACATGAAAAAAATAATTTCCATGATAATTAAAGGCTTGGGGAAGAACAACCTTGGGGAGGTTTGCTTGCTTCTCTGGAGACTGACTGCCTTTTGATAGGATGCGTACAGTGGTGGGGTTAATTTTTTTTTAACTACTGGTTCTGTGCGGATGGCTTGGTGGGCGTGGCAGGGGAAGGATACTGTTAAATCTCCAGTCAGAGGTGGGATTTGCCGGTTCTCTGAACTACTCAAAATTTCCACTACCGGTTCTCTAGAACTGGTCAGAACCTGCTGAACACCACCTCTGGATAAATAGTACAGTCATCTCAGTTCACCTTGTCTTTTACCCACTGATTTTTACCTTAAAAATTCATGATCAAGCACAAAGTCATCTTTCATTAAGACAGGGCTATTTGGAGCACACTTGCAGGCATTCATATTCCTGGAAAATCAGGAACAGGAGATGTGGAGTAGGAATTTCTCATTTTAAAACATGGTATCCTATCCACTGTGAACTTGACAGATTACTTGGCAGCACATTCATCATCTGGTCAGAAGAAAGTTCAGAGAGACTTTTTCTCAGGTAAGTGAAAATAAAATTGCAGGTAGAGCTTGCAATTTTCTATGGGAAGGGTTTTTATCACTGAAACAGCATTAAATTTTGGTGCCTTGTGAGTCACAAAAGCTTCCATTTAGCAGAAACAAGCTCTGCCTGTAAGGATGCCTATATAGCATATACGGCAGGGGTAGGATTCTATGGGTTCGCACCTATTCACTACAACAGGTTGTTAACATTCTAAGCAGTTCGGAGAACCGGCTGTTAGAAGAAATTACTGGCCTAATCCTGTAAGGAAGGCAGGAAGGAAATATTCTGGTGTTGCTTACAGAAACTGTGTCTCCCTTAACCCTTATTACATTTTTGGCAGGCCTAGACTTCCTGTCTCTGGAACTTCTCTGGAGATTTTTTCCCCTCCTTTGCTGGTACTTTGTTTCTGTGGAGTGACAATTCAAAATTACAATGGCACTGAAAAAAGTGATTTATGACCATTTTTCACACTTACGACTGTTGCAGCATCCCCACAGTCACGAGAGGCCAGACAAGGAGATGCGTGCCTCGATGTGAGTGATGTTGAGTTGGCCACACTCAGCCAGTCACATGACCACCAAGCCACACCCACCAACTAAGCCACAGAACCAGTTGTTAAAAAAATTGAATCCCACCCATGATATATGGTAAAGTCTGGTCTAGTGGTTAAGGCACCAGGGTAGAAACAGGGAGATTAGGAGTTCCAATCCCACCCTAGACATGAGAGTTGCTTGTCACTCCCTCACAGACCAACTCACCTCACAAGGCCGTTGTGGGGAAATGAGGAAAAGGAAGGAGCATATTTGAGTTATTTATAAAAAAAATTAAAGTGGGACATATTTTAAATAAAAAAATACAAATTAAACAGCACTTTGATCTGCACATATTAGATTAAATTAAAATGGCAAAGTATGAATAATGGATCTGATAACCTGCACACCTTGTTTCAGAAACCAACTCAGCCTTAGTTTATTTGCCAAGAGTTACACAGTCACCCTTTAGGGATAACTCATGTGTTCTGAAGATGCCACCTGTATTTTTTAAGGCACTAACTGAACTCTGGTCTACTGCATTAATCCAATGGCTTGGGTTTTCACAAGACACTGAACTGCAAACTAATCACACCAGCTTGGTTTGACACACTGAGCCACAAAGTAGCCACTACGTTTTAATTTTGTGGGTTATTACTAGAGGGAATAAAGGAAGAGGAAGAGATGAACTGTCATGCCCCTGGTGGAGACTGACTCTGAGGGAGAGGAGGAACAGCCAACAGGGAATGGAAGGGTAGCTCCAGAGGTTGGGGAGGAGGCTGGGGAAGGACAGAGGCCGATTGAGCAGGCAGAGGAGGACCCAGGCCTATCCCCTATCCATCCTAGGTCATGCAGGGAGGAGAGGATAAGGGAGAAACATGGTCTCCTAGGGAAGAGAGGGCCTTGATCCTCTTCATGGGCTGCAGGTGTGAGAACTGCATAAGAGTTTGGACCTGCATGCTAGCAAACGCTGGAAATAAAGAGTGGTTTATTCCTGGATGAGATTTATCTTGGTTGGCATTATTCCAACAGACTATATCTGGTTATCGTCTTGAAGTTTGTAATTAATTATCCTGGTCTGTCATGGAACTTTCTTCAGTGCAGTTTGTTTTTGTTTTTTTTATTACTTCATTATCTGCTCTTTGAGTTTGGACTGTATTTCTTTCATTTGGAATGTTATTTTGGAAAGAGTTTAATCTCCAACTGTAAACAATTGAACAGTGAAGCCAAGTTGAAGGCATTAAAGAACATTTATTTACATTTTGGCTTTTGTTACATTTGTGGTACACTCTGGGTCATCACATGAACACAGCACCAATGCCATCAGATGGTCTACTTCAGGGGTGTCAAACTCAAAGCCCAGGGGCTGGATCTGGCCTGCAGAGTGCTTAGATCTGGCCCACAGGGCTGCTCTAGAAACAGCAAAGGACTGGCCCACAATGCCTCTGCCAGCAAAAACTGAGCTTGTGAGGGCCACGTGTAGCCCTCCCAAGCTCTATTTTCACTAGCAGAGAGTTGCAGGAGGCTATTGCAGCTGAAAACGGAGCTCAGGAGTCCATTTTCCCTGGCAGAGCACTCAGGTCACCACAGGCGCCCCCTGACATGGTGACAACATGCTGGCCACGCCCACCATGGCCACACCCACCCCAGCCCCCCCGATGCATCCCTCAATGAAATTGAGTTTGACACCCCTGGTCTACTTTATTATCAGAATATCTTCCTTCCCTGCTTCACCATCATCCATCCTACAGAAAAACATCTCTGAAGGAGGAATATGTCAAGTGAAGATCTTCCCATTGCCACCCACCCATTACTTCCAGCTATTCTATGGGAAGTAACAGTTTTCAGTATATTACTTCTATTGAACATTGGAAAGGGTTAATTCTGAAAAGGAGGATATAAATGATTGTGATGAATTAATAAACCAACCGTACAGGCCCTCAGGTCAAAGAAAAAAACCAGAACTTACTTTATTAGCATATTTAGATATGTATTTGTAGAACATGCAAGCCTAAATGTGATTCTAATTTGTGATTTATGTATTTATTTACCTGCAAAAAGTATATGACTGCCCAGCTTGAATATATAAATTTGGGCAGCTAACAAACCAGTTCACAAGAAAAACAGTGCTTAAACAAAAAAACCTGCCAAACAGAACAGAAGACATAGCTAAAAATAAATTCTGTATATCATGCAAAATTAGTGATATGATCTACATTTCTTTGTGTTCAGGGTACAGATTTGTGACAGGAAGCAAACAATACTAAATGCTACAAATGCATTATTCATTTGAGGTTCTTCCAGATTTCTTTTTTTTTTTTTTGGGGGGGGGGGGGGGGGGAGGGAGGGAAAGAGGAACAGCAGTAGGCAGCCGAACTTAGCAGATCTCAAAAAGTCAAGTGAGATCCTGGAGTTCCAAAGACGCCCTCAGTGACAAAATCCTGCTTTATTTCTATCACCAGAAAACTCCCAAGACCTGGTCGACAAAGTTTCAAGGAAGCCTCATCTTTCCACCCCAGCTGAATCAGAATCAGAATAGAACTGGAAGGGACCTTGGAGGTCTTCTAGTCCAGCCCTGTGCTCAAGAAGGAGATCCTATACCATTTCAGCCAAGTGACTGACCAGTTTCTTCTTAAAAACCTCCAGTGATGAAGCACCAACAACATCCGAAGGCAAGCTGTTCCCCTGGTTAATTGTCTTCACTGTTAGGAAGTTTCTCCTTGATTCCAGATTGCTTCTCTCTTTGATTAGTTTCTATCCATTTTTTCTTGTCCTGTGCTCTGGTGCTTTGGAAAATACAATATATACAATATATAATCAATATATTATAGAGCCTGGGATGCCTGGGATGAGTGATTTAGAAATAAATAAATAAATAAAATGGCAATTAGGAAAAGAATGAGGAAGTATGTAAATATGTATATGTGCTATAGAAAAGATTAAAGTGTAGGGGGCATGCATAAGCGCACCAACGTGCTTACCGTCCCTGTCCTATTGTTTCTTTTTATTTTTCTTATATGTATCCATTTCATGTATTCATAACTTTTCTTATACTTATATCTGTTACCTTATAATTGCTTGATAAATAAAATAAACAAACAAACAAATAAATAAGATGAAACATATTGATTTGTAACAAGAGTAAGATGTAATGGTAATGGAATAAGTAACCATATATTGAAAAATATAAGGAAATGTAAAAGATTTGTTGATAACAATGCATATAGTTTTATTTTATGTTCTTAAACTTTGGAAAATTAATAAAATATTTTTTTTAAAAAAGAAAACACACTGAACCCCCCCCACCCCCGCTCCTCTTCGTGTGCAGTCCCTCAAACACTGGAAGACTGCTATCATGTCCTCCCTAGTCCTTCTTTTCTCCTGGGTGGACATCGATGCAACGTTTTTGTCTCGTCTCCTGGGCAGCAGGAATAATTCACAGGCACGCAAACCGGGTAAGGGGGCACCCTTCCCCGCAAAATCCTTTCTCCCTAACGAAAACTACCGGCCGGTGTCCGGTCTGCGCCCTGTACAACCACCGGCTTCCAGCAGGCGTCGCTTCTCCAAAGAATAGGCGCAGCGTGGGGGCGAGCGGCAATATAGCCACTAGGGGTGGTTGAGGGTGGTTCCCCCCACTCCAGTAGGATAGTATATGGTAATATGGGGGCGGGGTTAAGGCCAGCCTCCTTTCTCTTATGGGAAGCGCGGTGGCTGATCTGAAACGGCTTGTCCGTTTCTGGAGCTGGTGCTTCAGGGGACCCACAAAATGTGACTCACACCGCCTGGCTGGTCTCACTGGCGGTTGCACGGATTGTGACCTCTTTCTCTGGGTTTTGCCTTCCCGGCTGCACCAGCGACCTTTTTTTTCCGCGGGCGGGACATGTTTTGAGGCTGTAAGTGGATTTTTCGTTTTATTTACTCGCTGGGTGTGTGGATCCTTCTGACTTTCCAAACTTGGTGTGGTTTCCGTCTGCTTACCTGAGTCTCCCCGATGGATCCCATTAGTGAAATACTTTGGGGGGGGGAGGGGAAGGAAGCGGTGGGTGGGTGGGTTGGCTTCCCGCATCGCCAGGAGTCTGTATTATAAATAGAGCTTGAGTTTGAGAAAGAATTGACGCCCTCTTTTCCAAAGCCGCGTCCTCCGGAGTTGTGCAACTACAATTGTCTTCGGCCGTCCGGTCCTATCGTCCCCCAAGATTGACAGCTTGCAAAGCTGTCTATCTTGAAGCGTAAAACATACTTATTTCGAAAGGGCGGGGGGGCGGTGTTCCCCAAAACGAGGGGGAGGGGGACGGGACGGGACAGGTGACGGAATCGGGATTGCCTCGTCTTCGTTTCCTTTAGTCAACTTGGCAGCTCCGCGCCCAGCCGCCGCTGACGTTAACTTTCCAGGAGTTAGAAAGGCAAAGAGAAAATTCATCTTCATTCAGCAGGGGAATAACTTCCTGTTTGTAGGTAAAAAGAAAACAAAGCAAAACAAAGAAAGACCTCTGCGGAGGACGAGTGGGGTGGAGGGAAGGGGGGGTAGACCTGACAGCTGTTTTAATCGCCGTGTTTCAAAAACCTGCCCTTTGTTTTAAAAAGGATTCGCAGCTAGGCTTTGGCCAATGGCTCAAAAAATGGGTTAAAACGGCGTGCTTTGAAATTAATGCAGGCGAATGTGAGTCTCGTTTCGAGCGCAGATACGGTATGGATACGGTATTTTGAATATACCGTAGGCACAATCATTCCTCACGGAATAACAATAAAGCAATAGGAGAAGGTTGTGAAAAGAACACCCCAGCTACTGACAAGCCGGTGTGGGGTACTGAATTGTCCGGAGGGAGGTTTGGAGAGGAGATGCCACACACCTGATTGCCTATAACTTTAGTTCCAGTATATGCTCCGTACAGCAGCTCCCTTTGTTTAAATAAAGATGGGGGGGAGGGGGCTGGTTGCATGCTAAGGGTATTACAGAGCTGGTCTTCCCTCCTTGTTAATTTGAATATTGTATGTATAGAAACATGCCCTGAATCCATGCTGTGTTCCATGGCTCTGCTATTTCCTCATCCCCGCTTCTTTTGCTCTGTGCCAAATGTAGCATCCAAGGACCATCCTAACCGTGCAAGTGTCTGTAATGTGCTAGAAAGGGAGGAGATTCCTTTGTCAGCTTCCTCTCCTCTTTGTGCCGTTGGTGGAACATTGCTAAGAGAGCAGCACCAAGTCCTTGGAGAGGTCCCGTCCCTTTCTCTCCCCCCCCGCCCCCCAAAAAGGTGATGGTGGTGATGGAAGGGGAGGTGATACCCACCAAATCCTGCATTTCTGTGTCTTGGGAGGCTGGGAGGCTGCTTCTCCTCTTGGAGATTTGAGATTCTGCTCTGCGCTCCTGGTTGTTGTTGTTTTTTTCTTCCCCCACATTGTCTGTAGATGCTTGGTGGCTCCGTTGTCTTTATGGCTTTGAATTTTCTCATGCAAAGTTTCATCTGGGGAGCCAGGTGAGGAAGACCTCCTTGCTCAAAGATCAAAAGCATCTGTGCCCAGAAGAGAAGAGGGTGTGGTCCTTGACAGAAGGGGTTGGCTTGATTAGCAGTGGACGCACACTTCCTCTGGCTGATCTAATAATCTTCCTTTGTGCCAGTTTTTTTTTTCACCCCCCATGGCTAATTCTCTTTGTTGGTGGATGGAAAGGGCATGAATGCTCAGTTCACTTTGAGAGCAATGGAGTTAGAGTATATAAGCAGAAAGCCTTGCAGCGGATGACAGAAAACGGAGGGGAGGGGGCGGGGTTGGAGCAGCATTCTCCCTTGATAAGAGTATGAGCTGGGAAGCTGTTCTGGTTTTACCTCTACTGTTCCTTCACAGATTCAGATTCCTTTTCCACCACGCAGGGTGTATGTATGGTAGCAATATCATTCTACCTTGCAAGGAAATGGAATCAATCATCCTCAGCTCTTTGGACTACAGCTTCAGTCATTCCCAGCCAAGTAATCTAAAGGATGGTAGGTTTGGGAATACCATTGTAAGGTGATCTATTGAAAGGTAGAGGCTTGTTCTTTTATTTTTCTATGAAAAATCGCATCCCCTTTGGGACAATTTATTGTGGATGAAGATCCTTGCTGGTAGATGGTAAATAAATAAATATGTCCCCCCCACAGTTGACCTTAATTCCTGGTGGGGCAAGCAAGTCTGATCTTTTGCTTTTCTATTTTTCTTGGCATTTCACCCTCTTCTTCCCTGCAGACTGCTGGAGGGTTGCTTTTGCCAAAAAACTGGTTACTTGCAGATTACTCCTCTCATTCATTGCTTAGTTAGGATTCTACATTTTTTTTCTTTTTCCCCCCTATCCTGCTATTTCCTGTACTTTATTTACCCAACCTCTTGACTTATCGCTGCTATCAAATCATACTGTAGGATACAAGCATTTTTTAGGCTGTATTCCTCATCCTACCTTGCTGTAAAAAGTTTGAAAAGTATTAAATCGTTTTGAAACATTAATTCTGTCAGTAAACTATTGGTTTATGTGATAGATGGAAACAAGGCATATTATTAAGTAATGCAAGCACGTCAGCTCTCAAAACCTGTCTGACTTTCTAAAAGAAATATATGAAGCAACTTACAAAAACTAAGGAAACAAGTATAAGATCCAGTATACTGTAAGTGCTGCAAAAAAGGAGTTGACTTTGAATATCTGCTGGAAAAAACTAAGCCTGCTGACAGATATCAAAATATTTAGTAGCAGGCTGCAAGCATTATATTAAAAGTAGTACCTGAGCCATCATATAACTTGGAGGTAAACAGCTTGGTGCCCTTCTGAACGTCTGATCAACTCCCATGATCCCTTGCTGTTGGCATTTGTAGCTTGGCTAATAAGTTGATGTCAGAAGCATCTAGAAAATATTTGTATTCCTTTTATCAAATTTCTACCCAAACTTTCTATTTTTTCAATAGCCAATTGGGCTTAAGTAGATTAAAAATAAAAAAGAAACAAAAACAGTACAAGAAAATAGAATTAAATGTAACATTGGAATAAATTTTAAAAGCTTGGCAGAGGATAAGAGTTTGCCATCTTCCTAAATATTTGGAGATTGGGGTCAAATGCATCTCATTTGGAAGGGGGAGTAAGAGATGACATTTTCCTGTCTACTAGATAGTAGAACTTCTGACAACAGAGAGATCTTCTCTAGGGCCTTTCTTGATGCTCTGAGGTGAATTCATAATGACAGATAGTATTGTATGCCAAAGAAATGATTGAAGCCTAGAAAAAAGGTCCCTTGTCAGTCAACAGGAGTGCTGATTTATCACCAGCTTAGCTTACTTACAAGAGCTAATGACTTGGCAGCACAAGATACTTAGAAGAGCTGGTGCCTTGGCAGCACAAGGAAAGAACAGCCAATCATTGGCCATCAACACACCAATCCACCAATAGGAAGGCACCACATCAATACAACATATAAAATAGCCCAAAACACACATTCTGATAGAGAGAACTTCCCTGAAGATGGACTCAAGCATAAGTCTGAAAGCTCAGAAGACTAAACTTCAGTGACTGATCCAGATTGGATCATGCAACATTATCCTGGGACACATATATTTGTCTTCATTTGTGACTGATAAAATTCCCTGTCTACTCTCACATTGATTATGTGCCATCAAGTCATAGTAAACTTTTAGGCAACCACATAGATAATTTATTCCATGATGGTTAAGTGTTTCCAGGACTACTTATTCTTATTTATCCAGATACTATAAACAAATGCAGGTGTACAACTTTTACTGAACCAAGACACCCTATCCTTCTCTCACACATAACCATGCATATCTATTAGTTCAAAATCTAGAAGCCTAGATTAAGTTTGAAGTCCAGAACAACTGAGCTAGGAGAAACTAGTTCTTTCTCAAGGCTCAAAATGCTACAATTCCCATTCAGTTCACATGGAAACTACGTGTTGTTTGGGAATTCAACTTTTGTTATAAGAATAGATTCTGACTTTCAGGACAAACTCTTGTTGTGAAAAACTTCTGGTATTTTTCCATGTGCTGCAAAAGATAACATCTATCAGGCCAATCTCTTTGCTTTATGGCATCATTTGGGTGGGTTTCATGCGCTCAATTTTTTTGTAATACATTGATTCATTCATAAATTCACAAAACATATGGCATATGAGAATCAAGCCACTCTAAGTTAATATGGAGTATATGACAACTTCATAGCAACCCTGGTAATATGGTATCAAAGTAATGTATAACCATTTTTTAAAAAATTGCATTGAACGGTTGCATCCTTCCTGGCTTTTAAAGCTGAAAAAAGGTTCTCAGAATGCTTTCCATATCAAAAAAAACATCAGTTACTATGATAATGCTGTAGATTTTAATATCTGTTGGGCGATGTTGCACATGGGGGTTTGGACAACAGATGTCCAGACAATAGATTTCCTGACAATTTGCCAGCAAAT
Source organism: Bungarus multicinctus (assembly GCA_023653725.1). Classification (NCBI taxonomy): domain Eukaryota; kingdom Metazoa; phylum Chordata; class Lepidosauria; order Squamata; family Elapidae; genus Bungarus; species Bungarus multicinctus. Next base: position 96,774,308 of record CM042838.1, on the reverse strand, counting down.
GTGGGCTGACATCAGGACATCTGGCTATAAAAACAGGAGGCCCAGTCAGTCTGTGCTCAGTTGCCTATGGTGTACATAGCATACCACTTTCTTCTTAAGATGTCAGCCATAACTGCTGATCAAAGAGCAGTATAGCTGTTGTGTAGACCATGGTTATTAAACCCTGAAGCCCAATGCTATCCATCAATTCCTATGCATTTTTAATTTGAAACCATGTGAGACCTAGGAATGTTCCTCGCAACAAACTACAAGCAGCAATGAAGCAGACCTGGAATCTTTGCTATATTTCTGGCAGTTGATCTTTGACTTGTTTGGGAGAGATGAGATAGGGATCTAGGTTCACACCTCATGCTGAATAAACTATGAACTTCTGCTTTAAACAGATTTGGCAGGAGGTTTTAAGAAGCAGCAGTATATTCAATCAGAAGACCAGAAGAGCTTATAGATTTTTTTCAGACTTAGGAAGGCAAGTTGTCTTCACATTTCTGGGGATGTCTTCAAAATGGGTAGTTAGAGGCTAAAGTGACCTGGTGGAAAGCATACCATTAGCTCTGGAAAGGGTAACTTGAGTAGCCAGTGCAACATAAAAAGTTAGAGTTTATCACTCTCAATGAGTTGGCTTGTTTATGATTTCCTTGGTTCCTCATTTAAAGGCTTTTATAAAGGACAACGAAGTTGAATATCTTCAATCCAAGATTTGACATTGTAACTTGACTCTTTAGAATTTTATTTAGAATTTATTTGATTTGTCAATTGCTTACAAGATAATAGGTATAAGTATATATATAGTTATGAATACATGAAATGGGTATATATAAGAAGAATAAAAGAAACAATTGGACAGGGACAGTAGGCACTTTGGTACGCTTATGCACAGCCCTTGAAACTCTTTAAACAATTTAATGTTATCCTGATCATTCTTATTTTGCTGCCAGATTTCAGTGGCTCAATAAGAGGTATATCTAAACTGTGTCATTTAGCAGGAAAGACTCTGTGAATCTGCAAGTTCTCATGCCTGCGGTGATTTTTCACCAAGATTGAAAGAAGAGAGAACCATGGATAAATCTTGTGCTGTATTGCTTTTTCTCCATTTAACGTTTGCCATCAGGAAAGAAACCAATAACAAAATAGAGACCATGAAATGATTGAGGGTAAGATCTTAAAATGAAACTGCCACTCCAAAAGTAGCTTTAATATTAATACTGTAACACATAGTTATTTGATAAGTTGGTTGGAACAGGTTCTAGAAAGATTCTTTTCAGGTCTGTTTGAATGGATTTAGGCAGAGGATTTAATCACCAAGTTGTGTGGCTACAGAAGGGTATAGATACTACCATGTCTTGCCTCTAAAACTAAGATGTATTTAAAAAAAAGAAAGCTCTCTGAGAACTCTTCAGTATTCCAGTTTCAGAACATTTGCACAGAATTGAGCAGGGAAAGGTTTGATAGATCTTCCTTGTGGATCAGGACCCCACCTCTTTCCAAATAATCAGCTTCCTGGATTCTTGAGAGATAAGTCTGAATTCTGCATGTCTTGTGAACTATATAAATTAAAAAGCAGATGAAAATACTTCTATGCTTGATATATTTTAGAAAGGCTTTTTGCTACTTACATTGGGTTTAGCAAATGGCGGTTTTCCATTTTCTTCTTTAGAATGCCTACCATCTTGCAATGAAGTTTGTCATACTTACAGAATATTCTCATTTCTTCAGAAATTCACAGATGAGACTGTCAGTTGCCGAAACATGAAGTGTCAATGAGATACTAAATTAGATTTAATTTAAAAAAAAAATCAGTTTAGCCACCACACAGTTCTGTTAGTATTTACTTGTTAAAACAAAACAAACAACTTCTTTTCCTTTTATTTAAGTTCCCTTATTTAATCCTGCTCCTCTGATTACAGTTCCCAAATCATCAGCCAACCGAGCCGGTAGCTGAGGATAATGGGAACTTAATGCTTCTGAAGCATATGAGTGGGGAAATTTAGGTTTAATAAACATCTGAAAATGACATAGAGTCCATGAAACATCAGCATACCCCGAACATACAAGAACTGGGTCATTCTTACTTTAGCTCCAAAGCTAGTTTAGCTTTGCTCTTGTTTCAGCACCATCCTTTAGAAAGATGATAAAACCATTGACAGGTAGATGATTCCAGAAAGGCATATATTTTTTCCAGATCCCCTCTCGCTCTATTTGGACAGATTTATATGCTAATGTCGTTGCCAATGCTTTGTCAACCTGAAATTTAACAGCAGTGAGAAACAGATTGTGTTATGAATGAGAAATTTTAGAATGCTGATGAGAAGATAGTCTTGATTTACATTCTTATTCAATTGCTCTTAACTTTTGGAACCCTTGACTTTTTTCAGTGAACATAATGTGCCTGTTGCCATTTATATATTATATGGAAAAGCTCCTGCATTTTTCAGGCAATCTATCAATTAGTCCTTCTCAACTTGAGTTCAAATTTCTGCTTAATTCACACTTTTAAAAAATTCTGTGTTCCTCTAAAATCACTGATAAAAATGACTGATGAGGTGATTTAGATTGAGAATTATGCAAATAAACCTCCAATCATTTGCTCAGCTTTGAGCTAAATAATTTTATGACCTTCATTATACTATCAGGAAATATTTTTTTTTACAGAAATATGGCTTCTAATGATCCTGAATCTGTGGACATCAACTGGCATCTCATGCACTGATAATCCCATATTGGAATAAGCACATCAAAACTAAATCTGGTACTTGGGGATTAAAGCCAAATGAAATGGCTTATCTACACCATGGAAATGTTGCTTTAGAAGGGGAGGAAGCATTTTTAAAATATCTACCTACAAGTCGTACAAAAGATTAGCAGTAATGCAAGGCAGAATTATTTACAGGGTTTGAATGCCACAGCAGACAGACAATAGATTGTTGTGTCCCCAACCTATGGGGAAATGTTGACTAAATAGCAATGGATCTTACTTTAACCCGGACTATGGAATAATGTTCACTCTGATACTGGATGCTATTAGTTCAAGGTAGCAGACTAGTATGTGTATGAAGCATAAATAACTCAATCCCTGAAACAGCCAAAGAGTTCGTGGGGAGGTTGCTGTACTGCTTCTAGCATTAACTGTGTGAGACAATCATCCTGTTGTCCATAATGGTAGAACTAACCCTCAGTTTCTATTCATCTCTTGGAAATTACCTCTCCCTTATCTGTTAGCCACCCCCCTTTTGTTTTGGTTCAGATCAAATAACCATCAACAGTTCATGGAGGTGGCATATACAGTAGCAGTGTTTTTCTAATTTGGGGACTTTAGTATGGGTAGACTTCAACTTTCAGAATTCTCCAGCCAATCCACAACTCTTAAAGTTGCCAAGTTTGAAAAAAAAACATTGTCATACAGGAAGCCTGCTAGTTGAGGACATCTAATGTCCTACCCTTGATTCTTTGGCTTGTTGAAGACTGTGAAATACTCTTGTGTAGTGAGTTGGGACCTTAATAGAATAAGGGGAAATAATTTTATATATAATATGTTGCAATGCTTCCTTTTAACAGAGTTCTTCAAATATTCTGAACTTGGTTTTTTCCCCAACAGAACTGTTACAAAAAGGACTTTTAAAAACAGGATCATACAATAAAGTTTATTTCTAAGCAGCATTTGATTATGTGTGCACTTTAGAAAATAAGTATTGATTGGATCTGACCTTCGCTTTTCATCACTGTGTGGATGTATATATAAAGTAGTCATTTTCTGTTGTAGGAGTTTAATTTAATGCTGTCCCTTATTTCCTTCACCCTTCATACTTAAGCCTTACTTTCTACAGTTATTGTGTTCTTTCCAGTTACACCAATTCAGAGGACTTAATGTCTTGAAATAATTATCACTGTTAGTTGTAGGACTTCAGTCATTGAGAGTGCATTTGCCTTGAATACTGAACATGTTTCAGGAGGAAACCATTGATAGTCATCTTGTTGTTGTAAAGTCTACTGAATTCTTCTATTCCTTTAATTTGCCTGATCCACAGTATTCCATGAACAATTGATTTTGAAACTTTTTCTATTTTTAAAAAGATGGTGAAGTTGTCAAGTGTTAGAAATGTGTAACACTGAAGAAAATTCATAAGACTCCAAATAGCCATATTGTACATGAGCCACACTTGAAGTACTCTATGACTGAGACTGTATAAAACAATGGAAGCATTTCATTTTACTTTTTTGTCTCATGGTGCCCTCAAATGAAATCTTTCCCCCCATTCTCATGGAATTTTGTGATAAGGATAGATGGAGTTGGACATCTGTATCAAAAGCTGGGAAACCTCCTTTGGGCTCTGAAAGTTCTCTGGTATTCTCTAGGATTGCAGGAATCAGGCTCCAGAAAGATGGTTAAAAGGAGAGAAGAATACTTTCTGGCTCCATTGAGACATTTGGGTGCGAAAGAGCCACATGGTATTACAGAAAAAAAAAAACGTGTTGCAAAAAACATATTAAAATATATGGAAACAATGGCATTCTAATACAACGTATGACACTTCATATATGTGTGTGTGTGTTTGTGTGTCTGTGTGTGTGTCTGTGTCTGTGTCTGTGTGTCTGTGTGTGTGACTGTGTGTGTGTATACACACACATACATACACACACACACACACAAACGTTTTCCCACAGTTCCTTGGTGCTCCTGAGCTTGGTTGTATTTTGCAGATGTTTCATTATCCAAACTAAGTCATATCATCAGTGCTAATGATGTTACCTAGTTTGGGTAATGAGACATCTGCAAGAAAACAACTAAGCTCAGAGAGGATCCCTTATTTCAACCGTGAGCTACAAATATTCTCCTTTATTGAAATGATACGTCCCATACTTCCATCTTTCCACATTTTTAGAAGGTAATAATGCTTACTTCTTTCTTACAATTAGTAGTGTTGGGCCTAATGAGGTTCATTCAAAAGTAACTATGCTTAGAGATTAGAATGGAATACATGTATTACTTACTAGGAAGTAAGTCTCTATGAAATTTTCCAACCTTATATCCAGGCTATATTCTTTACATCCTGTGTTATTTTAATTTTTTAAAATAGCTCTGGATCCAAACCCAGCAAGAAAACTGAAGTTGACAATGAAAATCTAAATTTCCTTGGCAGTCAAGCCTTACTGTTACTATATAGAGCCCAAGGGCATGCTCAGAGACAAATATGCAGGAATCCAGCCTTATGGAAATCAGACAGATCCCAGAAAGTTTAGCTGATGCAGCTATAACAGCTGAAGCAGGAAAGATGTTAACAGCTACTTAACTCCTCTTAGGGCTACCCAGCAAAAATCAGCAAACTGTTGTTGTGCTCTTAATAGTCAACTTGGGGCTGGATGATATATTTTAATTTATAAACAACATATGTTAAAAATAGTATATACAAAAATAGACCTACTTGTGGGATATTTGGTCTGAACTCTTTTAAAAAGATAATAAATAGTGGTTGAAAACAAGATCCAAGAATAAAGTTGTTCTTATAACAGTTTTTGAATATCTGCATTTTGTATAATATTTAAAAGGGGGATTAAGACTTTTATGCCAGAATTCTAACTAAAGTATCCTTGGATTACTACTCATAACTTTGTTAAAAGCAGTTATTGTGAATAACTGTAATTGGATGGTTTAGTGCAACACGGTGAAGTAAAAACAGACAAATCTGTTTTCTTCTGTGGAAATAAGTTTGAAAATAAGTTTCCAAACTTAGCCACCCTTTGAATACCCTCTTCCTTCTAAGACGTTTGGTTAGTATTTGTTTTTTTTTCCAATAGGAAAACTATAATTTGGCTTATGCTGGATGAGGTCACTTATCATAGTAGACATCAGAGGTTCTCTCTTAATACAGTATATGAATCTATTCATTATAGGATGTTAAGTAAAGATTTTTAGCTTAGTGTAATGAATGAACCCAGGGATTGCACATTGGTCCACCTGACCTAGTATAGTTCACATTACTAGAAGATCTTCAGAGTTTCAGAAAGGATTTTTATCCTAGTCATTCTTGAATATTCCAGGGACTGAACCTAGAGTCTTTGGTATGTAGCAATGCCATAGAATTATGACTCTCCTCAGAAGTATAGCTGGGGAAGGGAATATAGAACTTTTTCACCAAATATCCTATGAGAGATATCTAATCAGAGGTGGTATTCAGCAGGTTCTGACCAGTTCTGGAGAATCAGTAGCAGAAATTTTGAGTAATTCGGAGAACCGGCAAATACCATCTCTGACTGGCCCCATCCCCATCTATTCTCTGCTTCCTGAGTCCCAGCTGATTGGTTGGGTCTTCTTTTGTTGTCCTGCACAGGAGAACAGAGCTGGAAAGCAGGTTAGTGGATTGGCAAGGGAATGGGATTTTACAGTAACCTTCTCCTGGAGTGGGGTGGGAATGGAGATTTTACAGTATCCTTCCCATGCCATGCCCACCAAGCCACATCCACCAAGCTATGCCATGCCCACCAAGCCACGCCCACAGAACCAGTAGTAATTTTTTTTGACTTCTACCACTGTATCTAATAGAAGGGCATCCAATGTCCTTATGTTCTTTTTTTTTATCTTTGCCAAGTAGCTCAAAGGCTATACTATATATGGAAAAAGAATTTGATACAAATCTGACCATTGCATGAAAGGCAATGGTCTGCCAAAACAGACTATCTAAATTTTTATTCTGTGTGAACTGGGTGAAGAATGTAGATGAAGGTAGTAGTAAACTTCAGGAGTTTTGTTTTTGGAAAGATATTCTGGATACATTGGCAAATATCTTAGGACACCTAATTGTATAGTTTTATAAATGAGGAAACAACTCATATCATGGTACAAATCTTGAGACTTTCTGTTTATATCCAGTTAAGAGAACATTGAGAAGAAAAGACCAAGGTTTGTATTGTAATATCACAAGGCATGTTTTATTATTTTGAGTCGTTGTAGTTTGTTTTGTTTATGAATGCTACCTGACTTTGCCAGTTTTTAAATATTAACCAAATCAGTCCTGATAACACTTGGGTGGAGCACCAGCTGGGAATGCCGCTGCATTTTCTGGGCTGAGAAGTGAAAAAACAGCCCTTCTGCCAGAATGATTGTAGACTATGAATCTAGTTCAATTTTTTTCTCCTTTTCTAGGGAACTAGATTTGAGCCGTCTACTTTTATGTACAGGTAGGTCTTGATTAGTGCAGTTAATGAATCCCACAAAATGACCATATTATTTGAATTTGCACTACATAAATTTCTATGGAATGTAGGGTAATTAGTTCCAGCTCATTGGGAGTAAGCAATTAAAACTTTAAAATATAAATTTATATATATTTACCAGTATTAATGAAATACTCTGTACAGTAAAAGAGGATAAACCCATAAACAACACATACCTGGAGAGATAGTAAGGTTCTTGCACCAGCTAGTGTCTAACAAGCAAAAGCAATGGGGAAGCTGGTTTGATTCACTTAACAACTGCAGCAATTCAGCAAAAAAAGTTGTCAAATTGGGCATGAACAACTGTCTTACTTAACAACAGAAATTTTGGTCTCAATTGTGGTTGTACATCATGAACTACCCATAATAGCAATAGCACCTAGACTTATATACTGCTTCACAGTGCTTTACAGCCAACTCGAAGCAATTTTTTTTACAGTGTCAGCCTATTGCCCCCAACAATCTGGGTCCTCATTTTACCAACCTCGGAAGGATAGAAGGTTGAGTCAACCTTGAGCCGGTGAGAATCAAACTGTCAAACTGCAGGCAGCTGGCAGTCACAGAAGTAGCCTCCAGTACTGTATACTAACCACTGTGCCATCATAGTTCTCATCATATTATACTTTGCTGTATAGTTTATATCTTTTGTGAACAAAGCTATTTTTTTAGCAACAAAGCTAGATTCTCTCTCCCCGACATAATTTTCTGTAGATATCATATTTCATCTTAATTTTTTCTACTAATTGATGCTTATATACTTTTTACCAATAGTTCAAAGTTACAAGGGGAGACCAATACTCCTGTCTTCTAATACTGTACAGCTGCTAGTATCTGTTAAGTATTTTATCATTTTTAATTAACAAAACAGTTGGACCTGGGACTATTCATGCTGACCTGTGTATACAGGTACATGACACAGGTACATGCAAGGCCTATGGAGAGATCATATACAGGAAAATTCTTAGTTCATTGACTTTGTAGAAATGCCTAAAATTTGGACACTATATTAAATTGATAGAGATTAGAATGGGTCAGAAAAATACATTATTTGTGTTTATCCTTTCCTCCTCATAAGTACACATCCATGTGCATCAGATACATTTACTTCTGCTGGGAGTCTCTAAATAGGTAAAAAATTGAGATTTTATTAGCTGCTGGGCTCATCCATATGCATGTCTTATGTACAAATAAAAATAAAGAGTATCTTGTTTCTAATAGTAAAAGAGAGATGCTGAAAAGTTTTGCTAATCTGTCTCTCTCCTTCTCAGTTAATCCAAAACCAAATGTGTGTTGGGAACTAAAATAAGATGGCTGAAAAAATGGACTGAAGGGAGATATAGAAAGGAAAAAATATCTGGTCTTCTATCTGTTTCCTATGTGTTCACTGCTTCCAGCCTCTTTTATATACATGAACAGAAATATATGCCTACTGCAATTACATACACTTCATTCATAATTAATAAGCAATTGAGAGTTATGGTGTAATGATTAAGGCATCAGGCTAAAATGCAGGAGACTATGAATTCTAATTTCATCTTCAACATGAAGCCAGCTGAGTGACCTTGGATCAGTCATTCTCTCTCCACCCTAGGAATCAGAAGGCAATGCCAAACCACTTTCAAAGCCTACACTGGTACACTTTCAAAAATGTTGCCCCCCCAAAAAACCCTGTAGAGATTATTCTGCAGGAGTTAAGATTGATTTGAAGGCACCAAAACCTAACAGACAAACAAAAAACCCCACGCATTAAATCAGATGCTGCATCTTCTTTGTTGTAAGATCATATATTACATTCTTGTTTAATTTGTACACAGATTGTGCTATTTGTTCCTTACAGCAACTTTATAGCACCGCCTCCCCAACAACTCCAGGTGATTTTCAGAAAGCCAGTATAAAGCCATAAAAGCAATCCTGAGCATACCCTCATCCCAAGAACCTGGCATTCAGATAGCAATGTCTGCTGCTGTTCAACAATTAGCACTTAAAAGTCCTGTGTAGCAAATGTTTTCATTGCTTTCTGAATATCTGTTAGGGGATACCTAGTTTTCCAAGGATTTCCAGTCTATTGCAAAGTGATTGGCATAATCTAATATGAGAAAGAGCATGTTCTAGCCTCCTGCCCAGTGTTGGAATTAAATCTTTTTTTTAGATGGGCGTGGCTTGGTGGGTGTGGCTTGGTGGCCATGGCAGGGGAAGGATACTATAAAATCTCCATTCCCTCCCTGCTCTTGGGGGAAGGTTACTGTAAAATCTCCATTCCCTCCCCACCCCTCTAACCTGCTTTCCAGCTCCATTCTCCTGCGCAGGGCAACAAAAGAAGACCCAGCTAGGACTCGGGAGGCACAGAATAGATGGGGACGGGGCCAGTCAGAGGTGGGATTTGCCAGTTCTCCGAACTACTCAAAATGTCTTCTACTGGTTCTCCAGAACTGGTCAGAACCTGCTGAACACCATCTCTTCTCCTCCCTTTGATCTCTTATGGTGATGCCATCTCAGGTTCCTAATTTGGAATGAATGGACTGGATTTGTCATGGTCTTTCTGAATGATGTGTTTTGCAGTAACCTAAACACCAAGCCAATAAGAAAGAAACCAATGTAAAACAATGTAAAAATTAGCCCTTACTGACAACCTACATTACCATGACCAGTTCTAGATGCAGACTATTCATCAGGGTAACAAAGGTAATTTCCAATCCATGCCCTAATCTGAATTTTGAATGAAAAGACTCTAGATCATTCTCTTTGTCTAGCTTGTTTTTAGTTGGAGCATTTGTTTATTTATCAAATTTACATTAAATTTATATAGCCCTCATATTACCAAAAGTAACTCTTTACACTGTTAACCAACAGGGAAAGATAGGATACTGGCTGTTAGTAACAAGATTGGCCAACTCTAAGATAGGTCTCTTCAGGATGGATTGCACAACAATCTTCTTGAAGGACGGGGTATAATTTCTTTCCTCTGAGAGGCAGTGACTAATTCCCAGGTTCAACTTCACACCACCCCTTTGAATCTCTTCAAAGAGCCAGGTACGGCATGGGTCAAGCCTTCACATGGCACACCTCATATTATAGATTACCCCACTACTTTCTTGGACTCTATGAGCCTAAATGAAATTCCATTAACTTGCTAGGTGCTAGTTTGCTAATTATCTGACCCAATTTTACTCATATAGAAAATGAATAAGGCCATTTTTTCCCCCTGCAAAGTGGTGTCCTAAGATTTTACTACAGGTCTCAGGAAGATATGGCTTGAAAGGACATTTCTTAAAACAACCACAGAAGCGCTGTCTGTGGATTCAGTATGGGTGGAGAAGATGCTTGCTTTGCTAATATGTACAGTCACAGTGTATATTTAAACAAGCGTTCTTACAAGTGTTCTGTATTCAGTCCAATCATTCATGGTCTTCGTTTGCCAGTGTTGCAAGTGTTCTTTCTATTGCTTTATCTCACAGAGTTCCTCGATGATTCAAGGAGCTTCTCAACAGCAAAATACAGAGAAAGGCTGCTTAGTGGATGATCTCATGAAACTCTTATTCTTTGCATGTTCCAGAGATTGACCAGGTTCTCAACAGGACCGCCTGCCAGATTACTGGGGATATTCCCAAATGTCCTTTGGAATCCATCCTGTTCCATGTCTGTCCTCCAACCCTAAGAAGGCTCTCCAAAGTAATGAGTTTCAAAGCAATCAGGAACTGATTTGGCTATGGCAGATTTCATGTCCACCAATTTGAAATCGTATATGTATGAACTGAGGTTAACATAAGGTGGTCTATGTGCATTGTGACTAAATTAATTGGGTCATGCATTTGGCTTTTATTACAGCTATGAACTCTTGAAGATATCAGAATTCTCTCCTTGGTTGAAATTCTCAACCAAGTATGTTCTGTTAGGTTGAGGAGAGATTTCACCAGGCAACAAGATAGGTGGTGCACAACCAATGTTCCTAATTTGCCTCTAAGGTGCAACATCACATACTGGTGTTGACAATAATTTCCCTGGTCACTACCAGATTGTCCTGGGCTATCATGGCTATTCTGCTTCTCCCATTCTAAAGTCATCACTGGTTCACCACATCTGCACTTCCCAACTATAGGACATCAGTCATATGTACAATGCATACGTACATATATACATACAATATGCTATGCATACATTCTCTCTCTGACTCTGACTAGGGCCAAGAAGAATACATTCCCCGCTAATAAAACTAAGGCAATGGGTAATTTCAAAATTATTATTACAAACAGATAGAAAGAGTGTCCATAACAGTGAAAAACACAACTAGAAAGATAGTTCACCTTAGGGAACCTCCTTCCCTGCCCCCAGATTAGATTAGGTCCATCCATTTTGATTTTCTGGGAGGCCCTCAAGACCTAGTTATGTGATCAGCATGGGGGCTGCCATGAGAAGTGGCTAGATGGCACCATTGTTGACGGGGGCATTTTTATTATTCCTTTACTTGGAGTGTATTTGGATTAGGATATTTATTACTATGGTTTTTAAAAATATATATTTATATTTTTATGCATTGTTGCGTGCCAGCCAGAGTCACTTTTGGTGAGACATGCAGATTAAATAAATAAGTAAATAAATATAAAAATAAATAACTTTTTAAATTTTTACTATTTATTCTTCTTTATCCATGATTATAAGGGATACAAATAAACCTGAAAACAGTAAAGTAGTAAAATTGTGTGTCTTAAAAGTATAAAACCATTGCACATTAAACTTGAAAACAGCAAGAACAATAATTTTGCACTCAATGCAAAATACATCTCTGTACGCCTGGGGAAATGTACCCGTTTAAACTTGCCCTGGCCTCTCTGATTTTTTTTAATGTGATAGCAATATTTATCATAACAATATTTAGATTGTGTGGACATACTGTAATGCAGTGGCCCCCAACTTTTTTGGCACCAGGGACTGATTCTGTGTAGAGAGGTTTTTCCATGGACTGGAGGGGGTATGGTTTCGTGTGCTGCCTGTATCCAGAGGATGGGACTTTCCTTGTTTCCGGCATGCCACGGCCCAGTGCCGATTTACAGATTGGGGGTTGGGGACCCCTACTGTAATGATAAACAATTAAGGCATAGAAAGCCCAACTAACTACAATGGAACTCATTCTAGGTTTGGTATCCAGTGGAATTCCCTTTGACATCTAGAAAAGAATTAGTTCTTTTTCTGACAAGATCCCTGGCTCTGTGTTTTCCTACATCTGTCTTCAATTAGAATTTGGGCTTCATCGTGTCTACTTGGAGAAATCCAAATATTGCTGAAATCACTTATGGTTCATGTGTGTTAGTTTCCCTTCCCCCCCTTTTTAAAATGAGAAATCCTTTTCTTTGTGCTATAGCCCAATTAATAATACTCTTTGAAACAGCCTAATCCATTTTCTACTTTGTAAACTATTTGAATGATTAAAAATCCTATTTCATCTGCTTCTTTGTTCCATCACCTTCTCTTTCTCTTCTCTCTCTCAGTGGATTTAGTTCACACAGAAATCCAGGTATTCTTGTCCTTCCACAAACTGGCTTTGTCATGGAAGTCTTCTGCTTTTGTTTTTGTTTTGCTTACCCAAGCAAGGGAATTCTACACCTAGAACTAATAATAATGTGCTGGGAATAAGCTTGTTTCCATAGAAACCAAGATGGTGTCAAACAGATGCAATGGCACTTCCACAATTTAGGAACGAGGCACATAACAGCTACATAATGGACTGCAAGATCTCTGGAGAGAAAGTAGGCTGAATTAGTGTTTTGATTTCCATAAGTCACAGGGTATAATCTGTGTTTTGAGTTTCCAACTTGCATTTGATCTGTAAAACAGCTGTAATCTTTTGGAGCTATAAAAAACATGCTGAGAATTTTGCAGTGAATTATGAGTTGCAAGTTGTCATATTGAAAGTATCATTGAAAGGCATATCTTTTGCAATATTAGTACTAACTTTAACTAGTCTTTTAATGATCTGATTGTTGTTTATACTGGTCTGATAGATTTTAATCCCATTCAGACGATGGCCATATAGCACAGGCATTTCTCCTCTCAATAGAAAGTGGTTGATATTTGCATTTAGTTTAAATCTTTGAGATTTATTTATTTATTTATTTTGTCAAGCGATTATAAGATAACAGGTATAAGTATAAACATAGTTATAAATACATGAAATGGATACATATAAGAAAAATAAAAAGAAACAATAGGACAAGGATGGTAGGCACATTGGCACACTTATGCACGCTCCCTACAGACCTCTTAGGAAAGGGATAAGATCAATAGTAGAAAGTCTAAGGTTAAAGTTTTTAGGGTTTGGGGAAGAAACCACAGGGTCAGGTAGAGTATTCCAGACATTGACCATTCTGTTGCTGAAGTCGTATTTCCTGCAATCAAGTTTGGTGCGATTAACCTTGAGTTTGTTATCTATTGTGTGCTCTTGTATTGTTATGGTTGAAGCTGAAGTATTCATTGACAGGCAGGACATGTATGATTTTATATACTATACTTAGATCAGACTGAAGGCAGCGTAGTTCTAGATTTTCTAGGTCTAGAATTTCAAGTCTGGTGGCATAAGGTATTCTGCAACGAGTAGAGGAGTGGAGAACTCTTCTTGTGAAATATTTCCGGACTTTCTCAATTGTATTAATATCAGATACGTAAGGAGGGTTCCAGACAGATGAGCTGTATTCAAGTATTGGACTAGCAAGTGTTTTGTATGCTCTAGTTAGTAGTGTTATATTACCAGAGAAAAAGCTACGTAGGATTAGGTTAACAATTCTTAAATGCCTTTTTGGCTATGTAGTTACAGTAGGCTCTAGCATTTAGATCATTAGAGTGAGTACTCCAAAGTCCTTGACAGAGTTTGGATCATCAACAAGGTCTTGACTATTCAGCTTGTATTTTATTTTCTGATTTTTTTTGCCAATATGTAAGACAGAGCATTTATTTGTTGAGAGTTGAAGGTGCTATTTGTTTGATCATTCTGATACAACTGCCTCACATGTAATACTTCCCTGGTTCGAATCCCAGTAAGGGTATGGCTAGCTGAAGAGAGCTAACTAGCTCGAAATAGATCTATCCTAGTCTCCCTTATTTATTATTTAAAATTATCAGCTCAAAAACCTTACACACATGTAAACAAAAGACAACGAAACAAATAGCTTTCTGTCGGTATGGTCTCTGGTGATGAGCCGAAAGACAGAAAAGAAAGCAGTATGCTTTCTCCCTTAATTGGGGCTTAACAGGGTGTTGTAATACAAAGTATATACTTATTCCCCTGCCGCAGCTGAAGAGGGTAGAGCCAGGTGGTGTAGTGGCAATTACAACTGCCTCACATGTAATACTTCCCTGGTTCGAATCCCAGTAAGGGTATGGCTTTCTGAAGAGAGCTAACTAGCTCGAAATAGATCTATCCTAGTCTCCCTTATTTATTATTTAAAATTATCAGCTCAAAAACCTTACACATATATATCTACATATATATAAAATTACTACATCTCTATATCCTTGTGTGTATATATATATATATATATATATATATATATATATAAATTTACTGACATACTCTACTCAGTTCTACTGTTTTTTTGTTGCAGTGGCAAGCAAGGGGGGGGGGCAATCTTAGGACCAAAGACAGGTCCCAAAAGCCCGGTAAACCTTCAAAGGCCGCAGATAAAGATACCTCCAGGGGCCAGAAAGCATTAGAGAGACAGATTGCGAGACACACTAGGGAGAGAGACAGAGAGAGTCTCTCTACCACACAATTCATCCCCTCGAACTCAGGTTCAGGATACTCATGCACCGCTAGACTTGTCTTTGCCATCTCGCCCATCTAGCTTCATGAGACCCAGTACTTCTAACCAGCCCAGGAGCGTTCCAGAAATTACGTTTACACCGACAGCAGCCGGTTTAAGACAACAAGAGGTTCTCCCAGAAGAAGTCCCTCAAGCACTGAGGTCCTGGATGGAGCTGGCGATTAGCAGGGGTATTGCAGCCGGACTTCATCAATCCAACAGGACCAGACAGACTGTCAGACTGTGACAACCAATCAGTTCTATCCTTAGATAGGTCGGAATTTCAGTACCCGCAGGTACTTTCTCCAACGGGGCCTTCCTTAGTATCTCATGTTCCACCTGTTACTGAGGGTTGTGACGACCTCAGTCTGGACCTTTTAGACTCAGTTTCCATGCAAGATAGTAACCTTCCACTGGAGGCCGAATCCCCAGGAGGGGGTATGTCAGATGATGAAGAGGTTCACCCCTACCGGCCTTCCTTCACGGGACTTTTTCATCCCCAACTCTTTAAATCCCTTCTTTATAAGGCAAGAGCCACAGCTTGGCTTGACAAACCTTCTACCCAGCTCCAGGATCCTCAAGAGCAGGTGGACGACCTCATTTTTTCGCAACCTGCCACTGAAGTTGAGGTTATTCCTGTTCCCAAAATGTTTTCCGATTTACTCCAAAAACAATGGTCCTCTGTCTCAACATATCCTCCACCCACAAATTTTGACAAAACATTTTTCAATTTAGATCCAGAATTTTCAGACCATCTCACTACTCCAGTGATGGATGATCCCATCATTTCTTTGGCTTCCCCCTTCTCTGTTCCCACGGAATCAGAGGATGCCCTCAGAGCTGAGGACAAAAAAATCAAAATCACACTTAGGAAGGCTCATCTCTCAGATGCTGGGGCGATAAGAGCTGCTACCGCTGCATTCTTTTTTACCAGACTTCCCTCAGATGGCTTCGCCACCTGAAGGACACTATTCCTAGCTCTAATCTCAGAGCCCATCAGGATGTTGCCAAATTAACGGTGGCCGCAAAGTTCTCCACTGATGCCACCTTCAATTCAGTAAAATTCTCGGCTCGAGCCATGGCCTCCCAGACGGCGGCCCGTCGGTTGCTATGGCTCAAGAATTGACAGGCAGATTCCAAAAACAAGTGGAAGCTAGCATCTTTCCCAATTTCAGGAAATAAGCTGTTTGGCGCTGCTTTGAATCCCTTGTTGATTGAAACAAATAATAAAAAGAAGATTCTCCCCTCCCTTCTCCGTCGCTCTGACCCAAGACTCTTTCAGCCCTTTTGGAGGAGTTCCTTTCGTCCCTTCTACAGGGGATCGTTCGCCAATAGGTTCCAGAGGGCTTCTGATTTTAAGGAGGGCCGACAGCCAGAGGGGCCCGACTTCGGGGATAGATCCCACCACGGAGGACAGGGGAAGAGATCCTTCAGGGGCCCTGGAGGAAAAGGGTTCAGGTGTCCAAGATAGCTGCAGTCAATCACTTCCCATTGGAGGTCGATTGAAAGGGTTTGCAGATAGCTGGGATTCCATTACATCGGATTCCTGGGTCCGTGACACAATTAGATTTGGCCTGGCACTGGAATTCTCCTCCACCCCCCCAAATTTTTTTTATGAGATGCCCTATCTCCAGAGATGATATTAAAAGGAACCTTATGGAGATGGCGATTACTCATCTTCTTGAAATCAAAGCCATCAAACCTGTTCCTACAGAACAGCAAGGCCAGGGATTTTACTCCCTTCTTTTTGTTGTTCCCAAGAGTTCGGGGGGATGGAGGGCCATATTAGACCTAAAGCGATTGAACCATTCCTTGGTTTATCGTAAATTTAAGATGAACACGTTGCAGTCCATTCTTCTTGGAGTAAGGGAAGGAGACTTTTTATCTTCCATAGACTTGACAGAAGCATACCTACACATTCCAATTCAGCCCTCTCACTTCAAATTTTTCAGGTTTTGTTACAATAATAGGCATTTTGAGTACGTAGCCTTACCTTTTGGTTTATCATCCGTCCCAAGGGCCTTCACAAAGGTCTTGGCGGTTGTGGCCGCTCAATTACGGAGTCTCTCCGTCCAGCTACATTGCTATCTGGATGATATTTTACTATTATCTTTTTCCGTTGAACAGGCTGAATTGGATTTACAACTAACAAGGTCCTTAGCTCTCAATGTCAGAACGCAGAAACGAGTTCCCCTTGCAGATTTGTCCAAGCTGTTAGGAAAAATGATTTCCTCTATCTCTATTATTCCTTGGGCTCGGTTCCATACCAAATCGCTACAATGGTTTTTACTTCCTTATCAAAGATAAGCAATTCCAGAGTCAGGGTGCTGGTCCCGACAAGTGTTCGTCTCTCTCTTTATTGGTGGACCGTTCCGACAATCAACAAAGGTTTTCTTCTGAAAGAGCCCCACAGGCTGACCATTACTACAGATGCCAACCTGTCAGGTTGGGGTGCATACTTCCAGAACGTTTCAAGTTACACAACATCAACTGGTTGGAGCTCAGGGAAGTTCATTTAGCCCTTCGCAACTTTCTCCCTCACATGTGCATGGGTCATATTCTCATTCTCACGGACAATGTCACAACCAAGGCTCACATCAACAGGCAAGGGGGTACACGTTCGAGACAGCTCATGACAGAATCAGAGAGGCTGTTCCATTGGGCGGAAAGGAATTTGAGTTCCATCGTAGTGGAACACATTTCTGGGATGGAAAACACGACAGCCAACTGGCTGAGCAGGGCCACGGTCGACCAGTCAGAGTGGCACCTGCATCCGGATCTATTCCAGGAGATAGTTTGCAGGTTCGGCCTCCCGCTTGGGGATCTGTTTGCCTCCCCCCAAAATGCACAGCTCGCCAGGTTCATTTCAAGGTATCCAACTCAAGGGGCGGAGGACTTCGACGCCCTCCGTTGTCGGTGGCCCCAGGGTCTTCTTTACGCATTTCCACCTATTCCTCTGATACCCAAGGTAATCTGCAAGTTGTTAGAAGAGAGATCGGAGTTGCTCTTGCTGCCTCCACACTGGCCCAGGAGAACATGGTTTGCGGACCTCAAGAAACTGTCCGTAGCCGAACCTTGGAGAATCCCACCTCGGAAGGTTCACCTTACACAGGGACCGATCCAGCACCCCGAACCTCAATGGCTACTACTAACTCCCTGGAGATTAAGCAGAATCATCTGCCTCAAGAGAGGTTTTCTGACCGAGTGATCGCTACCATTCACGCAGCCAGACGCCCTTCCACAAATCACATATACAATGCTACGTGGACCTTTTTCCATAAATGGTGCACCAAACTCAAGATAGATCCGTGCTCGGCGTCACCAGCACAGGTTTTGGAATTTCTGCAGGACGGCCCAGATAGGGGGCTTTCCTCAAACACTTTGAGGAGACAAGTGGTGGCTATTGCCTCAGTGGTGAGATGGGCTGGTTTTTCATCTATTTCTCATCACCCAAGGATAAAGAGTTTCCTGAAGGGCGCAATGAATCTACGCCCTCCCACGATCCACCGCTATCCCACCTGAGATCTCAATAAGGTACTCTCCGTTCTCACTGGCATCCCATTTGAGCCCCTGAGAATGACAAGCCTCTGCTATCTCACCTATAAGGTGGTATTTATTGTAGCACTCACATCAGCCAGACGCATTTCGGAAATAGCAGCCTTGTCGGTCTGTAAGGACCTCTGTCTTTTCCATGCGGACAGAGTGGTGCTTCGACCCAGTCCAACGTTCACTCCTAAAGTGAACTTGGCCTTTTATAGAGCACAGGAGCTAATTCTCCCAAATTTCTGTCCCAACCCTTCTCGGGGTCTGGAGCAACAATGGCTCTGACTGGACGTCCACAGGGCCATCTGCATATACATTCACCGGACGGCTTCCTTCCGAAAGACGGAGGCCTTGTTTGTGTCCTTTCAACCCTCCACTCAAGGACAAAAGGTATCACCATCGACTATTGGCAGATGGTTGAGAGCCACGATCGCCAAGGCGTATGGATCTAGTTCATTACAGGTGCCGAAAGGTATCACCGCACATTCCACTAAGAGTGCGGCAACTTCGGCAGCTTGGGCCATGCAGGCTCCTATCTCTGAAATTTGTAGGGCGGCTACATAGGCTTCTCCATCGCCTTTTATTAGGCATTACAAAATTGATACATTTGCCTCCGCTGAGGCCTCCTTTGGCAGGAGGGTGTTGCAACAAGTCCCTTCTGACAGAGAGAGAGTTCCAAATCAGACGGACTCCCTCCCGTAGGACAGCCAAGCTTTGGTATGTCCCAATCTACGGATGCTCGGAGCAGCTCAGTGGAGAAAGGGCGTTGGTATCTACCTGATACTCCCTTTCTCAGTGAGCTGCGATGAGCATCCGTCCCCTCCCAATGTCTGTCTGTTTGTTCCTGCTCCGACCAACAATATGGTTGTTGTTGACTTCTAATTTCCATCAGTCTGACTTTCCTATGGGCAGGGTTTCATCTCCTCATCTTCGTCAAAAACTGGGGACGCTGGGCAGCAGACGGGGGAGGAGCCACAGAGTCCTATTAATAAGTTCAGCCTATCATGCAGGAGACTAAGCACTTCCCCAATCTACGGATGCTCGTCGCAGCTCACTGAGAACGGGCGTATCAGGTAGGTACCAACGCCCTTTTAAGTTGCCCACAACAAGTTTTTCCCTTCTGCATTTAAATGTTGGATGACTGTAGCAAGTGACAGTCTAACTCCTCAAAGCAGAGGATAAACAAATGGTATCTCAGCAGTAGAACTAGGACATGAGGTCACATGATGCATGGTAGGGATATGATAGCTGGAAGGAAGAAGGCTAAGAGGAAGCCACCAGTGATAAAATCTGTCCTAAAATAATGAGGCATGCCAACCCCAGTAATCTATACTAACAGATGTGTGCCATTTCCACCAGCTTAAATTGAATAGTCATCTACAATCTAAAAGTGTGAGCAAAGATTAATACTGCCTTCACATTTTGAAGATTATGAGCAAGGGCTAAGATTAATATTTCTAATACATAACTTAGTTTTTTTTCTATTGTGGTATAGAAGGTCCATTAGGACTTCTTGCCCTAATGGGAAAGAAACAGAGAGAAACAGAGAATTAGATGTCTGTTGCAAGACATTTATTTATTTTTTCTGTTTGATCTACAGATTCTGTACTTCTCTTATAATTTTCTATTCAAATGTCTTTGAGCGAAAGAATCACTGAATTCCATCATTCCAAAAACTAATTGAACCCATGTCCATCCAAATTAGATCACAACTCAATACTCAATACTCGAATTGTATCCAGACAGCTCATCAGTCTGGAACCCACATTATGTATCTGATATTAACACAGTTGAGAAAGTCCAGAAATATTTCACAAGAAGAGTTCTCCACTCCTCTACTCGTTGCAGAATACCTTATGCCACCAGACTTGAAATTCTAGACCTAGAAACCTAGAACTACACTGCCTTCGGTCCAATCTAAGTACAGTATATAAAATCATACATTGCAATGTCCTACCTGTCAATGAATACTTCAGCTTCAACCATAACAACACTAGAGCAAACAATAGATACAAACTCAAAGTTAATTGCATCAAACTTGATTGCAGGAAATACAACTTCAGCAACAGAGTGATCAATGTCTGGAATACTCTACCTGACTCTGTGGTTTTTTTCCCCAAACCCCAATTCTTTCCCTTTTAATTTCCAGAAACTTTACATGGGCATTCTAAACATCCACCATCTTATCTACAATCTGCCTTTTATTTTGACAGAATACTGTATTAGAGTATTAAGCAAAAGAAATGAGGAATGTTTGAACATCAGCTCATTGTTTAGACAAGGCCTATTAGAAAACTGCTTTATATTTTCTGCTCTAGATACCGTAAGCACTAATAATATTTTGTTTGGGCAGCTATTTAATAATGAAAGGGCAAGTGTATTCTCATATGCCATGCTGTTCTCTATCATGGTGTTTGGTCATGTGACTTGATCTTAATTTTTATTGATTGAGCTGGTAGGTGGCGGAGAGAGATGGCACTGCAGTAGTGGAGGGAAGAGAGCATTCAGAGTGTCGAAACTCCTGCAGCTGAACCTCACAAACAGATCAGAAACAGAGCTGTGAACATTGCTTGGCATTAATGTAGCCAATGTATCTTGCTGGGCCCTGATGAAACTTTATTAAATTTTGGCATGCTGACAGACTCTTCCATCTCAGAATAAAGCTGCTTTGAGCCAAGTTTACATTCTTCATGAAAGGTCTGTGCAGCCCTAATTCTAAAATCTGTCAAGAAAAGATGGGTAACAACCACTGTGTTCCCCCTCCCCGATGTTGCATGCGTAAGCTACATGTTGCATATGTTTTCTCTGCTTTGTTTTTCTTTGCAAGTCTTTGCTGTTTAGCAAACTTCTGGGAAATGTGATAACTAAAGAAGCCAGGGCTCCTTGAAATCTTCTGCATAGTTGTCTGGCTCCCAGGTTGCTTGCTAGGAAGAGGATACCAGCTGTTCAGCAGGATGGAGAGGGTTCTCTGTAGTCCTTTAGTTGCGTATTTCCAACCCCTATTTTGCCACAAATCATAGGGATATCTGTGCCAAAGAGTGGTGTACATCTGTAAATAAAACAGTCATGTCATATGACTATTGCAAGTATGTATAAGTGTACCACATGTTCCTTCAAATAGATGAAATGCAGACAATTGTATGTGGACTTGCAGATAAAATCCTATTATTTACTGAAAAGGACATGTACTCTAATTAAGCAGAGTATAATTTGGGAGATGTGCTGCTTGTGGTTGAAGACTGGAATGCCACAGCTGAAAATAATAAGAATTAAAATGTACAGCAGAAGATTGTATGCCTAGGAAACAAATAAAGGCAGAGAACAACTCACCATTAACAACTCACTGCTAATCCAACAATTCCTTTATCACTAAATGTTCTTTAAAAATATGTCTATATATGTGGACATCACTGGATAAATCACAGAGAAATAATATTAACCATGTTATTGGTACAAGGAGGTTGGGGAACTCAGTTTTAATAGTAAGGACAAAGCAGGGGGCTCGTTGTGAAGTAGTTCATGAACTGCAGAAATTCCAAATCGATCTAAAACAAATGAACAAAGTTAAATTGATTTCCAAGATACAATCTTGAACACCTGCCTATCTACTCTGAACCTCTGTGGGAACTGGGAAAATTGTGCAATGTAATCTAAGCAGCTATTAAAGATGGATATAAAAAGAGGCTGTAAGAGACCAAAAACAGAAGAGAACAGCAAATTGAATGTCAGGACAGATAGTCGAAATAGGCAAGCAGAAATGAGAAGTCAAATCCAAGTATGACAAAAACTCAGAAAGAAGCTTAACAAAGAATTTCAGAGAGCTGTTAGAGGAGACAAAAAACCAGCATTACAACATCTGTAAAAGCATTAAAGATGAAACAATGATGTAAATCTTCCAAAAGATCTCCAAAATCAGAAGATACCAACTGGTATTATAGAAGACCCCAATGGATTGATTTCAAGATAACTGATTTCAAGAATATCAAACAAAGATGGAAGGAGTATACTGAAACTTTGTACAATAAAGATGTATTTTGCAGATATTTTCTATTTTCTTCTAGTACTTGAAAAGTACTAGTATTTCTCAATTGCAGTGGTGGATGAATTTTTAGAGATCCATAGAGAGAAAGGAAGATGACCTTGACAAAGATATGCAAGATCTGTGGCCACAGTGATGGGGTGAAACATATTTTAGTCCCCAATGACCAGATACCTCCCTAATTCACTGAACTAAAAGGGTGGAGGAAAGGGGGAGGTACAAAACAATCAGATTTGCAAGATTCTGCTATTGGGGCCAATGTCAATAACAGTAGTTTTAGCCTTCTTTTGCAATTTATTTCTTGGTCTGGTCTACCTAATGGAGCTGATAGATCTGAAGGGATGGAGTGGGAACAAATTTGAGAAGGTCTTTCTATATAGTGGCTAAGAATTGAAACTGATTTGATGAAACTGGTATAATTAATCAATATATCTGAAGAAATGTGGAGACATTTTTCAGCTCCAGATAAACATATATTAGGAACAGTCTTCCAAGAGTTGCTTGCAATGATGGGTGAGGCAAGTGAAGAAAAAAATAGGACCAAAATTATGTTCAAATGTATTGACTGTTCCTTTCTCTCTCCATGCTGCACAAAATAAAAACAAAACAGATACTAAAAATAAATAAATAAATACTTAAATTAAAAAAGCAACTTACAAAAATTAAGCAGGCAAGTTCGCTGGCCAGCTATGTCAGGGTCCTCGGTTGGGACTAATCTTTGGAGCTCGCTATGGTGAGGATGGCTGGGCAGCCCAGGAGTCAGCACTCAACCAGGGCTAGCGGCAGCAGTGGCAGGAGGAAGTAGGTGACCGGTGGGCCTTACTGCTTGTCTCCTCACTCAGCAATCGGTGTTGAAAGGTCAGGCAGCAATGGTGCAGTGGGCCATGGGTGGGAGAAGATGGTGGCCGAGCAAAGATAGCGGCCGGCCAAAGATGGCGGCTGGGTGAGGCAAGTAGTGAGAGTGGCCCAGGAGTTGGCATTTGAGTGGGGCTAGCGGCAGCAGCAGCAGGAGTAAGTAGGTGACTGGCGGAGCTAGTTGCTTGCCTCCTTACTCACCAATCGATGGTGGAAGGCCAGGTAGCAACAGTGAGGTAGTCTGTGGGGAAGATGGCAGCCAGGCGAGGCAGGCAGCATTGGCAAGGGTGGCTTGGCAGTCTAGGAGTCATTGGGACTCAACTAGGGCTGGTGGTGGTGGCAGGTAGGCAACCGGGGCTTGCTTGGAGGTATCACTTACTGATCTGCGTCTTCAGCAGTGATGGCTGGGGGAGGCAGGCAGTCTGGCAAGGCAGGAGGCAGGCCGGGTGAGGCAGGTAGGTCTGGGGAAGCAGACAAGCTGGGTGAAGTTGAGCAGGTGAGGCCAGATGGGCAAAGGTGGCTGGCGGTGGCGGCAACCAGAGCTTGCAGATCAGGCAGGCGATGGAAGGCAGGCAGCGAGGGCTGGCTGGCTGCTGCTGCTGCTGCTGCAAGCCAGTGATGCCAGGCAGGAAAAGGTGGGAAGTGATGTAGTGCACGTGTGCTATAAGGAGTGACTGGGCAGGACAGAGCAGGATGGGTGGGGGTGAATGCCATCAACGATTGTCACGCATGGGCGCGATGTCACACATGCATGATAAGAACTGGTCAGAAAATGGAGGAGTGGGAGGAGAGGGGCGGGGCCAGCCAGGGGCCCATTTTATTGGTTCGCCAAACTACCGGGAATCTTAACAACCAGTTCTACCAAACCGGTGAGAACCAGTAGAATTTCCTCCCCCCCCCCCCCCCCCCCGACAATATCCCATCTCAGTTTTTTTTAAAAAAGAGACTAGTATTTACATCAGTATATATTTTCAACAACAAAAAGATAAATGACTAAATTGCAGTAGAAGGTTAAGTCGAATGGACTATGTGTATTTCTTAAGCAATACTTGGATAGTTAAAAATTTGTACATGTATTGTTGTGGAATGTTTGAATAATCCCATCTTTCCTAGATAACTGGCAGGGCCATATTTCCCAGAATTTGATCCAGTGGATAATGGTGATATAGCCCTCTGAAATTTTCACCTTATTGAACAAACATAGTATTTTTAGTTTAGTTTATGTTTCAGTGTGTTGCATGGACTGAGAAAATTAAATTGTGTGAATTATGGTTCAGTCAACCATGACAGAATGAATCCTATTTAAAAAAAACTGTTTATTTATTCTGATTATGTGTTTATATATTCTGTTGTGCCAATTATTCAGAAGAATTATAACATGATTTGTTATAATTTTGAAGTTGATAAAGACTCCTAATGTACGCATCTCGGCCTAAGCTATTCTGAAATCTAGATTTTCTGCTGTTCTCTCTCCTGGTTAAAATGGCAATTTACTTCTCTTTCCAGATCATTTAGTCGTAGTGACAACAGCTTCGTCAATTCATGTGTCCAATTGAGTGAGACTAAGAAATTTCTCTCTTTTTTCTCGTGAAAGTGCTGAAAGGGAAATATATTGTCTTTTCTTTACCCACATCCTGTTATTCAGTTTGGGGGGTTTGTTATTTTTTTCTTTTCCTTTTTTGTATTTTCTTTTTGTTTCATTTTTAAAGCATTCAGAGTCTTGTTAGAACTAAGCAATATAAAAATTGTAGACATAGACAAATGGATTTCCTTCAAATGAAGAGTTGCATTTCTTTGAAAACAGGAAAGCCAAAATAAAGAGCAGAGAGGTCAGGTCACTGTCCTGAAGTCATTAGAATCATCAGTCTCAGAGTGCTGAGACTTTCAGATACATTAATTGGAACCTTGACAATAATTGTGTATCTCTGATACATAGGCACATCTCTCAAAGGTCCTGTGAACATTAGTTCTTACAGAGATTTTGCATAGTATCCAGTTTCTGGGTTTACTTCAAGGTGCTGCTTTTGATCTTTCTAATATTTTGTGGTTTGGATGTAGACTTTCTGGTGAAAATATTCCCAAATATACTCCCTTAGTGACAAACTTGTGCTGTGAGCGTCACCCCACCCCCTCTTTGAATGAAATGTCCTGAAGCCACCCAATCTTTTTCCAAGGCCAAGAGTGGGCCCAAAATGAACTCTCTACAGTTCTGATTTACTGTTTTAACCTACACCACCACACTGCTGTTTGTATATTTTATTCTCATCACTAAACCAGTTTGTATTTTTAGCCTCTGTAGTAGGTATTTCAATTTAGCTTTGATTTCTCTTAATTTTTCCAAAGTCAAAATATGTGTTTAATGTCAGTACATCCTTAAAGTGCTACTAGACTATTATTTGTTTTTTAAAAAGCCTTTTTAAAATATCATTTTAAAATATAACTTGCACATTCATATTTTTAAAAATATGATATTTTAAAAATATGAATGTGCAAGTTATATTTTAATTATGTTTTATCCCTGTTGAAATTTGTGTCTAATGCCTTGGAGACCTAACTGAACTCATTATTTTTCTAACAATAATGGTAACATTAGAAGGATCACTTTTATGACCCAACTTTTATAATATACAACAGAACAACAAACTATATTAGCAATCAAACTGTAGAAATTTTGCACATTACATGTATGGAGTCCTTTCCAGAATGTCGGTGCCTCTGAAGTGCTACTCGAGTTTCTGCATCATTCAATTATTAAGAATACTTTCTGGATTATACCTTTGAATCAGGTCTGCTGCAATGTCTCTCCAGTGATTGATTGCTACAGTTGGTGTAAAGCTGAGGAAACCATATTACCAGAGAAAGGATATTTGAGTGGAGTTTTGTTTTATGTTTGTGGATCTAATCTGAGACTGAAGTCATCTCTACTATTTCTGAATCATCAAAAACAGTGAGGTCCTAGTGGTGTAGACAATAAAGAAGAAGATATTGAGGAACATAGACAATTGTTCTTACCAAAGTGACAAGGCATAAAACATGCCTTAAATCCACAAGAGATAAAAATTCGAAAGATGCTCAGATAGACAACTCTCTAATTAAGAGAAGTACAAACATGGGTGAATAGGGGATGGAAGAGATAAGATTTGCAAGGTTCTGCTATTATAGCCAATCTCAACAAAAACAGTTTTAGCCTTCCTGTGGAATTGATTTCCTAAATTAATTTACTTGAGGCTGATAGATAGAACTATAGGAAATCTGCCTTATGTGATAGAGCATAGCTGCTGGATTCATCTCACAATTAGGGGTAACATATATGTTCTCACAGTGATATAAAAACTAAAACCAACTTACGTAAAGATGTCATTAATGTATGTGAATTGAGACACTTGCCAAATAAGGAATTCAATGATAGGTTAAAAAGTGAAATAACCGTGAAATAACTTGAACTTCATTGGGGATAAGGGAGAGTAGATTTACAGTATTTTCAGAAAAACGAGGAGAAACAAAGTCAATCAATTTATTTACCAGCTTCAGAAAAATGGGTAAGTAGAATATGGCTACTTGGAAACTCCCAAGAGAAATTAAAATCTCCCTTGACTTCTCTTTGCCTCAAAAACACAGTTTCAGTCTTTGATCCGAATGTGATAATTGCCTAGGATCACATATAATTTTCAATTTCGAGGCTCATTGAGATAATAATAGGAAAATGAAGAGAGGCAATGCATTTCTTAGGAAGTCCTAAACCTAATCCAGCCATACATCCCACCTATCTGAATATAGGTCGCAAACAGAATTTAGAATAGAGGGTTCTCCTGGGTCTTTGATGTCTTCTGGAAGAAAATAGGAAGATATTAAAATGCAGGAAAATAGCACAATGGAGACCAGGGCAGAGAAGCTAGCAGTATTTTGAACTTTGTCTATCTATAATATCCTTGAAAATTTCAGCATTATGTCCTATATTCTCATTCAGAAGGAAAACCAACATTGTAAATTTTATATCTCTAGCAGTTCCATTATTGCAATGTGAAATATTTAATAGACTACAGTATAAACCTCTTATATGTGTAGCTCTATGAATTCACATCCAGGCATTCACTTCTCTCTGTTATCTAAGGCAAGCAGCCTAACTTCAATACGGATAGGCATTTTGATATGATGATAGTCATCGTTGCTTTATGTTATTGCTCTTTTAGACCATAAGAAGGAAGCAAGATGAAATGAGTTTGGTCTCAAAAGACTGGGCGGTGGTTAGAAAAAAAGTTCACAAAAAACCCAGCGACAAGTGGCTGAATGTTGAGCACATGAAAGGATATTTATTAAATTGAGAGTTGGGATCAAGGATTGAGCAGTCATATTGTTCAGCATATGGTTATAAAAGATCAGCTACAAAGCCACAAGTTTATAGAACAAATATAATAAATCACTGGTGGCTCCCAAGAAATGTATAGTGAGTAGCAATCAAAATTAGTAAGACAATTTTCAAGAAATGTTCCTATATCAGAAATAAAGAATTGGATCTATCTACTTGCATGATTTGATTCCTGACTTCTGGCTACCAAAGAATGATATTAAAACTGTATTCCTCAGCTGTCAAAAGGCAGGGCATTATTCAAGATCACAAGGAATTGGAAAGAGAGCTTCAGTAGCTCTTTTACCTGCTGATCACTTGAGGCATAATTATTTTAGGATTGGACCACATTATCCATTCAGGCTTCAGTTTAGGCAGAATTCATTCTTGCAAGATCAAGGCAGTGAGATGGTCCTCAGACAGTCACTGGCATATCTGGGGCCCTTCATTTTCTCATATTTAGAAGGCATTTTATAGGTAGCCCTCAACTTATAATCATTAATTTAGTGACCGTTTGAAGTTACAACAGCACTGAAAAAAGTGACTTATGACTGCTTTTCACACTTAGGACCATTGCAGTATCCTCATGGTCACATGATCAAAATTCAGATGCTTGGTAATTGGATCATATTTATGATCATTGTAGTCTCCCAGATCACATGATCAACTTTTAAGATCTTCTGACAAGCAAAGTTATTTAGGAAGCCAGATTCACTTAACAACAATGTTACTAACTGAATAATTGCATTATGCACTTAATACCTGTGGCAAAAAAAGGTCATAAAATGGGCCCAAATTCACTTGACAACTGTTTTGCTTAGCAACAGAAATTTTGGGTTCAGTTGTCAAGGACTACCTGTATATGAAACTAAAAGGTGATTAGTTTACCATTGTTTTTTTTTTTTTGAAGCTGCCTTTAATTCTTTGCTCATCTAGATAATCTTTTTTTAAAAAATTGGCACATTAGCGAGAATACTAAGGTGGGGCTTAAACAAAGCCCAAATATAAGATATGCACATTTAAACATAGCTGATGTTCTCAAGTTACATCAATAAAAAGAAAACACGTTCTTACATTTTTTTGTGAATTAGTGAAAAGACACTGGTATGCTCAAAACAAACAAGACAAATTTAAGTTCAATAGTTGAACATGTCTACGCCATTCACCATTAATATTTTTTCTCCTTTTCATCAAATATAAAGCAATAATGATGTTGTTTTATATTTGAAAAGGAACTGGAGAAAATCATGAAATATAAAGACCTGCAAACAGAAGTAGAATGAGTGTGGGAAAAAAAAACAAATATAGTACTTTTACAATAATAACAGGCACTTTGGGTGCAATCTACCTGAAAACTGGAGCACTTGAACATCATCAGCATTGACAAAATTACTATCAGTCAATTGCAAAAGGCAACATTGGAACATCATATATACTGTGATGGTACCTTTAACACCATCAAATAACATCTGCCTATCTCAGCTCCTTGGAAAGGACTCAATAGGTGGGTAAAAATGCCAAATCTAGTCTAAATATCTGGCTGCAACCAACTATAATGTATTAAACTCACAGGTCACCCAATTCTCAACAAATCTGGGCAACACACAACAATCAAAGAAATTACAATGGAGTAATAAAACATGTAAGAAAAATATTTTAAAAATGGCAAGCACGATTAACAAGGTGTCTCCCTCTCCCTTACCAAAACTTTTTTAAACAGGAGGACCATTAGATTTCAAGGGGAATCTCACTATAGAAGGCCATGCTTCTGGGGTCTTAATGGATCTAATGGAATGTAGGAATAACCTTGAGGAATAAAGGGAAGAACCATAACCAAAACAACAGTCAGAGAAAAGAAACCTGAGTCCAGGGCAAAAATGTAATTTCAGTAAGAATACCAGATATGACCTTCCATAATTCCCATGAAAATAAAGGGGAGCGGAACCACGTTTAGATTTGCAAGATTCCCTACAATAAAGTAGTATTATAATTAATAATTCTGCTGTCCCAGTTTGGTCAACAATACATGACATTGTATAGTCAAAGGAACCCAAATCACATCAATTCTACGGGATCAAACTTGCTATGCAAATAATGTGACAGCAGGCAGTATTTACTTTTTATCTGCTTTTATACATTGTGGTTATGTTCAAGCAAAATGGAATCTGATTTGGCTTGGGCTCCATTGTTGTATCAATAAATGCGTGAACTCATGTTCAGTCTAGAAGATTCTTCATTGGTGAAACTGAGCAGACTACTGTGATTGTGCAGCTTGATGTATAGAATAGGAATAGGAAACATGACCCATCTGATAAATATAGCTATTTCTCTTCAGTTTTCTTCTCCTCTTCCCTGCCCCCCCTTTTTAAAGAGAGAACACAGACACCTTCTGTACATTTGGAAATTTGAAAAGCTATTACCAGCCAAGTAATTGAGTGGGCCCTGTGTTTAATTATAGTACATACTTGAGGAGCCTAATAGAATAATTGAGATGTTTCATTTTTCTATGATGAAAGAAACCAATTTTTATCTCACTCGAGTTGAAAAGTTTCAAAACAAAGAGACATTGAGGAAGGCTATCAATCACTAGTCTTTTGGCCAAGGATCTTGTACAATATTTCTTTTGTGTCCTTATCTATAGGAAAGTGTCTCTCCAGAGAATTGTGACCCACAGCTGCATTTCCAGTAGGTCAATCAATGGTAGGTATTAGAAGTGCTGGGTGGAGAGCAAGCTTTATGGTTATGCATGTTTTAAAATAATGCTGGAAGTAGTGTGCAAAATAATTTCTTCCAATATTTGAAGGGCTGCCACAGAGAGGAAAGGGTCAAGCTATTTTCTAAAGTGCCTCTAGGCCAGACAAGGAATAATGGATGAAAACTGAACAAGGAGAGATTTAACCTGGAAATAAGGAGAAACTTTCTGACAGTGAGAACAATCAACCAATGCTTGCCCTTGGAAGTTGTGGGAGGGCCATCACTTGGGACTTTCAAGAAGAAATTGGACTGCCATTTGTCAGAAATGGTGTAGGGTTTCCTGCTTGGATGGGGGGTTGGACTAAATGACCTATAAGGTCCCTTCCAACTCTGATTATCTGTACCTGTATCTGTAATTGCAGACAATTACTGTTAAACCGCTGCATAATATATTAATTTTTTATTTATTTAGCATATAATAATGTTACATTAGCCAGAAAACTACAATATTAATGCATAGTAGTAGTTTGGGTCCCTGTTTGTTAGCTCTGTTTGGTTCACACTTATGCACTTCCCAAGGTGCATTACAGGAGAGGGAGCTAGCTCTGCATCAGAAAGAAAGATGAATGGAAAGATGAACTGCAGCATCTGGTCTTCTCCCTCCACTGAAGCTGCCTCACAAATGGGTGTCACAACTGGCAGTATTCTGACCATCCGCACAAAACACCGGCTCATCTCCCCACCAAAATGGTACCTGTTTATCTACTCACATAGAATGTGCTTTCAAACTGCTAGGTGGACAGAAGCTGAGGCAAATGATAGGAGCTCACTCTACCATGCAGGACTTGAACCGCTGGAGCAAAGACCATCTTCTGCATCATTAAGCCACTGAGCAAAATGCCTTTTAGTATATTAATTAGTACCTTAATCAGAAATCTTAATTTAAGACCTTTATCAAAAATACATTGTTTCTTTGTTTAGTGTCTGAATTAATAAATGAAGCCATTCTAAAATCTCCAAATTTGGCTAGTGTTCTAGTTGAGGACTTAACTATGACAACACTGTGCATTTAGACTACTGTTATACACTCTACTTGGGACTGGTCTTAAATTCAGAAACTTCAGTTTATTAAAAATGCACTGGGCTACCTCTGTTCAGACTCCCAGCACTGGGAGCATTTTACATCAGTTTTGTAGTTCCTGCTGTAATGAACTGTGAGAATACCCTGAGAGACAGGAGGAATTGCTGAAGCCTAGACAGCAGTCTGATAAAGGAAACCTGAATCCAAAGCAAGAATGGGGGCAGGAAAAGTATCACTGAAGGGACCCTCCCTTTCCTTGGAAAATAAATGTAGGGGAGAACAGAAGTGCTTTCAGACTTACAAGATTCTGTTATTGTAACTTTACAGTTAAGGATAGTGTTAGTACTTACAGTGTTGGATTCCTGATTGGGTCATCTGGAAGGGCTGACACCTTAATTGGTTACTGGTTGGTTTCCGGGTTGAATTTAAAGTACTGCTATCGACCTGTAAAACCCTTATAAAAGCCTACCTATGGTACCTTCAAGGTGGACCTTGGTACCTTTAAGGTGAATCTTCATGATCACCTACTCCTATCAATAGACTCAACAATTAGTGCTACCAGAGAGAAACTACTGCAAATCCCACACTTTCAGAAGATTCAAGAATTGAGGTGAGGCAATATCGTAGGACAGCCTATCTGTGGAGACAGGATTGGCTCCTTCTTTGCTGATCTTTCAGAAACTCCTGAAGCGCCTGCTGTGAACATTTCCATGTTTACATTAACTACGTTTATGTAGATTACATTGCATGGATTTTAATTTGGTGACATAAACATTAAGTATATAAAACAAAGTCTTCCTATTCAGTTTAAGCCTGCTTAGGCATAGTTCAGTTTTCTGACCTAATCTTTGTGCTAAAATGCTTGCACAAAATATTCTGACTAATCTACATTTGCATGGCATTACAGGTAGTCTTCTCAATAATCTTTTTCTATTCTTTGTTATTATCTTAGGAAAGTCAATGCTAGGAGTTTGCACACAAAAGAAAATTGGATTTTAGTTTAGCGTTAGCAGCACTGTCAGTTGTCTCTTTCATTTCACGCTACTTTCTCTGTTCACACAAGCTCCATAACACAATCTTGTTTTGTACATTTGAAGCATTGTTTTTAAAATTGATTGGGGAAAAAAATCAATCTGCTTTACATCAATAAATCTCAGGAGAGAATACAGTCAGTGAAACATGCCCACTTTAAACAGCTATATATAATACATTAGTAATCAATACCCTGCCTGTCCCAATTGATTTTCATAGGAGATGGTTGTGTAGGTAACAACATAATTGATGAGAGTTTTTTTCCACCTCTTATTTTAGGAGTCAAACTGGTTTCATTCCATGTACCGCCTATCTAAGGTCATGAAACTGTTAAGAGATTGGTAAGACCTCACCACAAACATTGTATTTAGATCTAGCCCATAGTTATATTCAGATGATCTAAAACAGAAATTCAAAACAAGTCAGGGAGATTGAGCAGAAAAGTAGAGATTAAATTTTGTAAGGTGATACAAAGTGAGTTGACTACATTTAATAGAAGGAGATGAGAAGATAGATAGCAGATAGAAGGTCAACATCAATTCTCCCATCACTTGAGAATGTAGGTTGCAGAATAATGAATTTAAATTTTGAGAAAGCGGATTCTAATTAAACATCAAGGAAAAAATGTCCTAACAATATGAGCAATTAAGCCCTGGAACCAATTACTAAGAGGGGCGATGAGCTCCCTTTGGCTGGATGTGTTCCAGTGGAGGCTAGACAACCATCTGTTGAGGATGCTTTAATTTGGATTTTTGTACTTGATTGTCTAAACATTCCCTCCCAGGCCTTTGATTCTGTGAGTCAGGCTTACCAGAATTTAAGCATGTATTTTTAAAATCAGAAGTGGGAAACCTATGTCTCTTCCCACCTGAGTAAACTACAATTTTTATTGAAGTTGTGATGACCCAGGGTGGGATACAAAACAAACACAGTCACAGAAAACAGGTGAAGCCCCTTTTATTCCTTCACTTTGCTTCCAAGCTCTGAATATCTTTGATGGAAGACAAAAAAAAAACCCCACAGTTATATGAAGAAGGAAAAAAGCAACACAAACCAGGCAAGATAAGGACTGGAGGATGTCCACAGATAACACACACTGGGAAGGACACCAAACTCAGACAGAGATATTTATATGCTTTGTTTCCAGTGTTCGCCAGTATGCAGGCCCATACTCTTATTCAGTTGTCACAGCTGCAGCCCATGAAGAGGATCAAGACCCTCTCCTCCCAAGTAGACCACATTTCTCTCTGTATGCCCTAGGAGGGATAGGGGATGGGCCTGAGTCCTCCTCTGACTGCTCAACTGGCCTCTGCCCTTCCCCTGCCTCCTCCACAACCTCCGCAGCCACACTTCCACTCTCTATCAGCCATTCTTCCTCTCCCTCAGAGTCAGTCTCCGCCAGGGGCATGACAGAACTACTGCTTTCAGTGGAACCTAAGCCAACATGGCCAGGAACTACAATTCACCATATTTGGAGGAACTGTTTCCCCATCTATGCTTTAAATATGACAGTACTCACTAGTCTCTCAGGATCTAGCATTATATTAAAAGATATAAATATCAGTATCAACTTGCCATGAATGCATTTGTAAAGCAATAAAAAGAATAAAAGGTGTAACACCCTCAAGTCATGGTTGTGAGCTCCTGGAGCTTGTGGTTGGCCATTATAGAATAGAGAGAACAGATGAGATTAATATTTGGCCTGTTGAAAACACGTTCCTTTTATGTGCTTAACTTCTGAATGTTAGAGCTCATCTAAAAGAGTGAATGAATTAAGATAAAATGGGGCCAGATAGTTGAGCATGACAAAACTGCTACAAAGTCTTAGAATGGTAAGTTATTAAATGCAATACATCATGGATAAGCTACCCCTTCTAAAAAGCTAAAACTTCTCACTGCCTGGAAGGATAGATTCTAGGAAAAGATTTCTTCATTGTCTTCATCTGTATATTTACAAAATCAATTGTTAATCTTAAAAACGCTTTGAAAATACGTGGAGTAGAGTGGGAAACTGCTTTGAATAGTTAACTAATATAAGGAGACAGCTGTCCACGTTTAGCCAGATTTGTTGGCTAAACTAGGAACAAAACTAGTTTGAGTTGTTCTGAGTGTTTCTTCATCTATCATTATTGACACGAATGTCCAGAGTTTCTGAAATAACTTTTTCATATCATCTGTTGTCTTCTTTCTCTCTTTCTTTCAAAGTTTGAGAACAATGTATTCTCTCTACCATCAAGCTAGCAGAGCTAGAATACAAAAATAAGATAAAAGCAGTGGTTCAGTGATAGAAAATGTAATAGATTCTCTGGGATAAATGTTGGCATGGCCTAGAATGCAGTGTTTATTAACCTGCACATTAGGTTAAAGTAATGTGCAATATGTGCAGATTTAGATGAATGTATGCCCATCCTACCTTGAATGAATAACTGGTGATGCTGAACTCCCTAAGCCTTTTGAAAGCAGAAAGCAATTTTTGCTTTTTGTGTCTGTAAAATAAAAAAGCTTTTTCTTTTAGATAATTTGTATTCCTCGCCTTTACATTTTTTAATAATTTCTTTTGGGTCCACCAGAGAAATCTCAAAGTAGCATTATAGCAAATAGTTTTTGAAAAAGTGAACTTTTCATTTCTACAAATGATGAATGTCAGTAGGAACAAAATATCGCAATCTTTTGTTCAACCCACCATCTAAAAAATACCATCACAAGGCAAATTTGATAACTTCTGCACTCTGTCTCTTTTGTTTAGTCATTCCATGATAAAAGGGCAAGACAAGGACAAGAAATTGCAGGTCTAGCATTCATTTAGCATGAAGAACATTGAAATCCAATATTTAGTAGCCAAAAGGTAGATCTGGTATGTTTTCCAAATGCAACCTCAGCAGGTTTTTACAGAGTTTGTCTTAAAAGAGATTTTTCATACAGATGTCCAAAATTTAGTTATTAATGTGTGACAAGTGGTTTACAATAGGGGTGTCAAACTTGCATTGTCACAGAAACATCACATGACGTATCACGACTTCCCCCCCTTTGCTAAACTGGGCATGGACATGGCCAGTGCATGACGCATCCGGCCCATGGGCCGTGAGTTTGACAGCCCTTATTTACAAGATCTGACTCAAGCTTTTCCATCAAAAATTCAGACTTGACCTGATATGATAAAATGAGGCATATTTCGGATAATTTGCTGAAGTTTTTGTCTATTAATGTTATCTTGTGGAGGTGTGGGTTTGCATTATGAGTCTCTAAGCCAAATGGAATAGACACACATTCATGCAAAGAGGATTTTTCCTATTTGCATAGTACAGAACA
Organism: Bungarus multicinctus; assembly: GCA_023653725.1. Classification (NCBI taxonomy): domain Eukaryota; kingdom Metazoa; phylum Chordata; class Lepidosauria; order Squamata; family Elapidae; genus Bungarus; species Bungarus multicinctus. Next base: position 96,738,414 of record CM042838.1, on the reverse strand, counting down.
ATCTATTTCTATTTCCCCTCTAATATCAAATGAGATTCTTAGAGAAGCCAACCTTCTATTCTTTCAGGACCATGTTTAGAATAATGAGACTTGTTTCAAACATTAGATGATTCAACCATCAGTTGACATTTTTGCCATGTGGAGCTAATTTTGCATGCACACGATCATAGGCCATTCATCTAAATATGTTCTCTTGTGAGGATTGCTATTATTTCTGGAAGGAAAGAACATTCCTTATCTTTAAGATTAGATTGCACCATTTCATACATCTTGTTATATCTGGTTCAGACGTGCACATTGTTCACTGTGCTGCGGGATATTAGAAATGACTAGATGTTTTATACTATGTTTTGGCCTCCCATCACTTTTGTACAAAAAATGGTTAAATGAAAAATACAGAGGATTCTTTCTTATGGGAAGGTTGTAAGCATTTGGTTTTGTGGTATTCTCCCAGACTATCCCAAAATGACTGAAAGCATTTATCATGAGCATGTTTATTCAGAGCAGCAACCACCATATTGCCTTTCAATCTAAAATTTGCACTGAGCTGAGCTATTCCCCAGGGTGAAGAGATATGCATGTTTTTTTAAAATTTATTTATTTGTCAATTGCTTACAAGATAATAGGTATAAGTAAAACATAGTTACGAATACATAGATACATATAAGAAAATATAAAATATAAAAGAAACAATAGGACAGGGACGGTAGGCACGTTGGTGTGCTTATGCATGCCCCCTACACTCTTAGGAAAGGAGTGAGGTCAATAGTAGACAGTCTAAAGTTAAAGTTTTTGGGGTTTGGGGAAGAAACCACAGAGTCAGGTAGAGTATTCCAGACATTCACCACTCTGTTGCTGAAGTTGTATTTCCTGCAATCAAGTTTGGTGCGATTAACCTTGAGTTTGTATCTATTGTTTGCTCTTGTGTTGTTATGGTTGAAGCTGAAGTATTCATTGACAGGTAGGACATTGCAATGTATGATTTTATATACTATACTTAGATCGGACCGAAGGCGGCATAGTTCTAGGTTTTCAAGGTCTAGAATTTCGAGTCTGGTGGCATATGGTATTCTGCAACGAGTAGAGGAGTGAAGAACTCTTCTTGTAAAATATTTCTGGACTTACTCAACTGTGTTAATATCAGATACGTAATGTGGGTTCCAGACTGATGAGCTGTATTCGAGTATTGGTCTAGCAAATATTTTGTATGCTCTAGTTATTAGTGTAATATTACCAGAGAAAAAGCTATGTAAGATTAGATTAACAACTCTTAGTGCCTTTTTGGCTATGTAGTTACAGTGGGCTCTAGCACTTAGCACATGTTGCTTTTGCATGCAAGTGAAAGAATTGGAAACACTCTAGGAGCCATGAAAGTTGAGGCAAAGTAAGCACCACATGTAAATTTTAATTTGGAGGAGAGTATTAGTGATATAAGGCATAAGAAAATCAGCATCATGCTCCATATTAGATACATTCATAGACTTTGACTCTGCAGACACTTAAATTTAGATTTGAGAACATTCTTGGCAGAAGCTCACTGATATAACATGCCTAGACCAGTTTCTTCAACTGAAACTAGAATAATGCAAAATACACATAGAAGAACAACTTAGCATAAATACAGAAGAATCAAAAACTACATACCGATTTGTGCTCCAGGATTGAAATATTAGGATGTTTTCATCCTTTTTAGTTAGTTGGCATTTGGTCATTTTCTTCAAGACCATTGAATTCATGTGGATTCAGTTGGTTCTCTTGAGGACTGCTAATTTCTGGTTTGTTAGCTTCATTGCTGACAATCTTCATTTGATACTACTTAATAGGAAAGTCTGGGATACTGGAGGAAGAATTTAGAACATTGGAAGAAAACGTGATGCCAGAGATCTTCATTTTAGGAAAAACTAAAACTAAATAAAATCAAATATGTATCTTACACTTCAAAAAAGCAGACATTAATAAATTAAAACAATGCTCAGTCTTCTTCAACTATATATTTCCATCAGGTAATTTTAAAGAGTCCACCAAAGGTGATAAAAGGTGCCTTTAGAATAATTAAATTTCCAACATATACCGTTATACGTCTTTGACAATTTATCAGGTGTTAAATACTAATAATGCATCGTCTTGTAGAAATTCTCTTTCAGATTATAGCTGAAAGTAAATTTCATGTGTTCCCACTGATCTAGCATTATTATTATATCATTTGCCCATTTAATTACACAGTCTTTAAAATATTCACTTTTAATAAAAGTCTATCTGCATCTTGACAATGACATGCTCATTATTAGTACACAAATCCAGTTAAGATTCAGTTTTCTCATTTATAAAACCAAAATTCTTCTTATCCAATTTAAATCTTCCTAATAACTGCACATAAAGAAACGATTGACATATGAAATCCTCCTTTTTTAATATTTCCCTTGTTTTTAATTTAAAGTCTCCCTTTATGAAAATCAATAAATCAAGTTTGTGTGGCTATTATTTCTCTTGAAAAGTTTCTTGGGATCTTTCAAAGGATAAGGAAATACTTTATGAGGATTTCTTCATATTCTTGGTTCATTGTTTAAGGCACTTGAACCGATTTAATACTGAAAATACATAATAATTGATCAAGCTCCAATATAAATAATCTAAAGGTGTGATATTCTTCCAGAATCTAATTTTGCTGTGTATATCAAAAACTTCATTTCTATTCTAACCGTGAAATGCAATTCTCTTTCTTTGAAAGATGAATAGGCTATTAACCACTGATAGCCCATCTATTTGAAAAATATATGTCTACATCTCATTGTTTTACCTAAAGAAATATTAAAATATCACCATGTAGTCCAATTGAACCATTGCTCATTAAGCATTAATTATACTTACTTGAATACAACTCTCACCCTTTGTCATCTAAATCGAATTCCTCAATATTTGTTCAAAGAGCATTCCAACTCTGGAACTCTTCCCCGGCCCCCCGAAATCTGATTCCAGTTCAATAATAGAAGAAAAATTAAAATCCTTCTCTACAATTAATTAGTCTATGTGTAATTCCCAAATCAAACCATATATATAAAATGTCAGTTTATCTTTGGTTCTACAACTCTAAATTTTACAATAAAAAAAATTTACTAGCAAAATTATATAATAAATCCTTTGTGCCACAAATCCCTCATTCAGCTGTAGAATTAGAAGTTCTTAATTAGATTTTCTATCCCTCTGCTAATTATCAGATTTTCTGCTTATTTGAATCTGATCAACCCAGCCTATAATCAAAAGATATTTTTCATCAGGGAGAATATAAATGTCTCTTGAGAAAACAACTTCAGGCAGTACTATTGTCAATTTATGAAATATCCTCCTCCATTTTATTATATCTTTCAACACTGTTCTATTCTGTAAAGCAAATATTGTTTGACAAAACATCTAACAGTATCAGTTGTATTCTTTTCTAGAATGGAAATAGGTTTAGATTTCAAGTCTTAGTTAAAGGACAAAGTTCAAAAAGGAGTTGGGAAGAAATTACAGTATTACTGTCATTATATAGAATGACTCACACATGGAAGTATAGATGCTTTAACTCTCCTTGTTTTTCAGAAGCAAATTAAAGTCCTATTCCAATGGACTTTTGCCCATTTATCCCTAAATAAAATATAAAACATCAAAATGACAAATGCTAAAAATAGGCAAAGAAAAAACCCAGAATTGTGACTTCCGTATTTTTTTTTTTAAAAAAGTCATGTGTAACACAAATGAATAAATTACAAAAATAAATAATTAAATAATTTAAACTAATATTAAGATGGGAATAAGCTAACTATTTAAGGATTAGGCCGCAGAAGCTCATTTTCTTTCCTTGATAAGTTGCAACCCCTTAAAAAGAAAAGGGATAAAGATGGGTCATTCCATATATATGTGATAATATATATAATTTATCCTTCCACTCATACAACTAATTTCTCAATGGATTGTGGTAGCATTTCTGTCACAATCTGAATATCAACAGACAGTCAACACTAATTTCAGGATCAGAGATCTTCCTTGACCAATATCTCAGGACAGCCAGAAATGTACAATACAAAGACAAAAGCAGTACCACTTGTTGCCTAACCTTAATATGTCCTTAATGAAACTTTATGTTTACCTTATTCCCCTAACCCAGAGGTCTACAAACATGGCAACTTTAAGAGTTGTGGATTTCAACTCCCAGAATTCTGCAGCCAGCATAGCATAGCTGGCTGGACAATTCTGGGAGTTGAAGTCTACAAGTCTTAAAGTTACCAAGTTTGGTGACCCCTACCCTAACCCTTCTGGAAATAGCATTATATTTTTTACCTTATATTCAATAACTTTTACATTCGTGGCTCTGCTTGCAATACATTAATCATGATCTATAACAACAGGTTTAGGGCTTCAAAGACAGTTGTACATTGAAGGCATGTGAAAAACTGAAGCAAGCAATTCATCATGGTTTACATGCTCTGAATGCGTTTCTCAATAGTATTTGCAGTAGGTTGTTTATCTTTCTATAAGAAAAATTCAGAGCATGATTTTTACCTACATAGTTGACATTTTCTTAATATTGCCTAACATCTGGCTATTTTTGCTTTTTTTTTAAAAAAGGGAGTATTTTCCCAGTAGTTCTACTTTACCAGCATCTTCTGAAAGTCATCCCACTATTCCTCTGCTAATGCAAGCTAGCATTTCATTGGCTTTTTTGGCAATTTCAGCACACTGCTGATTCATACTTGAGTGATAATCCATTTTGACGGTTAAAGCCAGCAGTGCCAAAGCTGCCAAAAAAACCCAATGCAGTCCTAAGCTTTATCAATAGAATGTTAACATCAAGACAATGAGAAGTGATAGTACCACTTTTCATTGAGACTACACCAGCATGGAATATTGAATCTAGTTCTGGTCACCATGATACAGAAAAAGATGTTGAGACTCTGGAAAGTGTGCAGAGAAGAGAAACAAAGATAATGAAGGGTGTGGAAGCTAAATTGCACGACAATGATTGAGGAACCTAGCCTATAGAAGAGAAGGATTGCGAGGGTGGGGGGAGCATGATAGTTGTATTCCAGTACTTGAGAAGCTGACACAAAGTAGTTTGACTTAGTCAAAGAGTAGTTGACTAGGGCACCAGGACAAGAAGTAATGGGTAGAAGTTTATCAAAAAGAGAAGTAAAGAGAAATTTTCAACAGTAAGAGCAATGAAGAGCAACAAATCAATGGAATAGCTTGCATCCTGGAATTGTGGCTGCTCTGTCACTGGATGTTTTCAAATGTAGACTGGAGAATCATTTTACTGGGATGGTGTAAGACTCCTGCCTTAATCAGGGGACTGCTCCCAGCCTTATGATCCTATGAATTCTATGACCTCATCAATTAATTTCTGGTAACTTCACCGACCACTCAACATTTGTTCTGCACCATATGGAAATATTAGAAGGAATGTCTGCTGTGAAAAATCACTCTCCACAGAGATTTCAAGGCGTTTCAGTAAAGTCAGCCACAGCTGTGGGGGTTGTCCAGGAAAAGCCATCTGTTCCATGAGAGGAGGTGAGAGAAAAGAAGAAAAACTACACCTTGTATTGACAAGGCATTTTATCTGTCCAAAATTTAAAAAATTGACCCTCCCCAAAAAAAGCCAGACTTGGGGTTTTTTTAATTATCAGTTTTCTTCTCTACAATCAAAAGTGTTGTTTTCACAACTTGCTAAGAGAGAGAAATAACTATCTCAACAAACCCTCATCTTGCTAGGATTCCTGACAATTAGGTAGTTATCTAACTGGCTTGACAATCATGTTCAAAAAGTTGTCACCAATGGAGGATCATCACTTTGAACAGAGGTATCAAATAGAGGGTCAGAAGCAGTGGTGGGATTCAAATTTTTTTACTACGGTTCTGTGGGCATGGCTTGGTGGATGTGGCAGGGAGAGGATGCTATACAATCTCCAGTCAGAGATGGTATTTGCCGGTTCTCCAAACTATTCAAAATTTCCACTACCAGTTCTCCAGAACTGGTCAGAACCTGCTGAATACCACCTCTGGATCAGAAGGATTAGTCCTGGATTCTATTTATTTATTTTATTTATTTATTTATTTCATTTGATTTGTCAATCACTTACAAGATAATAGGTATAAGTATATACACAGTTATGAATACATGAAATGGGTACATATAAGAAAAATAAAAGAAACAATAGGACAGGGATGGTAGGCACATTGGTGCGCTTATGCATGCCCCCTGCAGACCTCTTAGGAAAGGGGTGAGGTCAATAGTAGACAGTCTAAGGTTAAAGTTTTTGGGGTTTAGGGAAGAAACCACAGAGTCAGGTAGAGTATTCCAGACATTGATCACTCTGTTGCTGAAGTCGTATTTCTTGCAATCAAGTTTGGTGCGGTTAACCTTGAGTTTGTATCTCTTGTGTGCTCTTGTGCTATTATGATTGAAGCTGAAATATTCATTGACAGGTAAGTCATTGCAACGTATGATTTTATATACCATACTTCGATCAGACTGAAGACAGTGTAATTCAGTGTTTTCTAGATCTAGAATTTCAAGTCTGGTGGCATAAGGTATTCTACAACGAGTAGAGGAGTGGAGAACTCTTCTTGTGAAATATTTCTGGACTTTCTCAACTGTGCTAATATCAGATACGTAATGTGGGTTCCAGACTGATGAGCTGTATTCGAATATTGGTCTAGGAAATGTTTTATACGCTCTAGTTAGTAGTGTGATATTACCAGAGAAAAAGCTATGTAGGATTAGGTTAACAACTCTTAATGCCTTTTTGGCTATGTAGTTACAGTGGGCTCTAGCATTTAGATCATTAGAGATGAATATTCCAAGGTCCTTTACAGAGCTAGGATCATTAACAAGATCTTAACTATTCAGCTTGTATTTTATTTTCTGATTTTTTTTGCCAATATGTAAGACAGAGCATTTATTTGTTGAGATTTGAAGTTGCCATTTGTTTGACCATTCTGATACGTAGTCAAGATCTTTTTGAAGGGTAGCAGTATTGTCTGTGGTATTGAACAGCTTTACATCATCAGCGAAGAGAACGTAGTTGCTCTTAATATGCTCACAGAGGTCATTTATATAGAGGATAAAGAGAGTTGGTTCTGGAACACTTCCTTGGGGGACATCACTGTTGACAAGTACAGAATTTGATAGGACACTCCTAATTTTGACCATTTGTTGTCTGTTTGACAGGAATGCTTCTATCCAATTATGCAGTTGTCCAGAGATACCATAAGATTTTAGTTTTAGGAGTAGTTTGTCATGTACCACTGAATCAAAGGCTTTACAGAAGTCTATGTAGATTGCGTCTATTGTTTTGCCCTGATCGAGTTGTGTAGTCCATATGTTTTTACAGTGTAAGAGTTGCAGATTACAGGATAGGTTTTTTTCTGAAACCAAATTGTTTTTTAGAGAGTAGGTTGTTTGTCTCTAAGTGGAGGATAATGGATTGGTTAATAATTGATTCCATGACTTTACAGGTGATGCAGCATAAGGAGATTGGGCTGTAATTATCAACTAGGCTGGGGTCTCCCTTTTTGAAGATGGGGATGACCGTGGCTTGTGACCATAGGTTGGGCAAGGAGCTGGTCCTGAAAGATTTTTCAAAGATTATTCTTAGAGGTTCTGCTATGGCAGTGGATAGCTTTTTTAAGAAGTAGGCACATATTCCATCCGGTCCAATAGATAGAGATGGTTTTAGATTGCGTAGTGCTTTTTCAACATTGTCTTCTGTAAAATCGATATGTATTAGATCATTGTAGTTTTCTGTGATTCGGCTAGGAAATACTGGGCATGAATCCATTGCTGTTTACAAATACTGAGCCAAAGTGTGTATTTAGAATTCTTTACCATTCCGTATTTTCATTAATAACTTGGATAAAGAAGTGGAGAGATGGGGAAATGAGCTGAAAAGTAGAAGAATCAGGAAAAAAAATTGCAATGTCGTTCATCAAACATCAAATGCACATAGGTTTGACATCATTGTTCAGAAGAAATGCAGTTGTAAGCTGCATCAACCAAAGTAACATTTCCAAAACACCTGTAGCCCCTCCTTTTCACATCACAGCTGGTCCTGAATTGGAGAAGGGATTTCCCCATGGGATCCCCTGGTGGGATCTCTTTTAATCCTTTGCAAATCACTGTAAGCAAAAGGCTGCTGCCAAATTTCTTTCAGCAGCTCAGCAGCTCTAAGGGGTAATTTCCTTGTTTTCTGGACATATCCACTGAAAAAAAATGTAAGGCTTTAAGTAAAAATGGACTTGAATATCATGTGTGATGGGAGAAAAACAGTCATAGATAAACAAATAGTATCTGACAGGGCTCTCTCACACATACATGCAGAATAGTGAGCAGGATGCAGTGTTTACTATTGCTTTGGCTTAAAGAAAAGCTGCAAAAGAACCTTACTCACTCACTCACTTAGCAAACTGGTTAGGAATTGGGAGACTTGAAGTTCCCAAAAATCTGAAGGGTATCTCTTTAGGAGAGTGTTTCTCACCAATATGGCAATTTTTCTTTGTTTTGATATTTTATTCAGATTTCCTAATTCAGTGCACATAAATTATGTATTTCTCTTTTTTTAATTAACTTCAGTGAAATGATTAACATTCTTCATACTGTATCAGCACTTCTGTTAATTGCTTTGAAATATATGTTTTTAAGATTGTATCTATTACTTAGGCAGACAAAAATGTATTGGGTAGATTTTATGTTCTATTTTCTTATCTTTTCTAATTGCTTTAAAAATCCTTGTAGTCAAAGTTATTGTACTGCATTTAATTTTAAAATGCCTGAAGAAGTCAGTTTTGTCCTCAGCAGGGGGAAAAAAGTGTTAGGGAATTAAAAGAAAATTAGGAGGGGAATAAATTATTGAGCTATAGTATTTTAATGGGATTTCAATTTTTTTAAAATAGCTTTACCAAATGGGGTAGTCTCAAGATGTATGCATTTCAACATATGTAAATCTCGACTACCTTGGGAAGTCCATGTTGCATGTAGATTGGAATATATATATATTTCATTCTGTTTGATGCTGTGGTGTAGTTTTAAAAGACTTTCTCATTTGAGGTGCCATTCAAATATGTGGACTTCATCTCCTATCATTCCTTAGCCAATAAGGCTATTGTTGAGAATTTTGGGAAATGAAAGTCACACATCTGGTGGGAGCCAAATTGGGAAGGTGCTTTAGAGAAATGAATCCTACTGCTAACTGGATCTCTCACAAAAAACGTCCACACACGTGTGTGTGTGTGTGTGACACAGAGAGAGAGAGAGAGAGAGAGAGAGAGAGAGAGAGAGAGAGAGAGAGAGAGAGAGAAGAAAGAAAGAAAGAAAGAAAGAAAGAAAGAAAGAAAGAAAGAAAGAAAGAAAGAAAGAAAGAAAGAAAGAAAGAAAGAAAGAAAGAAAGTGTTGAGTGTTCTCCATTTCTGGATCTATGTGGCTAATGGAAGAAAGCATTTTTCTAATATGAAATAATTAATCTATGGAAACTAAAATGAAGCCAATTTCCTAAGCATAATTGCTTAAAAATTAATTCTAAAAGAATGGAGATATAGTATTTCTGTAAAAAATGATCACAATAAATCATAAGATTTCTTCATTCCACGTTCTGGACTATGTAGCTCAGTACTGCACTGTTTCTGTGCAGTACTTTTTTTCTCGTGGTACCACAGTCTCTCGCAAATAGAATAATGTTACCATCATAATCGCCTGATTTTAATTTATGTTATCTCTCTCTGCATTTTGGCCATGGTGGCACCCTGGCATAACTAAATGTTATACTTTCTTCTCTTTAAAACAGAACTGGAAACAACAACCCCCCATAAGTCTTTTGGAATCATAAGCCTCCCCCACTTTCTATGAGCTGGAGGGAAGACAGGCTCTTGGTTGATAACAAAGCTTCCCACACCCACTATAATTAATAAGATGAAGCACAAAGAGCAGCTGTCTTCAGTGAGTTTCAATAACTGCCCTGTCTTGTTTCAGAATTTGGGAAATCTGCAGATACCAAAAATATTAATCTACAACAACTCTCCCTCCAGGTGTGTTAGGAATATAGCCCACAGAATTCTCAGTCAATGTGGCCAGAGATGACCACAACTTACCTAGATGATTCCAAAGTGGAAATGACTGATCTTCAAGGAAAATAACTGCTTGGTGCAAGGTTTCTATTCTTGCAGCAGCTGTCTTACAATGGTGGTTAGGGACTTGTGGTACCATGTGTCTAGTACAGGGGTCACCAACCTTTTGGTCCTCAGGGACCACCAAACTCATAATTTTAAATCCCACAGACCAGAGACCCTGGGAAAATCTCCAAAAAAGCCTGCAGGAAAATTCCCCACCGCGTTTTCCTACTGATTAATCCTTTATTTGGGATCACAGGATACCGTGTCCAGCTCCATTCTCAGGGGAGGCGGAGAGAGACTTTTGGCTTCATGCAGGGAAAGCAGCAGAAGCAGCAGAAGTCTTTCTTTCTCTCCCCCAAACTCTGCCAGAAATGAGACTTTGCCAGCGCAGCCTTTTGGAGCAGGATGCCTTGCAGGGTCCCAAAGACTAATTTCTGGCGGAGTTTGGGGGAGAGAAAGAAATACTTTTGCTGCTTTCCTTGCAGAAAAAGCAAGAAGCAGAAAAAGAAAGAAGCGGGAAAAAAAGCAGCCCAGTGGCCAAGCCAGGCGCGTGGGGCGTGTGGGGCAAGTTCCCCTCTCTGCCTTTTCCCCCCTCCCCTCATTACCTCGTGTTGTTCGCAATGCAAGCGACGCAAGCCTTGTGTTCCTGCAGGCCATGTGGGTGGTGCAGCCTTTTGTTCCTGCGCAGCTTGGATTAATTGCTTTGGGGGTGAAATTTCTCTGCGGACTACCAAAATTTTCTCACAGACCACCTGTGGTCCAAGGCCCACTGGTTGGTGACCACTGGTCTAGTAAATGCTGGTTCCTGGTTCCTACTCTAACCGCTAGGACAGGGGTGTCAAACTCAATTTCATCAGGAGGGCTGATGTAGCCCTGACAGGGGGGGGTTCACCTCAAGGGGGGGCATTGCTGGGGGGGGGCATGGCCAGCTCAACATCACTCATGTCAGGGACACCTGTGGTTGCCTGAGCACTCTGCCAGAGAAAACAGGCTCCTGAGCTCCATTTTTGGCTGTGACACCTCCTGCAACCTTCTGCCAGTGAAAACAGAGCTCAGAAGGACCACATGCGCAGTGGAACTTTGTATATTAGTGCTTATAAAGTGCAAGGGTTATGCAGAAAGAAATGTTTTACTTTGACAGTGGTTTAAGAAAAGTGACTCTTGGCTTTGCCCAACCAAAGCTTCTTGTGTTCAGCTACTATTTTTGAGGTAGACAAACTAGTTGATGCTGATGAGCCCCATCTTAGTTTTTCACTGAGGCAGAGTAGAGTGAGGGACCAATATTTTTGCAGTGCCAGGGTGGTGTGGAATACCTTTGCCAGGCAAGGCATCTCACTGAGGCAAAGCTCTGTGATTCCTCACCACCACCACCCTCCCTGTTTTGTGAGCTGAATCCTATGCCTCAGTGTTTTGTTGCTTTTGCTTCTCAGACTAAGAAGCATAAAAAGGCTGATCTTATAAGGACTGTTTAAAAGTCCTTTGAGATATGACTTGAGAAGCAAAATTTACTGCCACGCTTGCCTGTTCCTGTCTAAAGTTTTCCTGATTGTAGATGCACCATGAGGGAGATCTTAGTATTCTCTCATCATTCAAGTAGGAGTAAATATTCCACAGTCAAAACTATTTTATTGCTGCAATTGTTGGGGGTAATTAGAAGTTTGTAATAAAATAATAAAATAGGTGCCATGCTGTGTTTGGCTAAATCATTTACATTAAATGAAAAGGATGTTCATTAAAATCTTTTTAAAAATATATCTGGATTTGAACTTCCCTAAGATGTATGGGGGTTTTTTCTAATATATCTAACCTCTAGTCTGTCTCATTTCAGTTTCTGCCCAAGCCAGCAAGTATCCGTGAGTCACCATGGCAACCAAGCAGCCTCCCCCTCTGATGAAGAAGCACAGCCAGACAGACCTTGTGAGCCGTCTGAAGACAAGGAAGATCTTAGGTGTTGGTGGGGAGGATGATGATGGCGAGGTTCATAGGTCAAAGGTAATGGGCTGCCAAGAGGATCTATAATTGAGGACCCTTAGAATCAACAATTCTTCTTGCTGAAAAAAAATTATATACTTATATACTTCAAACACATACTTCAAAAACTGCAGGAAATGAGGTTAGGCAAGAATGGAGAACATATTATCCTACAGAAATTCTTAAAATCGCCAAACCTATGAATCCTAAGTGCATAGCCCTTTGTGAAGGATGGTGAGAGTTGCAGTCCAGCAACTTTTGGAGGATTACAGCTTGACCATTTCTTGACTAAATTTTTTTAGAATACTTTCTAGCTCTGAAGTCATATTTCTGGTAGAATGAGGGAAACTCAATTGGACAGAAGAAGCTAGAAGTTACCTACCTAATATAACGCTGTGTTCATAAAAACATCCAAAATCCAAATTGCCTTTCAATAGAGGATAAATCTGCTTAGCACATTATTAATGTTAATCTGATGGATTGAGTGTATCTGAGAGAGGGGGTAAGTGTGTTTGGGGACTAATTATATTACTTTAAGATTCTTATTTCCTCTAAGATTCTAAAAAAAGATGAGAGAGTTGATAAAATGTAAACCAATGACCCCTGGGGATCGTTAGACTCCAATTTCTGTCAATTTCAGCCAGACTAAAGAATGTTGTGTCCTGTATGCAAGCAATACAGATGTTTCCCAATCCTCATGTCAAAGGCTGTGTATATGTAGAATGATTCAAACCTAATAAGAGCCTGCTTTATTCCCTGACATGTTAACTTTTGAAAGATTGTGTCACTTGGTGAGGGAAAGAAAGATTCTGTCTTCATCAAGCCTTTGTATCTGTGTTTCTTGAGGCATTTTGTTTGGTCATACCTACAAGAAAAAATATATATCCTTTTTTTAAAAATCCAGAATTGTGGATTGGGGGATTATTAACCTAATTAATCAATAATTTATTTGATCAGAAAGGAAGGGTGATTGCAGGGTATACATAAGAAGAATGAAGCTGGTCGGGAATAATCTGTGCAAATTGCACAAAGGTGATCAGGCTTGTAGGACAAACTTCTCAAAATGTTTACCAGAAGTTAATATTGAGTGGCTGTGTACATGAGTTCATGGAAACCATAACTTCTCTTTTGTCCAAAGCAGCATTTCAACAAACAATTAAAAAAAACAATCTTTTTGTTGATACTTGGAAAGAAAGGGCTTGAATGATGGGATGGAAAAGGAGAAGCCATTAATGGCAGAGAGGAAATGCTAGATTGAAAGCTGGGTGGGAGGAATGAAACTGCACTTGAGAGGCAAGGCAGATGAGATAGGAGAAAGTGGAAATTCATAGTTTGTATTTATTGCTTTGGTTTCCCCTTAATTTCATAACTTATATTGGAGCCAATGTTTTTCTAATCAATTGCATAACCTCCCCTTTCTACTAACACATACATACAGAACTGTTGTGTATGTGAATTAATTGCAAAAGCTTGAGGATTCACAGCAGTGGGTGGGAATTGTGAGGCCTACGTGGTTGGATAATGGGGGTGGATGGTTGAAACTGCTGTTCTCGCCTCATTAGAGACATGTCTTTGTAGGTGTAAGAGAAAACCTATGGTTCTCTAAACTGAAAGAAGAGAGAGATTTGATTCCTAGGTAACTTGCAAAAGTTCTTTTTTCAATATAGCTATCATATCTCTCCTCTTGTCTCTTTATGTCTCTTTTCCTCACAATGTTCTTTTGCTTTTGATCAATGATGTATTACAAGAGCATCAATAGCCTTAAAGGGAATGGCCAAAGAAATGTACATCTAATCTGTTGCTGTTTTCCAGAATGTTTCATCAACTTTTAGACTAGTCTAAAATTCAATGCCCAACAATTTCCCATCCAAGTGTTAAGCACATTGCACCTTGTATAGTTTATATTTTCTTAAATTAGCAAAGGCTATCTAGGTTGCAAGCCAGCTGGCATGGACAGTTATCACATGGTAGAATTTGAATAAGTATCTACTACACATCAGTTAGTGCAAATTTTGATGAAACATTTAGGTTTTTATTAATTTTATTTATTACTTATTAATAATTAATTTTATTTATTTACAAATTGACTTTTGAAGTCTGCTACAGAGCTTAACCCATGAGGTATAACCTTGCCCCAGCGAAGTCTTTTTTTCTGCCACATCTTCATGTTGTTGCCTTCAACTCATCCACAACTCACACCTGAGGTAGCTTAATGTCCTTCTTAATGATTCCACAAAGTAGTTTTTCCTCCTAACCTCACTGACAACCTCACTGACATTTATTTATTTATTTATTTATTTATTTATTTATTTATTTATTTATTTATTTGTTGTATACCGCCCTATTTTCCTGACAGGACTCAGGGCGGTGAACAGCCAAATTAAAATACAGAGGATAATACAAAATTAAGAACAGTTAAAAAACCAAATATAAAAGGCTGAAATTTATAAGAAGTTTAAAAGCCAAACTAGATAAAAACCAGATTAAAATCCTAAAAACCCCTAAAAACCCCTAGGCCAGACCGGCTTGATGAAATAAAAAAGTTTTCAACGCGCGCCGGAAAGTCAGGAGATCAGGGATGATCCTCATCTCCGGGGGTAATTTGTTCCAGAGGGAGGGTGCCCCCAACGAGAAGGCCCGCACCCTCGGGTTCACCAGACGTCCAGCCGGCGGCACCCCAAGAAGGCCACCTCTATGGGAGCGAACTGGCCGATGGAAGGCTGATAATGGCAGGAGGCAGTCCCGCAAATATCCTGGTCCCAAGCCATGGAGCGCTTTAAAGATGGTAACCAAGACCTTGAAGCGCACCCAGTGGACCACCGGGAGCCAATGCAGCTCACGCAAGAGCGGTGTAACATGGGAGCCCCGAGGAGCCCCCAACACCACCCGCATGGCCGCATTCTGCACCAGCTGGAGACTCCAGGTGCACTTCAAGGGAAGCCCCATGTAGAGAGTGTTGACATAGTCTAGGTGGGAGATCACAAGGGCGGAAGTGACCGTGCGAAGCGCATCCCGATCCAGAAAGGGCTGCAACTGGTAGATCCCACGGACCTGACCAAAAGCCCCCCTGGAGACGGCCGCCACATGGTCCTCCAATGACAGCCGTACATCCAGGAGGACACCCAGATTGCGAGCCCTCTCCGTGGGGGCAAGAATATTCCCCCCCACAGCCAGCGATGGAGCCAGCTGGCTGTATCGGGGTGCCGGGAAGCACAGCCACTCAGTCTTAGATGGGTTGAGCTGAAGCCTGTTCCGCCCCATCCAACACCGCACAGCCTCCAGGCACCGGATCATCACTTCGACGGCTTCATCGGGGTGGCCTGGGGTAGAGATGTACAGCTGAGTATCATCAGCGTACTGATGGAACTCTACCTCAAAGCCATGGATGATCTCACCCAGCGGCTTCATATAAATGTTGAACAGAAGGGGTGAGAGCACCAACCCCTGAGGCACCCCGCAAACCCCAGGGGCCTCGAGGCTGATCTCTGCCCTCCCGCCAACACAAATTGCGAACAGCCAGAGAGGAAGGAGGAGAACCACTGCAAAACAGTGCCCCCCACTCCCAACCCCTCAAGCCGCTGCAATAAGATACTGTGGTCGACAGTATCGAAAGCCGCCGAGAGATCTAATAGGACCAGGACAGAGGAATGACCTCTGTCATGGGCCCTCCAGAGATCATCTACCAAAGCGACCAATGCCGTCTCCATGCTGTGCCCAGGCCTGAAGCCCAATTGGCGTAGATCCAAATAGACAGCTTCATCCAGGTACTGGGGGAGCTGCCGTACCACCACACTCTCAACAACCTTCGCCATAAAGCGAAGGTTGGAGACCGGATGATAATTTGATAACAAAGTTGGGTCCAGGGATGGTTTCTTGAGGAGGGGTCTCACCACCGCCTCTTTCAAGGCGGCAGGCAGATATCCCTCACTCAAGGAAGCGTTAATAATACCCTGGAACCAACCTCGTGTTCCCTCCTGAGCGGCCAACACCAGCCAGGAGGGACACGGGTCCAATAAACATGTGGTAGCATTCATCCTCCGCAGCATCCTGTCCACATCTTCGGGCGTCACAGGATCAAACTCTTCCCAAATGACTTCTCCAAGTTCCACCCCTGACCCCCCGCCCAGAGTCGCCCATTCAGAGTCCAACCCGTCCCGGATCTGAGCAATTTTATCCAACAGGAAATTCAAAAAGTCCTCAGCCCATCCCTGTAATTTAGTCAAATATATCTATAAAGTGTGAATTCAACTGAGTACCTGTTGGCCATTTTATGCTGATGTATTAGTTTTGGGATATTGCCGTCTTGTCCAGATGTTTCCAACTGTTCTCTCACTCACACTTATCAACAAGCCTGGAATCAGAAGTAGCAGTTGACCATGGATTGTAGAAAAGGTAAAAGGGATTCAGAATGCACTACCATTTATTGGTAACTTTCCTGTGCAGGATAGAAATATCAGTGGAAGTGAGTGGCACATTTTATGCTGATAATATGCCACCAGCATTAAGACTGGTGGATAGCACTTCAACTGAGATATGAATGCTTTCTGAGTGCTCCTCTTGGAATAGACAATAGGCAGAAAGGAAGAGTTTATACACTTCTCTGTCTACCCTCCCCCTTCCCTTTCCTCCTAATTATATGCCTATTTCTAACTGTAATTTTTGGGAGCTGCTTCTTATTCAAAAACAAAAATTAAAAACAAAAATGAAATGCTTTGCCCTGACTGAAGGGCTTTTGGACAAAAACTGAAAAGGAAACGGAAGAAAAATTCAAGGAAACATTAATGGCTGAGACTCTGCTGGTGCTGATTCATTGTCGAATAAATGCATTTTAATAAGACCCAAGAGGGTGAATTCGACAGGCCATGTTACAAAGTTGCAAAGTTGACTTCAATGGCCAAATTCAAAAGCCAAGTTGTCAGAGAAAAGAATAATGTTTTGCTTCTTTATTCTGGCAAATCAAAGACTAGAATGTGCCAAGGATATGCAACAGATCCAGTCTTTTCTGATTGGGGCAATGCCACATGATGAATTTAGATAGCTATACTAACTTTGTGTCTAGGATTTTCCAGGGCTGTTTTAATCTAGCTTCCTTTGCTACTGTGTGTCATTCCCTTTTTCTCCTCTAGATTTTTATCGCCCTTTCCAGAAGAGCAGTTTATTCTCCTTGTGTTTTTATTTATTAATTTATATATCAAATTTCAGAAACCGCCTATCTCTCTCACAGAGTGAATAAGTAGTGTTGTTAAAGTAGGGAGAAAGTTCTTGGCTCCATGTGATTGCAATTTCCATTTCTCTGTGTGAACTCTGCTTTTTACAAATGGTTGTATTTTTAATTAACGGATTGACCTTTTGTCATTGAACCCCAGCAGTTGCTTAGCAACTTAGAACGATCCTTGTTGGATGATTTTTAACAGGTGCCTTTCATGTATGTAGCCTTTTCTGTCCTGAAAGTGGAATTACAGTAATCCTTTTTTGAAAACTAGAATTACCTTAAAATGCTGGTAATTGTAGAAGGTCATTGGAAAGAGTCCATAATATAGAAGGGAAAACAATTTCTGTAAAGAAATAATTTAGTGCTCCATTTTATTTTATGGATGATTTTTTTTTTGCCAGATTCTCCCCATCATAGATAGTTTCACATTTCTTCCTCTCTCTCTCTCCCTCTCTCTTTCTCCGTCTTCCTCTCTCCCTCCCTCCCCTCTCCCCTCTCTCTCTCACCAAAAGTATGACAAACTTTCAGACAGACATTAGACTTGTAGTAAGAGTTCCCAGAACTTGGAATAGTAAGAGGACCAATGGGCAAGAATAACCCATGTCCTGAAAATATCCATGGTTACACAACACTCTAATTGGCATGGGAGACTTAAACATCATATGAGAAAAACAATTTTGTTTTCCACATAGTAATGCGCTGGCTATAGATTGTAGAATCCCAAAGCTTGGGAGCTCCATCTCTATGGCTTGGTGATTTCCTTTGCAATTCCATGCCACCCCAAAGAATATCACTTTTGTAAAGAGGGGTGTTTAAGATGAGGGATGTTGTTTTTTTGTATTGGGGAAACCTATGTAAGTTTATGGAGATTCTCAGTCATCCAGGTCATGATTGTCCCAAAGGTGCTTTTTCAAAAGGTAACTGGACTTTCTTGTTTTTCTTTGAAGCCTTCTCATCCAGAGCTGAAGAAGCTTCTTGGATGAGAAGCAAAAAGTCTTCAAAAAAAATCAGAAAGTCCAGTTGCCTCTTGAATAAGCACCTTTGGGACTATCTATGTTTAATTATACTTCTCTAAAGCCATCCTTCTTGTTGTTAGTTGCGAAGTCATATCCAACCCACCGCGACCCCATGGACAATGTTCCTCCAGGCCTTCCTGTCCTCTACCATCCCTGGGGTCCATTTAAGCTCATGCCAACTGCTTCAGTGACTCCATCCAGCCACTTCATTCTCTGTCATCCCTTTCTTCTTTTGCCCTCAATCTTTTGCAGCATTCGGCTCTTTTCCAGTGAGTCCTTCCTTCTCATTAGATGGCCAAAGTATTTGAGTTTCATCTTCAGGATCTGGTCTTCTAAACAGTATCAGGGTTGATCTCCTCTAGGACCAACCAGTTTGATTGCCTTGCAGTCCAAGGGACTCGCAGGAGTCTTCTCCAGCATCATAGTTCAAAGGCCTCAATTCTTCAATGCTCAGCCTTTCTTATGGTCCAACTTTCACAGCCATACATTGCAACTGGGAATATCCACACTTTTGTTGGCAAGGTGATGTCTCTGCTTTTTACTATGCTGTCTAGATTTGCTGTAGCTTTCCTCCCCAGGAGCAAGAGTCTTTTCATGTCTGCAGTCCCCATCTGCGGTGATTTTGGAGCCCAGGAAAATAAAATCTCCATTTCCACTACCCCCATCTATTTGCTAGGAATTGAGAGGGCCGGATGCCATGATCTTAGTTTTCTTAATGTTGAGTTTCAGGCCAACTTTTGCATTTTCCTTTTTTACCCACATCAAGAGGCTCTTTAGTTCCTCTTCACTTTCTGCCATTAGAGTGGTATCACCTGCTTATCTGAAGTTGTTGATATTTTTCCCGGCAATCTTAATTCCAACTTTTGATTCATCTAGCTCTGCCCTTTCTCATGTTGTGCTCTGCATATAAGTTAAATAGGCAGGGCAACAGTATACAGCCTTGCCAAACTCCTTTCCCAATTTTGAACCAATCAGTGGTTCCATGTTGAACCAATCAGTGGTTCACTGTTGCTTCTTGACCCGCCCACCCTATAGCCCAGTAAAGTAGCAGGGCTTTGGCCTACCCAGTGACCTCAGAGAAGGCTATCTCTATTTTTTTCTCTTGCCAACTTTTCAGTTGTTTTTGTGTCATTTGTTAAAAGCAGGAAATAATGATGCAATGCATATGCAAACTGTACTTCCCTCGCTGTTGGTGCTAACCTGGAGATGGCAGGAAGCAGCTGAGGGCTGTTTAAATTGCCTTTGTTCTTGCTTCCTTGGGCCTCTCTCTTTCCTGTGATTTGTAGTTTCTTGACTACCCAGACATACTTTTGCTGGTGTACTTATTGTTCAGTAATTAGGATATTTCCTTCTCTCTGCCATGAGATGGGTGGCAAATAAATTTGATAATAAATAAATACAAATTAAAAATAAATCCCTGCAACAGGGTGCAAAATTTTTCTTTTTAAACCCACTGTTTTTTATCTTAAAACTATAAAATCCATTCTCTTGCCTGTTGTGAATATCGAGTGCAACCCATTGGGAAAGTATTAAATGTTTTCTGGTTCTCTCCCCTGGAGTGAGAACAATCATCCTAGTAAGTACTAAACCATGTTGGGAATACTGCATTAGATGTAACCTGTAACGAGCATTGCTAATTTGCAGTCACATTCAGAAAATATTCTATGGATTCCACAATTTTTGTCACAGATCTTTCTTTGCTTTTTATATTTAGGTTTTTTTAAAAAAATTAAAGCCTGTGTAATTGTCTCTTTAAAAAAAAACCCAATATTAACCATCATTTTTCTTTTGACGAAAGGATGATCTGAAAGCTTTTGCAGCTTCATCAATTTTCTTTAGTCATCTGGGACTGTTTGTTTTTCAGGCAGTCAACTTTGAGTTTCTCTGTTCTCATTTCCCATTCTCCCACTTTCTTGTTTGAACTTGTACAACTAGACCATGCTGTTTGCCCAAGATGCTTGCAAAGGGATTATAAGCAAGTGATAGATCATATTTTCTTTGTGCAAAAAAAAAAAAAAATGGAGTCTGTTTCAGTCATCTTTAGCAAGCCACGCAAGATGTTTGAATCCCTGGAGAATTGCTATCAGGGACATGGGAGATGTGGGATAATACTACACTGGCTCTTGCCGGACTTCTTGATATAGTAATTTCCTATATAAAATAACAATAGCAATAGCATTCATATACCACTTCACGGTGCTTTACAGTCCTCTCTAAGCAGTTTACAGAGGGTTGAACTGCCGAACTGCTGTCAATCGATAATCAGCAGAATTAGCCTGCAGTACTGCATTCTAGCCACTGCGCCACCATGATTCTTGATGTTCTTTCCCATAGAGAAGCAGTTTTAAATTGTTGAGAAGTATCACAATACACCACTACTTACCCAGTAGCCAAACCATCAGTTCAACTTCCTGCCTTTTCTGGCATCAGGGGAAGGCTGATGCTGCTATTTCCATACAAAGGGTGACTGTTGATTTGGGCGTAGGCAACTTATTTGCCATCTGTTTAGATCAATCCTTCTCCAAATTGGCAGTCTTTGGATTTAAAATTAGTTGACAATATGAATAGTTTTGAATGTTGTAGACTACACAGTATGAGAGTAGCAGCTGGTATACGGTTTATTTGTACATTTATTTTCAACCACAGGTTTTAGCAAAATTCAAATAAAATCAACCCTATGTCAATTCAATGCACCCCCTCTAATATTAATGGCACTTTGTCAGGATGTGTCTCCTTATCTTCAATTTGTTTTGTTGCATGTATGTTTTCATCAAGCAAGAAAAAGTAGACTTTATTTTCTTCTAAACTAGACTGATTCTGTTGGATTAACAAGGGCACAAAGAATCCAGCTTTGTGCTCCTGAGAAAATTTGCAACGTAATGAGTAATAGATCAAATCTTCCACCTGTAAGTTATTACAAATGCATAAACGGTGTGCAGTTCTTTCCCATACTTAAAACTGGTATAAGGTGGTTTAGAGCATCAGTGAGCTATTATAGTAATCACAGTTTCACTCTCAGCAAATATCAATAATTGTTCTTTTTTTTTTCTTTTTTGTGGACCAGAAATATAATTTGCATGCATTTTTCCCTCTCAAATGTTTCTTTTTACAGGGTGTCTCTGAATCAGTTTATTCATTCTGTTCCTTTGAATTCCAGATCAGTCAAGTCTTGGGCAATGAAATCAAGTTTGCAGTGAGGGAACCTTTGGGGCTCAGGTAAGTTCCATTCAGAACCTATGAGCCAGGAATACATAACAGGCATACTTAAGTAATTTACTCATTTTGGCTCCAAGCATGCTTGCTTTTCCTGCAAATGTTTACACGATCATCCTGCAGCCAAAAAAAAAAAGCCTATGTGGTGAAATTAGTGGCAAGTGCAACCATGCCTCTAGAACAAGGGTCTTCAAACTTGATAAAACTTGTGGACTTCAACTCCCAAAATTCCTCCTCCAGTCATGTTAGCTCAGGAATTCTGGGAGTTGAAATCCACAAGTCTTAAAACTTGCTAAGTTTGAAGACCTTTGCTCTAGAGGCATGTCCTGGTTCCATAGCTGTGATGACCCAGAGTATATCTGAACTATAACAAAATCCAAAACGTAACTAAAAGTCCTTTAATGCTTTCAACTTGGCTTCATTGTTAAATTGTTCACAGAGCAGAAGTAAACTATTTTCTAAATAACATTTCAAAGGCAAGAAACACAGTTCACAGAGTCAATAACGAAGCAAAAAACAAAAACAAACCACATTGAATAAAGTTCCTCGACAGACCAGGATAGATAATTGCTAGATTCAGGAAGATAACCAGGGACAGTCCATTGTAAAAACGCCAACCAAGATAAACCTTCTTTAGAACTAAAACACTAATTGTCTCCAGCGTTTATTAGCACACAGGTCCACACTCTTATGCAAATCTCCCATCTGCAACCCATGAAGAGGATCATGGCCCTCTCCTCCCAAGTAGACCATGTTTTACCCTGATCCTCTCCTCCCTGCGTGCTCTAGGATGGATAGGGGATGGGCCTGGATCCTCCTCTGATTGCTCAGCCGACCTCTGCCCTTCCCCAGCCTCCTCCACCACCTCTGGAGCCACACTTCCACTCCCTGTTGGCTCTTCCTCCTCTTCCTCAGAGGCAGGGCATGACAATAGCTTTCCAATAAAATAGTACTATATGGGCATATGTATGCAGAAGCAGGATGAGGAGAAGGCTTTAAGTTTAAAGATCTTAATTACAGTTGCCCAATGTGGCCGTGGGATATTCTTATGATTGGCTACTGTATGTTAATCAGAGTTCTCCCTTCAATTTACTGTCAAGGATGAGAGAAATCCATCAAGAGCTAAGCGGCTCTTGAAATTGGATTTAAAGTGCTGTCATGGGATATTTTAAAGCTAGAAGATAACCTTGAGTTTGAATGGCTCTAAAAAGTAACAAAATTCAAGAGTACAGTGGTTAAGACATTGAACTTAGACTACGGTATTTGAGGCTTATGTCTGTATTCACCTGGTGACTTGGGGGGGGGGGTGTCACTCATTTTCTCTCAGTCCAAGGATTATATCGGTGTAAAAATTAAAGAATTCCCAGAAATTTCCCTGCCTTAAATTCTCATGAAAAAATAAAAGGGGGGAGGGTATAAATATAAATAAATGATTTTTTAAAAAAATTTACATTTATATGCCGCCCTTCTCCGGAGACTCAGGGCGGCTTACAGTCTTTAGAGCACCATGCTAAGTGCTCGGCAATAGCCTTCATTCCATTGTATATGCCTGCTTATTACTAGGGCTTTTTTGCCCTCCCCAAGCAGCATTTTTTACAAAGTCAGCTTATTGCCCCCAACAATCTTGGGTCCTCAATTTACCTACCCCGAGAGGATGGAAGGCTGAGTCAACCTTGAGCCTGGTGGGATTCGAACCTGCACTAATTGCAGGCAATTGAGCTAAGTGCTAGGTGATTAACAACCTGCACCACCAAGGCCCTTTTTGTTCAGCTTGTAGAGTTTGGGATAGAAAAATCTGCCATGTTATTTTTGGATAAATATTTTTCTTGAAATTTTGGTGCCCTAGTTCAGAACATAAGAAGAGGATGATGGGTCTGTATCTAGTCTTCTTCCAAATGCTATAAGGTAGTATCTCTTTGAATTCAAATAGTTGATATTTTGAGATAGCTGGAGATCACCATGTAGGTGAAAACTACTGATGTTGATAGCCAATTATCAGCATTGTCAAAGAATATGCCACTGGGAACCATAAAAGGAATAAATAGTTTGTTCCCCATAAAGAGCGGGATATTCAACAAGTCTTCTGAGCATGTCTTTCAGATATATTAATGTCAGTCAGGGGTGTTAACTGGTATTACTACCAGCTCGGTGATTATGTTTTGCGCATGCATGCATGCTTCATGCACATGTGCATCAGGTGCGTGCTATGCATGCGTGTAAAACACCTTAAGTTGTGCCGCCCAGACAGCTGATAAGCGCTGCATGCAGGTGTGCAACATTTGAAAAACGCCTTTTTTACTGCTTTTTCAATCTCAGCTAAGGTTGAAAAAGCAGGAAATAAAGGTCAGGTAACAGCCTGGGTGGGCAGGGAGGCCAAACAGCAGCAGACACAGAACCGGTTCTGTGTCTGCTTCTCTTCAGAGCTACTGGTTCTATAGAGCCGGGCAGAACCGGTAGCATCCCATCCCTGATGTCAGTGGATTGTAATATTGTTTCTTTCCCTCCCTTCATATGTCTTCTTGAAAGCTCAATGAAAATTAATCTATAGAGCAATCAGCACTCAAAACATATCAATTGTTTGAAAATCTTGCACACATTCATAGAAGTAACCGGCAGTGGCCAGATGATTCTTTAATAAGACAATGAAAACATGCAGATCAAGGCGGTATCTCTGTTTTGTGTTTGTGTGTCCTTGTGTTATGCCTACTTGTGTATGTATGCACTAGGAAGCACAGGGCAGGCTAAATGCACTCCTCCCTGTGCATATGACCAAGAGGGAACCGGGCTTAGAATGGAGCAGTCAGTAGCTTTCTGAGCCACTGCCCAATTGCTTTTCCTATAAGTGTACATTTTTTTTTTTCTGGATTGTTTCCTTCACATTATTGACTGCATTCAGCCTGTTTGCAAACTCTTTTCTTTTCTTTCACATTTGGGGAGGGGGTGCTCTCTTGTTTGAATGACTAGCCTGCTGACAGATTGGCAGATATCCAAAGTGTTCTTACATAACTCATTTTCAACATTGGACGCACAGAATAATTAGGAAAAATATGTATGATAACTTATTAATACTAAGATATATATGCAGAAAGTGTGCATCAGCCCCCAGTTTGGCAGGGTTGTGCATTAGTATGGCTATGTGCCCTTTGTGTGCTATAGTCTTGATATCTATCTGCTGAATGACCAAGTTCCAGTGGTTTTTTGGATAATATTTCAGAAGTAGGTTCCCACTGTCTTTCTCCTGCAGCTGAGAGGGGATGACTGGTCGAAAGTCACCAAACTGACTTTTATGGTGGCGCAGTAGTTAGAATGCAGTACTGCGGGCTAGTTCTGCTGACTGCCATCTGACTGCAATTTGGCAGTTCAAATTTCACCAGACTCAAGGCTGACTCAGACTTCCATCTTTCCAAGGTCGGTAAAATGAGAACTCAGATTGTTAGGGGCAATAGGCTGAATCTGTAAATCGCTTAGAGAGGTCTGTAAAGCACTGTTAAGTGGTATATAAGTCTAAGTTTTATTGTTATTGGTTTTTATACCAAAGGCAGGACTAAAACTCATGATCTCTTAACTTCTAATTCCAATATCTTTATCCACTCTACCAATTGAAAAGTTTAGATGATATATATAAGTTGGTGATAATAAAGATAAAAATATCCCATAGTTTTTTTTAACCATATTTACCATAATTTTATTGATGGAAGGCAATTCAGTAAAGTCTTCCAGAATAAGGAAAAATGTGACTCATTCCACAACGTTGGGACCATTATACCTGTAGCCGCTATACTATTTAGATAATTAGGATGATGCATCAGACAGAGAACACAGTTTATTTCCCCTCTCCCTAAGTTCATTCAAGAAGAACTTGCAAATAAGAAACTTGAGAATGTTTTGGAGTGCTTTCAAGCAAGTGTTTATAGTGGTGTGTAAAAATAAAAGCACAGCTGGTTGTATGTTTCACTGAATCCCCAAGTGAAGAGAAATAGATACAACCTCTTCTATGGCACAAAGTTAAACCTATCTTTCTATAGATCCAAGTGTCTTTATGTGTTGTCATGTATAGATTCAGAATAAGAATAAGTGAATATGGCAGAAACAGAAGATTGGCCATACACAAACATGCACATATTTTTTTATATTATTATTGTAAATTTTTGAATAGGCTTCAAAAAATGATACACTACAATTAGCCAAGTGAAGACAATTTAACAATATTCTGACTCTAACCTGTGATTGTTGTCTCTTTCTATTTCCAACAAACATGGACTCCTCTGAGATTTGAAAAATAGTAAAAGTAAGGAAAAAAAAGCAGGAAGGTTAAAATCCCTCTATAAATGGTTCCAGCTGACAATTTCCATTGTGAGAGATATTGCTAAGAAATGAAAAATATTGTAAATGAATTTTTGCTGTCAAAGGAGAATATGAAAGACAAAGAAAAAGAACTGTGTGAAAACTGATCAGAAATGCAAAGCAGAAGTCACAATAGGCTGGAAAGTTTAGCTGATTCTTGTATAGATGTGTAGTTATATAGTTGCCCTTTGAATTGTTTGGTCACAACCAAGCACGATACTTTGTTAGGAGGACAAGGCTGAAATATTTGAAGAAAAAACAAGTTCTTGCCAACCATTAAACAGTGTATTGGATCTATTGTGCTTTGGAAGTGTGGGGCAATCAGCATTGCAGGAGTTTCTTATATAAGTGGAAAAAAAGAATAATGGATTCAATTAGCGATCCATACATCCTAAAAAACTAATGTCCTGCTCTCAGTGAAGAAACTGAAGCTGATTCTTCAGCAAGATGATGATCCAAAAAATTTCCTGAAGTGCTGTCTGCTCTTGGGAAAAACAGCTGCAGCCAGGCAGAAATACTTTCCACCCCCACTTCCCCAAGGCTCAGCACAGCTCATGCTTCTTCCCAAAAGCCAAGGATCACAAGTTATGGAAAACAGCAAATCCGGGTGGGATTTCTGCCTGGAGCTTGGCTTGGGACCTCAAACAAGAGCTCAAAAGCAACACTGCTGAAGATGGAATAGAATAGAACAGAACAGAACAGAATAGAATAGAATAGAATAGAATAGAATAGAATAACTTCTATTGGAAGTTATTCCAATAGAAGGGACCTTCTAGTCCAACCTCCTGCTTACCCAGGAAACCCAACACCACTTCAGACAAATGGTTATCCAACATCTTTTTAAAAACTTCCAGTGTTGGATCATTCACAACTTCGGGAGGCAAGTTGTTCCACTGATTAATTGTTCTAACTGTCAGGAAATTTATCCTTAGTCCTAAATTGCTTCTGTCCTTGATTAATTTCCACCCATTGCTTTTTGTCCTGTCCTCCAGTGTTTTGGAGCATAGCTTGACTCCCTTTTCTTTGTGGCAGCCCCTGAGATATTGGAACATTACTATCATGTCTTCCCTCATCCTTCTTTTCATTAGACTAGACATAGTTCCTGCAACCATTCTTCACCAGAATTTGGCCTGGAGCTCAGGAGCAATCAGAAAAAGAGCAATCTCAGCACCTCATCCCATGCGGTGCAAGAAATTTTGGAAGGAGACAAAAGTTATTTTCAGATTTGTGTTTGTTTTAAGTACTAAGTATCAAAGACTTAGTTATGTGTCATCAATTTACAAGGGTTAGGAGGGTGATGTTTATCCAGAGCAACAGTCCATTGTTGGAAAAGGTGTGTCCACAATAACAGTTATCTGCAATTATCTGCTAAAAATAACCTTCGTAATCTCCACAAATATAGAAAGATTGAGTGAGAATTCTTCAAGAAAGATGGGAAAATATCCAAAAGCAAGGATAGTAACACTTGTAACTGACTGAAGAGAAACATTTAGAAATTGTTATTTCTGCCAAAGGAGGTGTTATTAAGTAGTGGCTGAAAAGTTTTTCAGAGTCTAAACCTGCTATAGTCACTTTTCCAAATCTATAAACAGCTGCACACAAATAGTAAATATGCATTCAAATAACCAAAAAGATGTCAAATTTAATTTTGTACCATGGAGATCAGCTTCTCTTCAATTAACAAATACAATTTAAGCAGAAGTACCTAAATGTTTGCATGCATCTTTAAACAGTTGTTAAATAGGGTGGTCATGAAGGATTGACTGTTATATTAAAATCTCTATCACATTGTTTATTATTGTTCATAGAACGATAGAACTTACAGTTCAATAGACCTGGAGGACTGCTGGGGTTTATATAAACATAGCAGGGTACTGCTAGTCAACTAAGAGACAAATTTCTTAGAAGAGGTGTTAATGTTTATGATAATATCCTTATAGTCATCTCTTCTTGAAATGGTGTAACAAGCTGATGAGTTAAGTTCGTTAACTTAAACATGGCACTGTAAATATTTTTTTTAAACTTTCCTTGCTAGCTGGAATATCCTATTTTCCAAAGAAAACCTCATTAGCAATGTTTGGATGATATTAATGATAGGCAATTAGCATTTCCATGCTCTTTCTGGACTGCCTGGTGATTCCGCCCACCACCCAAGTGTTTTGAAATAGCTTTTAAAAAGCCATATCTTGTTCTCTTCTATACCCTGTTTTATTTTGCATTCTCTTATCAACAGGAATTGCTCAGATGACCCTTTTTGCAGAAGTAGAAGTAACTATTTATTGCTGACTGGAGGAGATGCCATATTTAAAAGATGTGATAGTTATCTTTTGTTTTTTCTTTTTCATTTGAACTTGCAGGGTTTGGCAGTTTGTCTCAGCCATCATATTCTCTGGCGTTGCCATCATGGTAAGTAGAGGAAACATTTTCATACGGAGGCTAGCTGATCAAATTACTTAAAACGTCTGCCCCTAGACATGTTTAGTATTCTATTCTCAGCAATTTATAAATCTTCAATGAAATCTATCAAAAATGCTATTCTCAGATTCAGTCCTTGAGCATTGTTCATCAATGTTTCCTCGTCATGTTGGAGAGATAGCAAGTGGTCCTTGACTCATTAGTTTTCATTACTAATGTGAACTAACAGAAAGATTAAGTTCAAGTTGTATCAGATTTAGAGGTGTCATAAGCTTGAGTTGAATACCTAATACCCTAGAACAATGATCCCAACCTTTCTGGCTTGGTGACCTGGCTGGGGATGGGGTTGTGTGGAGAAGGAATAGTTACGTGTAAGTGGCAGGCATAATTGCTCACCACTCATGCAAGTGAAGCTGTGCACATGTGCGTGCACTTAGCCACCACTTGTGCAGCCTGGATCCGAATGGTCTGTTGCCCAGTAGTGGGCCACAGCCCAGAGGTTGGGGACTCCTTCCCTAGAAGAAAAAAGAGCAAAAGACATTTAAAACAATATTGATAGGATAGAAAAATGGTCTGTAATAACAGAATGAAACTTACTGCAGGCACGTTCTTCAGTCAGGAATCAAATATCAAATGCATGTGTAAAGGAAGTGGGATACCAAGCTTGGTAATAAATCTTTTGTGAAAATTTTTTAGTATTAATTGATCCATATTGAATATGATCCAGTGGTGAGGTGAGACTGCAAAGAAGGCAAGTAGAATTTAAGGTTGCATCAACATACTTAATATGGTATTACAAGTATAATTTCCAAATCAGAGGAAGCAATCATGCCACTCTATTCTGCTTTGGTCAAATCATACTTAAGCATTCTAGTCCTGGGCACCACTTTTAAGAGGGATTCGGAGAATTGAAACAGATGCATATGATGAAAATGGAAATGATAGAGGGATCAATCTAGGAAGTAGCTGGTGTTGTATGTGCTTCAATTTCTTCTAAAAGAAAACTTAGGAGGAAGCAGTAGTTCAAGAGCACTTTTTAGATACAAGTAGTCCTCGATTTACCACCACTTATTTAGTGACTGTTCACAGTTACTTTTAATAACCTGATAATCCTTTGCAGGGTGGAATCTGGGCAACTGAATGGAGCTAGCAGAGTTTTTAATGGCCGAATGCCCTTCCTGTCACCAATGTGAAGTTTTGTTTAGTAGATATATTCTCATTGTGCCCAGAGAGAGAAATATCTGCCTCTACCTAGAGTCGAACTCACAGCCCCCATATTGTGAGGCAAGAGCTCCACTTCTAGACCACTGCACTACTCCAAAAATATTAACTTACAACCAGTGACTTACAACCAGTCTTATCACAACCATCGCAGTTTCCCAATCACATGATTAAATTTTTAGGCACTAGGTAACTGGCATCTATTTACAATGGTTGTAGCATCTCGAAGTCATATGATCATAATTTGCTATCTTCTCAGCTGATTTCCGACAAGCAAAATTGATGGGGAAGCCAGATTTGCTTAATGACCACATGATCCACTTAATAACTGTAGTTGATTCGTTTAAGAACCATGGGAAAAAATGTAAAATTGGATGTGACTGACTTAACAACCATCTTGCTTGGCCATAGAAATTCTGGTTCTGACTGTGATCAGAAGTCAAGGATTAAATGATGTCACATGCCATAGAAAATAATTAAGACCTGGAATCTCATGTTCCAAAGTGCAGACTATGATATAATGAAGTTAGCTGATAGGAAAATAGGTCGCCATTTACAGTTTTGATAGAAAACTGTAGAAAATGGGTCGCCAACCTTTTGGACCTCAGGGACCACCAAACTCATCATTTTAAATCCCATGGACCAGAGACCTGAGAAAATCCCAAAAAAAGTCTGCAGGAAAATTCCCCATCCCGTTTTCCTGCTGATCAATCATTCTTTATTTGGGATCACAGGATACTGTCTCCAGCTCTGTTCTCAAAGAGAGAGAGAGAGAGAGACTTTTGGCTTCATGCAAGGAAAGCAGCAGAAGCAGCAGAAGTCTTTCTTCCCCTCCCCCAAACTCTGCCAGAAATGAGTCTTTGTGAGACTTGTCGTGCCGGCGCAGACTCTTGGAGCAGGATGCGTTGCAGGGTCCCAAAGACTAATATCTGGTGGAGTTTGGGGGAGAGAAAGAAAGACTTTTGCTGCTTTCCTTGCCTGCAGCCAAAAGCAGAAGAAGAAAAAAGCCAAAAGAAACAACCCGGTGGCCAGGCCAGGCATGTGGGGTGAGTTGGGCAAGTTCCCATCCTCCACCTTTTTCCCCCTCCCCTCATTAGTCCATGTTGTTTGCAATGCAAGCGATGCAAGCCTTGTGTTCTCGCAGGCCATGTGGGCAGTGCAGCCTTGTGTTCCCACACAGCCTGGATTAATTGCTTTGGGGGGGGGGTGCTTTGGGGGTAACATTTCTCTGTGGACCCCCAAAATTTTCTCATGGACCTCTAGTGCCCACTGGTTGGCGACCACTGGTATAATCAACAGTTTGTCTATGGAATCAATACAACCAGATAAGTGATAGGCTTTTCTTCACTGGAATTATTCTAATGAAACCAAGACAGTAATATGTCTGGAATGTTTTAACTGAGATTTCTACACTGAGTAATGTAATCTAAACTCTTCCAGCTCTATGTTCTCTGCAATAAAGATTGGGATTTCTCTCTCTTTTCTTTTTTAATACAAATGTTATTACAAGTTTTAATAAAACTAACACGTGCTAATACAGGAGTAAACTAAACAAAAATATGTAACCAATATAAATATAATTATAAAATTTTATATAAAATTACAGCAAAAACTCACTTTTTTCTATTATCCTTTTTTCCCTAATCCATAATGCATTTTTTTTTTGTTTCAGGCAATAGGGGGTTTACACTCAGCATAAAAATAGATAATTGTTCTTTCTCTAATCAAAGGAGTCAATTTAGCCATCTCTGCAAGCTCTGTCATCTTCACCAACCATTCCTCAAACTTTTCCATTTTCAAGTGTATAATAATCTTACTGCAGTTGTTTTATTTAAGAACAAAAGTCCATGTTTTAGTAGCTTTTATAGCTTCTCTCTCTCTTTTCCCATTGCTATTAGCAATCACTTTTCACTTGCATGCTGAAAACGGTGGTCCAAGGAAACTTCTCCTTGTGAGCATTGGTGTCTGAAACAGATTTAGGTGTATCTGATTTCTATTTTCAGTGAAAATCCTTTTCTTTGGACACTAAATCTTTCAGTTACAGAGGGTGGTTTTTTTTTACTTAAATTTGTTCTTCTCTTCCAGGCTCTCACCTTTCCAGATCAAATCTATGATGCTGTCTTCAAGGAAGAGGTAGTCAACAGCAAGATGCCTATCCGTCTCTATGGAGGAGCTTTACTTAGTAAGTAATACATGAGCATCCAGATACTAATGTGGTCTAGTCTATTGGCAATAGCTGAGTAAATACTATACAGGTAGTCCTTGACTTGCAACTGGTTGCTTAGCAACCTTTTGAAGTTTCAAAGCAGAGTCCCATGGTCAAACAATGCATTTTACAATGCTTTTGCTGAAAACCAACCTTACTTTCATCTTTTGGCAAAACCATGCCCAGTTAAACCATTGGTTCTCTTCATGACTGTAGTGTTCTCTTAACAACTGCTGCCAAGGAGGTTGCAACATTGAGTCAGTTAACATGATGGCAATAAGCAGTGCCCATTATGGTAATAAGTTGAGATCTACCTGGAAGAGTGGGGGTTTATTTCCTGGGATGGAAGGAGAATGATGCGTGCAGTGTCATTGCATCGAAATTGTCTGAATTGAACCTAGGCTAATTTTGGATTATAACTTTTGTAATCACTTGCCATTGGCAAAAGGTAAATTAATGGAATGTTTACTGTTGATCTTCATAAAGTTTCTTCTATGGAATTTTGCCCAGAGAAAGGAACGCATACTGCACAATCAAGTTGGGCTTTGAAGTCATTTAACAGGCTCAGGAAAGACATTATAAATAAGAATCAGGATCTGTAATGTTGTTAATTGTCTTGAATCCCTAGAGGCAGAATAAATCTCCATCATCACTGTCATCAGAAATAATGATATTGAAATTGCACTGTTATAATTTGTTTGCCGAGATACAAAGTTTACAGCACATGGAAATATGCTGTTTTGAGACTGTAATATATCAACTGAACTTCATTATTCAAGATGCTCCAAGAGTTTTTAAATTATTTCATTTTAATTTACCTTTAATGCCAAGGCACAAATAGATATGATAGCCTAGCTCATTTGATAAGTGAAATCAACCATATTTTTTCTTTCTTTCTACACAAACTTTGGAAATAATATTACTTGATCCCATAATGCCATTTTTTACAAAGACAGAAAATAATTCTGTTTGAATTATGAAAAAGAAAAAAAAGATTGATTCCAAGTCAGGATTCGTTATTTACTTAATATGCCACATTTGATGTATGAATCAATTAATTTCAATGGTATTACTTCTCTGTTGATGGATTCAAATTGCTAGCTGTGATGTTGGAATTCAACTCCAGCATTACAATTTTGTGTTTGTGTATCTGTGTGTATGCTTGTCACTCTGAGACAAAGCCATGGAACTAAGACCAGAGATAGTATTCAGCTGGTTCAGACTGGTACAGGTAGTGAAAAATTTGACTGATTCGGAGAACCGGCAAATACCACCTCTAGCTGCCCCACCCCACCCCTCCCCACCCTGCCCTCCTAGGAATCCCCATGCACCCTGTTTTTGGGGGAGTGCGCCCCCGGCACCTGTTTTTGCTCCCAGGAGGCTGCAGGGAGGCCCACGAGGCCCAAAACACGGCACAGGGGATGCAGCACGGCCCCCCATGGCCTGTTTTTGTCTCAGGGACCCTCTGGCCATGCCCACCATGGCCACGTCCATCCAGCCGGTCATTAGGGCAGAGAACTGTTGTTAAATTATTTGAATCCCACCACTGACTAAGACCTCATTCACAAGGAGTGTTATAAGCTTGAGCTGTTGGAATGCAAAATTGGGATTTGTTGGGCATATAGGATGTTAGAATAATTAAATGTCAGATGACAGTAGCATGGAGATTAGTCGTCATGATTTTATCACCTCCTAATCAGTTCCAAAGTTATTCTGATGCTTTAGTTATACCAGAGCTATCAGTGGTAATGAAACTGTTCCTGGACTATATAATTCTGGAGCCCAAACATGCATTTGTGGTAGCACTAAATGGTCATTTTAAAACTGTAATTTTATAAAATAGTGTAAAAATAGTTCATTTTGAAATTCTGTGGGGCAAGACTTTATTTTTAGCATGGCCACAAGCACTGATTAAAGTCCAGTTATTTCCTTCCTTCTGCAATAAAAAAAATGCATCCAGGCATGCATACTTAGGCCTGTACACATAGACCTGCACACTTGTAATATACTTCTTTAAAAAAATATCCCTTCTACCCACCTAAGAATCACTCACATGCTTGATTTCTCCCACCTATCCACTCTGTTAGTATTAGCAATAGCAACAGCAATAGCACTTAGACTTATATGCCACCTCACAGTGCTTCACAGCCCTCTCTAAGCAGTTTACAAAGTGAACTTATTGCCTCCAACAATCTGGGTCCTCATTTTACCGACCTCGGAAAGATGAAAGGCTGAGTCAACCTTGAGCCAGTCAGCATCGAACTCCAGGGTGTGAGCAGTGAATTAGCGTGCAATACTGCATTCTAACCACTGAGCCACCATGGCTCCTATTAAAACTACATAAAATGGATGATTTACATAGAAATTTAAACTTTGTGGGGGGGAAATCCCTCCAAAATTATCAGGTAAATGAAATGATTAAAAAGACCTGGTTAAGGGAGTCTCAAATCTTGGCCAACCAATAGAATCTTTGGGATAGGTCCTGCATCTCTGCACAAGCTTTTTTACGAGCTTGTCATTCTGGCAATATAATTAGATGAGATATACAGTGTATGCAGAACTGTGAGCAACTCCAGAGAAAATGGCACATAAATTGAACAAATAAAGAGACCCAAACTCTACCCTACAGACATGTGCAATAAAGTAGAATAAAATTAAACTAATCTAGTTAAGAAGAAGGATAAGCTATGACTTGTATGGAGTGTTGTTGTTTTTTTTAATGTGAAAGCATTTATCCAAGCTGAATCACAGCTGCTGGAGTGATGTCTAAAATGATCTGCTTCAGGGCTTTGAGTCTTTTTTCAGCATTCACACCCAGTGCTAGTTTGTGCTCACATTCCTATTGCCTTTCTGGGAGAAATTATAAATAAGGTTGGGACTGTATGGGCACAGCTATTAGAAGTCATACACTATGTTTGCAGGAAGTCAAAATAGATTTGGGTCCCTTGTCACAGGCAATTCTTTGTGCAAAGGGAGAACTTTTCCTTATTCATTTTTGAAGTCTGCAGCAGCACCTGCTGGCCGCAAATAAAAATACTGGGTAACTTGGCTATGCTTACACCTTCATTTTCAGCAAATTTTGTATGTTTTCTTTCTCCCACTTCAAAAGGGGCTGGCTTAGCTTATGGGACAACATACCACATTGTTCCCAAACAGTTTAATGGGAAAACATTAGCTTTGCTTTAGATTTTTATTCTTGAAATTTATGAACAGGCTGCAATTGCCGAAAGTAAATAAGTAATATGTGAACTGTCATCTCTAGAGCTTCTGTAGGGATTTTATTGCTTATATTTATCTTTTCATTGATTGTTGAAGCACACAGACAATCCAAAGACAAGGCATAAAGATTTTTGCTGTGTCAGACACTCAAACCTAGTGAGGAATGTGATAGATTATGTTGACTGATTATGTACCTTTGTACTATCAAGTCAGTGTTGATTCATAGCAACAATATGTATCAATTTTCTCCATGCCAGTCTATCCACAACCTCATCCTTCAAGTCCAGATGGACTTCTTTTTCCTCCCCTTTCCAGCCTCAGAGCCTTCTCAAGAGATACTTCCGTAGATAGCAATAGCAGGCAATCACAATAGAAATAAGAACCAGTAAAGGGATTAGTTCGTGATACCTCTTTTCTGGATTAAGGAGATGACAAGGATCATCCACAAGTTTGTTCCAAACAGAAATTCCTCTGGGAAAAGATTGTGAAACGGCTATCTTCAAAAGGTTTGAGAGTTCTTGGAGCTGTTGAGGCGGATGAATCATCTTACCGAAGCAGTGATTTGGCCTCTTCAAATCGGTCACTAGGTTTGCCTATCTCCTCTCTTAACTATTTTACAAAGCTCCTTCATTCTTGAGTTTCTATATATTAAGAATCTTCTTAAAACTATTAACTTCTTAAAACAATTAAATTAAAACTATTTGGGAACAATTTATTCAGCAGATCCAGAAGAACCAAATATTTTATTGGATAAAACAGGGATTGTGACTGACTTCAATATGGATTTGGAGTTTAAAGAAAATGCTGGATTACAAAAGTGATATGGACAAAAATGCTGTAGATTTCAAAATGCATTTAAAAATACCAGAATATGAGTCATATGGAAAAAAATGCCACAATGGATTTACAAATAAAACCAGTCTATTTGTAAACCAATTATGTAAACCAATTATGGGGGACATATGAATAATAAATCAGATGAGTGAATTGGAACATGACTTTGGAATATGTGTACACAAGAAAATTTTCTAAGAATAGATGAAAAGAAAATTTTGTGGGACATCATTTCCCAGGATTAAAGATCAAGAAAAGTTAACAGAGGAATTAAAAGTGGACTTATTTGATCAGGATTAATATAAGTGATAGCTATGAATGGAATTTCCTTTTGTCCAGGACTGAACAATGAGGCTTTAAAGATCTGTTTATAAAACAAGGAAGGGTTTATTTTATTTCTTACAGAAAGTAATAAGTTGGAATAAAAAATGGATTTGTGGATTTATTAGTTTAAGGTTAAAATATAATATGTTATTTCTGGTATTTCTTAATAGACTTTTACTGACTAGAATCTAATGATGACTTTTTATAAATTAATTATTGATAAGAAATGGTACATGGGAAGAAGATTTTTTTAATTGAAATATTAGAGGAGATATTAAGTTGTGAAATTATTTATACTTATCTGGAGGGAAGGAGTCATCCTTTATATATATTTTTTATTTTCTCTTTCTTTCATCTTGCATTTTTTTATTTTACTTTTATATTTTTGTTACTTTATATTAGTCTTTTATCTTTGTATTTAACATACTACAGTCTTACATTCTAAATGAAGAATGGCTATTAAGTTATGTTTAATAAACATAACAAAACAGATCACGCAGATTCAACAAAACCATTTCTAGGAATGCAGTTGCCCCGAAAAATATGGTGGCACCTGAATAGAATCAGGATAGGCCATGACAGAACTAAGGCAAAGCTCTTTAAGTGGGGAATGACTGACAGCCTGCAATGCACCTGTGGTGCAACAGAACAAACTGTAACACATAGAATTCAAGAATGTTCCCTCAGGAATTTTCAAGGCACCTGGCTTGTTCTCATCATATTGAAGATGGTTAACTAAGCTTCCTTAGATTTTGAATTACAACTTTTAGCCCATTGCAATTCTATGGCTCCATATTATGGTGATTTTATTGTGGTTTGATCTTAATGTATTATCTTCTATAGCATGTTGCTGTGTGTGTGTGTGTGTGTGTGTCAAAGAGCCATGGAAAGATGTTCTCTCTTTATATATAGATAATGGCTAAAATGATTGTGTGCATGTGTGTGTAGATAGATACTAGTCATTTATTTAATCTAAATTTGTATATTAGTGATTGCATGACCTCTGCTCTGTAGATGCCACATGCTAAATAAACAAAATGTACAAAATGAAATATGGGTGGATACAGTGGCAGGATTCAATATTTTTTACTACTGGTTCTGTGGGTGTGGCTTGGTGGCCGTGGCAGGGGAAGGATACTGTAAAATTTCCAGTCAGAGGTGGTATTTGCCGGTTCTCTGGATTACTCAAAATTTCCGCTACTGGTTCTGCAGAACTGGTCAGACCCTACTGAATACCACCTCTGGGCAGATAGCCAACAGTTCTAAACTAGCATATAATGAAAATATTCTGATACATCATAAATGCTTAGAATATTATGTTACAAGTCCATTTTCAAATAAAGCATGTCCCTGTTAAACCATGGACTAAAATTTCTTGGTTAGCATATTAAAAGGGGGGTGGGGGAGTGTAGAAACTGAAGAGATAAACAATTTGATAGGACAGTACTGTAGATTATGTGTCAAGTTAACATTGAAACACTTGGGTTTTGACTGTGGCAAGATCCAAATTTTGCAAAATGAAAGGGCAGAGGGCTTAAATCACAGTACCTGTGAATCTGCAATAGCTCACCATTTGGAATTTGTCCTTTCATAAAGCTTTGGTTTATGAGTAACATGAATGGCAGTATTTGTCTGTGCATATCCTGCAGCTCTCCTTATCCTGTCCTAAATCAGCTAATCTGATCCTTCTCTTTTTTCCCTTCCAATCTGTGATAGGCATCTCACTCATCATGTGGAATGCCCTCTACACAGCTGAGAAGGTCATAATCCGTTGGACCTTACTGACTGAAGCTTGCTACTTTGGAGTACAATTCCTGGGTAAGTAGGGGAAGTGGTGGGCTGCAACTGGTTTAACAACTGGTTCTGTGAGCACGTGCTTTCATGCACAGCGTTCAAAAACCACCAATTTTAACCTTTACAGCTTACCTTCTAGAGCATTGCTTGTAAGTAAAACAGCTGAGCTGTGGCATTCCACTGTGCCATGCGAATCAGCTGAGCTGAAAAACATGGAAATAAAGGACAGGATAGGGCGGGTGGGGAGTGCCAGCTGATCGCTGAAACTAACGGTTAAGTAGAACTAACCAGAATCGGTAGCACAGAATCGGCAACACTGAGTAGGGGTTTTTTGGGAAACAGGAATTCATTCATTCCCCCCTCTCCCTCTCTCCCTCTCTCCCCCCCTCTCTCTCTATCTCTCCCCCCTCTCCCTCTCTCTCTCTCTCTCTCTCTGCAGTCCCATTACGATCTAGATATTTCTTAACTATTTTAAGAGACCAGAGTATCAGAGTATATTCATGAACTGGAATAGAGCTTGGTAACAAGATCAGCCAATGAACAGGCATAGCAACTAAGTCAGCCAATGAGGACTGTTTTGGAAACTGAAACTAGAAGTAGCCTAGACTGGAAACTGAAACTAAAAGTAGCCTAGGCATGGTTCTATGTTAAGCTCTGCAACTCTGCAGCTATGTTAAGCTCTGCAGCTCTGAAGCTATGTTGAGCTCTGAGTCTGTCTATTGAAGATGAAACTAGTTTGTTTGCTTGCCGAAGACTGGAGTTCTGCTCTGAACTTGCAACATGTTTCTGTTTGAGTTTGCTCCCTGTTGGAGAAATCTACAACTGGTTTGTAAAATCTACTTATGTTTATAAAGATGTTAAATGAGGCATCAGCCATCTGTGTTTATTTTTCTGGCGCTGAATTATCGCTGCAAAACTCTCAATACTTGGAATTTGAAGCAATAGTGTTATTGGAACTCACATTTGCTCACAAAGAAGTGCTGAAAAGAAAACGATGCAGCCTAGTTATTTCATCCCAATTTACCAAAGCATCTAAGCTCTGAAAACAAAGCAATTCACAATCTTGATTAATTTCATTTTAAAAAACTACGCCTTCCATTTTTCAAACATTTTTTTTCCTTCAGGGCAGGCAGGGATTTGCAGCAGAAGACCTCCAAGGTCTCTTCCAATTCTTGTCATTCTGTATTCCTTCACCAACTGATGAGTGTGGCTTTCCTCCTTTTATAACCAATTGTCCCAGAATAAAATTTCAAATGGCAGAAATCCTGTCTACCTTGCACTTTCTGAGAGCTTTGGAAATTGCTTTCTTATCAGAAGTCAGTGGGAAAACTAACCTTTCATGTTGACAAAAAAAGTGGTGAAAACAATGAAATTTAAAAAGCTTCTACACCTACTAAAAACCCAAGCAAAATATATAATCTGCTTTGGTTTGAATGTTCAGGTCTAAGGAGAAATTTATACAGTGAAAGTCAGCTTCATTTGTTGTTCTGATTATTACTGTTAAGCTGTCAATGAATTCTATATCCTTGATTCCTGTTTTTTTGCATCATTCACCTTGGCCTTAAAATGTTCCCTACTTATAGCTTAATCTGAAGCAAAGTTTATCTGACAGAGTTAAAAAGTGATCTGAATTATAGGGATCCTTCTTCCAAGAAACAAATATGTGCAAAAGCATTTGTAGGCCAGCCTTCTTCATATTTTAGCTACAATTTCCTTTTCATCATTGTCAAATAGATCTGTTTAACCTTGTTCAAAACCAAAAGCAATATGGCCATCCTGCTAAATAAGAATGCAGTAAGCTGGGTTTTTTTAAACTCAAGATGAGTTCTAGAACAGGGGTCGCCAAACTTTTGGACCTCAGGGACCACCAAACTCATAATTTTTAATCCCATGGACAACTAATATAAATTTTGACTTACTGGCTTGCTGACGTTGGTGGGAAAGACAATCCCGTATTCCAGAGCTGCAGTAGTCACAGGACTGGCCCTTTGGTCATCCCAGAACAGCTCTGGGTGCGGGTCAGTGGGTGGGCGGGCCATGTGGGCACCACAGCCTTGTGTTCTCACGCAGCCTGGATTAATTGCTTTGGGGGGAGTGCTTTGGCGGGACATTTCTCTGCGGACCACCAACATTTTCTCACAGACCACCAGTGGTCCCCGGCCCACTGGTTGGTGATCACTATTCTAAAAGACAGCTAATGTGTTGGTAGTTTGCTTGGTGTAAATGTGAGGATGATATATTTTAGCCTTCAGCTGTCTCCTTTCTCTTTCAGTGACTTCAATCACCTTGGTTGAGAGTGGCCAAGTGTCTACGGGAGCCACATTTCTTCTCATCAGCCGAGCCCTATTTGTACTTATCAGCGTTTATTACTACTATCAAGTTGGACGCAGACCCAAGAAAGTCTAATAGCCAGAACTTTAGGGGGTTGGGAGACCTTGGCTGATTTGGAAGGATTTTCTATTTTTTTTCTTTTTCTTTCCCACATTCCTTTTTGTTCACGTTAGTGCAATGTCTTATAGCATGCATCGATGTGTCAGTCCAGTGTAGGTCTCCCTGCCACAGCAGACAAGAAAAAAGAAAGATCAAAACTGAGCTTCTTCCTGCCTAATGTCTTTTGGAAAGGACAGAATGTGGGCAAGGGTGATTCCCAATTGTTAGCCAACTTACTCTGTAAAACTAGACAATGGCCCAGGATATCCCATTCTACCCTCCTCCAGAGCAACTGGATTGAACATCTGTCACAACAGCCAGTGCAGGATTGGGATGATAGGAGTTGAAGTTCAACTATCGTAGACTTGGGAAAGAATTTGGAGCAGCTTTCCAAGGTTTACATAGATAGATCCAGCAATTTCATTTGTCAGTTGTGATTGGGTCTCTTGTCAAGTCTGTCTACAGCCAGGATTGAAACAACATCTTGCCTTATGGGGGAATCCCAAAGGCACATTATACAGAATATTGACATCTTTTAATGTGCCTCTTAGAAAATGATATCATGACCATACATCTGAAGCCTGGACATAATCTATATTAATTTAAAAAGAGATTCAAGCTCTTTTGAAGGAAGTCTCAATCTGCTACTGCTTCTAAATACGCCTTTTTATTTTTGGCCATCATTTTTCCCTTTCTTCTCTGCTGTTGGCCACTTAGTACTGTTCTAGTTAGCAGTGTTTGGTTTTTAAAGTACTAGTTGTTAACTAAAATACTCTCAGATAATTCTAGGAAAAGGAACAATTAGAAGAGGAAATTGAAATCATGATTTCACAGGCTTTTTAAAAGACAAAAATAAAAACATAGGGAAATATTTTCCAGTTTTTACAAATTATTGTCAAGTGTTAATGCAAATAAAGAATGCACAAGAGCTTGGTTATAAACAAGTACCTAAAATGGCATAGTAAATACTGAACATGTCTAGGTTAGTTTGTATTGTATATCCTGGAATGATTTGTGAATGTAGAAATGTCTGATTTTGGTGGTCTTTTCCTCCTTGAAATGGAAAGGTCAGTCAAATTGGTATTTATGTGCACGTGTATGTCTAGGAGCACTGAGGGGGGAAATTATAAATGATTTGGTCATTTCTCATGTTTGGCAGTTGGCTCCAAAACTGGATTGCACCCTATCACATGAACTAAATCAGTTTACTATAGAGATGGTATTCAGCAGGTGGTATTGACCAGTTCTGGAGAACTGATAGCGGAAATTTTGAGTAGTTCAGAGAACCGGCAAATGCCACCTCTGACTGGAAATTTTACAGTATCCTTCCCCTGCTACGCCCACCAAGCCACGACCACAGAACTGGTAGTAAAAAATTTGAATCCCACCACTGGTTTACTATGAACTGTGACTCTGCAAGATGCCCCAAAGAGATGGATTGTCCTCTCTTGTAGTTGCAAGAGGCTGCTAACCTAGAACAAATTAATTTATTTGGGGATAGGGATGGCCCAATCAAGATTCTCTATATTGTCTATGTAATGTTTGCCAATTACAAATATCCTTTTATCCATTCTGTTATTTAACCAAAAGGAATAAATATAAGCTGATTTCTTCAGACTCGAAACCAAAGTTGTTAATGATATGAATAAGGGCAACCACAGAATAAAGTAAGAGAAATATTGCTCCAGGTATACCCATGGGTCTACCTGCAATTCATTGTGTTCAGTTGGGCAAATAAAGCAAATTTGCTTTTTTTCCTGCCCTGTTGTTCCCATCAAAATATTGAGACAAATCTGCAGATAATTTTAAATAAAATCAGGAATTGGTTGCTATTTCCATACAAACCACAACATTATCTATCACTTCAGGATAAAATCTAGCAGTTTACCTTTTACTTTTCAATCC
The DNA here is from genome assembly GCA_023653725.1 of Bungarus multicinctus. Taxonomy (NCBI): domain Eukaryota; kingdom Metazoa; phylum Chordata; class Lepidosauria; order Squamata; family Elapidae; genus Bungarus; species Bungarus multicinctus. Next base: position 96,696,173 of record CM042838.1, on the reverse strand, counting down.
GTTCAATAGTATCATGCTTTCCCCCACTTTTCCCTCATTTTCCTTATAGTGTTTTTTGTGTTTTGCCTTATGTTGAATCTACGTCAAGTAAATTGAAATAGATTACAAAAATTTTATTAGCGTATAACTGTTAAGAGGGACCAAACTTTTTGGATTAAACACAGTGATTCTAGAAAAGGGGTATATGATTTATATTGTGGAAAGACCTGACTGTATCCATAAAACTGGATAACATTGAACATGGAAGAAGCATCTTTTCATTTTCAACAAGTAATGGTATTTGGAAAATCTAAAGACTTATTTGTGAATGGCCAATTATATGTGCTGATTTTGCCTACTGTGGTCTTTTTTCCCCAACTATTTCCAACATGCCAACTTGATCAACTTCTGGCATTAACTACTTATGTGCATGAACTTGGACTACCATGTATGCTGTAGCTGAAGACCATACAAAAACCATGAATCAAATAGACATTCTTAAAAGTATTTGACTTTATGATAAATGGTGATTCAAGTGGTGAAATTAGAATTAAGAGGAAAAGCCTGGAGAGATTAAATTTCCCTATTGGAATGAATTTGTTAATGCTACTTTCAATTGTTTTTAAGTTCTGGCTCTGTAGAAAAGATGATTTGTACACTTAATGAAATAAGTATGATTCCAAACAGTTACCATCTGGTATTGAGCATTTTGTTTCCAGGTAGAAAACTGAATTAGAGGAAAGAATATTTTTCAACTGGGCTTTAGTCCAATCTCCAAAGCTTTAAGCTGAATTCTGGTTCAAGGAAAGGAATTATATGCACTTATGAATCAAGATGTTGCCCTGACACATTTCTATAGTAAATGCAACTCATTAGCCTATTAAAATCCACAATTGTCTCTTTATCAAGGCTCACTTTGAGGCATTTCAAACTAGTAATACATAATAAAAACAACAACACTGCCATATATTGTAAGTATCAGTGTTTTACTATCATTCTGGTAGATTTTCTAGGTTTTTCACCAATATTTGTGAAACCAAGAGAGATGCTTATAAATTGGGCACAATGCGATTGAACAATTGTAGCACATTGGTAGAACAATATCCTTTTCATGTATATTACTATTATTTATTAAATTTACATGCCACCCATCTCACTGTCAAGTGATTCTGGGTGGCTTACAACATCACATGGTTTCTCAGGGCTGGAATAGTTAAGTGCGTGACATCCTAGATCAGTGGTCTCCAACCTTTATGGCTTGGAAGCCCGGTTTGGGGGGAGGGGCGAGAGGGGAACTGGGCTTGCAAGCAGGGGACTGGCATGCATGTGTGCTGGGCCACTGCTCACATGAGTTTAGTTTATTGTCATTGCACCTCGTACAATGTACAATGAAATTAAATATCATCTTCAGTGTACATTATGACTGAAAATAAACACACATCCTTCACATTCTATACATTGAATTGAAAACCTCTGATATTGCATTAATATTGCACTATACAGTAGAATTCAATAGAGTTACTACCCTGGGATAGAAGCTGTTTTTCAGCCTAGTTGTTCTTGATTTTTTTATCCTGTACCATCTGCCAGAGGGTAATAGTTCAAAAAAAGGGTGCCCAGGATGAGATGGATATTTGAGAATGTTTTGAACTTTCTTAAGGCAGCAGGAGCTATAAAGTTCTTCCAAAGAGGGGAGAGGGCAACCAATGATCTTCTGGGCAATGACGTTAACCCTCTGGAGTGCTTTCCTATCTGCCACTGTGCAATTGGCAAACCATACAAAGGTGCAGTAAGTTAAGATACTCTCTATGGTGCAGCGGTAGAAGATCACCAGCAGTTTTTCATTCAGTTGTTGTTTTCTGAGAAGTCTCAGGTAGTTTGCGCGCACAGTGCACACCAGCCCTCTTCTAGCATGGCCTGGTTCCAAATAGGCCATGGTCTGGTATGGGGTGTGGGACCCCTGTCCTAGATAGTGAAGTCCATTAGTCCGATATATAGTAAAGGTAGGTTTTCATCTGGGTAACGGGCTTCAACACAGACTGAGTTTTTTCCTTAAACATCAAACACTTGCCTGCTGTTCTTAAATATGCTCAGGGATTCGATGAAAATGTTATTAAAGCTATAAACTGTTCCACTGAACTAGAAAAAGACAGACCACCAGCACTTCACATACTGCAGGAAAGCAGCAGTTCATTATAGATTACTGAATAAAAGTACTTACTCATTGGCTTCCCAAGTGTGTGAAAATCAAATAGACTTATTAAACGGAAGCTAATAAATTATCTCAAACACCCAGACTTTATTAGCCTTTCCATTATTTAGTAATGGAAGTAAGTAATCATTAGGCAATAGACCAGCAACCTCATTTTTTTATTTACAAAATTCCATATGCCTGCTAACTCCAACAAAATCTGGAATTGGTAAAATACAGTATGAACAATTTAAAAATCTCTTATAGACAGCTTGTCATAAAGCACACTCCTTCTAATACCATCTGCAGTCTTTAAAGCTAAAAGACTGTCTGGGGGTATTTGGACATTTTAAAAACATGGAACATGACACCAAGAGTAATAGGCAGATCTTTGGGAGAAAAAAATAAAAAAAGTAAAGGAGTGGTGAAAACTTGGTAGGCGTTAAAAGTTATTTGAAGATCACATTCAGTTACAAGTTTATCTGTTGCTGAACTAATTAGCTGTTGGTCTTTCTTTAATGTTTGAAAATCTAATGGACAATAGTAATTTTAGCCATATTGCTTAATAGCCAGAAATGGTTGTGAAGGAGGAACAATTTCTAGCAGGATTTTGGAGAAGTTTGATCCCCTGTCCCCAAAAGGAATGCATCTTACACTTTTTCAGATATAGAAGCAGAACTGAAGCAAATCGGCAAATAGAAAAGATGTTGTTGCTGCAACACTAAGACACTGATAGGATTAGGTGTATACTCTGGATATGTGGCTAAAAGTTGGATAGTTAACTGCCAAGCTTCCTTCCGTCATTCCTTTTCCCCACCTTTCGTCTTATGATGTGTTTCAGCAATTTTGTTTGCTTGTTCATTTTACTATACTTGTAGGACAATCATTCCCAGAGGTTATAGGCAGCTAAACATGAGCAATGCAAAAAGAACAAGCAAAGTCAAAATCCCTAAAAAATATGTGCCACCGGCACAACATAAATATGTGTCCCTCCCTTGTGCCAATTGGAAGAGGAAGATTTTTTTTTTCCTAAAAAACAAGAGGTATGAAGCACTTTGAAGTGTAACTAGGACATTTTAAAGAATAGGGACAATGATTGAAATGTATTTTTTATTTATTTATTTTAGAGGATTTATATTGCTACCTATTCACACATGGTGACTCATGGTTTACATGAATATAAAAACATCATATATAAAAAATAAAATGAATAGAAGAAAATAATCAAATAATAAATTAATAAAATATCTTCCCACCTCTCCCCATCCCTGTGGCAACACATCACACAAGCCATTTAATGGGCTCCAACCCGCTCTGGGTTCCCTCAATTTACTCTCTCAAATCCCATCAGTTGGCAAATCCCTTAGCTTGAACACTTTCACCCTACAGTTTTTTGCCATTATTGTTTGCTGTTACAATTTTTGTGTTGTTTCAAAAATATTTGAATAGGAGAAACCACAATGCAATGCCATATCCCCAGCATCTCTGGACTTATGGAACTTATAAAAAATACTAATTACACAGAAGAGTATTCACCTATTTCACATGTACCATTATATTTAAATATTTGTGTCTTTGTCATGGACACTATATTACAGTCCTTCCTACTTTTAATAGTGTTATCTTTTACCTACCATTCAAAGACAAAATGCAGCCATGGAGCCAAAATAAACTATTGTGTATTAGAATCCTAAACAAGACTGTAACAGTTGGACTTCTCAATATGGAGTGCACCAATACAGACGTCTTTCTCTGCGCATTCCAGTTTCATGTTTGTGTAATATTTGGCTATTCATCTAAGGGCTTTATTAAGATTTTGTTAAATATTCGAATTACTTGTTTTTGAACCTCATTGGTCAATTATTATGAATTATTTCATTTTGTGAAATAATGGTTGAAAAATTGTCAGTTTAAGATAGTGAGTTGTGTTTTACAAATTAAGCATGACTTCCATCTTGTATTTTGGTGTATAGGCAAATTACTTTTCTCTGAAGTACCATATATTTGTCTTCTGAGAAATGGGTACATCTTATTGCCACATATATGGTGGCAGCTATTTTTTCCATGGAAAAACTTTGAGAATCATTTGACAAGACACTCTAGGTATTTTTCCAGGATACCAAATGTAGCTGTTAACTCCCAGAAGTTGTGATTTACAGCATAATAGTAATATTAGTGACATGAGAGGGCTAGAAAAGGAATGAAGAAGCTACAAGGAAAGTAGATGATTGTAGGCAGATGAAGCACAAGTATATGAAAAAAGAATGTGAAAACTGCTTGAAACACTGAAAATAATTTGTGACTCAGAAGTTAAACTAATGGGAAGTATAAAAATGTTGCCAAAAAATAAGGATGAGGAAAAAAAACCACTGCATGACATGCATTCCCAGAAAATATATTGCAAAGAATATAGCAAACAACAGTTGTGATTAAAGGCAGTGAAAATGCAAAAACATTTGGATAGAAATAAAACATTGTTTTGGAAATGGGTGAGGAAAGCTAATCAAAGAGTAGAGTGAATAGTAGAGTGAATAGAATTAAAAACAAAAGTGGTAGAATTGGGTTTTGGAAGGAAATAGGAATGAGGGAATACTGAAAAAGGATTTCAGGGATTTGCATGGGAAGGTGTCCTGATTCAAGAATAGGATTGAAAAACATGCTATGTAAATTAATTTTTCACTATGGCTTTGGCCAATCAACCCCAAAATGGAGTATCGTGCTTAAAATAAATAAAATTACCTTAATGCGGACAATGTAGATATATTCACAATGAAGAGCTATAAATACAGTATTAGTGTTCAAGAAAATATTGATGAAAAGAAAGTTCTAAACATGAGAATGTTGAAAGAAAATTCTATTCTAAGGTGTGTCTATTCTAAAGTGAGAAAAATCTTCCTATCTGCAACTAGAAAATTATTAAAATATGGATGTGGTTTTCTTGTGGAACACAGTTGTGCAAGGCTGTGCCTTAGGCCTTGGGCAGAGTCTGCATCTATTCTGGCAATTGCAAGAATTTTTCTCCTATGCTAAAAGACAGATAACAAAGGGGAATATAAAAAAAAACCCTCTAGGGGCATCTGTTTATTAAGTATGCCATGAAAAGAGGCAGAATTCTGATGAAATAAGGTGACATTGAATAAAATTTGGGAAGCACAATACAACTACATACTATGCAGAAAATAAACAGACCTGTTTTATTATTCATTGGGAAAAGTATCGATGTGGGAAAATGAATTTATTGCATAGTTGATGATTTACAGAAAGTATTCCCAATATCCATCCCAAATTCCCTGATGCAAGGAAAATGCTTAATTATGGAAAAAGTACAGAGTTGACGATTGCTTCCTGAAAGTGGGAGGAGCTATGATGCAAGAAAAGCAAGTATAAATTAAATGAAACACCAGTGAAGGGTTCAACATTAATCAAAGAGTAAGTTCTAGGACTATGTTGTCCCTTCTGTAATGTATTATGCATAAATGCGATACTAGATCTATGTGTTCATTTAGGAGATAAACATGCATAGTCTTTTGTACACAGTTGGCCAAGACCCCAAACAGAAGGAAGGGGAAGATCAAGAAATACATTATTGAAGAAAACTGAATTCCTGAAAAATAGAAAGGTGATAAGTTTGAGGAACAAAAGACAAAATGTGAATTGGTATAGTGCAAATATAAATAAACTAAATGCAAAACAAACTAAATATGGTTTGCAAAGTAAAAAATGTAGAGGAGTATTGAATAGTGTTGGTATAAATCTGGCTATATTCCTTTTCTTTTTTTCATCTTTTCATTTCTACAAGTGTTTTCCTCAAAATAAGACCCTGTCTTATATTTTTTGGTCACAAAAAAAGGCACCAGGTCTTATTTTTTGGTGGGGAATGTCATCCACTGACTCACCTTCCTTGCGCGCATCATTCCCGGCATCCTTTTTTACTGTCAGAAGCCTTCAGGAACTTATTCAGCCCACAAGGCTTTCCTGCAGCCAATAACAGACATCCATATCGATCTGGAGCTCTGTTATTGGCTGCAGAGGCCTTCAGGAAAGCCTTGTCTGCTGCATAAGAAATGAGCCAGCAAGGCAGGCGTTGGGGTGTGTGAAGCCTGGTTGCAACTGTCCAAAGGTAAGCCCACATCTCCACCTTAGCTTAATTTTTACCTGTGCACCTTAGAGCGGGCAGGGTCTTAATTAGAGCTTATCTGGGGGAGTAGGGCTTTTATTGGCTGCATGTGTAAAAATCAAGCTAGGACTTACTTTCAGAGTAGGTTGTATTTTCGGGGAAACATAGCATTTCTTACTCCTTTTCTGTACTTTACCTACTGTTAGCTGCCCTGAAATAGAATGTTGTGCTTAATATGCCTACATTCATTTCTTTACTGGTTTCTACAGTATATTTAAGTAAATTATTGCATTATGAAGCCATTTTTTAATAAAATAGGTTTAGGCACATAACCTTTGTTTATTGATGCATTCATATGTAATCCCAAGAGATCATTATTTAATGTTCTCACTTTAAGCATAAATATATAAAAAGGTCAATTGTGCTTGGAGAATATGTCCCTTTGGGCCTTTAAGATAAACTCCATTCTGTGCCAACTTTATTCAAATGACCTTGGCAACCTAAAAACAATTGTGTATTCAACAAGGTTTTCAATGTACCTTATACATACTGGCTTCCTGCAGGCTTTTAAAGGTGAGTGTGCAAATGCTTTCAAAAAGTCAAAACATTTTGTGTGATCTCTAAAAAGTAAGTGCCAACCCAATCTTAACTCAAAAAACTTGGTGATTATATCAGCTTTCATAATTGTGAACAGGACACGGTCTAATTGTTCCCTATTTTCAACTCAAAATAATAAGTTCTACCATTTGGATTTTGACGCTGTTTTTTTCCCTCAGGAAAAGAGCTATTACACGTCAATTTCAAAAAGAAAAACACAGAAGCCATGAATTGTGGAAAGTAAAGCTTTGTTGTCACAGTGTCTTTATTTTGTATTTTCATTTTTTAAGAAATGCACACAGAAACTGTGTAAATGCTTCAGAATAGCATCCTATTTTTATGTTACAAAAAATCCCTTTCAATATAAAAAAGCATTACAATAAGGAATACAAGTTAAATTAGCTCTAGCCTTCTAATAAAAGGAACACTTAAAATAGATCTCAACATTTACTTTATAAGTGACCTGCTTCCCAGGCACTTGCAACAGTGACAACCACAGAGAGTGAGAAATACTTGAGTGGATCTAGAGTCACAAACACAACTATAAGAAGGAAACAGCCCTGATCCAAGTTCTTCTGGACAAACTCCATTTGAAGCATACAATCTGAGCAGGGGTTTAGCCACATATATCCATTTCACTTAAGCTTGTGTAGAAGAACATGTTATGGGTAATTCCTTCTTCCTAAAAAAATTTGTGACAAAGGGATGAGTAGCTCAGGCACAAGTTCATTTGGAACATAAATTGCCCTTTAATCTATTTCCAGATCAGAAAGAGAGATGATGCAATTTGGAATTTGCTGGAAGGGTTGGTTCATGCATCATGCCAAGTTACGGATTGTTGAAGCACAAATCTATATTTCCTTGCGTTCCCACAATACACCAAGGTTTATGAACCAAAATGACTCACTTTAATCTGATCTGCTAAACCTAAACCAAACAAATGATATTTAGGACCTAATGGCTGCAACCTAACTCCAACTAAACAGAGAACAGGAAATCAGTCTTGCAATCCTTAATGATTCTATAATGAATTTTGCAAATCTGACAGCACAAAAATCCTAATTAAGTTTTCTGACTGCATGCTTGGTCAAACCCGACAATGTTACTTTCAATAATTCTCTTATATAAATACATTTCTTTCTTCTCTCAGACATTTCATTTTTTCCATTAGTGTGGTTTTACAGTGTCAGATGTCTTTGACAGGTTTGAAGCCAGCAAGTTAATTCCCATTATTTTGTAAAACAATTGACTCCCTTTTCTGTGCCAAGGAAGTGGTGGCCTCCTTTTCATCATGATTGCTTAAGCAGAAGCTAGTTTCTCTTACTAAATAGTAGGATAGACTTGATTACCCATACTTTGTGTCATTCTTTAGGATTTTCTTTGGGATTATCATAAATGCCTATACTGAAGTGATGAAAGGAAAGGGCAGATTAAACCAGAAAAATAATTTGGAGAGCAAACTGGAGATAGCAGAATGAGTCAGAAACTGGAAAGCCACCAAGTAAGCTAGAGTAAAGACACATAGGCACTGAGATTCTGAAACAGTGAGAGAATATCAGGAGACTATATTAGATTTCTCTTAGTTCTACCACCACCTGCCCCATCTGTCACTTAATTAGTTTCATTTTCAGAATATGAGTATCTTTTGGAGGAAGTGGAGGTAGACAGAGAACACGTCTCAGGCCCAACTCCTTGAAATAGGTATTGACCTTCAGAGATTTCTGAATAAAAATTAATAGCATGCTCAGTGTGCTTCCTGTTGGCTTAGGCTAAATGTAGTTGGAATTAAACAACCATCAATCACCTGCAGCTCATTGACTGGATCTGTCCCATTGCAGCAGCCAATAATAGGTTACCAAAACACAGGTCTGCACCTCCCGCCTCCTTTGTTATGTCTCTCTGCCTAGCATCCTTGTTCAAATAGAATTCTGTCCTCCCCACTAATAAAATGCCTTTCATATATTGTGAAAGATGTAGGCCATTATCTCTAGATGGGACTAACTAACAGAGTTCTTCAGATCCTGCAAACCTGTCTTTCTCATGTTTGGAAGCCATAGAGAATTCTAAATGCACAGAACTTAACAAAATAACACTGAAACTATGTTTGAGAGATTGTCAAAGACTACATTGAGATTTAACGTATCATATGTTAATTAACCAAACAGTCATCATAACTATGATTGTTCTAGCATGTTTTCATCTCATACCAAATAATAATTGCAGGGTTTCCACCCCCCTCAAGCTATAATTTTGGGAATATTACTTATAAATGAACACCCTGTCACTGTTGCTTTCAACAGGGATTCTCAATATCTCATCTTTGGTATCTTTTGTCATCAAATCCTATTCATATTTTTTAATAGTAGTTTACCATCTCTTTTAAAAGTGTCATATCACATTAATTTGCCAATTTACACCTTTGTCCACCATTCAGTAAATAATGTGATTTTACTCTAATTTACGCATTCATCAGAATCCTAGACAACAAATACATGGATTTGTTGGATTTAAGGCTGAACAAAATATTGCCAGTTTGAAGCAAGTGTTTTGGGGCAGTTTGACTCTTCTGGAATGGTCAGGGAAAACCATTTCAAACTTGAAGGAACTATTTAAAACTTGAAATGGAAAGTTTCAAGTTCAAAATTCTTTGTACTTCAAATGTTTTACACATCGCTACTTGTATGTCTTGGAACTTCAGTTCTGCCTCTTGGGCTTATTGACTGTGTTTGCCGAGTGGATAGTAGACCACTGAAGCTAGAACTTGGCAACAGTTATGAATGAAAAGAAAAGAAAAATAAATCAGAGTATATTGGTTTTTTTTAAAGTGAAGAATGCCTAGGTCAGAAGCAACACCATAAAATTTACAAATTAAATTTTGCAAAACTGCAGAAGTGCCTCACTGCTTTCCGTGCTTGTTGGGGATTATTTTTAACACAGTTGAAAGGCACATGGCGACAAGACACCAAGCTAAATCAATTGCTATATGAAGGCCAAACTTGGCAATGTATTTTTCACAGAGCATGATGGTGACAAGACATTCAAAAGCCTAAAAAAACCCAAAACAGATACATCTCCTTATGGGAGGCAGCACCAACAATTCTAGACAAGAACATACTTTTTTTTCCTTTAAGGTGAGGGAACCAGCAGCTGAGCTGCTTTAGTCTTTGTTCTCACATAACACTGATCAGAAAATTCAATGTGATAAATGGTATGCACTAAAATGGTATGCACTGATTTCAGCTTACCCTACTTTTCATCATTAGATCTGATACACACAACCCCATCCTCAAGATTTTTGGAGAAGGCATTCTCCATTCCAAGCATTCTTGAATGCTTGATTCTTCTGGATCAAACAAGATGGAAAACTATTCATCTTGGTAGAATGCTTGCAAGTCAAGTGCCAATGCATTTCCCCCTCTTAGCTGAAAACTGAAGCAATTTGTATACATCTCAATGCTTTAGATGACAGTTTTAGTATTTTAAATGAAGATCTCATTTAAAGTAGGTAGTCTTCTTTATCTTCTTCAATCAATGAATCATTATTGTGCGAGAGATGTGTGTTCCAGACAACATCCTGGGTATTATTAGAGTTCATTTCCCATCCTGACTTGCAGGCTTTTAGTGCAATCCATTTGAGTGGCTTTAGATGAATGACTCCTCTTGGAGATGGCAAGGAACTAGACAGCACCTCAAAGTTCCAGCCCCTGAAGTACAATCCTTTTGATCATTAATATATTACAATCCTTTCCCTCCTTTTTCAGTTTGTTAACCAAAAAATAAAGTTTTTTTTTCCTTCTTCAAAGCAAGTCCTTGAAAAATCATTTGTGGCTCATGAAACACTTCCTACTGGATCCCCCGAAAGAGGCACATAGCAAAGATCATAGCAAACAGCTGTGAAAGATATAAAACAAAAAGGAGTGTCCTGGTTAATACAGGCCAAATTAAATATATTTTATTACAATCATAGACCTTCAAAATGGGGGCAAGGTTATACAAATAGTCATCGTGAAGAAACTTTAAAATGTAATAGGTAAAAAGTTGAATGTAAAAGCCATATAAAGTTGTCATAGAAGGCATAAAAGATATAAAATTATAAATTTAAAAGAAGTTCTGTGTTAGAGCCATATAAAATATGAACATAAAGTCTGTTTACCTATCTCTATGAAAATCTAAAGTATTAGAAGGATATTAGGGAGTATGCATCTATATGCTATCTCAGAGACTATATTTATATCTAATGTGGCAAAATAAGTCCCCACTGAATCTAATTATAGGTCTAGGATTCAAAGACCTATCAGTTTTATCCAAAATAAGAATTTTGTATAGAAATGATTAATACTTTTCTTCTGATTCAAATTTGTATGCTTTTTTTTTTAAAAAAAGGTGAAGAATTCTGTTCTTCCTTAGCCCCCAATAATTTTGGGGCCGATTGAACAAATTTGCTTCTAAATTTGTCTTCTGAAAAATCACTAAATAGCAACTTATTCCTGTTGAGGTAATATCACTCCTTTCTCTAATTGTTTCTATGGCCTCCCTGTGAGGCAATGATCAATTTGAAGTTTCTGCTCTTTATGATGACTTTTTTTAATTGACTAATTTCAATAGTTTCTTCCATCTCCTTTTCTTTGGTTCCAATAATCTAATGAGACATGAAATCATGCTGTGACATACATTTAACTATAGAATCACCAACATCTGAAAGATGCTCAGGCTCCCCCTAAGCCAGGATGGTTCATTCCTGGAGAGTTAAGCGACCCTATTGAATCTCGATAATCTGCACAAAAACCTAAAAAAACTACTAAACTAAGTGAATACAGGGAAAATTTCCAATGAATGCTAAATTAGAAAAGGAAATAATTGCTTTATTTCTATGCATTTTTATTAAGTGAAATTAACCTCATCTCAAACATATGCATTTGGAATGAGTTTAGTATGCTAGGCTTAACACGAGAGGGCAGTACAGGATAATTGTTTCCCAGCACGTATAAACGCTTCAAGTTAGTCACTAGGATTGTATAGAATTTTCAATGCCTATTCAAACTTCAGACTTCCAAACCACCTTCCCAATCAACAAGAAGAGTGGTGTACCTGTTTTGAGAGTCATACCTAACTTTAATCAGTTGATTTCTCAACCACCAGCTGCTTTAAGAAATGCCAATGATGTGCTGTGTTCACATCAAGCCCAAGATACTTCTGCTGAATTAGTTTTTCTCAAACTTGGCAATAGTCTGATGATGCTCCAGCCAGGGGAATTCTGGGAGTTGAACACTAAACATCTTAAAATTACCGAGTTTGAGATATACTGATCTAAATCATTTTTTAACACAATACTATGAGCAATTTTTTGATTAGGAAGGAAAAATTTAGATAAGGGGGAGGTGGTGGGAACAAAAGGAAAGGAAGGAATCTATTGACATTACTGTAGCCAGGAGGGTCCCAATTTGTACTGTACCTCGATGGCTAAAACACCAATGGCAAGAGCTCCTGCAAGATACACATAGGTTTCAAGGGAATTCAGGATCACAGTGTAGCAACCCTGAGAATAAAGAAAGAAATCGATCTTAAAATAAATGTCTATGCAAAGTGAGTGCATCCAATTAATAAATTACTGAATTATATAATATTCCAGATTAAGGGGACACTGATCAACTTCCATTCTTTTCTTTCAGTAAAAAAGGATTAAAATAAAAAGCAATTATAACAAAAGAATACATTTTAATAACAGAATAATTATTAATAACAAGTAACATTACAAATGATTTATTTATTCTTCATTCATTAATTGAACATGTGCAGCTGCCCATCTTAACAAAATGTGAGCCTGGGCAGCGTATCACAATTAATAAAAACAGCCAATATAAAAATATAAAGTCCAAATTTATTTATCATAATTATATTTTATAACATTAAAAAGATATCTTTAAAGCCCTACATATCTTGGGATGGGTTACCTGAGAGATCACCTTTTCCCAACAGTCTCTACCTGTCCAACTCAATTTTGCAGAATAGACATATTATTTTTGAATTGTAAGCTGCTCAAAGACATTGACTGAAACAGCGGGCTATACAAGTTGAATAAATAAATATGTTCATACTAGATGATGTTTCTTGAAAATGTAAATGTCAAAGGAGCTTTGTACAATTATTAAATGTTAGTGCCGCTTTATAAAGCTTTGGTAAGTTTACACCTACATCCAGTTTTGGTCACCACATTACAAAAAAGATGTTGAGACTTTGGAAAAAGGGTAAAGAAGAGCAACTAAGATGATTAAAGGCCTGGAGACTAAACCATATGAAGAATGGTTGCAGGATTTGGGTTTAGTCTATAGAAAAGAAGGACCAGGGGAAACATGATAGCAGTATTCCAGTATTTGAGGGTCTGCCACAAAGAAGAGGGGTCAACTTATTTTCCAAAGCACCGGAGGGGAGGACAAGAAAAAATGGATGGAAACTAATTAAGGAGAGAAGCAACTGGGAATTGAGGAGAAACTTCCTAACAGTGAGGACAATTAACCAATAGAACAGTTTGCCTTCAGACATTGATGCTTTATCATTGGAGGTTTTAAAGAGACTAGTCAATCACTTGTCTGAAATGGAGTCTCCTGCTTAAGCAGGGGGCTGGACTAGAAGACCTCCAAGGTCCTTTCCAGCTCTATTCTGATCCCTAAGTACTTGAACTTAGCAAAAATTAAAAGAGCCAATCCTAGTTTCTCTTCATATTGGTCTTACTCTGTCTTGTACATACACACAAAAGAAGTTTACCCAAAGAAAGAATACAGTCTTCAATTCATTCAGATAAAGAATCATATCAAAGCAGGAACTTTTTGCACTTTTATAAGTATTTCGGTCATCTCTTTACCTGTTGGTTCCGATAGACTACCTTTCCTTTCAAACATTCTTCTTTATTGATGAATGCTCCATCACGAGACTGGAGCTCCCGTTTACAACAAGCTTCAGGGACAGCAGGATAGGAATCCAGAAGAATGGGAAGAGAGGTTGCCTCAAAATCTTCTGGACCATTGATACCACAGCACCCAAACTAGAATGTGTGAAAGGTGATCAAAGGGTTAATATTTGTGGCAGAATTAGACTGCTTTCTAGGAAATCTGAAGACATATAAAAAGCAGCCACCCAAATAGTATTTCTGAATGTATGAATTAAGGATGTGATTTGATACTTGATGTAGATTTCTATTCCTTCCTAATTGTTACAATTTTCTTAAATAAAATAATAAAATAAAATAAAATAAAATAAAATAAAATAAAATAAAATAAAATAAAGCAAGTATGTTTCAAGTCAACATGGATATGACTCTGGCTTCAACATATGTTTATTTATTTATTTATATGTTTATTTATATGTTATTTATTTATTTATATGTTTATTTATATGTTATTTTTAACATTTATATACCGCCCTTCTCCTGAAGGACTCAGTGCGGTGCACAGCCAAATCTACCCCAATACATATACAAAAGTTAAAATGAAATTAAATAGTGGGCTGTTAGAATTAAAAAACCAACCCTCCCCCCGGACATATTAAAACCCCAAATTTAAAATCCAAATTAAAAGGAGACAATTAAAATCTCATGTCAGCCCAGGCCAGCCTGCTCAAAGAGCCAGGTTTTTAACACACGCCTGAAGGTCCTCAGGTCCGTGCTGGTACGTATCTCAGGTGGCAGACTATTCCAGAGGGCAGGGCCCCCCACAGAGAAGACCCTGTTCCTGGGGGCCACCAGACGACACATAGAGGCCGACGGCACCCGGAGAAGGCCCTCCATGTGGGAACGCACCGGTCTGTTGGAGATCACCGGCAGAATGCGGTCCTGCAGGTAGCCTGGCCCAATGCCATGGATCGCTTTAAAGGTCAAAACTAGAACCTTAAAGCGAACCCAGAAAGCCACCGGCAACCAATGCAGCTCGCGCAGGAGAGGTGTCACATGGGAGCTATGTTGAAATCCTCAGTTATAAATAAACAAATCAAGAATGTGTGAAAAGCCTAGGACTTTAAATTAGCTTCCTATAGAATTGCCTGCTATTTTCTATGTTTATGAAACAAAAAAAAAATACTGTGTAAAATAAGCAAGTGTTCAGCTTGTCTAATGCTTTAATATCAAAAATTATATTTTCAATATCATAACCTCTTTTGCACTAGTTATAATATAGTTTATTTTTGTCATTATACAAACCCATCCATGAATCAGGTTTCTGTGCTTGTTTGAGAAAATGTAATATAAAAATCCCAACATAGCATTACATATGGATTTGCATATGTTAAGACCCAGCAATTTCCCAGAGGAGTGACACAATTAAAGCAACAGCAATAACAACCTTCATTAGAACTTAATGAAAACATTTTCAAATTGCTGCCTTTGATCCTCTGGTAGTGCCAAATGAGATCATTTCCATAAAATAAGGCACTAGTTCCTTAATGGTGATATCTGACTGAAAATTAACTAAATCAGGAGCATATAGAACATCTTAAATATCAGAACTTAAGCATCCTAGCACAATTCATTTTGTTTGGTTTGGTTCTGCAATCAATAGAAAACAAAATGGGCATTAGGAAAGCTACTTGGGAAAAACCGCTGTTGCCGGTCTTTCACACACATATCCCAGAGATTTATTTCATTCCTTCAATATTTATTTCATTTCTTCAATGGCAGACTTGCTTACAGTTTTTGCTTTACTTCTGTTGAAAAAGGCTTCCGTTGTTAAGAAGCAAGAGGTGCTTTAAACTCATACCTTGCAGATTCCCCAACCTAGAGGAATGCAGACCAGCCAATGCATAAAGACATGTTTGAAAGCCAGTCCTATAAATGGTGTCAATTTGCAATTATCACCAGATCAACTTTTCTGCCATCCTTTTATGGTTAGAGCACTTGGCTATATTAGGTTTCTCTTTGGGCTACTATACCTATTTGGAAGAAAGTCTCACCACTTAATAGAAATTATTTCTGAATAAAAGAGATGCAAAATTGTGAGCTGGTGCTGTAATAGCAATAACACTTAGACTTATAGTGCACCGCTTCACAGTGCTTTAGAATCCTCTCTAAATGGTTTACAGAGTCAGCATATTAGCCCCAACCATCTGGGTCCTCATTTTACCAACCTCGGAAGGATGGAAGGCTGAATCAACCTTGTACCAATGAGAATCGAACTTCTGGCATTGGCAGAGTTAGCCTGCAGCATTGCATTCTAATTACTGCATCACCACGGCTCTATAATCTTAAATACATTCCCAGAGTGAAAATCCTATTGAATCTGAATAGAAGCGTTTACACTGCTAGAATGATGAGCACTTTTCCCCCTCTTCCGTTTTTCTTTCCTATTCTATCAAAATTAAGAATGAAAATGTGTTTTCATTCTTTTGTGCATCTGCCAGCCACGGTTTTATATAAAATGAATGTCAACTTTGTTTACCTTTGAATCAAATTCAGCTCCTAGTAATCTCATGTCTATGGGTTTCTTGGCAAAATTTCCTAAGTTGCTTGCCACTTTATCATTATTATTGGTGGGCAGGATTTCCCAATATAGTCTAGTCTACAATCCTGGATTTCCTGGTACCAAGCAAGCATGAGCCAGTCCTGACTCTGCTCAGTAATTAAGATTTTTAAAAATCCATATCAGGATGCATTAAACAATCAAGTACTTACTGTGATCATGACTGAGTTCCAGGTGGAAGAAAAGACGTCTGATTCATTGTACCCCTGATAATGCTTTTTCAGTTCCTTGGTAAAAAACTCTCTGGTCAGCTGAAACAATAACCATGCACAGAAGATGGAATGAATGAATCCATGCCAGAACTTCAAAGCAGGCCTGAATTTCTACTCATGGAAATAGCACTTGAAAGCAAGATTTATAACTCAGCTATGAGCATGTGATGGATTAAGCCTACATGGGTAAATGATCCATCCAATGGAGGAACATCCTTGAATTCAAAGCTAGGTAAAGGGAAAAAGTGACATGACAGTGGCTCTTAGAATTTCCTTCACATTTATGGCCTTTTCACAAAACATATCATTTATTAAAACACCATTTCACAACTTCAGGTGCTGGCATCCTTCAGGTAGATTCAGTAGTAAGTCAGTATGAATGCAATGGCCTAATCTTGAGGCTGTTTCTCATATTCCATGAAATTTTCTGCTCCTTGTTGGATGTGACCTTAATTTCCTTTTAAAATTTTATTTAAAAACTTGATGCATTTTCATTAACCAGCATCCAAAACATAGTCTCCCCGTTTTTTTCCTTAATCTCTATTTTTGCTGTGATTATGAACATAAGCCAGAACACTAAATTAAGAATATAATCAGTAAAGCATGTTGACCTTTTTATTCTTTGTAGAATAGACACATTTTGTAAATTGCTAATATTTTCATATAATTTTTCAAAATCATACTTTTTTGGGAGACACAGGCATTTTGTTCAGCAAAACTGACCATGTTTTTCTTCTGTGGCTCTGTTGTGTGCCTTTGTAACATCTTCATAAGAACTGGGAACACAGCCAAGCAAAGTGGAGGACTACATTGCAAATAGGAGGAAAGGAAGAGGAAATTCCACTATTGGAGTGGACTTTCTTCAATATTGCTTATAGAAACAAAACTGGAAGTAAAGAATTTATGATTGATCTGCCCAAATAACGATTGATTTTTTTAATTGCCATATAATTCCCTCTACAGTTATGAAGTCCATTGTAAATACCCAGGTAAAATATGAATTGCAGTGCTAACATTTGATTAATTAATTCCATCTTCAGGATCTATAAAGAATGTCACCCATGAGTGGAGGATTGACTTCTGGTATGGTAACCACATGGACAAGTTCATGTAGGTATTTTGGAAATAATAGAGATGGTTTGCCATGGCTTTCTTCTCAGATGTAGGGTTGTTTTTTCTTTTTTCTTTCTACTCTACAGTCTTGTGATTTCTCAAGAAATTATTAATCACTCTCTTCTTTATTTAGCTTTTTCAAGATCAACCAAGGCTAGCTAAGTGCTAAGACCTCTCTTAATCCAACAAAAATATAACACATCTTAACAACCCTGGCAAAGTATTTCTATATCCATAGCAATAAAGGGAATGTACACTAATAGTTCAGAGTTAACAAGTTGTCTCTAGTGTAATATTTGCTCTTGTGGTTTTTTTCTTGAATCACACTGGGTGTCAGTTTTATTTTTTATATTGTTTGCCTCAAACACATTATTACTAAAATTAATGGCCCCTTCTACAGACCTCATAGGATTTGCTGAGAATATATGAAAGCAATATCTTAAACAACTGCAACAAGAGGAGCTCTATCACTCTAAAGGAAAGTGCTTATTAATCAGACTGGACAAGAATATTCTCTAGGGAAATAAGCCAGCTCCATCAGGCACCTTGGGGTTAGGAGGTGGCCATACACACACTCAAGCATTGTGTTTTCCTTTCCTTCTTTTGCATAATTTACGGAGCCTGGACTCCCATCCTGTGGAGGCAGCCACCCAGATATTTTATTGATGTTTGTCTCTTTCCTAAGTGCAGACTTTGAAACTAATATTACAGTTGGTAAGAGTCCCAGTTGGCTTCCTTTGACCAATTCTAAACAAAAGAGCTATTTGAATATAAAGTGAAACCTTTGTTTTGACAGGCAGGATCCCAATGGAAAAGTTGGAGGATTGCATGTGTGATTTTTATGAGATTTGATCTAAAACAAAGCCCAGTGCTGGAACTGTAATGCCAGAAAAATATTCCATTCTTTTTGACTAGTAGAACATTTAGATTTGCTCCACATATTTTACAAAGAAGGGTAATAGAGTTAATAACCATTTCAGAAGGCTCAATAAAAATAAAGAAGTAATAATCTGTAATACTGATTAACAATTGTTTTTCTTCTTTTTAGAAGCTAGAGTTAGACTTGGAAGGTTTCTGTTCACTGTATTGTCAATGCACAAAGCATTTGGATTCATGGGTGATTTTATTAAGCTTTTGGTAATAATGAAAGTGATTACAAAATTAGCTGGATAGTTGACAGAATAGTTTATCAGCATCATCTTTTCCTAGAGGTGTAGATTCCTGTGACTTCTGGCTAGAAAGCAGAACATATTCTTCTCCTCCAAGATGTTCGGAATAATGAAATAACAGAGTTAGAACAGCAATAGGGGTAAAATAGCATGATTCCAATCAAGTAGAGGTAAAAGAAATAAAATCTGATTTTTATATTGTATTGATGCGGGGAACAAACTTCCGCACCCATATAATTGTCAGTAGAGATTTATTAAGCAGCAAAAGTTTCTGCCGCTGAAGCCATAGATGAATGATTTGCTGGCAATCTATTGGGACATCTTCACTGTATCTATATCCAGGTGCAATTTGAGCAAAATAGTTAACATCATCATTTGATTTTGACTACTGCCTGATGCAGATAAATTAGGTACAAATTTTAAGAACATTTGTAACTTTTAGGAGGTTACTAAAAGACCTATTCTAACAAAAGGATCACATAATGATGTTAATGTATGGTAATGTTATGTTTGCTTTTTTTTTTTTTAGTGTAAACTTCTTTATTAAAAATATGCAATACATTTAAGTTAAAAAATAGCTTGATATCAATACCTAGGGAAAGATAATCGAGCAGAGGAGTTGTGAATATCTAGAAATGAACAAGGTGATTACTAGAAGCCAGCATGGATTTGTTAAAAACAGATCATGCCAGACAAGCCTTCTTTGATAAAGTGACTAAATTAGTGGATCAGCAAAATTTTGTGAATATATATATTTGGATTTCAGTAAAGCATTTGATCAAGTAGACCATACTACCTTGATAAAATATAAAAATGTGAGATAGACAATACTACCATCAGAGGAATTCACTGACCAATCGCACCCAGTGGGTAGTCCTCAATGGAGCTACATCTACATGGAGAGAAGCATGCAGTGATATACCTCAAGGTTCTGTCTCTGGTCCAGTATTCGTCAACATATTTATAAATGATCTAGACAAAGAGATAGAAGGGGAACTTATCAAATTTGCAGGTGACACCAATCTAGGGGGAATTACTGACTCTGTTGGACACAGACACAAGATTCTGAAGGATCTTGACAAACTTGGGCATTGGGCCCTATCCAACAAGATTGGAGTGAAAAAAGTAAGGTCTTGCACTTAGACAGGAAAACCAAATGAAATATAGGTCGTATCTGGCTCATTAGTAGTAAATATGAGAGAGATCACCACTTACGTATGAGCAGAAGTGTGTGCCAACTGCCAAAAAAGCCAATGTAGTCTTGTGCTACATTAACAGTGGGATAACATCAAGATAATGAGAAATGATAATGCTGCTTTATACTGCACTAGTGAGGCTACTTGGAATACTGCATTAAGTTCTCATCACATGATACAAAAAAGATACAGAGAGCCTAGAAATTGTGTGAAAAAGAGCAACAAATGTGATAAAGGATCTGGAGGCTTAGTCATAATAGGAATGGTTGAGGGAGCTAGATATGTCTAATGTCAACTAAAAAATACTCCTTTGGTCCTTTGGTCTAACCTATCAAAGGGGAAGAATTGAGGGATATGATAAATGTATTCCAGTACTTGAGGGACTATCACAAAGAATGGACTTTTTCTCCAAAGCATCAGAGAGCATGACAAGAAGTAATGAATGGAAGTTAGTTAGAGATCCAACCTAGAAGTAAGAAAAAAATTTCTAACAGTGAAAACCATTAAGCAATGGAATAGCTTGCCTCCTGGACTTGAAGGTGGAGGTTTTCAAAAATAGACTAGACAATGTTTGACCAGTATGGTATGTGGTCTCCTGCCTTGAGCAGAGTGTTGGACTAAAGAACTTTTGAGGTCCTTTCCAATCCTATGTTCTGAAATGCTCTCATTTATCTGCACAGAATACTCACACGTTCATTGCTTTTTCCATTTCTAAATAATCTAAAGATTTCACTGTTTGCCGTATAATTGTATTTACCCTCTATTTCAGTGCTTGTCTCTATGAATACTTGCCTTCTATTGTAGTCTTATTGCTCTTACAATTTGTACTTAGTTAGTCAGAAGTGTTCCTACTTATATAATGGCGGCATGGAGACCACATTTAGGAATCAGGAGCCAGCATGTTGAATATATCAATAACCAACATGACATCTGTCACTGGGAAATTTTTAAACAAGTACTGTAGTTACAAATGAGGTATCTGGTCTAATAGCCGACAGCATATTAAATGGGGCACTAATATAAAGTGGGTGGAACTATTATTCAAAGGAATCATAGCCATGCTATGTCATTGTCAGGTCAAACACCTTTTTTTTTTTTTACAAATTTCTCTGATGCTGCCTCACTTTTTATTAATTATATTAAGCCTATTTGGGACTTACACTATAGTTGTATATAGTTTGTGCAGCTCTCAAACTAGTAAGTAATCATACCACAACTTTTTGAAATTATACGATGCTTGAGATCTTGAAGAATTCAGTTGCTTTTGATCTGTTTCAATTTTACTTTAAACCTAGATTTGGGATTGACACATCTTTAGTCTTTTTGTTAGAAAGTGAACAATCTTGTTTCTGGTAGAGCTCTGAAGATAACACTATCCTTCTGGATCACCTGATGGGTGTAAATTAGGAAGGTTGAAGAGAAAAGTTTCATCAAAAAGTGGCCTGTAAATAAACTAAATAATGAATTAATGAACACACAAGACTCAATTTCAAATTGTTCCAGTTCTAGTTTCTATTCAGCAATACTGGGAGATGGTTGTTGACAACTTTGACTGTACTTCCAGAGTTATAACCATGAAAATAAGTCATCAGACAATATCAGCACTGTTGTTATTATGCAGATGACATAAAATTATTTCATTTTCATACGAGAGTTGTCTCAATGATTGCACTAACAAATTGGGTGCAGTGAATACTTTATCCTGTAAAATAAAGTTGGCTCTCCTTCTTACTGTTTTTCATCAAATCCTGATACTCATTTTATTTCAGCAAAAAAAAATTATTCTAATGTTTCTGTGTTTTGGCTCTTCTTGCTGGCACTTTGAGGTGATTGTTTTACATTATTCTTTTTAAAAAGGAATTACAATTTTAATATATTATAAACTTTAGTAAATGGTATCCTTGCACCAGAAACATTGGGTACTCACTCAGCCACTCAATAGGATATATTTTAACACAGAATTATTCCTGATCTTCAAAACGACGCTATAGAGCACTGCACACCAGAACTAGACACAAGAATAGTTTTTCCTCAAAAGCCATCACTCTGCTAAACAAATAATTCCCTCAACTCTGTTCAACTATTACAAAGTCTGCACTATTATTACTGTTAATCTTCTCATCACTCATCACCCATCCTCTCCCACTTGTGACTGTATGACTGTAACTTTGTCGCTTGTATCCTTACGATTTATATTGACTGTTTCCTAGTATGATTTGATTGTTGATTGTACCCTATGACTATCATTAAGTGTTATATGTTATGATTCTTGATTCTTAATGAATGTATCTTTTCTTTATGTATACTGAGAGTATTTACACCAAGACAAATTCCTTGCATGTCCAATCATACTTGGCCAATAAAAGTATTCTATTCTATTCTATTCTATTCTATTCTATTCTATTGTGGCTTGTATCCTTACGATTTATATTGACTGTTTCCTAGTATGATTTGATTGCTTACTGTACCCTATGACTTTCATTAAGTGTTGTACCTTATGATTCTTGACTCTTGACAAATGTATCTTTTCTTTTATGTATACTGAGAGTATTTGCACCAAGACAAATTCCTTGTGTGTCCAATCACACTTGGCCAATAAAGAATTCTATTTATTTTATCTTCTATCTATTTTGGAAGACTATAAGGATATATAGAAGTGAAGGGCCAGCTGAACCATGAAGAATTTATGTTTGAATAGAATGTAATCTTCTAGTGACCATGATGAATAATGATGTTAATAAACTATTTCTTCTAGTGACCATGATGAATAATGATGTTAATAAACTATTTCATAATTACACAAGTCTACTACAGACAATGAATAAAAAATGGAAGGAAGTGCAATAAGATTCTAGAGTGAAGTAACACAATGATTCGCCAAAAATCAGATGAAGATCAAAGTGCAATTGATGGATAAAGGTACCAAGAATCAGGACCTTAACTTCTGCGATCAAAAACTGTTCAAGAACCAGATTCCTACCAAAATTGTCTTTTAAAATTGTGACAGTATTCTATGAAAAGATTGATGAAATTCATCTGGACAGAGTCCGACAGTTTTAGGGTATACAGAAGAAGGCAAAGTGGAGCCCTGTGTGCATGGTTGGAGAAGTGTGTAAGAGTATACATATATGTATATAGTGTATATCTTCTTCATTCTATAGTTTGCTAGTTTGTTTACTACTTTTTCCTTGCTACTTCTCTCCCTATTTTTTCTACATTGGGAAATGTATCTGGAATCAAAGAGCTACAAAGTAAGTTTTTGGTAACTGATTACTAATTTAAATAATCTCTCTATTTGCATTAATGGGGAAACCTGTATCAATTAGTGACATGTGCCTCTAATTAGTTATGCTAGGGCTCAGAAATGTATAGTGTTCAAGGGAAAACTGTATTCAAGCTTTGATTAAAGAAAATTACACAATTGTTGTAGTGTTGCCAAACTTGGTGATTGTGGCATCAAGAGCAAAGATCCCAAGAGGGAAATAAATATTTATTTATTTATTTAATTAAACTTTTATACCGCTCCCTCTCCCAAAAAGGGACTCGGGGCGGTGTACAGCCTACTAAAAACATACAATAAATATCCAATAAATACAATTAAAATAAATTAAACCAAATTGATCCGGCTGTCTATCCCAAGAATTCAGTTGAAAGTTAAAAGCTAATAAAACCCCAATTAAAATTAAGTTAAAACCAAAATACAGTTACTGGGCCAGGCCAGCCTGTTTAAAAAATAGGGTTTTCACTGTGCGCCGGAAGGTCAGAATATCCGTCATAGCCCGTATCTCCGGGGCGAGATCATTCCATAGGGAGGGGGCTCCCACAGAGAAAGCCCGAACCCTCGGGGCCGTCAACCGACAACGGCCAGGCGGCGGTACCCCAAGGAGGGCAACCCTGTGGGAGCGTACTGGGCGGCGGGAGGTTGATGATGGCAGCAGGCGGTCCCGTAAGTACCCAGGTCCCGAGCCATGGAGCACTTTAAATACTGTCAGTACCACCTTGAATCGAATCCGAAAGGCCACAGGAAGCCAGTGCAGCCTGCGGAGAAGCAGTGTAACGTGGGAGCTCCGAGGAGCACCCACAATCACCCGCGCGGCTGCATTCTGGACTAACTGCAGCCTCCGGAGACTCTTCAAGGGGAGCCCCATGTAGAGAGCATTGCAATAATCCAGGTGGGAGATGACGAGGGTGGAAGTGACTGTGCGAAGTGCGCCCAGATCCAGAAAGGGCCGCAACTGGTAAATCAGACGAATCTGATAAAAAGCCCCCCTGGCGACGGCTGCAATGTGTTCTTCTAAAGACAGCCGTACGTCCAGGAGGACACCCAAGTTGCGCGCCCTTTCCACAGGGGTCAAGACCTCTCCCCCCACGGCCAGCGAAGGAACCAGCTGGCTGTATCTGGGCGCAGGAAACCACAGCCACTCGGTTTTGGTCGGGTTGAGACGAAGCCTGTTACGACCCATCCAACTCCGCACGGCCTCCAGGCATCGGGACATCACTTCGACGGCTTCGTTGGGGTGGCCCGGGGTGGAGATGTACAGCTGAGTGTCGTCAGCGTACTGATGGAACTCCACCCCGAAGCCACGGATGACCTCACCCAGCGGCTTTACATAAATGTTGAACAGCAGGGGCGAGAGCACCGACCCCTGAGGAACCCCACATCGTAGGGGCCTCGGGGCTGATTTCTGTCCCCCCGTCAACACAAATTGCGAGCGGTCGGAGAGGAAGGAGGTGAACCACCGCAACACGGTGCCCCCCACCCCCAACCCCTCCAACCGCTGCAATAGGATACTGTGGTCGACAGTATCAAAAGCCGCTGAGAGATCTAACAGGACCAGGACAGAGGAACAACCCCTGTCCCGGGCCCTCCAGAGGTCATCAACCAACCCGACCAACGCCGTCTCCGTACTGTGCCTGGGCCTGAAGCCCGATTGGAGGGGGTCAAGATAACTCGCTTCATCCAGGTACTGCGGGAACTGACGTGCCACCACACTCTCGACAACCTTCGCAACAAAGCGAAGGTTGGAGACAGGACGATAGTTAGATAACAATGCTGGGTCCAAGGACGGTTTCTTGAGGAGGGGCCGCACCACCGCCTCTTTCAAGGCGGCAGGTAACAGCCCCTCTCTCAAGGAAGCGTTTATAATACCCTGGAACCAGCCTCGTGTCACCTCCCGAGTGGCCAAGACCAGCCAGGAGGGGCACGGGTCCAGCAAACAGGTGGTGGCATTCAGTCCCCCCAGTATCCTGTCCACGTCCTCCACAGTAACAGGATCGAACTCAACCCAATTGACTGCACCGATATCCACCCCCGCCCCCCCGCCCGGAGATGCCCAGTCGGAGTCCAGCTCGTCCCGGATCTGAGCGATTTTGTCCTGCAGAAACCTAGAAAACTCCTCAGCCCGTCCCTGCAAGGGGTCCTCCCGCGCTCCCACCTCCAGTAGGGAGCGGGTCACCCTAAACAGGGCGGCTGGGCGGTTTTCCACGGACGCAATAAGGGTGGAGAGGTAAGATCTCCTCGCCATCCTTATCGCCACTAAATACGTCTTAATATAAGATCGTAATAGTGCATAATATATCATAATATGTCCTCTATTAATGTATATTTGTGTGTGTCCATTTGCCACACAAATCTGATGATACATTTCATTAGAGTTGGAGAACACTGATTAAAGAATACCACTCACAATTAATCAGTTGTCTTTAACAAGTGTTGTAGTAGTAGAAAATGATATCTGGATACCCTTACAGATTTTCTCATTTTATTTTCTTCATATCCTTTTTATCTGTAGTACTATATGGAAAGACGAAAAACAGAGGAAATAAGTTGAGAAAGATTCCTCTGCCCAAATCTGTTACTGCCAAAGCTCAGCCCTATCTCTAAATAATCTGGAACATGGCCAGTCAGGTGGGGGCTATAAAAAGCTATTGGCGAACATAACCTTGAAAGGCGATCCAGATTATTTGGTTCACACCAATGTTTTGCTTTTTATTTCCACATATTTTTAAAGACAGTGATAGGATTCTTTTAAAAGACAATTGAAATATCTGCTTGGCCTTTAGCTAAAGTAAATAGAACCAGCTGAAGATATTACAGGAAAAGCTCAGACCAGAGATTACAGCTTTAAATTACTTGCTTGATCTAGGAAAAAAAGAATTTATATTCAGGTATAGTCTGATGGATATTGTTTCCCAATGAAGGCAGCACTAAGTTGGAAGAATCAACCCTTTCTCTGCTAAGCAATTATTACAAGTTTTTGTATAATAGGGAGAAGGATTTTGCAACTCTCTAAGACTACTCACTTTGAGAAATACTTCACCCACCCCCCAGGAGTATCCAATGATTTAGACTAGAAACGGATCATTCAACATTTTTGTATCAGAAATTCCATTTATTTCAATATGCTATTCTTCTTAATGATAGGATGATATATGCTAGACACCCCTTACTGGAATTCCTATCATTCTTTTTCTACATCGCTGTGTAAATCTCTTATTTAAATTTCATTAAATGTTTAAACTGATTGCCATTTTCTTCCCTATGGGGTCTGATTTTTGATACATCCTACATGTAGCCTAGCAGAAATAAATAAAACTGGTTTTGAGCCTGGGAATCTATTTCATATCCCATTTTTTGATGTGGTGACATTGCCCTCTTACATTAAAAACAAAACCTTTCCCCAATTTGGTATCATCCAGAGAAAACTTATGCCAGAATGCCAAGCTACCCTGATCTTAGGAAGACTGGTCAAAAAGTTTATGAGTTGTAAGTTATTTGGAAATCAGAAGCTGAGGAAAGCAGAGTTAAATGCTAAATCCTTGAAAGAATATACACTATAACCTGTTGGCATGAAATTTCAATTTGTCATCTTCCTGTTAGCTTCATTTTTAGAATTTGATTGGCCTGAGATAGTTTTGCTGATGGTTTTTCTATTAAGCAATGTGAAGTTGGCTAGAAGGGATTAAGATCTGGTTCACTGATAAGATGCCTGACATAAAGGACTGCAGAGGAGACAAAGGACCTACAGTGTTTCATCCCCCCCACCCCCTGCAAACATACAATGTAAGAATGAAGATAAGGTGCTTCAACTGGGGAAGGTTTGAAAATGCAAAATTAGTTTTCTTTTGTTTTGTATTGAAAAACGAACAGAATATACTCAGCACCAAGGAATATAAAACTGCAATGATCACAACCAGTAGGTCACCGATAGTACCATAGCACTCAAGCATCCAAGTTGCCTTGTGCTCATTTTCTAAGTATAATATTGTCATTGTTTCTCCTGTGCCTACAGAGTAGCAACTGGATTTTGAAAAATGAT
Organism: Bungarus multicinctus; assembly: GCA_023653725.1. Classification (NCBI taxonomy): domain Eukaryota; kingdom Metazoa; phylum Chordata; class Lepidosauria; order Squamata; family Elapidae; genus Bungarus; species Bungarus multicinctus. The sequence continues at coordinate 96,668,777 of CM042838.1, read as the reverse complement.
CACCAGGGCAGGGTTTTGCACAAGGAAGAAATTCCAATGTAGCTCTTCCCTTTCCAGTTGCTGAATCCCATTCTTGCCCCAATTTGGAATTTTCCATTTTATTTTGCTTTCCCACTGTGATCCTATACTCCACTAATTCAGTTATTTGAAACAGAGTCTCTGCTTGCCTGCTCTGCTGACTGTCTCATTTGAAATCTCAGCAGAGCACATCACTTTCCATCCCTGTTTGGGTTCTTAATCTCTTCTTTCCCCTCTGCTATTAATTATTCAATTCTAACTATATTATTTAACCCCATGTAGTGTTGCAAACATTTTGGCTGCAGGATGTTGCACAAGATGAAATTGTGCTGCCTTGCAAAACAGGGAAAACTGTGTTTATCAATTATTTCTTCCTCAGAGGAGGAGGCGGGCTGTGTAGAGAGCAGCATTAGCCATAATAACACAAGTCAAGCTAGGAAGCCATTAAGAACAGGCTGTGAAAATGCATCAACAAAAAACAGTGCAGTATTAAAAAAAAATTATCTACTTATCTGAGTATTTTGATGTTCTTTAAAGGAGATCTATTATTTCAAAATACAATTAATTATCTTTCTTTTTCTATGGCTACCAGCGTATTTTGGTGTGGCTACTTTAGACAGGGTGAATGAGATTGTCTCCTTCCTCCTTGATAGTTGTTCCAATTCACTCTAAAATTTCATGTACTTTCACAGGGAAATATGATTATTTTTAAAAATCAAACAGAAAAAGCCCCAAACTACATGCAAACTCATATGAGAACACAGATTTTGGCCAACAAAAATAATTAAAGTTGAACATTTGGAGGTAACCAACTGTGGTTTAGATATCGTACCTATCATCCTTTACAATAACAGAAAAGGCTAGTTTTGACTATAATCCAAGGAAATCGCTTATGTGTTACAGGATACTGAAGTGCTAATTAGGAGCTGATCACTCCAATCATCTCATCTCCATTCAATTTAATCAGGCATTGTGCTCCACAGTATTATCACTATAGTTACCATTCTTTCTTGTTCCAGATTCAGTGAGTAAGTGCTCTGACACAGGTCTACGATATATTCATACTCACTGTTTGTTGTGCATTTTTCTGAACTGAACAAACAGTGCAAAGGGGACATGAGGATTAGAAAAAGCCAGTGAAGACTCAAAAACCTCCTTCCCCCCATTCTTTGCATGAATATAAGCTTCTGCTTTAGTTTACCCATCTTTTATGTCTAAAACTAGAGTTGCTAATTACCATAAGTGAGTTTGTAAACATGCATTAGACTGCTATTTATTTTTGGTTATTTTGAAATAACTTTTTTATTTAAAAAGAAATTAAGCATAACGGTTGGTTAAAAACTGAAGTCAGCCGTTCCAAATGAATATGAAAAGTAATCTCATCTAGTATTTCGGCTAGAAAATCACGTATCTATTAAATTCCAGATCTGGATTTAAAAATTTCAGGTATCACTCAGTTAAGCTACATACATTCAGTTAAGCTAAAGCTGGATTAACCATTAAGTATAATAAGCATCAGTTTAGAACACCAAGGGAAGAAGAACAGCACAAAGTTTTTATCCCAAGCTATCATGCCCTTAACTCTTTTTCTATTACACTTGAGGGTCCCCCCCCCCCCGCTTTTAAAATAATTGTCCTTATCTGCCACGTTCAACTTTAACCTGCATTGTTAAAAACGTTTTTCTCCCCCTTTGGCATGGTGAATCACTAAACTTTAAATATTTGGTTTGAAGATATCATCAGACACTGCATTTGTTTGTTTCTAGTGAAGTAGTACTTTCAGTTCCACTGAGGGGCACCATTTTTGGGATGTGCTTAAGACACCAGTTGACCTTTATCCAGACATGCCAGAAAAAGGCAAGGACAAACCACTTTTATATGGTTGCCTGGAAAAGTCACCAACAGTCAGTCTCAATTGCTGTAAATGGGTTGCTTTTAAAGATACATTAATGAGGAGGGTTACAGCAATTTAATTTGTTCAATTATATATAATTATAATAAATATATAAACATACAATAACAGCAACTTTTTTTCATCCTGAAGAATACTATATGTTGGTGTATCACTCTTAAAATTTCCCATTCGAAGTAATAAGTGCACCAGCGTGCCTGCCGTCCTTGGCCTACTCTTCCCATTTATTCATATTCATTTATTATGTATATATTTATATCTGTTTATACTTATATGTTTATAAGTTATGTTCATACTTATACTTGTTTTTCTCATATGTGCTTGACAAAACTAAACTAACTAAATAAAATAAAATAATATCAGATTGGGAAAACTGTATCACACCATTATGATAAACTGATAAATTAAAATTCCTATTCAACTCTGTACAAAGTGGTAGAGAAAGATCTGCTTCCATATAAACTTACCAAATGGTATAACTATTTTCAAATCCCCTTCATCAAATTCTCCCATCAATGGAAAGCAAATAATCTTGGTTGTCAAGCAGCTCTGCTGCTTTGAAGAATCATTCCCCAGAGGAGTCACTCTGCAATCATTTTAATATCCTCTCATGTTCTTTGTATTTTCTTAATGTCCCTTAATGTCAAGTCTACATTTGAAGTCTAAAGCATTTGAAAATGTTTCTCTGGCTACCCGACTGATGTGTGTTGTGTTGTTAAAGTATTCAAACCAACTAGACCTTCCTTTGAAATGCAATATGTGGCTGCTGGGATCCTTGAACCAGATTCTGTGACCAATCCAATGCATATAACCTCCTATATTTATTCTGTCATAAAGGACAGATCTATTTGCTACCATTAAAGGTAATCTTGATTTTATTATTTATTCATCTGGTTGGTGCTCCTATCCATATATTGCAACACATTTAGAACTGCTTTCTCTGAATTTGAGTGCTATCAATTCCTGTTACCACAGGAATGCAATCCCTTAACTCGGCTTCTCTCCACTGATTTGTGCGCATGTGTGGCTATCTGTGCATGTATCTGGGTTGGTCATACTCAAAGATATAATTTGACAGATTATATGTGTGGCTTTCTCTTGCTGTGAGGTCTTCCATTTGCGTCTCCTGAAGGAATGTCACTAATTCAGAAAATAGAGACCGTATTGACCAGACCATAACAGATTTGCTCAGGAAGTGATCGCTATTTATAGAGCAGTCACTCTCACTGCAGTCTTGTGTCTCTCCTCATCTCCATTGTTCAGAAAGGAAAAGCATTTAAATTGTTTAAAAAGCATTGGTCTTTTCCTTCTTCTCAACTGTGGGACCAACAAAAGGCCTTCTGTGTTTTTAATCTTTGGAAAGATATGGCTGTTTTGATATTGGTTCTGTACTTCTCACATCTTTCTCAAGATCTCTATTAAAATTTGGAAATAGGGTTTCATTGGGACAATATAATCTATGTGTAATTCTTCTGCAGGAATATGAGCAATTTTCAGTTTTATTTTTGCATCCAGCACACTTCTGGTCAATTCCTGCAGCCAGATTTGACTAGCATGCATGCCAATCCAGTTAGCAATTAATACTTTGGTGACCATAATAATAAACATCAACAATAGCAAAACAGGGTACATGGCAGGCAAGATATAGAGATAGAGGATGAAACATGGACTACAAAGTGAGGGAAAGAGACAAACAAGTTAGTATTCTCAGAACTCACAAAACCCTGGGAAATAATAGAGTGGTTAATTAGCATAGCCAGTCTGAGAAACCAAAATAGCCTTGGTTACCCTAGCTTTAAATTGTTGTAATAGCAGCAGAATAGGGATGGAAAATAGTTGTTCTCTTCTCTATTCTGCACTATAAAGGTAATAATTTGGAATATAGGAGTGATAAATTCTGCTCACCTTGAGCTTAGTTCAGCTATCCATGAGCTTGTTTTTACCCATTCTCTTGTAAGATATTCTCACTTAGTTTGCTCTTGCCTACTTTATTTTTTTCTGCTATTTGCAAATGTTTAGTCATTTAAATGCAGTGGACTTTTTTTTTAAAACATGGTCAATCATCCAACTAATAAACAATTCTACAGTATATTTGTCCCAGGAACAATCAAAATCAATACAATACTTAATAGAAACTTGGATAAATATGTTGCTGTGAATCCTACTGCCATAATGGATGAGGAAGAAAAACAATAAAAACAGCAGGTCAGACACTGGTCTCTTAAAGTGGTTTTGTAACACAGAAAAAGCTAAAACAAATATTCAGCTGGGACCTTTTTCCCATTAGGTCCTTCAAGACAAGTAGCTAAAAGTCAATCAGGTATCACTTGATAATATAGTTTAAATGAATATCCACCATTGTTTTACTCTTGAGAAGAAAGCCACAGATTTTTCTGGGGCCAATAACTCTTAGTTCTTTTCTTTCCCACTTTTCTTTCCCACTCACGGTCTCAATTTTTAAAAATCCCATCAAATATTCTATTGTGCAAGTTACCTTTTTTGTATTTATTTAACACCACAAAGTAATCTCGGCAACTGTGAGAAATGGAAAAAGGGGAAACCACAGAAATAGCAGGCTGAATTCATTGTTTCCTTGTATTTCGTAAGAGTATATAGTACTGTATTTTGAACAATGATGATAAAGAAAAGAAAGACTATTTAATCTCCCTCCCTCCCTCCTTCCTTCCATGATTGGATGTCTTTGTCTTTATTGGGAAAGTCCAATTTATCATATGCCCCTTGGAATACTTTCCCAGAGATCACAGATTTGCACCCTTAAACTCTCCAACCACTAGTGTAATCCCTGAATTCTCAAAATAAAGTTAATTCAATTTTAAAGATGACCTTTTCCTGAAAAGCAGCCTTTGTCTTCTATCCATAAAGCATCTATGCATGACCCAAGCTGTGCTTGTTTACTTTCAATGGGTGGTTTCAAATTGTTTAGACTAAGTGGAAATGCTTTAGTATCTTGAACAAAGGACTGCTTGGCAAATGTATAAAGTAGATGTCCAACTGAATATAATTCTGCAGATTCCTAAAGAACATTCCGTCATCGTCATACTCACATTTTCTCTAAAGATAAAGGCCAAGATTGCAGCCGAGAGTTCTGCCAGGAAGATTAGCAAAATAAACATGAAGAACTGAAAGAGGAAAAAAAGAAAAAGAAATGTACATTACCGTTTATCTACAGTGAACATCTGCCTCAATATTTAATAAGATAATAGTAAGAATAGGTCAAACTGATTAAAGCACATTTAGAAATTGACAGCTAGAGTGGAAATTTGCCAAATATTTAGCTTAAGAAAATAACTAGAAAATGTCAAATCCCCAGAATTAGGGGATTGTTGGATGCACTCTTAAAGCTGCTGAGTATCTGGGATATATGCTATTTTTTACTTGGCATGTATATTTCATTGTTAATAACTGATTATTCCACTGCCATTATGACCAATCACTTGGATTTATGAAGTTCATACACAACAATACTTCTAGGCCATCTGACAACTCTTCAGCTAATCTGCATCACATACAATTACAGGTAGTCCTCAACTTACAACAGTTCATTTAGTGACCATTCAAAGTTACAACAACAATGAAAAAAATGACTTATGATCATTTTTCAGTTACCTTTGCAGCATCTCCACAATCATGTGATCAAATTTCAGATGCTTGACAACTGGTTTATACTTATGACCACTGCTGTGTCCCAAGGTCATGTAATCACCTTATGCGACCTTCTGACAAGCAAAGTCAGTAGAGAAACCAGGTTCACTTAACAGCTGGATTAGTAATTTATCCATTGCAGTGATTGACTTAACTACAGTGGCCAGAAAGATTGTGATATGGGGCAAATCTCACTGAACAAATGTCTCATTTAACAATATAAAATCTGGGCTCAATTGTGGTCATAAGTTAACTACCTGTATTTGATAAACAGGTACCAGCCTTTTGTAAGTATCTAATGCCATCTGGGATTGCAACACCCAAAATTCTGCAGCCAATCCAGCTTTCAGAGTACTATATCTCCACTACTTTAAGAGTCATATTAAAGATATGAGGCTTTAATTGTTTGACTCATTACAACAGCAATATCACTTTTTTTCAGGCTCAAAAAGAAACCTGGGAAAAATAAATATAAAAAAGAGAACTGGCATTAAAATGGTAAAAGAAACTGAGAAGGGAATCCCAACTACCAATGAAATTTTTCTATGGTCCAAAGTCTATCAGAAATGGGCTCCTTTTCCAAGAACACTGTGAAAAAAAATCTACAAAAAATATGCTAAAATTTAAGTTGCTGCATGCCACTCATGGGCGTTCTTTTTGCTGCTAGAACTAAAATTAAAATTAAATACCAGGCCACTCTATTTTGTACATGGCATGGAAGGGGAACATCTCCCACCTCACAAAAGGCTTCAAAATGGCTTAGGTAAGAAATGGCAAGCATTTTTTTAGGTGGCATCTTTGTTTAATTTCTGTATGACAAATGAGAGAGCAGGGTTATAGAAATCAGAGGTGTCAATTGGAAGAGTCATATTAAATACATTTATAACGCATGGTGGTTTTGCAAGGTTCAAGTGCTGGTAATGTCCTATAAAGCTGTAGATGGTATGGGGACAGGTTATTTGGGTGAACCACTTCTCCTTCGTTTCATCTACCTGTACCATCAGGACTGGCAGGAGAGCATGTTACGAGTTCTTCTACTAAGGAATGTCATCTGATAGCATTCAGGAGAAAAGCCTTTTCTGCCACAGAATCTTCCTTTTGGAGCATCATTCCCCCCAAGGTTAAACTGCTCATGTCCTTGCTGGCCTTTCAGAAGGATCTGAAGACAAGATCTTATCATTGTGGTTGAGGATCCAATGATGGTACGAAGCCTGTTAGCTGGTTGTATTGTCACTTTATGGATTGTACACACAGATTTAAATTTTAATACTTTTGTTTTTTAAAAAATAGTTTTTCCGTTTTGGTTGTTTATTTATAACTACTCTTTGTTTTTGTTTCTAAGTCTGTGAACCATTGAGAGTCACATGTATGAGGCAGGAAGCTACATAAATGGAACAAACAAACAGACAAACATCTAAAAAGGGTAAAAAGTGAGGTACAATGGCACAATTTTGTTGTTTTGAAAGCTTCAGCTCTTGCAGATACATCAGAGGTCCCCAAACTTGGCAACTTTAAGATTTGTGGACTTCAATTCCCAGAATTCCTCAGTCAGCTGGCTGAAGAATTCTGGGAGCTGAAGTCCACAAGTCTTAAAAGTTGCCAAGTTTGGGGACCTCTCCTGAATGTATTTGTCTGAAATACATAGCAGGCTTCATTCCCCATGGAAGATTAGAAAAAAAGAATTACAGGAACTTTCCTTTACATGCCAAAATCAGTTAACAAATTTTTAAAGGTCCTCATATAATAACATGCCTTTAACTTTGTTCAAAAATTAAGACTGGGAATTTGCCATGACCATCAATCAGAATCTGAATATTTGGATTTAATCCTCAGAGGAATTAAACAGGCTTCAAAGTCCTCTGATTGGGTATGTATGTATGTATGTATGTATGTATGTATGTATTTATTTATTTATTTAAACATTCAATTAATAAATCAAATTGCTGATCTGGAATCCAAGATAACAATTGTGGACAAGGTATCTGTCACCTTCTGATCCATTGCATGTTTAAGAAATTGTTGCCACATTTTTATGGTTAATTGTGGATGTTCTGTCATCCAACTTTTGATATACATATTTTCTGTCACCCATTTTTTTTGTCTAGTTATTTATGTAATTTTTTAGATGCATATTCATGTATATGAAAAGTAAAACTGCCTTAAATATGAGGTGGAGCAAATAGCATTAATTGTTTTTTTATTTCTTTGTTGCAGATAGAATAAATTGGATTTGTTTTTGAAGAGCACACTAGATTGGCATTTACTGATGAAATTATTTTGTAAATTTGCAATATTCATAGATACAGCACTGCATTATCAAAGGGTTTAAAATATCATTAGGTTATTCCATGAACGAACTATTTTTTTTCTCAGGAACCCTTGCAATTTATTTATTTTTAAACAAGTCCAACTGCTAGGCAAGCTTTAGGGGCTATGAAGTACAAGTTATATTTCATTCAACTGAACTGCAACATTTTTTTTTATAAAAACAGAACATGAGAAATAATCTCCACAGAGAAAGAAATTTAAGAACTTCCCTGGGGATGCATGTTTCTCTCATCTCTTAGCTATGCTGTACACTTTCCTTGAATTTATACTTGACTTGAAAGCTTCAGGCATTTATTATGTATCACTGAGAAATCTCTCCTGGGAAGCCTCTGATTCATCTATATTTGAAAACTTTGTAGGAGGACGTGGATTTTAATTAGTCCCTGAAAATAACACCTTTCCCCTAATTAAGATATAGATAACAACCATTCAATACACACCCTCTGCCAAGTCATTTTTTTTTCATGGCCTCCACACTTAATCATTTCCCAACATCAGTTCTTTGTTACAATACCATTTTTCCCCCTGGAAGAAAATGCTATTTTGCACACTCTTGACAAATACTGATATATAGCACTTTTCCCACCCTGCATATTTAAGATGAAATTAGGCATGAATAGCCAAATGAATGAAAAATTCAGTTTTTGCAGGAATACTCAACTTTTTGGGTGGTGAGAGCATGCAATTCATGTAGTATAAAATATCACGGTATCCTGTATTTGCCAAATTGTTGGTGTGTGTGTGTGTGTGTGTGTGTTTGTGTGTGTATTTGTTGTGTCAACAAAATACAAATACAGAAGTAAACTGAGACACTGAGAGGCAAGTTAACTACATAAACCAAGCAATGGAGCTAACATGCTTAGCCCATACAATTAGTTTCAACAGGCCTGCCATGTTGTGTCCTAGCTCCATCTTGTTAAGTGAGTTTTGTCCCATTTTATGACCTTTCTTGCTACAGTTGTTAAGTGAATCATTGCAGGTGATAAGTTAGTAACCCGGTTGTTAAGTAAATCGGCCTTCCCCATTGACTTTGCTTGTCAGCAGGTCACAAAAAGGTGATCACATGACCTTGAGACCCAAAACCCATCATAAATATGAACCAGTTGCCAAATCTGGACCACTTTCAGACTGAGCCACAAGAAAATACAATATGGAAACTGGTGAAATGCTGGCAAAATCTTTGTGAATGCTATCTAATGCTCCATAGATTTGTCTCTGCAGAAAGTGAACAAATCAAAATTAAAATAAAGAGAAAAAAATAATACATCTTCATGTTGGAATAGATGTAGCACAATTTGACACTTTTTTTCTTGGATTTTCTTGGAACGTGTCAAGGCTCTACTTATTAACTATGACTGTGAAGCTCAGATCTTCTTGATCAAGCTGGTTGACATGTGGATGCATCCAACCCCTCACAAAGATTGAATCTGTAGATCTTTGTGAGTTAAGCAATATTGGAAGTCTGGGGCATAATTATGGCCTTTTGAGAGTTTTTCTTCCTCAAAACTCTAAGTTGGCAAAGCCTCTCTTTATTCTTTAGCTATAGAGCTGATGATAAAACACAAGTTTTATTCCACGAAAAATAATACTGATGTCAGGTTACAAATTAGGATGAATGAATAAAGGTGGAAATGAGAATACAATAGGCCATGAGTGTCAAACTCGCCACATCACATTGTCATCATGTGATGTTTTGCAATATTTTCCCCATTTGTGGAGATGGGGTTGCCAGCGCGTGATGCATTCGGCCCATGGGCGACCAGTTTAACACCTCTGCAATAGGCTATAGATAAGATGTTGTGTCCTGAGCTTTTGTGAAAGTTCTTGTTCAGGTATTACAGGAAACTACCGACTCATGTTTTGTGAATAATCTTCCACTCCTTTCCTTTCCATTTGGGGAGCTAATAATAAATACACTTACTTTTTTTATCACAGTTTAACTGTTCTTTTAACTGTTTTAAAAGAAAGTAACTCTACAAATTATTCAAAGAATTTTGATTATTCCATGAATTTAAAATATAATGCATGGCATTAAATAATTAAAATGCATGATATTAAAATAATTTTACAGAAACTATAGTTTTCATGACATCTGTTTAAATTGTGACTTAACAATCCTGATTTATTTTGAACCAAGTTTCAGAAATATTCCACATGGCAACATATACTTTTCCGTTTATATTCCTTTTTGCATATGTAATTTATATTATTTTCCTTTGGGGTGAAAAAACCTTAAAGTTAAATGGTGTAAGGGGAGTAACAAAAAAAGAGTCCTTCTCTGAGGGAGATGAGTGGTTAAAAAATGTGAAATTTAAAATAAAATAAATTGTAGTGATTTATAACTTTATTTTCTGGACTTAGGTTAAAATAATACAAGTAGGTACACTGGGAAAAGTAATCAACTGAGTTGTACTTACAAAAAGAAGAAGACATTTGTTCTCACGGATTGCTCCACAGCAACCAAGGAATCCCAGCAAGAAGAGCATAGCTCCCATAGCCACCATGATATATGCTCCAGTAAAGAGCAAAGGGTTAGTAGCCACAATCTCTCGAAATCCTGTGGGATCAACTATGACCCAGATTCCAACTCCCAGGAGACAGGAACCACCCAGCTGTCATAAAAAGGGAAGATTCAGATTAAACCTATTTTCTTGGACAGGTTCTGTATAAAGCATAATTCAACTTAAAAGTTTAATTGTAATTGTTGCAATGCAGGCCAGATCCTTATGGTACAATTTATTATGTTAAAAGAATAGAACATAATAAATTCCCCACATCTCAGCTGGATGACTGAAAGATAGCAAGTTTTTTTTTCTGGATTACTTCATTAACATCTAATGGTTAACATCTAATTTGTTAACATGTAATGGCCATCAAATTTTGGTAGACCCAAACTTATCTGAAAAGGCATTTTCCAAAAATTTTAAGAATACATTTCATTTTTAAATTGATTAATATTGTGATTATTTAAAACTGAAAGCAGCTCCCTTTTAATAATTCCAGTTATTCATTATACTTATTTATTACAAAATCTTATTTCATAGTTTCTTTAATCTGACACCATCATTTCAAAGGAAAGGAAATACACGCAAACATTCAAGAAAGAAATTAGTATCATAATCTTAATATGGTCATTCCTCATCTTTGCAAAACTTTTCATTGCAGAATTTTAAAAAAACTTGGTAGGACTGCTAGATGTCTCTTAATTGTATAATTGTTCCTTATTCTATGGCTAGGTTTAAACATTAAAATAAGCTATCATTTTATTTAACTATGGTTTGTTCAATAAATCACAAAATGGATGGAAAACATCGATTGCTTACAAGCAATCATTGCTGGATTCACTAGAGCAACTAAGAGAATCAAACAAGTTGCATTAAGGATTAGCATGATGCAATGATGTATGAATCCAGCTTATATTAAACTTCAACAGATTTCAGTGGGATCATTTTTTCTTAAATACTTCAGCTACAATGAATTATCTGCATACACAGGTGATATATATTATCTTCAGCTGGCTTTTTCGGGAACAAAGATACTGTCAGAAGAAACTGAACTCAAGAGCTACTGTATTTCATGCCAAGAGTTCTGGTGACAAGTGAAGGCAGTTGTTCTTGAACAACATGTTAATGAACATGCCAATGTTGCTATTCAGGTTTGTACTGCCTGTCACAGTTGGTTTACATAGTTTGTTATAAAATATGAATATAAGAAATCAGCAAACATTAACTTGTTCACTGAAGGTTGCTCATCTGGTTTTGTTCCTGATGCAGGACTAAAACTAGTCTCCTGGTTTCTAGCCAGTTGTCTTAATCAACATACTAAACTAGTTCTTTGCCTGCCTACCTACCAAACTACCTACTCAGGCTTAAAATCCAAAGTGGTTTACATTTCCCACTTTCAAGTTTATAAGACAAAAGAAAAAATGGTATAGCAAGATAAGCATTAACAATTAGAAACAAAATAATGAAAATATTGGCATCCAGAGAACCCTGAAACTCCAGAATACAATCTATAAATGGAGGCTTCCCACTCATATCAGTCTCACTCCCAGAGCTCTCTTAAAATGTCAAGTTTTAATGTGTTTTATGAGGCTCAGTAATAGAAGTTGAGCAAAAAGACACTAAGAAATTATACAACCATGTTCCATGCCTTCATAAAATTGTAAGTTGCCAAGATACCCAAATGACTGGATACACTTAACATCAGTTCTAAAATTGCAGTATCTCAGAGCTACAGTCCATCCACAGGCCTCATGAACCACCCACCCACTCAAGGGCAGCCTCTGCCTCTTCAGTAATTTCAAACTTCGAAGTGTTGTAAAATGTTCTGGCTGCTTCTGATAAAAAGCAAATTGCTTGTTTTAAATGTTGCTACCTATGAAATTTAAGGGGGCACCATAGTACGTCTACCAAAGTTATAACCAAAGTTATAACAACCAGACATATGAAAAAGATCACATGACAAATCAAAGAAAACTTACAAATATGAAGAAATTGAAGACAAACATCAGATATTTCATACAGCTCAAACAATCCCCCTCCATGATTATGCAGGCTACACAGTCCAATTGATTCTGAAAAACAAGGATAGCTCTTTATAACTCTTTCATTTCATAGATGCAGTTCCCACCTACTCCTTAAAGCCCTGTGGAATTCATTATAGAGAGAGAATGGTTCACATTTGAATGAGGTAGAATACACCAGGTTAATAGGTAATAATGAACATCTACAGTTCCCAACCTGTATTCTCCCTGATGCAACAGGATTGGAAGGAAAAGTTAATGAGAAAGTGCAATTTGCCATCTTGTTTAAAACATAACAACCAAAGTTGCCTCCTTTTGTGAATTAGCCTTGTGACCTCACTCTACAGCTCCTGACACCCTAATGCATATATAATAAATGAGCACCCTAGTGTATGTATAATGAACACGTCTGGTGTATATATAATTTTAGAAAAACACCTGGAATTGTTCAAATAAGATAGGCAAGTGAATCTAAGGCATTGCCAGCAGTCTTTATAAATTCTCCTCATTGAAATGTTACAGCTACAATTAATGGTCCAAAAGTTAGATATAGATTAAAAAAAACAACCACCAGGTGCAATGATCAAGTCTAAAAGGCAGGTTTCCAAAACTTCATTTCTTCTAAACCCCTTAAGATGAAAAAAGGTAGCTAGGACATATGACAAAAGAACAATTGATGCCTAGACTCTTGATGCCTACAAGTGGGACTTTGAGGATATTTTCCCAACTATACCCCTCCTTGCTTTCTTTGGGATGGTGGATGCGTTCAAGTCAGTACTGATTTCTGGTGACTAGTTGGAGAAGTCTCTGGTTTTCTTAGCAAAAGTTTGGAAGTGTTCTCCATTGACTTCTTCCTGGGGCTGAGAATGTACCAGCTGGCTCTGCATTTAAGCTAGAACAAGAATTCACAGTCTCCTCTGAACCTTAAATTGGTTTTACTCTGGTCCTTAAATACAACAACTACCTGATTCTCTCTATTCCTATAATTATACCATACAAAGCTATAGGAATCATGACTGAAGATTCTTGTGTAAAGAAGTACAGACATACAAATATACATTTCCATTGTGATATTCCCTAACAGAGAAAGAACAAAAAAATATGATTGGGGCAGGAAGCATTAGAAAGCTGGGATGTTAACCAACACATGTTAAATACAATAACCTATAACCCCAAATATTGTGTGTTTGTTTAAAAAAATGCTCACTGCACTGAAGAGTGGTTTACCACCTTCCTTCTAATGCCAGAATTCTACTTTAAAACGACATTTGGATGTTTTAAACCATAAACACAGAAATTATCTATGGGATTGCAGATACCAGGAAATAAATCCTTCTCCACTGTTATCATTGTTTTTTCCTACTCAAAAGAATTTGGAATTGCTGTATTCTAATACCATAGCTCTTTCTGGTGTGACCATGGAAACTGATCTGCTGTACTTAAGCTTTGCGTGAGTCCCTAAGCAAGCCAAAATGCTCCCTCTGAAAGAAAAGGTATGATGGTGATAGCCAGAGGCAGATACATAACCCAGTTCCACCAATCACACTGTCTGCCCATATGAAAAAGACAGTGAGCAGGTCAACTGAATGCCCAGAAAACGGGAAGGAAAACAGCAGGGAGTCCAAATGCAAGCTGATTCTAAATGTTTGGTTACTCTCTGCACAAAGCAAAGAAACAGAGCTGATTATCTCTCCTCTGCCTCAGAGAATTTTCATATTGTATTCCTAGGTGCCGTACGAAAATCTTCCCCAAGTGGGAATGAAGGAGAAAAAAGACCTTGGTAAATATTCAAAGGTCATTTTTATGGAAGTCAGAGGGTGCCAGAAAAATTTCTTCTTTATATATGCGATCATTGTTAAAGGAAGAAAAGAATGGGATGCAGACAGATGTCGCTAAATTCTTTCACACTCACAGGTTTTGAAAGGGAGGTTTGCGCTCTCAGGTGATAAGTTCTCAAGGAGTAGTGAGCATTTTTAACAATAATGACTGTAAAACATATTTACAGTTAAAACCTTAACGTTTTCTTTAAGCGGATAATATTTTCTTTTATAAATGTGGTGAAATGCCAGCTGTGAAACTGGGCTGGCTGCATTTTTTTTTTCATTAAAAATTCCTTTTGATATTTTAAAAAACCCTCAAGACCTGATTATGCTTCCAGGCCTGGAGCTAACAAAGAACCCAGAAACTTGTCTCAATGTGTTCATTACTGAGGGAAGCATTATAATCCTTCCTTCACATATGGTTAGTATTTTTATAATAATTATTAATGCGATGTTTTAGATTTTAATTTGTTTTTATATTGGCTCTTTAAGCTCTCGTGTGCTATCAGTCACCTTCGGTGAGATGGGCAGCTATATAAATTTGATTGTAAATAAATAAAAAATATTTTTATTTGGAGGCTTTTCTTGTTCAGTCATTATGTTCATTCAATTTAGAGGACATTCAACTCCACAGGCCTCTCTGGTTTACAGTGTTAAAAACAAGCAAACAATAAAATAAAGATCATTTGTGCCTGCAGGAATGTTTTCTTTAATCAAATAAAATTATATATGGGCTCAGAATCACCCTTCCCAAGGCCCAAGGGAGCAGCCATGTTTTCAATGCCATTTTGAACACCAGCCTGGGAGCTATATTGATTTTTTTCACAGCAAGGCATTCTCCCTAGGTCTCAAAACAAATTCTTCCTATAGAGCTTATAAGAATATCTTATTTATGTTTGTGAGATACAGTGCATTTTTTCCCATTAATCTACACCATATTTTACTGTATTTTTTAATCACATTGATTGACTGATCATGTATTCAAGCTGGTGTCAATTCTTAGCAATCACATAGCTAAACCTTCTTCAGCATAATTTGTCCCCAATATTCAGGTCATCCAATGACATACCACCTCCGGAATTTAGTTTATTCACTTTGTTGCTGGCCACTCAATTTATTTATTAAATTTATATGCTGCCCATCTCATTATCAAACAATTCTCTTCTTCGTTCTTTCCATGTTTCTCAGCATTATGGTTTTCTCAAGTGATCTGTGTCTCTGCATAAGGTGCATATGGTGATTTGAGCCTGGTTCTTTGTATTTCAAGTGAGAATTGTGGATGGATTTTCTTCATAATTTACTTCAGGATTTTTTTTCTTTTTGGCTAAATCATATTCTCTAATGACACAACTCAGCAATACAGTCTCTTTATTGATAATAATCAAGCATAGACACAAAGATTGACCCATAAACATTTTAAAAAAGAATATAATGATTATTAGAAGTTAGTACAGATTTATAAAACATCTTGCCAGTATTTTTAATCAATAGCTTCCTTCTATATATTAAAGTATATTGTAAAGACTATGGACATAATATAACTTGAGCTCAGCAAAACATTTAATACGGTATCTTATGACATTCCTGGCTTGGAAACCATATATAATATTCATCAGTAGTTCCTTATAAAACTGGAGTGATGTAACAAATAGGGTGCTACAGACTTTGGTAATGAGCTTGTACTCTTTAATATTTTCTTTAATGTTTAAATGAAGAGCTATAGTTAATACATTCAAAAATACAAAGCAAATAGGGGGCGTGCATAAGCGCACCAAAACATGCCTACCATCCCTCTCTTATTGTTTTTTTTCTTATTCGTATCCATTTCATGTATTTATAACCATGTTTATACTTATACCTGTTATCTAATAATTGTTTGACAAAATAAATAAATAAAATAAATAAATTCAAAACTGAATTGAAAGGTTACACTGAAACTAAATGAAATTTAATGGAGATAAATTCTTTATTTAGAGATGAAGAATCAAATGCAAAGGAGAGGTTGTGGAACACCTGACTTACATGAGAATAGCTTCTTGGACTTATAGTTCATTAAAAATAAATGTGAGTTGAGTGAGTATTATTAGCATCTGCTTAAAAAGTTGCTAAAAGCTGCAATTTTAAGTTGCATGTTGCATCTGTAGAAGAATAGTCTCTACTTTATAAAAAAGTGAAGGTTGTTTGGATGGCATCACAAACATTAAGTCTTAGGAACCATATTGCTAAGCACAGATTATGAGAAACTGGAATAGGTAAAACTGACACTGAGGATGGGCAGGTCACTGCAAAATTATAAGAAGCCAATGAGGGTATGATTATTATTGAGAATAAAGAACAGAGGAAGATATGATAGGACTTTTCTGGAGGGTATCACTCAGAATATCAAAAGTGCCCCTCTGTTATCCCAAACTCTAAGTTATAGGATAATGGTCTTAAGCTAGAGGAAGGCAAATTCCATTTATTAATTCTATTAATTCCTTTTTAATGCTATTAAAAAGTTTATATTTGTTAAAAAAAGATTATAACAGTGAACCAATTATCAAGAGAGGTAATGAACTCCCATTTCAACAAATGTCTTTAGATAGGTGGTTTAGCCTTTTGCAGGGTTGAATCCCTGCACTGATCAGTGGATTTGACTTGATGTCCTAAATGGCAGCTTTTACACCTCTTATAGATTCTATGCTTGTTAAAATATTGCATATATACACAGCCTTAACATCATGCTTCCACAAGATCATAGATTTTGTAAATATTTGCTTATTTACAAATTTCAGGAACAAAAATATTAAAAAATGTTTTTCTTTAAAATGCAGAGAAAAAATAATTTTAAACACTCACTTATGCAGCTCTTGGAATGTCTATGATAAATCTCTAATAGTATATATGTCCCATGTATCTTTTACTGGCCACGCTTATCCTATAAGAAAAAGATGATGTTCAATTAATGTACAAGTCAGTAAAACACAATCTTATTAGATAACCCTTATTAGATAAACCCAATGAATATACTCAGTCTAATTGCATAATTTGATGTACATTAGCAGTAATGAAAAGCTTTTAGTGCCCATCCAAACATCCAATCCCTTATAACCTGGCTCATCAACCTTTGAAGTGATTCACAAACCATGTATCTCAAACTTTATCATAAAACCATCATGGATCCACCATTAGATCCCATGCAATTTGCATACCGAGCAAACAGATCACCAGATGATGTAATTAATATGGCTCTGCGCTATATCCTACAACACCATGAATCTCCAAATTCCTTCACAAGGGTCCTCTTTATAGACTTTAGTTGAACATTCAATACCATTATTCCAAACATTCTTCTAACTAAACTAAACTAGCTAGCGGTACCTGAACACACTTGTAAGTGGGTCATAAGCTTCCTAACAGACAGGAAGCAGCAGGTGAAGCTAGGCAGAATCACCTCTGATACTTGTATAATTAGCACAGGAGGCTCTCAAGGCTGTGTGCTTTCGCCACTTCTCTTCTCCCTATACACCAATGACTGCATCTCAAACGATCCATCTGTTAAAATACTGAAGTTTGCAGATCATACAATAGTGATTGGTTTCATTCGTAGCAATGATGAATCCGCATACAGATGGGAGGTTATACAACTTGCCTCGTGGTGTGACTGGAACAATCTGGAACTGAACACACTCAAAACCGTAGAAATGGTGGTAGACTTTAGAAGAAACCCACTCATACTACCACCTCTTATAATACTAGAAAACACAGTATCAATACTAGAGACCTTTATATTTTTAGGTTCTATCATACCACAAGACCTAAAATGGACACCTAATGATGATCAAAAACATCATCAAAAAAGCACAACAAAGAATGTTCTTTCTGCGCCAACTCAAAAAATCTCAAACTGCAAGGAGCTGCTGATACAGTTCCACAGAGGAATTACTGAATCTGTCATCTGCATTTTTATAACTGTCTGTTTTGGCTGGAACCCAACAAGACAGACACAGACTTCAGAGGATAATTAGGACTGCAAAAAAAAAATCCAATTACTACCAACCTGCCTTTCCATTGAGGACCTGTATACTGCATGAGTCAAAAAGAGGCCTGTGGAAATATTTTCAGACCCTTCACATCCTGGACATAAACTGTTTCAACTCCTACCCTCAAAACGATGCTATAGAGTACTGCACACCAGAACAACTAGACACAAGAACATTTCCCCCTGAATGCCATTCACTCTGCTAAACAAATAATTCCCTCAATACTGTCAAACTATTTACTAAGTTTGCATTACTATTATTATTAATCCTCCCATCCTTCCTTTCACCCATCTCCCCCCACTTATGTCTGTAACCTTATTGCTTGTATCCTAATGATCTTTATTGACTGTTTCCTAGTATGATTTGATTACTTATTGTACCCTATGACTATTATTAAGTGTTGTACCTTATGATTCTTGACGAGTATATCTTTTCTTTTACATACACTGAGAGCATTTGCACCAAGACAAATTCCTTGTGTGTTCAATCACACTTGGCCAATAAAGAATTCAATTCAATTCAATTCAATTCAATCCTACCCTACCCTAAACTGATAACAAAGATTAAATGTTAAGTTAGTTCATCAATTCAAATAATTTTCTGGGAAGTAAACAAAGGGTCAGACATCAATTCTAATCAACTACAGAATCTTTTAGCAGCTTTGGGTGAGTTACTGTTTTTCAATTCAATATAGATTTGAAGCAAGCTACTTCCTTCAGAATAGCTGTGAGAGAAACTAATAGCAATAGCAAAAGCATTTAAGACTTATATACCGTTCAATAGGGCTATACAAAACTCTCTGGCAGTTTACAATGTCATCATATTATCCACCCAATCTGGGTGCTCATTTTTACTGACCTCAGTAGAATGAGTAGGAAGGCTGAGTCAACTTTGAGCCAATCAGCATTGAACTCATGGTTGTGGATAGAGTTAGTCTGCAATAAAGGTAGCCCTTGACTTACAGCAGTTCATTTAGTGACCGTTCAAAGTTACAATGGCACTGACAAAAGTGACTTATGACCATTTTTTACTCTTATAACCATTGCAGCATCCCTTTGGTCATGTGATCAAAATTTGGATGCTACTCACACTTATGACGATTGCAGTGTCCCGGGGTCATGTGATCCCCTTTTGCGACTTTCTGACAAGCAAAGTCAATGGGAAAACCAGATTCATAAAAACCATGTTGCTAATTTACCAGCTGCAATGATTCACTTAACAACAGTGGCAAGAAAGGTCATAACAGATAAAAAATTACTTAACAAATGTCTCAACATAAATTTCGGGTTCAATTGTGGTCATAAGTCTCATAATACTACCATAATCAAAAATGACCGTGCTGCATAGTACACAACTATATGTGCTTTGTTATTATATTTTTACCTTTATCCTACTAATTTACCATACTGCTTCCATGGTTACTAGGATTCAATAATTATATATTTATAAAACTGGAAAAAAGCAAACTATTAAGGCAGTTTGTAATCCTATCTCACTATGGCGTAAACATCCAAGTATTTATGTTCAAGATTTTTGAACATATAAACTTTGACATTCTTCTCTCCCTTAAGTGACTGAAAATGTTATTGAGTTCAAGGTTCTAAACTTATTTGAAATACTTGAGCAATTTTTTCAAGGATATAAGTAATGAAATATTCCAGGAATGGGGTTTGGAATGGTGCTTTTAACATGTTCATTAATCACCCAACTTAATTAAACACTGAATATCTGGATTTGTGGATGATTTCAATCTATTTATAGTGGTTAAAAACAAAACAAAACAAAATTGACTGTGAAGAACTCTAGAAGAATCTTTTAAAACTGAGTGAGCAATCAACCAAATCAGTAAGTGCAAAGTGAATCCACATTGTGGCAAACATTATATTCTGTTTGGATATGAAATGTCTCTAACTAACCAGAAAAAATGGTCAGGGTTTTAGTGGATAGCACAATGAAGACAATAATTATATAGCTCTAAAAAAGCAAATTTATGGTAGGGCATCTTAGAAAATTGTAATACAAATACAGAATGTGTCTGCATCTGAAATATTGTACATAGTTCTGATGCCACACTTATGGATATATAATAAAGTTTGAAAAAGCAACTACTATAATCAATGGGGTTCGAGCACCTTCATATGAAAAAATGCTATTACATTTGGGAACCTGTAGGTTGGAAAAAAGTAAGTGAGGGAGAACATTTATATTTCTATATTTATGTGTGTCAAGTTGTTCCCTCTGACTGGGAAAAAGTAAGTGAGGGAGAACATTATATGTATGTGTTTATGAAGTTGTTCTCTCTGACTGGGAGAAGTCTGCTCCTAAATACCAGCTATAGAAGAACAACAATTGGAAATGAATCTCACTGCATTTGAATATCACAAAGCCCTTGGGCTGTCCACAAAACACTGGATAAAGATTGTCCTGGGTCCTTTTGCAACTGGGTTATTCTTAAATTATTTGCTTTCAAGTAAGCTCTATTTTAAAACTATTTTTAAACACCCAAAAGTAGTGAGGATGAAAGCTTACTGAAGTAGTAAATTTGTGCACATGTAAAGCTGGAAACAAATGCCACTGATGGAAAGAAAGAAATAGCTGGGGCAACTGCACAGCTGCATGATCAGATTTAAAAAACAAACAAACACCCATAATATAGTAAAATCAAACATGGAAACATCTGCTAGTGCAGAAGTGGCAAACAGAACAGCCAGGATATTGATCATGATGTAACCATTGCAAATATTCCTACTTCTTAAAATAAAAGCAACAACAGAGGTAATGATGGTTAGCTTGTCACATTGAAAATATTGCCCTACAATGGATCTTGGATCATTTAATGATGCACTACGTTTAACATGGAAACTAACAAAAAGTTTCCTAATTAGGATATATGAGAGTTAGATGTCCATACCAACAAGCTATACGTGTTACAACACTGAAGACACTCTTTATAAATAAAATGGCATGTAGGGAGGAGAGAGAAAGAGTGAAAAATGCTTTGGCTTTAGTCTTGTATCTTTGTTGAAGGTGAAAGGACTTTTAAAGGAAATATGCACATATGTGATTTGTGTGTAGGGTTTGGGTTTTTTTGCTCATCCTATATCTTCTTCCATTTTTTTTTAGCCTGCCTGATGCACTTCCCTTGCCTTTCTGTTACAGAATTCCAGCCACTATGTTACATTTAATTGATTTAGGCTGCAATCCAATGTATTCTAACCAGAAAAACCCAACATGGTTTATTTCTAAACTTTGAGCTATTAATCTGCTTTCACTTACTGCAAATATCTTGCACCGCAAGCACAGAAGTAGCTGCCACTTTAAAGTTTACATTTTTCTGCAAAGATGTAAGGCCTTTACGTAAACCTATCATTAGGGAAATAAAGTCTGAGAGCATTCCTGCCCCTGTTGTGCAACGGCCTGCAAGTGCATATAATTATATTGCTACTAGTTCTCAGAGGCTTATGTGAAGGGAAAAGAAAGTTTGCTTTTTTGCAATTCACCCCTTTTTGAAATATTAACTCTGCTTCAGACAGAGAAGAAACTTTGAGAGGTTACCTAGAAGTAGGAAGTAGCCTACTTCTTAAAAAAGCTATCCACTGCCATAGCTGAACCCCTGAGCATAATCTTTGAAAAATCTTTCAGGATCGGCTCCTTGCCAAAACTATGGTCACAAGCCACGGTCATCCCCATCTTCAAAAAAGGGAAACCCCAGCCTAGTTGAAAATTACAATCTCTTTATGCTGCATCACCTGTAAAATCATGGAATCAATTATTAACCAATCCATCATCCTCCACTTAGAAACAAACAATCTATTCTCTAATAAACAATTTGGTTTCAGGAAAAAACTATCATATATTCTGCAACTCTTACACTGCAAAAACATATGGACTACACAACTCGATCAGGGTAAAGCAATAGACGCAATCTACATAGACTTCTGTAAAGCCTTTGATTCAGTGGTACACGACAAACTACTCCTAAAACTAAAATCTTATAGTATCTCTGGACACCGGCATAACTGGATAGAAGCATTCCTGTCAAACATACAACAAATGGTCAAATTGATCAACAAATGGTCCTATCAAATTCTGTACTTGTCAACAGTGGTGTCCCCCAAGACAGTGTTCTAGGACCAACTCTTTTTAAAGTCTACATAAATGACCTCTGTGATCATATTAAGAGAAACTGTGTTCTTTTCACTGATGATGTAAAGCTATTCAACACCACAGACAATACTGCTGTCCTTCAAAAAGACCTTGACTATGTATCAGAATGGTCAAACAAATGGCAACTTCAAATCTCAAGAAATAAATGCTCTGTCCTACATATTGGCAAAAAAAAAAAAACAGAAAATAAAATACAGGCTGAATAGTCAAGACCTTGTTGATGATCCAAACTCTGTCAAGGATCTTGGAGTACTCATCTCTAATGATCTAAGTGCTACAGCCCAATGTAACTACATATCCAAAAAGGCGTTAAGAGTTGTTAACCTAATCTTACATAGCTTTTTTTCTGGTAATATTACACTAATAACTATAGCATACCAAACATTTGCTAGACCAATACTTGAATACAGCTCATCAGTCTGGTACCCACATTACGTATCTGATATTAACATAGTTGAGAAAGTCCAGAAATATTTCACAAGAAGAGTTCTCCACTCCTCTACTCGTTGCAGAATACCTTATGCCACCAGACTCGAAATTCTAGACCTAGAAAACCTAGAACTACGGCGCCTTCGGTCCGATCTAAGTATAGTATATAAAATCATACATTGCAATGTCCTACCTGTCAATGAATACTTCAGCTTCAACCATAACAGCACAAGAGCAAACAATAGATACAAACTCAAGGTTAATCGCACGAAACCTGATTGCAGGAAATATGACGTCAGCAACAGAGTGGTCAATGTCTGGAATACTCTACCTGACTCTGGGGTTTCTTCCCCAAACCCCAAAAACTTTAACCTTAGACTGTCTGCTATTGACCTCACCCCTTTCCTAAGAGGTCTGTAGGGGGTCTGCATAAGTGCACCAACGTGCCTACCGTCCCTGTCCTATTGTTTCTTTTATTTCTTTTATTTTTCTTATATGTATCCATGTATTCATAACTATGTTTTTACTTATACCTATTATCCTGTAAGCAATTGACAAATTGACAAATACAATAAATAAAAAAATTACACTGTAAAGATCATTTGATGACACTGGATAGGATTGGTACAGTAAAGGTGATCCTTGACTTACAACAGTTAGTTCAGTGACCATTCAAAGTTACAGTGGCACTGAAAATAGTGATTTGGGACTATTTTTCATGGTTATGACTGTTGAAACATCCCCATGAACATATGATTTACTTTTGGATGCTTGGCAGCTGGTTCATATTTATGACAGTTGCAGTGTCTGGGGTCAGATGATCACCTTTTGCGACTTTCAGACAAAAAAACACAATGGGGGAACCAGATTCACTTAATATCCATGTTACTAATTTAACAACTTCAGATTCACTTAAATAGTTATAAAATGGGGCAAAACTCACTTTACAACCTTCTCACTTAACAACATAAATGTTGGTCTCAATTGTGGTCATAGGTTAAGGATTATTTATTTATTTACAAGATTTATATACCGCCCCCCTCTCCCTGCGGGACTCGGGGCGGTGTAGCCATTAAAAAATGCAATAATAACACATAATTAAAAACAATTAAAAAGATTAAATATCATGGCTGAATAATAAAAATGAGACAAAGGTTTGAAAATAAGGACTAAAACCAATTAAAACCAAATTTAAAACCCTATAAAACCCTAGGCCAGACCGGCTTGATAAAATAAATGAGTTTTCAACACGCGCCGGAAGGTCAAAAGGTCAGGGATGATCCTCATCTCTGGGGGCAATTCATTCCAGAGGAAGGGTGCCCCCAACAAGAAGGCCCGCACCCTCAGGGTCGCCAGCCATCGAGCCAGCGGCACCCCAAGGAGACTCACTCTATGGGAGCGCACTGGCTGATGGGAGATTAATGGTGGCAGTAGGCGGTCCCGTAAATACCCAGGTCCTAAGCCTGTACAATGCAATGTGGCACTCCTCCCATTCTACAAAACTCACTATACTGTTAACTAAAACTTTCTCCAGGGCTGAGGCAAGGCCTCTTCCACCACATTTGAGAGATGCAGGACAAACCTACATCTTTATCATTCAATCAGTTAAAAAGAACCATCAGCTAAATGGCTGCAAAGACTACCTGAAGTGGCTGCTTCAGCTTGTCCATTGAAATGGCTGCCACACTTTGGAATTGTCACACTTTGGTTCCTAAAGTTGAGGGTAAGTGTCCCTTCAGCTGATTTTTAAAACTGGTATTAAGCAATTCAAAAGAATTTTAAAATTATCAGTAACAAACAACTGTGCTTAATTACAACTTATTTTTCCAAGTAGAAATGCAAGATCTAAGATACATTACTAAGCTCAGGGCCAGACTTCTGAAACAATTAATCTCATCAGCATCCTCTGTCTTCTTAAACATCATTTGACCTGCTTTTGTTTATTCAGATTCTCCTTGAAAATCAAAGTACCACCAAATTCTGTGATGATGCAAACAATAGGATTGAAAACAGATGTAATTTTCTTACCAAAATCTATTTACTGAATACCTTTCAAAAATTGTCAAAACTCTGTTAGCCTTTCTTGATTACCCTATCAAAATGTGGATATTTTTGTCAAAACTATTATTCTTTGAATTATAGTCAACAGAGGTGAGGTCATTTAAAATAAACAAATAAATAAAAGTGTTCCCAACTGATGCTTTGTCTTGGGAGTTATGGAACTGCCAATTTAATTTGAATTGACATAGACTGTGAGGTATGTCTCACTAAATATTTTGTTCCTCAGCCATTTATAAGCCTTCCCTTACATTGCTGAGGCAATCAAAAACCTGTCTTTATTTGTTATTTATTCCCACAGCAGTGATTAGACAACATAATAAATGGTTAATACTGAAGTTTCAATGACATTCCCCTTCAGTCTATGTTTCTAATCCAGCTTTAAATCAAATTTTTTGTTATTCATCAGAAAATCTAGAATTCTTTCTCACTGATCAAAACCACCATAATTGATTGTTGAGAAAAAAATTATTAATTGGATGCAGGTCAAGTCTTGATGAAAAGAACTCAAGAACTGGATGATGAAGGACTTTTCACATTCAAAATATTTATTATCAGTCCATGCTTATTCCCAACTCCTCTTATATCTGTTACAACAAACATAAAAAATCCAAACCTATGGAGCAACCAATTATTGCTGAATTTTAGGAATGAAATGCAACCCAGACAGGTTAACAAGATCTTTTGGAGGAAGAAAATATCTCTTCTGTATATCTCTTCAAAATGACTTTGGTGCTAGCTTCACACAGTACACTTAACCAAATAACATTAAAGACTCATCCACATGTTCTTCTTACTCCAGCATGATGATTACTCGCTACATGTTCTTGACCAGATTACAACCCACTCCAGCCCATCATGAAGATAACTTCTACCTATTGCTCCATGTCAGAAGAAATGTTTTCTGATCTCTGCCACCACAGCGGTCTGGGGGTTTATCAACTGCCTTTCAATTCTGATAGGCAAATGCCTCCAGAACTGGTTTGGAGAAAACTCAGCAGCACTTTTTCATACAGCTGTGAATAAAAATAGGACTGCCAACATGCTTGCCAATGTCCAATGATGGATATGGCATAAGAAAAAGAAGAAGAAATGCCTCCACTCCAAATAGCTATTGTGTGCTCAGTGGAAGTGCTTATTGGTTTTGCTGCCTTCCATAGCCATTTTATTCTGGGCTATCGAGTTGAAGGATACCAGAGATCAGTGAAATGCTTTACCTTTTAAAAACAAAACAAAAACAAGTTCAGTAGTGGACCACAGAAAATTTAGACTGTTGTTTTGTTTTGAGACGGAGCAGTGAAACCTGGAGCTTTTTGCTTTTCCTTTTTAATGATATGAAACTGACAAAGAGTTATCTATCAGGGACAAAAGATGCAAAAAAAAAAAAATGTAACATTATAGTGTCCTCTCTTTTTCTCCTGCCAATCAACATGCCTGGCAGAAGGATGTCAATTAGAACAGGGAGTTTATTGATGGAGACCTTCAAAGTCTTCAAATACTAAATCCAAGGGTGAAAAAAAGCAAATTCTGGATGCTTTCCCAGCATTGGTAGGAAACAGAGAAATCCACCAATTGTGGGGTATGGTAACCACTATCTGGATGGAATTTTTGGCTAGTATTATTACAAAGCTGAAGAATTATTAACATCTGTAAAATGTCATAAATCAACTTAATTTTCATACTGTTTCAGCCTAGGAGGCAAGCAGATTGAAGTTGATACATGGAAGAGCCCTTAATATAAAATGCTAAGCATGATTATTTTCTTTGTGGATGAATAAGTTGTGGGCCCCAAGTCTATTTTGTCAGTTTATCATTTTTTCCCGGTTGAATAGTATAGTATGAATACCAAGTTGAATTAGGAGGCACTATTTTATTGATAACAATAATTTCCGCTTAAGCTGTGGCATGTTATATGATCGAACTCTCATGGAAGGAGAATATGGAAGATGGGTTGTTTTGAACCAAGTCAGAATAGTGGGAGAAAGAGTTCTTTTAACAGATGAAAAACGATGGAGAGGGACTGGTGATTGCATTGGTCCCATATAACACTCTGAGAACTGTGGGCAAAGTGGACAAAGCTGGCAGTCAGAGCACTGGCACAGAAATATGAACAAAAACAGGTTTTGTTCTGAAAGAAGATTTGTATGCTGTAACTAACCCTGATACAGAAACATTCACTGCAAGAAACGAGAGCAGGCAAAGTTTATTTTTTCTCTCCTGAAATGTTGCTCTGCTAGATATAGCAACAATTCAGATATAGGGCACATCATCACTGTTTGCATGTTCTTAGCAGAAAGAAAGAACAAACCAAGCTTGCAGAATGTTGATGGGAGAAAAAAAAAGGGCCTTTAATTTCTTTGATCCCCACAACCTTAATCATGTTTGCTCGCTTTCATGTCGCAAACACTGAGGTGCTTTCAGGTTGAAAAAGATTAGCTGGTGACATCACCATTGCCAGGGGGATGCTTGGTTGGGAGCTCCTTTCATGTCCCTGTTAATTTGTTCACCAAAGTGGTACCTATCTATCTACTCATGATTACTTGCTTTCAATCTAAAAGTTGGCAGAAGCTGGAGCGAATGACAGGAGCTTATTCTGTCATGCAACAGCACTCACTCTTGAATGCAGGCTTGCTGATTATCAACCCAGCAACCTAAATGAGCCAATATTTCCTGAACAATCTTAGTGAAAATAATGTTTATAAATTATTCTTCTCCTTCAAACCTCTTCCTAACAGTTGTGCTACTGAAAATCCACCAGCTTACTGGTCACTAAGGCTTCTTGGATCATAAGCATGCAATGGGAGGTGTATTTAGAAGTGCAGGCAAGAAAATAGGGAACTCAAAGAGGCAAAATTGGAAATAATGGGCAGCCCTTGCACATTACACTCAAAACATTGGATGCAATCCACTGAACCACTAAATACCCACTTTGTCAATGAGTAAAATTCCTGCCTCCTTGCTAGCCCTAGTGCCCATAATTTTTTCTCTAATTTCCAAATGTATTCACTATATTAGATAAATGTATTTGTTTTATACTATTTTATATTGGTTGTCATAGTTGGGAACTTCAGTTCATTTTATCATAAACTCAATATTTTTATATTTTACTTTATTTTATATTTCATTTTATGTTAATATATTTTATTACGTGCTTTTGTGTCAGTTTTTGATTCTTGGCAAGAATTTAGTTTTCTTGGCAAGAATTCAGAAGTGGCTTATCATTGTCTGCTTCTTAGGATTGAAAGAGAGTGACTGCTTGAAAGTCACCCAGCTGGCTTCATGCCTAAGTTAGGGCTAGAACTCACAGTCTCCTGGTTTCCAGCCTGGTGCCTTAACCACAACCTATATTAGTTTTATTTAAATGCTAGCCTCTAAATATAACATTTAAATAATAGACTTAAACATCTATTTTTAAGTAATTTGCCCTCTAAGGTGGCTAACACTTTAAATAAATAACTTGTATTAACTGAAACTTGGTTATAAAACAGCCCATTAAGCAGGGTTGGGATTCAATTTTTTTAACAACCGGTTCTGTGGGCGTGGCTTAGTTGGTGGGCACGACTTGGTGGTCATGTGACTGGCTGGGTGTGGCCAACTCAACATCACTCACATTGAGGCACGCATCTCCTCGCCTGGCCTCTCATGATTGTGGGGATGCTGCAACAGTCGTAAGTGTGAAAAATGGTCATAAGTCACTTTATTCAGTGCCATTGTAACTTTGAATGGTCACTCCACACAAGTAAAGTACCAGCAAAGGAGGGGAAAAAACTCCAGAGACATTCCAGAAACAGGAATTCTAGTCCTGCCAAGAATGTAATAAGGGTTAACGGAGAGGCAGTTTCTGTAAGCAACACCAGAATGTTTCCTTCCTGCCTTCCTTACAGGATTAGGCCAGTTATTTCTTCTAATAACCGGTTCTCCGAACTGCTTAGAATGTTAACAACTGGTTCTAGCGAATAGGTGCGAACCGGTAGAATCCCACCCCCGTCATTAAGCATGAATTTTATGCTGTTTAGATCAAGATGTCACCACCATGGAAAGACTACTTTACTGCATCTAAATTTAAATAGTTTCAAAAGTGAATGGTGTGAATACAATCAGCTACCACATAGCACAAAACTATCTCTTATTAGCTTAAAACTTCAACTGCTGAGCTCTGATTGCATTTACTATTATGCATTTATTACTATAGAATGTCAAATTCTATAAAATTTAGACTAAACAGATTTGAAGTGAAGGACGAGAATTTCTAATCTCCTTGTGATGAATTCAGAATGTAAACACAACAGGACCGCATCCTACCGGTGATCTCCAGCAGACCAGTGCGAGCACACAGGGAAGGCCTTCTCCGGGTTCCGTCGGCTACCATGTGCCGCCTGGCGGTCCCAAGGGGTAGGGCCTTCTCTGTGGCGGCCCCTGCCCTCTGGAATACTCTGCCACCGGAACTGCGTACCGGCATGGACCTGAGGTCCTTCAGGCGCGCGCTGAAGACCTGGCTTTTTGAGCAGGCCGGCCTGGGCTGAGAGAGGGTTTTAATGTGTCTCCATTAATTTTAATTAGGGGGTTTTAAGGGGGTGGGGTGGGCTTTTTATTCGGCCTAATCTAATTTAATCTTTTTCTTAACTTTTGTATTGTTGGGGTTTTAGATTGGCTGTACACCGCCCTGAGTCCCTAGGGAGAAGGGCGGTATAAAAGTTAAATAAATAAATAAATAAAGTTAAATAAACTCCAAAGAGCAATCAAATCTGCTTTCAAAAATATTGTTTTAGATATTCTTTCAGGTAAGCCATCCATTTAAATATGATTGCTGTGCACATTTTAATAATGATGTACTCATTTCCCCCATAATTTCCTATTTATTTATTTGGCATAGGTAAGGAGAAACATTATAAAGCTTTTCCTTTAGTTACTGAGGCATTGCTATGCCACTGCTTTGCTCTGTAGGCATTCCTGAACAAAAAGAGCACATTTTCTACTGGGTCAACAATACCATCAAATGCATGCTGGTTGTAATTGCTGCAGACAGTTTGAAAAAGTTACTATAATTTTACCATGTGTATTTAGAGCAAAAGGATATGCCACAAGCGACAATGTACCATTGCAACCACAGGACCAGAGCCTAGGTTATCATTTCAACCCGTTTTTCCCCACATTCTTTTATTACAAAAACAAAACAAAGCAAAGCAGTAGAGGTGTGAATAGTTTGGGGTGGACAGGTATTTCATTTAAAATCTGAACCTTGAAATAACAAAATTGCAGTTTTAGGGAATAATGACCACATTGGTTTATATATTAAAACCACACAATTCTGTGTTGAATTTCAGTGGTAATTCAGCAAACTTTTATAACCTTCCTAGAGGCTATCATTGACTTAAATTAGATAAATGTAGTCCCCTTCTAAATGCTCATGGCTGTTAATTCAAAGAAGCATAATAAAGTTCTTGCAATAGATTGAATAAAAAAAGCAATAGGGGAAAACATGAAGTTAATTTCCCTTCCCCCAATAGAGGGGGCAGAGTCATTCTTCAATGAGATACAATTAAATCTCCATTATATTAACGATGAGACCACCATGACATATAACTACAGTGGAAGTTCTCAATTTACTGAGCAATGGATGCAGGAAGCTAGTGAAAAAGATCTCCCCAATAACACTGAATTATCTAATTTGAAACTAGAGCATAGATTTTGCTAAAGTCTTTGTGGAAAACACACAGTGGAGGTTTGGCCCAAAGGTGCTGTTCAAAACGCAACTGGACTTTCTTGGTTTTTTTTTCTCTTGAAAACATTTTGCTTTTCATCCAAGAGGCTTCTTCAATTCACAAAGTTCTCAGAACTGAAAAAGCTTCTTGGATGAGAAGTGAAGCGTTTTCAAGGAGAAAAAAAATCCATAAAACCTAGTTGCCTTTTGAACAACTATGACCTGGATGACTGAGAATGCCATAGACCCGTGATGGCGAACCTATGGCACGCGTGCCACAAGTGGCATGCAGAGCCATTTGTGCTGGCACGTGAGCCGCAGGCAAACTTACCTCACTGCGCATGCACGTGCCTCACTGCTGATTTTTCTGCTGGTTTCAGGCCTTTTTCAGCCTTCCAGAGGCTTGGAAAAGCCTCTGTAAGGCTTTTCAGGACGAATAGGCCCATTTCATCACTTCCTGTAAAAGTGATGAAACGGGCATATAATTGGACCTGAAAAGCCTTGCAGAGGCTTTTTCCAAGCCTCTGGGAGGCCAAAAAAGGTTTCAAACCAGCTGTGAGGTGCAATGCAGATAAGGGGGGGATTGTGTGCAGGGGGCATTGGGGAGATGTGCATTGCATTCTGGGTGCTGACACGTGAGTGCAAACGTGATAATGCGCGCACAATTTTTTGCACAGGAGCCCAAAAAGGTTAGCCACCACTGCCATAGACAGTGGAATCTTGGGTGCTTGCTGAGCTTTGTTGTTGTTTCAGATGTTTTATTACCAAACTAGATAACAACACTGAGTAATGAAACATCTTCAAGCAAACAATCAAATTCAGAAGCACTGAAGATTGCACAGTTCAATCCTGAACTACAGATATTTCCTTCTGTTGGAAACCCACAATATCAGATTCTCAAGGCCAACTGAATTTATCAGCAGACACTTTACAACAAAATCACAAGACTTTATATGTAAGTTTACCCAGTTATTGTGCAAGAATGAAATTATCCCAAAAGGTCATGGAATTTATTTGTTTGTTTCCCACTTTTATTATTATATGCTCACCACCTTGATGATGAACATATCCAACACGTATTCTTCCTCCTATTTTCCCCACAACCACCACCTTGTGGGGTGAGTTGGGCTGAGAATGTGTGACTAGTCCAAGGTCAGCGAGCTGGCATTCATGGCTAAGTTGGGACTTGAACTCACAGTTTCCTACTCTCTAGTTTGGTGCCTTAACCACTAGACCAGGGGTGTCAAACTTAAGACCTGCAGGCCAGATCCATCTCACGAGGTGCCTAAATCTGGCCTTCTCTGTGGGGGCGTCTGCCATCTGGAATGGGTTGCCTCCGGAGTTACGTATAGCCACAGACCTGGGGACCTTCAGGCGTGCCTTGAAAACCTGGCTTTTTGACCAGGGCTGATTTTAGATTTGGGTGTTTTAATTTTTATAATTTTTAAATTTTTAAATTTTTAATTTTTATATTAAATTTTAGGGTTTTAGGGAGGGGTTTTAATTATTTTCAGCCAGGACCTTTAGTTTAATTTAGTTTTAACTTTTCACATATTTATTGTTTTAATTGTATGGCTGTGCAGCACTCCGAGTCCTTCGGGAGAGGAGCGGTATATAAATAAATAAATATATTATTATTATTATTATTATTATTATTATTATTATTATTATTATGATGCCAGCTTGGAAATAACGAAGGACTGGCCTGCGATGCCTCTGGCAGTCAAAATAGGGCACAGGGGGCACATGTGGCCCCCACGGCTGTTTTCGGCTTGGATGGCCTCTTGCAGAGGCCTTCCAGGCCAAAAACAGGCCGTGCTGGGGGGAGGGGGGAGTTGGTGCTGATCCAGCCCTCAAAGAAATCCAATTTGACACCCTTGAATTAAAACCTGCTAGTCTTCAGAATAAAGTAAGCTAGTATTTTAAGGAGCAAAGATGCATTCAAACCACCACTGAGATCAGGACAAATTCCATTCCTAGGAAGGGATTGGATGCACAAATATCCATGTGGCAATACAAGTATGCATGTAGCAAAGTCCTTTTTAGAATGTTGACTGAGTAGCTTCGAAAGGGGCCACACTGCTGTGATATTTATAAATGTCTGTTGCATAGAGCAAAAAGCTCATGGCCTTTGCTTCATAATGTGTAATAGCCATGAGAACATGCTTTTTACCATTATGGAGCAAAACACAAAACGATGATTGTGAAGCTCAGAGCTTGCCAAGATTTGATCTCTGACCGTTTTTCAAAT
Source organism: Bungarus multicinctus (assembly GCA_023653725.1). Taxonomy (NCBI): domain Eukaryota; kingdom Metazoa; phylum Chordata; class Lepidosauria; order Squamata; family Elapidae; genus Bungarus; species Bungarus multicinctus. The sequence goes on along the minus strand of CM042838.1, from coordinate 96,635,883 downwards.
TTTTCAGGCAATAAAAGGGATTCTGAGATATTTTAATGACTCCGTTTGATTAATGCTTGTAGTATCAATTTTCTAGGAATGGCGGCCTACTACTACAAGGCTTCTGGAGAATACAATACTTCGGTTTTATTATGAGTGATGACAAGGTAATTCTCTATGCAGTAAAGATCAAGCACCCTGAGACATTGCCTCAGCATATTTGAGATGTAGATATAGTTGCATCATTTTCATGCATGAGAACCAAAAAAACAGATTTGCCAGCCCACACAGAGGGATAAAACTCTGATCTTGGTGGGACTTGTCTTAAGCCATGTATATAAAAACACACTCTTGTTTTATCCCTTTCTAGATGGAAGTGCTTGTATTTATATTCTTTCTTTCTTTCCTCAGCTTGGTGCTCTGCTCTCCAAAGCAAAGCATCTGTGAAGGAGGTTGGTTTGAGAGAAAGTCAAGCAGTAAACTAGAGTAGATTTGAGTTTTCCCCAATGCCAATCCATTACAACATTATAGCTCTCACATAGCAGGGATATTTATGAAGTATATGCAGTTACTATAATAGTATAAACACAGCACAAAAAATTGTTTGTTCTCTTTCTTCTTTGGAAGAGATTGTGAAGACCAGACTCCTCTCTAGAGCACTAAAAATCTCCACAGACCGTTCTCATCCTGGTCATTCATATTTCAAACCGTTACCATCAGGGAGATGCTATAGGTGTCTTAAAATGAGGGCTAATAGACTGAGAAACAGTTTCTTTTCCAAGGCAGTAATTGTCTTGAATCAAACAATGCATATGTGATTTAGCCCTATGTATATAGTGGCATTTTTAAACTATCTAACTTACTATATGTCTTAGATAGGTTTTAGACTAGGTTTTTAATTATTATTAATTATTTTAATTTTTAAATACTCTGTAGTGTGATTGTGATGTGGTGTTTGGGGCACTGTGCTGGAGTAGCTTTCAAATTTCATTGTATTTGTAGAATGCAATGACAATAAAGATATTATATTCTATTCTGTTCTGTTCTGTTCTATGATTATTCTTTCACTATACTTTAGATTTCCTCCCTGTACATCGTTGTTTGATGATAAATGTGTAACTGGTTCTGTAGTTTTAAACTTACTTTTACCAATAAAAATAACACTACTAGAATAGAGTACACATAACCTGATAGCACATGGAAATAATAGTCTTCATGTTCAGTAATAAGCAATAAAAAGTGCCATAAAGGCCATCTGAGCAAGAATAGACTAAGTGAAAGAAATAGTTCTGAGAGGACCTTTAGTGAGACAGAGGTTACAAAACCAGGATAAATCTTAATATGGACTGGGCCATTAGAAATGTAACCCTTTTCCAACTAAATTCATTTTTTCTGATCTCCCTTCCCCCACTGCTGTTTCTTGCCTTCCTCATTACCTCGGACCCCAGGCCATAAACAAAAACATTCCTTTATTGCTGAAATGAGTAAATTGACATTAGCAATTAGAGAGCAAGAAGACAAAGAGTATTATAAAATCTGGGGTTTATTTTGTCAATGGCTAGATAAGAAAATAGGGAAATAAAATATGATACAATATAAATATAATATAGTAAAGATAAGACAATGTAATATGCTATACAATGATTACAATGAAATGAATGATATTATGAACTGGGAAAATTGAGATTTGCTTGAAAAGAATGATGTAATTTACAATTAAAGTCTAATAAGGAGTTAATAATAATATAATATGCATATTTATATAATATGGATTTTAACAATGCATCTAGAAGGGAAAGACTGTTGATATTGTGCACAAAAAATATGTACCAACCGACACACTGTATAATGGAAAGATGGTTTTATGTTTTGTGTTTTTGTTTGTGTTTGTTTATTTTTGTTGTTAAAAAAAAATTGGGAAAAAACATTCCTTTGCTGCTATGCAGTTATTTGTTTCCATTATAGGTAGTCCTTGACTTACAACAGTTAGTTTAGTGACTGTTCAAAGTTACAACAGTCCTGAAAAAAATTTGATTCATGACCATTTTTCACACTTATAACTGTTGTGACATGCCCATGGTTGCATGATCCAAATTCAGGCTCTTGGCAACTGACTCATATTTATGATAATTGCAATGTGCTGGGGGAGGAGATCACTTTTCACAACTACTGACAACTGCTGACAAGCAAAGTCATTGGGGAAGCCAAATTCATGTAACAACAGTGTTACCAAATTAACAACTGTTGTTATTCACTTAAATGACTATGGCAAGAAAGGTCATAAAATGGGGCCAAACTCACTTAACAAATGTCTCACTTAGGAACAGAAATTTTGGGCTCAGTTGTGATCATAAGTCAAGGACTACCTGCATTTTAATTATTATTATATACACAAAAATATAACATCATAGCTCCCAATTCTTTAGCTGATGTTGGCGTTCAGACCCACTGAGTTCTTCTTAGGAACCTAAGCTGTCATAATGTATGAGCATGGTATTTGGGATTTCAGCAGTGTGGTCTTTTGTAAAGGACAGATGGAAATGTTGTCAATATGCAGATTTTCTAAATGTTGTCCAAGATTTTTGACCAAGTGGGCCAATTACCACTGAGACCACCACAGTCATTTTCCCCATCATCTTTCAATTCTGATTTTCAGATCGTGATGCTCCATAACCTGAATTATTAATAGCTGACAATTCTAATAATATACTTAGTGTGTTTAGTTTTGAAGAAATAAATGATTTCCATTTCTTTTTCTTTTACAAAGTCATTCTCCATCAGGATTAGCTGATTCTTCTTCCAACCCACTGAGTATTTAAATTCATGCATACATGCACCCTAATTTGCTAGTAATTATTTTAAAAGCATGCAACACTCTCCCCAGGTTTACAGCTGAATGATTGCTGTAGCAATGTTTTGATCCTCTAGGCACCTATTACATTTTTCATACATAAGTAAAGACTTATTCAAATCAATATTGATTCATGGTAATTATATGGAGATCTCCAAATAGTTTTATTGACAATGTTATGAAAGTGGCTTGCCATTGCCTTGATTGTTTAAAATTAGTGTACAGCCCACAACCTCACAGTGTTTTTTTCTTCATCCAATTATTTACCGGAACTTTTTTTTTAATGAGAAAATATGTAATTTAGGGTTGCATTGTGGACTCGTGCTCTCAGACTTTCTCACTCTATCTGATGGTTTTGAGATCAGCTCCTCCAGGGTCAGTTGGTCATCTGTACTGACTTATTGACCTAAATATTTTCTCTGAAGTCTTCTGTTTGTTTGTTTATTTATTTATTTAAATTTATATACTGCCCTTCTCCCGAAGGACTCAAGGCGGTGCACAGCCTACTAAAACCACATATATATAACAATTAAAATAGAATTAAATAAGGGCTGTAACCGAATTTAAAATCCCAACCTTAAAATTCAATACATTAAACCCCATTAAAATTAATTTAGGATCAGCCCAGGCCGGCCTGCTCAAAGAGCCAGGTCTTCAAATCACGCCTGAACACCCTCAGGTCGGTGGTCGTTCTCAACTCAGGGGGAAGCCCATTCCAGAGAGCGGGTGCCCCCACAGAGAAGGCCCTGTTCCTCGAGGTCGCCAGGCGGCACATAGAGGCCGTCGGGACCTGAAGGAGGCCCTCCCTGTGGGAGCGCACAGGTCGGTGGGTGTTTAGTGGTATCCTAAGGCATAGGATTGCCATTAGAATCCAACAGTTGGATTGATCTTCATATATTCATGTAAATTGGTATAAAGTAGAAACCAAATGAGAAAAAGAATCCTTATGCGAAAGAAATACTGTAAAAACTTGAGGGACTTTCTGTTCTCTCAAAATGGGAGAAAAAAAAGTATAACTATGATTCTATAGTTAAAATGAGAGGGCATAAATGTTAATATTACCAAAACAATCAACGCACAGTTATCCTCATATGTTTTGCTGCCTTGACAACATCACTCCATGGGGAATTTGCTCACATCACTAACCCATAACTGATGAGATCTGCCCTTAATATGCTAAACATTCCTTGGAGTCATTCAGGAGGCTGTAAAATAGCATCATGAAAAGCAGAACCATAAGATCTGCAAACAAAATGTGTGAAAGTTAACAATTATGAAGTTTTGCCTTTCAAACGTGCTATGGAGCATTTCCTTCTAACAGCAAGATGCTCATTTTTGCCTGCATATAATTATTGATAGCAGTTCATGTGTTGAAAGTCAAATTAATTGCGAAGATGAAAAGGATAACCAACATCAGTGGCTTGGCTTTTGTTGTCACCAAGAGAACAAATATCTTCTGTATGAAGCAGAAGATGCTCCCTGTTGACTAGAAATTTTATTTTACTATCCAGCTTCAAATATTTCGGTATATGACATTTTTTCCATTAATGGAAATGACTTGAAGTTAAAACTGACAATTCAATATGATAGTTAATTCTTTATTATTCTGGAAACACTTTCATAATACCTTCAGTGCTAGAGAGCTGTTACATTATCTTTCCCTGTCAGGTTTGTCACTTATAACACTAACATCACTGCCATTCTCCATCATTCATTGGAATTAAAAACTGTGATCTGAACCTAGCATGGTGAGCAACATGGTGTAAGATTCTTCTTCCAATTTAGAAGCTATCCAAATCATTATTAACAATGTTACATTTTCATGCAAACGATAGATATACTCTGTCAATGGGAGGGTAGGCTTATACATTAAAGTGCTCAATGATAAAGATAGGTGTACAAAGACAATCACTGGTGAAAACTATCCGTGTTTCCTTTTCCTATTACTCCATTCTTTCATTCCTGTGATGCCAGACATTACACTGGAAATTATAATAATAACACTATATCTTATTCCAGAATAAGTTTATGCTGCAAGGTTGCAAACCTGCATTTAATTGCCTTGAATCTCCAAAACTAAAAAATGCATGCATAGAGAAATATGGTATTTAAGATTGAAAGTGACGAAAATCATACACAGAAATGAAATTATTGTGAACTATTTCCTATTTGGATTAACTTTATAGAAACAGGGCAGCTTTACACAGAAACTGCATAAGCATAATCAGTTGTAAAATAAAAAAAAATATGGAAGATAATCAATTACAGCTCAATTAAATGCAAAGCACAATTCATCTCAGCAATCAGAGGTTAATGTAAGATACTTAACCTTCTCTCCAAGGCATGTAGCACTAAAGTAAGTGGGAAATTGATTTCAGTCTTGGTGTGAATTTGGAAAGATTGTGTATTAGGATGGCATTTGTAGCAGATATTCTTAATTCTAGCCAATGGGGAGACATATTTTGACAACGAGATGAATCTCAACATTAATTCTACATACAAGCATTTTGTCTGTAAGAAAAATTGTAACATAGCAATCACTACTTCCACCATGCCTTTAAATGCCCATTAATAATAGCAGTTGACCAGGGATGGGATCCGACTGGTATAACTACCGGTTCTGTCTATTAGCGTCGCGCGCGCATGCGTGAGTCATGTGAGTGCAATTTACAACCTGCTGAGCTGCCCGGACAGCTGAGCAGCACTGCGTGCAAGTGCGCAGCAGTTGGAAAAGCCCTTTTTTCCTGCTTTTTCCACTGCAGCTGTTTCGCGCAAAGCAGCTGCAGTGGAAAAAGCAGGAAATAAAGGCCAGGTAAGAACCCAGGCGGGCAGGTGGGCCACAACAGCAGGAGACATAGAAACGGTTCTATGTCTGCTGCTCTTTGGAGCAACTGGTTCTACAGAGGTGGACAGAACTGGTAGAAACCCACCCCTGCAGTTGACATTCGTTCAGGGTTTTTGTTTTTTCCCCTTCTGTTCAATCGTGTCTGATTGTCAGAGACTCCCTAGACCAGCAGTTGCCAACCAGTGGGCCATGGCCCACTGATGGGCCTTGAGCAAATTTTGGTGGGCCTTGAGAAATTTCACCCCCAGAGCACCCCTCCAGAGCAATTAATCCAGCACAGAAACACAAGGCTGCGCTGCCCACATGGCTCGCAGGAACCCTCCGCCCACTCACTCCTTACCCGACAAACTTGCCTGCTAAATTACTATTTTTTGACCATCATCTGTTCTGCTGTGCTGGGAGATTTAGAATAGCTAGGAAGCAGAAAATAGTTGGATTTCTTGCTTTCTGGCTAGTCTTTAGATCTTCAGCTCTGCTTTTAAGCACAGCCGAATCTCCTTTAGGACTGAAAGTTCTATTATTCAGTGCAGACTCATGGCAAGCAAATTTGAGAGACTGAGCTACCCGATGGCAGATAGATAGATCACTGATTGATTCCATGAGCAACTCAATCTGCCTGCTTGCTTTGCCTGATTTTGGGTAAAAGTTTCTCTTTTTTAAATTAAAAAATTCAATATTTACATACATGGTGTGTTGTGAGTTAATTTTGTGAGTTTGCTTGCTAGCAAATTTTATGAGTTTGTTTGCAAGCAAATTTTATGTGATAGACCGAGCTAGCCAATGGCAGATAGATGTCTGAATGAAGCTGTGATTCTGTGAGCAACTCAATCTGCCTGCCTGCTTTGCCTGATTTTGGGTAAAAGTTGCTCGTTTTTATAAAAAATTCAATATTTATATAAATATTTATAATATTTACATACAAGCCATGCCCAGCCAGTCACATGACCAAGCCACATCCACAAATTAGGTCACGCCCACAGAACTGGTTAGTGGTCCCTGGGATTTAAAATTATGAGTTTGGTGGTCCCTGAGGTCCAAAAGGTTGGTGACCCCTGCCCTAGACAAATCCCTGCAGTTTTCTTGGCAAGGTATTTCAGAACAGAATGAGACAACCCACCATAACCAACTCACCAAGGCCAACTTGCTGTGGGACAACTCGCTGCAGGACAATTTAACAATTCAATTTAATTATTTAAAATAAATATTTTTTTTTGTCATTCACAGTTTATTCCATCCCTCCTTTAATGATTCTAATCCACCATTTATTTGATATTAGTGTAACTCTTGTCCCACTGTGAGTTGGTTGTGGCAAGTTGGCTGCAGTGAATTGCCATAGACCCATTTCAGAAGTGCCTCCTTCTTAGAACTGGAAGAAATTGTCTGGTTTAAGCCATCCAGCTAGTTTTATACCTAATGTGGGACTAGAAGTCACGTCTTCCAGTTTCTAGCCTAGTGCTTTAACCACTATGTCATACCGGCTCTCCGTTCAAAAATAATTTCAACTATAACTTTTTTTTAGAACATACCATTTTCTGTACCTCCTGCCTTGCCAAATTCTGAAATACTTTCTTCATACTTTGCATTTGATTCTTTTCTATTTTTATTCATATAAAGTGTGACACAATAAAGTATCACTGATTTTTTTTTTTAAAAAAAAGCTTCTGAAACACAAGCTTTTTTTTTTTTTAAATGTAACATTTTCAAATGTGCCTTCATTTCCTATTCCATATCCATTTAATGATTTGTCTCACGGAAGTGATAATGAGTTTACAAATTAACTTGTTCAGTGCATATTTAAAATCAAGGGATGCTCCTGTTGATTATTGTCCTGGTGGAAAAGTATATGATCTTTATTTTGATGCTGCACAATTGCAATTAGGACATGTTGCCAGAATCTCATTTCAGTTGATAGGGAACATGGAGTTTGAAGGCCTTATGATATCACATTTCACCATACTTTTGGTGGCAAAAAAAAAAAATCACTGGGATTTCTTTTAAGCATCCAGCATCAATATACATCTGTATTTCAGGAGCTAAAAAACAAAAGGGAAACCAATTACTGCAGTCTATTCCTACAAGATTTCTGACCACATTTGTGAATGGAATGATACACTGTATGCTACAGCTCAATAAATCTATGGCAAATGTCACAGTGAGCAAAGAGCTTCCTTTGTTTTGCCCTAGAAAGTAAAAAGCCTCAGGACTCAAAGAACCATCTGTTTTATTTGATCTTCATAATACATTGTTCCTGCATCAGCATGGCAATTCTTTGCAAATTGTGCATTTAAAAAAAAAATGTCTTCAAGCTTTTATTTCACATTGATGATCATATGATGCTAGCAAAAAAGATATGTGCTACAGCTGAAAGAAGAAGAAATATTTGTAATGGCCTGTGGTTTAATATTTCTTTTTCACTTTGAGGGAGATGGTAGTTTTGGCTTTGTGACAGAAAGATTCTCAATCATATTAATTGCAACAATACTTTTAATTTTGGCAGGCCCTGGCTTCATTCTTATTTTATTATCCCAGAGCTTTTTGGAAATAGCTAAAACATCTTAGAACATTTAGTATTAAAGTCACTGAAAACAAAAAAAAAAGTACTTCAGATTTTGTTTTAGAAATTTCCACCCGACTTTAACAGATTTAACAGATTTAATGTTTATATTAAGTAATACTGTACTTGTCCAGCCATTTCATATGGTTGTAGATAAATTGCCAAAATTTTAAGAGAATTTTCAATCTTATTCATGTTTTAACATTTAATTTTTTGAAATTATTTTTTTATCACACATTACAAAAGATGATACAGTAATCTACACCTGAAGAAAGTTGCTTATTCCTGTATTAAACTATGGATGTGGCTAAAAGGACAAGGTGGTACTTCACTCTGCTCATTATGATCTGCATCAGAAGTAATAATCACTTTCCATAACAAGTAACCTGTAGCAGAATCATGGAGAATCAATACTAGCCATTCAAATAAGAGCCATATTTGGGGGTGGGGATTAAAGGACATGTACATGCAGGTTGAAAGCATTCCTCACAATAAAGAAGAAATATCCCACCAAAGAAGAATAACACGAACCCTAGCAGATGGAAGTAATTAACTAGCATGACCACATACTGCCCTTGCCTCTGTTCTTAGAAGCCAATGGCTGGATGTATCCAAACAAGAAAAATTAAGCAATATTCAAATAATGATCCATGCGGACCAAATATTAGAAGCTCATTTTAATTGTGAATGAAGAAATAAGCAACCAGCAGGCTTGTCTCCAGAGGCAAAAGACAAATGCCACAAGTCTTTAATCTTTATGCTTCTCAAGTAAAAGGATGTTTTCTTTTTGCAGACATTAATTACCTTCTCTTGCTTCTTCGAGAGTAATAGACAATGCAAGATTCAAGGGCTTCTGAAGGAAAATCTAGATGAAACTTTCTAAATGAAACTTTGCATGTTACAAATGCTTTTAACGAGCCACAGCTACTGAATTCGATCTCCCCTCCCCCCACACACAAAGGGCCTAATGAACGTAACTAAGAATTGATCAGATTTGGGGACTGCAATCCTGGGATGTATTGAAAAACTGGGCTGCATGTCACCTGCAGGCTGTATTTTATCTATTTCAGATATGAGTTTCTGCTCATTGCAGTTGAACATGTGTAGGTGACAAAGTCAATTTCCCTCTGTCAGACTGATGAGCTCTGTGTGCACTGAAGAATGAAGGGCATGTTGTTTCTAAAGGAAGCAAGACAACTAGCAAAGGACACACACTCTTGGCTGAAGCTTTTCTTGATTACAGAAGCTGGGTGAGGACTTTTGTGCGTGTGTTTCTTTCAAGTTCAGAGCTTTTGTTCTCAAAAACTTTTAAATTATTGCTGATTCAGTCCCCCCAGTTTCTAATTTGATGCCTTAGCCACAAAAAATACACCTCAAATCAGTTGTCAGTAAAGAAATACAGTTTTAAATCAATGTGTCTTTTCATTTTTATTAAGCAGTTTTTAACTATGAAAGAGCAAATCACTCATATTAAAAACACAAAAATTCATTACTTTCTCAGTAAACGAACTGAAAGAGCAAGGCAAGTTATGTAATAAAATGAAAGCATATAGAAATAAGCTGACAAGTAAAATAAACCTCCCATTGTATGCAAAGGTCAGATTAAAAAGGGGAAGCCAGATATTGCTAGATATTTAACTATAGCAACTATCAGCCTAACCATCTGTTGCTGAAGTCTGCAGGGAAAGCTGTTATGTCTGATACAAACTGCCCAACTCATAACACAGCAAGACTGAATTACAGAAGAATAATGAAAAGAATGTATTTGTATACTGTTGTACAATTATTTATGTGCCTAATTTTTCAGTGGGTTTTATGACATTCGTCCAGTCCTGGTAACCATGCACAAATGCACACCTTCTCTACCTGTCTCTGGGAATAAACTGTGGCTCTTCCAACAATTTTCTAATTTATCTGTTGTCTTTCCTTTCTACTTTTTTTAATCATATCAACAGTAGTTTTTTCTATCATCCACTCATAATATAAATCGAAAATATGTGAGTTTCTGCTTATTATCACCTTACAAAATGAATTGATTGGTTCTTCAAAAAAGCCAAAAGAAGCCTTTGAACTCCTATGAAAATCCATAATTTGAAGGTTTCTATTTCTTTCTACTACACTTTCTTAGGGTCCAGCCATATATTATTTCTTGAAAAACCATTAGTGTAACTACTCTTGCCTTTAATGATGTATAAGTTGTCACTGCCTTCCTACTAAAATCAAACTGATTTTTACTTCTCCTACACACTGCTCATCTATATCTATTATTGACCTCAAGGAAACAACCTCTAGGCTATTTGGTATTATTTTTTTCATTTATATTTAACTCCACTTCTTTTTTAAGCTGATCTCAAATTGTTAAAACATTAATCTTCAGTTCTGATTTTAGCTGTGATCCTTTCCATTATATATATGTGTGTGCATGTGTGTCCCAGAATCTAGTAGCTACATGTAGAGTGCACTGTAACAGTCTAACAGGTAGTGGTGACAATATGAATAGAATAGCATAGAATAGAATAGCATAGAATAGAATAGAATAGAATAGAATAGAATAGAATAGAATAGAATAGAATAGAATACTTTATTGGCCAAGTGTGACTGGACACACAAGGAATTTGTCTTGGTATAAATACTCTCATTATACATAAGGAAAAGATACGTTTGTTAAGAATCAAGAATCATAACATACAACTCTTAATGATAGTCATAGGGTACAATCAACAATCAAATCATACTAGGAAACAGTCAATATAAATCGTAAGGATACAAGGGACAAAGTTACAGTCCTACAATCACAAGTGGGAGGGGATGGGTGATAAGGAGTGATGAGAAGATTAGCAGTAATAGTAATTACTCTAATGTGTTACTCTATTATAATATATTATAATATATATTATAATGTGTTAAAATGTGTTACACTATTGGGAACACATGCCACAACAGGCATACAAATCAGAATTGGGCAAAGTACCTTCTAGCTATAGCCTCCACTTGCCCCACTGAGCAATGGGTTTGAGCTCAGATGGATGTGCTCTCTCAGAGACAGTAGCTTTCTTTCTCAAGAGACTGAAAGTCACCGTAGTCCAACAGTAAATCCATCTCATTTAGATTCAAATTCAGCTTCTTTGGTCCCATCCATAGAGACAAGCTTCCATATACTTAGAAAAGATATATACAGAATCACAAATCTGACTTGAGGGAATGATGTACAGATTCAGATAACTTTGCATCTCAAACTGACAGATGTATCACAGTCTTCTTCAAAGTGGCAGATGTTAACATTTCCCACATGATGGCACTGACACTCTCAGATTCATCCCTTCGTACATCTCTATACACTCTGAAAGAGACAAGATGGGCAGTGGGAGGCACATAGCATCCAATCCACTTCACTGAAACCACAGGCCAAAGGGAATTTTAGATAACAATGTTAAGTTACTACAGTACATTCTAACCACAAAGGCTCAAGATTCTAGCAAATACATTTATTTACTCATTTACTTGAATTTGGTACTATGTAATTCCTCTTGAGCAAATTGGCAATTCTTTTGAAACACTGACTCCCTTGCCAATGATCTTGTAAGATTTTGTGTGTCCTTGTAAGGAGTAGAGGTCATTTAATATATGTAACATTTTGGTGACCTCATCAGATACCATTTTGAGTATGCTTTTTGATTGCTAGTGATTAGTGGCCCACAAGTAGTACAATGCTTTACTGCACAGCAATCAAACTCTTCTGATCCAGCCCTAAAATTAACATGCAATTTCTATATGACACCTGTTGTCATTTTAGAAAATATGAAAAAAAAAATTAGGGCACAGTTATACAGTATGGCTGTAAAGACACCAACAGAATTAATATGTTGTTGGTCACATTTGCACTATACCATAAATTGCTTTTCAAATTTGGAAGATTTTTAGAACAGTTTACTACCCTATTTGGGTATAGACAGACTACAATAATGCTGTGCTAGTACACCATCACAAATACGTCTTCTGAATATTTTGCAAAAAAAATTAGCTAGTAATTGTTGTATGAAGTAGCAGTAATTAATTCATTTATAATAAAATAATCCACCATCACAACAAAGTGGATAATTCGGGGAATCAGGTGAGTTCTTAATGTTCATGAAAATAATAAAATACTGAATTCCTACATCTCTGGTTCTGGCCTTCTTTAGCCTCACACCTTCCAGATGGGCTGAATCTGCATTTGGCTGAGAATAATGGAAGTTGCAATTCCAACAAATGTGGAAGAATGGCAAGGTGGAAAGAAAGCATATTTCTGAAATAAAACAATGGAGAAACCATTCATCAGAAACAATAGAGCTAATGATTCCTTAATAGATTCTGATTCAAGTGTATCCTCTGTAAGCTAGCTAGGAGACATAATGACACCATGAAGAAGGGCAACTGAGAATGCAAGAGAACACTTCAGTTCTTTCTTGATTTTTCTTCCCAAATAACTCATCATACATGTAAATCAGAAAAGACTGGAGTCAAGCTGCATGTGTAGTGGGTGATGATGTGATTATAGGGTGTCAGAGCTAAGGAAATTTATCAAAAAATTGAACTTGAAAGTGAAAACTTGACTGCCTTTTGTTCTATTAACATCTACTGCATCTTTCCTAATTAGGGTTAAGAGCTACAAACAAAACTATCTGTCATTAATGTCAGTGGCCATCATGTCTGGATATCAAAGGAAGAAAAAATGATATGTTTGCAACCTCAAGGTGAAATAGCCAGAGTTTTTAAAAACCTCTGTATAGGTTTTACAGCACTTGTAATTATCTTATTGAAATGACTGGCATTTAAAAATGCTTTTCTTCTTAGTCTATATTAGGCTAACCTAAAATGTACTTTATTATAAAAATTGCTGTGGTTCAACCCTTCAACAAATTATTTAGAGTCAGCAAAGACGATATCATACAGATGTATCTATCATATTGACCCAGATCTTCGCAGCTGAATTGATTTAGCCAAGGATGTATATGTGTATGTATATGTTCATGTTCATGTGTGCACTCATTTGTTGTACACACTGGCATAACATACAGTAAAAAATGGAAGTTATATGTCTATTAATATACTAGGAAAAGAACAACATTAAGGCAGTAATTTTAATGTTATTATACAATCCCTTTGGTTGATGCAGTCTTAAATTCCCAATTCAGTTTATATTAACAAATGATTACATCTTTAAATTAGAGTCACAAAATAATCTCATTTTTCTGAATAATACTAATTATGTTATCTTTTATTAGGCGCCTGACTTCAGCTTTGAGTTCTACAGTAATTGATCATTTAAGAGGATTAAGTGACCATCTCTAGCCAGAGGTCACATTAGCACAAAGCCTGCATCATTGTTTCTACACACACACACACCTCTCTATTGCTAGGCTTTTTTATTCCAATACAAACTGGAATCTTCCATATAATGCTTAATTCTTGGGCTAATGAAATAGTTAAATTGAGAAACTATTTGCAATGGCTTGTACTGTAAATGAAACATGGGCATTATTTGGGGGAAATGTTCTGATGCTTAAAAAAAGATTGGTCAAACATAATCCAGAGCAGACTATTTAAGATTCTGTGTCTCTCTGACTGCTGAAGATTGTAAGTAGCAAAGGAAACAGAGCCTGAAACCAGGTTTGCCTATCAAAGCAAATTGCACCCGTTGCATTATTTAATTATATCCCTCAATTACACAAAATGCCCATAGGGCCAGATCAACATAGGATTCTCCTTCATAGCTCTTGCAGAACTATTAATCTCCTCTGCTAATGAAACCCAACAATATAGGTGAACTTGGTCCCCTTGATCTTGCCATATGCAGTATTATAGGAAGAAAACCCACATAATACAAGCCCATTATAGCATCTGTCCTCCATGGGACAGATGGGAATGAATAGAAGATCTAACAACCCTAATGGACTTACCCAAGTTCTGGAATGGCTGCATTTAGTTGGAGATTAGATCTATAAGATTCATCTAGCCCAAGCAAAAACAAACCTACTAGCAAATTTATTATGTAAACATGCACATAGAAGTAACATTTTCCAACAAATATTATTATTAGGACTATTCAGCCTTTTAACTAGAAAGTAAAAAGCAGCAGATTTGTTTCCATAGTTTTTGTCTACTAATTACTCAAATCAGGGGCATCTTTTGCTGGGATTGTGCAGCAGCTGCAGAAGGTAGCCACACAATTCCAGCAAAAGATACAACTAAGTTTCAAGCAGGTGAAAAGTGTGTTTTGTGAGCACTACCACATACTCCAAAGCACCTTTGCCTTTGAAAGTGAAGTACTGCACAATCCTAATTTCTGTACAACCAGTTCTTGGATTGCAAGACATAATCAGAAACAAGAATGCTACTGCTGTGGTAAGTAAAGTCCAAGGTACTCATTACCTAAAAGCTACTCATTACCTAAAAGTTAAAAGTGTATGGCTGCAAGTGATTAGATTATCATTGTTTCCCCACTTCAAATTTCATCTAAATTATGGTGGTATGGGTGTTTCAAAGGTAGACAGAATTAAATATTGTTGTTATGTATTTATTCACACACCACAAAATATTTAATCCAGACTCAACTCAGATGTTTTAAAAACCTATTCTTATGCATTGAGAGGGTAAGATTGAAGTGCATTTTGCTGAAAGATGAAGTATATGTTCAAAAATACATATATACAGTAAATACAGACCTTGTGAGCACTACTCAGTTTTCTTCACATGGGGGTTGCAAATAACATTATTATAGTGTGCCTTCTTCTAGGCTACCACCTTTAGTAAACATTTCTTTTTAATTCTAGTCCCTTTTTAGCATAAACACCACTCAATTCTAAAATAATAGATTCACCTTAAGCTTAAAGGGATTTGCCTTTGAAGTTGCTAAATGCCAAATCAGTATTTTTCACTATATGCTAAATATAATTTTTTAATGTAAAATTAACAGAGCTCACTTGGTATGAAACTATACACACACACACACAAATGTTTCAACTCAGAATCATTACAATCTTTTCCCCCAGCTAAGAACATCAAGTTTTTAAAAAACTGCTACTGGCTATAAGATATCATGAAATCATTTTGTTACAGACAACCAAGCAGAACATTTTTTTTTTAACCCACTAGAAACTTTTCTTTAAAATTGAAGTTTTTAAAATGGAAGAACTAATTATTTTCATGGGTCATGCATAGTTCTTTCCAGTTTGTTGGTTTAAAAAGGGATAGGCTGGGAACAATGGAATTTTTGCCATCTTTCTCAACTTTATATACATTATTTTTATTTTAAGATGACAGTGTAGAAGCACATATTTAATCAAGCGGTTAATCCACAAATGTTTGTTTTCTATTCGTTGGGGTTTTCTGTTTGTAATTTATTCCTTTTTTTTTTTCTGAAAACCTTAGATTTTTTTTTCCTTCAAAGTGCATGCAGCATTTCCACAAACATGGATTCATCATTATTCAGCACTGATGCATTAACATTTATTCTAGCTACACAATTATACCCCCGCAAAAAACATGATCAAACACATTCCTGATTAATTAGACTGTTTTTTTTTTGTGAAGAAACAGGCAAAAGATTTGAGTTAATTTCTAGCTGTCTTAAGATAATCCATATCTTTACAAGCCATAAAAAATGTGTGTGTGTGTGTGTGTTTTCTTAAGTTTTCATGGATATTTATATATATGGTACTCAGCTTTGTTCGGGTATTTTCCCATGTCATTATAGTTGTGCTTTTAAAGTTATAGCGACGTTTCGGCAGAATCTTCGACTTCTCTGATAATTTTGTAGCTGGGGTTTTCTATAGTGGCTAGGGTTTTGGTGCAATAAAAAAACTGGAACACACTTCCTCACTAGTCCAACACATGAAAGCCACAGGTCATAACATCAATTTCAATGGCACCAAAACCCTAACCATCATAGAAAACCCCAGCTACAGAATTATCAGAGAAGCCATAGAAATTTTAAAAAAAGACCTGAAAGCATGAATAGAAGAGACGACTCCACCAGACTGTCAATTATCTGGAAGCCTGTACTCACAAACAAAAACATCTACACACCACAAGCCAAGCAAACACCTGGGCACAAACAGACCCCTACTGATACCTCCAGCCCTAACACACCCCATCCATCCATCCAGATGAAACCTAGCGTCATAATAAATGATAGCTGGCCATTCACCCAAAGCCAAGCCAGGCTAAAAGCCCCCAATACACAAAACTCGATGTTGCCAGCCAATCAAGATTAAAAAATGCTACAAAACAGACGGAAGATATTAGAAACACCAATCAAGCAGAACACAGCAAACTCCAAGACCAATAAATACAGACCAAGACTCCCAACCAATCAGGATGAAGGAAAAACCATTCTAACAAAGCATGAGGCTAACACCAAATTTAAAACAGAAACGGCTGCAAAAGCCTGACACACAGACGAACCCAATACACAAGCCTGATGATGGCAGATGAGATTCTGCTGAAATGTCACTACAACTTTAAAAGCACAACTCTAATGACATGGGAAAATACCCCATGGGAAAATGACATGGGAAAATACCCAAACAAAGCTGAATATCGTATATATGTATGTATGTATGTAGTGGCAATTACAACTGCCTCACATGTAATACTTCCCTGGTTCGAATCCCAGTAAGGGTATGGCTAGCTGAAGAGAGCTAACTAGCTCGAAATAGATCTATACTAGTCTCCCTTATTTATTATTTAAAATTATCAGCTTAAAAAACCTTACACACATGTAAACTAAAGGCAACGAAACAAATAGCTTTCTGTCGGTATGGTCTCTGGTGATGAGCCGAAAGACAGAAAAGAAAGCAGTATGCTTTCTCCCTTAATTGGGGCTTAACAGGGTGTTGTAATACAAAGTATATACTTATTCCCCTGCCTGAGCTGATAAGGAGAGAGCCAGTGGTGTAGTGGCAATTACAACTGCCTCACATGTAATACTTCCCTGGTTCGAATCCCAGTAAGGGTATAGCTAGCTGAAGAGAGCTAACTAGCTCGAAATAGATCTATACTAGTCTCCCTTATTTATTATTTAAAATTATCAGCTTAAAAAACCTTACACACACATATATATATATATATATACACACACATACATACACACACAGTATATATGTACTTATTTAATTATTTATCAGCTCAAAACCTAACACACATGTAAACAAAAAGACAATGAAACAAATCGCTTTCTGTCGGTATGGTCTCTGGTGATGAGCCAAAAGACAGAAAAGAAAGCAGTATGCTTCCTCCCTTAATTGGGACTTAACAGGGTTTTGTAACACAAAGTATATACTTATTCCTCTGCCTCAGCTGAACAGGATAGAACCAGTGGTCTAGTGGCAATTACAACTGCCTCACATGTAAATACCTCCCTGGTTCGAATCCCAGTAAGGGTATGCTAGCTGAAGAGAGCTAACTAGCTCGAAATAGGTCTATCCTAGTCTCCCTTATTTAATTATTTATCAGCTCAAAACCTAACACACATGTAAACAAAAAGACAACGAAACAAATAGCTTTCTGTCGGTATGGTCTCTGGTGATGAGCCGAAAGACAGAAAAGAAAGCAGTATGCTTCCTCCCTTAATTGGGGCTTAACAGGGTGTTGTAACACAAAGTATATGTATATGTATATATATATATATGTATGTGTATGTGTATGTTTATGTGTATGTGTATGTATATGTATGTGTGTGTGTGTTAGGTTTTCAGCTGATAAATAATTAAATAAGGGAGACTAGGATAGATCTATCTATCAAAGTATATATATATATATGTACAAAGTATATATATATATATATATATATATATATATATATATATATATATATATATATATATATATATATATATATATATATATATATATATATATATATATATATATATATATATATATATATACTTTGTATTACAACACCCTGTTAAGCCCCAATTAAGGGAGAAAGCATACTGCTTTCTTTTCTGTCTTTCGGCTCATCACCAGAGACCATACCGACAGAAAGCTATTTGTTTCGTTGTCTTTTGTTTACATGTGTGTAAGGTTTGTAATACAAAGTATATACTTATTCCCCTGCCTGAGCTGATAAGGAGAGAGCCAGTGGTGTAGTGGCAATTACAACTGCCTCACATGTAATATTCCCTGTTCGAATCCAGTAAGGGTATGCTAGTGAAGAGAACTAAATACTCGAAATTCTCCTTTCCTTTTATCAGCTCAAAACCTAAAACATGTAAACAAAAAAGACCGTAAGCTTTCTGCGGTATGGTCTTGGTGATGACGAAGACAGAAAAGAAAGCAGTATGATTCCTCCTTAAGCTTACGTAACAAAGTAGATTCTATATGTATATAGTAATATTATTTTGTTTTGATGTTTAGGTGTATGTGTAGTATATGTATGTGTGTGTGTGTTAGGTTTCAGCTGATAAATAATTAAAAGGGGACTAGGATGATCTATCTATCAAATATATATATATATAGTACAAGTATATATATATATATATATTATATATATATAATATATATATATATATATATATATTATAATATATATCTATATATATATATCTATATTATATATATCTATATATTATTAATATATATACTTTGTATTACCAACACCCTGTTAAGCCCCAATTAAGGGAGGAAAGCATACTGCTTTCTTTTCTGCTCTTTCGGCTCCTCACCAGAGACCATACCGACAGAAAGCTATTTGTTCGTTGCCTTTTGGTTTACATGTGTGTAAGGTTTTTAAGCTGATAATTTTATAGTAATAAAATTATTTAATATTTAAAATTATCCAGCATAAAAAAACCTGACACACACACACAACTATATATCTATATATATATATATATAATATATATATATAATATATATATGTTTTCGCGGGTAATTATCTGTGTGATATTTAGGTTTCTTCGGGTATTTTCCCACGTAATATTTGTGTTTTATTATAGCGACGTTTCAGCAGAATCTCATCTGCCATCTTCAGGCTTTTTAATTTTTAATTTTGTGTGCCAGGCTAGGCAGTCGTTTTTTGTTTTTTGGCACACAAAATTAAAAATTAAAAAGCCTGAAGATGGCAGATGAGATTCTGCTGAAACGTCGCTATAATAAAAACACAAATATTACGTGGGAAAATATCCGAAGAAACCTAAATATCACACACACACACATATACACACACACACACACACATACATACATACATACATACATACATATGCAGGTCTTGGCGTGTTCGGGTCTTTTCCTGTGTAAGATTGAGAGTATCTTGATGACGTTTTGAGGGGGTCCCACTCACCATCTTCAGGCTGGTGCTTTCGGCTTCATGCTTGTGTGAGCAAAGCGTGATCGGAGCTGCCGTCTCTTTATAAATACTGGTGGGGAGGTTGGCTGTGTTGTCATTTCTTGATTGGATGATGGAGTTGATGTTTGCAGATTGGCTGGGTTTTTTGTAAGAATATGTGTGGCTGCGGTATTTATTTATTTTATTTATTTATTTAATATATTTATATACCGCCCTTCTCCCGAAGGACTCAGGGCGGTGTATAGCCAATCATAAAACTTTTTACAATTATAAAAGTTAAAAGAGAATTAAATATCTTAAGGCTGCCTAAAATTATACCCTCCCCCAATAAATTAATAAAACTCCAAATTTTAAAATCCCAATTTAAAACTCGAATACTAAATTACACTAAAAATCCCATTTCAGCCTAGGCTGGCCTGCTCAAAGAGCCACGTTTTTAATGCACATCTGAATGCTCTCAGGTCAATGTTACTGCGTAACTCCGGAGGCAGACCATTCCAGAGGGCGGGAGCCCCCACAGAGAAGGCCCTACCTCTAGGAGTCGCCAGATGGCACATGGAAGCCGTCAGCACCCGAAGAAGGCCCTCTCTGTGGGAACGCAAAGGTCGGTGGGAGATTACTGGCAGAACGCGGTCCTGCAGATAGCCACACAAATATGGCTATGTGTCTATCAGCCTCCTGTGTTGTAACGACCTGGGTAATGGGCTGTGTGGTGACCTTCTGAGTTCTATTGTTTTGACATCCTGGGTCTTGTGCTGTAATCTCCTGGGTTGTAATGACTTGGGTAATGGGCTATGTGATGACCTTCTGAGTTCTATTGTTGTGACATTCTGAGTCTTGTGCTGTAATCTCCTGGGTCGTTGACTGTGTTGTAACATCCTGCGATTTTGCGGTATAACCTCCTGAGTTCCGTGATGTGATATTCTGAGCGGGTGGCTGTGATGTGATGTTCTGCGCTTTGGTTTGGCTCCGAGTCTGAGGTCTGGCTATGTGTTCATGGCGTGTGTCAGTTTGCTTGGTTTGGGGGTCGGGGTGTGTGGCAGCTGGATGTTACCTCAGGATGTTACAACACAGCCAATGACCCAGGAGATTACAGCACAAGACCCAGGATGTCACAACAATATAACTCAGAAGGTCATCACACAGCCCATTACCCAGGTCATTACAACCCAGGAGATTACAGCACAAGATCCAGGATGTCAAAACAATAGAACTCAGAAGGTCATCACACAGCCCATTACCCAGGTTGTTACAACACAGGAGGCTGATGGACATACAGCCAATACTTCAGCCACACATATTCTTTGCAGTCAATTTGCAAACATCAACTCCATCAACCAATCAAGAAATGACAACACAGCCAACCTCCCCACCAGTATTTATAGAGAGACGGCAGCTCTGATCACACTTTGTTCACAGAAGCACAAAGCCGAAAACACCAGCCTGAAGATGGCGAGTGAGATCTCGTTGAAACGTTGCCAAAATAGTCTCAATCTTACACAGGAAAACATCTGAACACGCCAAGACCTGCATACCTGTACCCGTGAAAATCTATGAAAACTTATATATACATACATACATACACACACAAAGGGGAAAAAACTAGTTATGAAAGCATCACACAACAGTAACAAATAACAAGATATGTATTAAATTGCAGATTAAATCCCTATAAATATTATATATTTAGAACCAGTGATCGGTTATTAGTGCAATAGGAGATCATTTCTTCTCTCCCAAGCAACCATTAGTGTTTTCTCAGGAGTATCCCCAGGCTCTGGATCAAATTTTTGAAGGTCTGTGAAGAGGCTCTAAACTTGAAATTTGGGTAAGAAACTTGACTGGAGGAATAAAAGTCTACTTTTATTTTCGATCTTTCATATGGATTCACTGCTTGAAAAAGGTGGTTGATTTTTTTTTGCCTGCTTAGATCATAAAGCTTATCCCACAGAACTTTGTCACCAACAGGGTGCCACAATTATTGCACAAAAGAACTGGATTGACCCACCAAGTGGAGGAAAACAACCAATCCAAAGAAGCCAATTAACTTTATCATAGACATTACCCTTCACAGCATGAATGCTATTCAATTAAGCAACTCATCGCTCTGCCCAATTCATTGCTAGAGAGTCGCTAGAGGAAAAAATAAATCCAAACATAAATCCAGCCCAGTGACATAGATGGTATTTGCAGATAATTCCTAGACTGGAAAGCACATGACAGCAGAAGAGAGTCAGCCCAGACAAGAATAGAAGAACACTTGATCAATCAGTGGCCCTGTCTGACAACAGGCATTCATCATAGTACGTAGACAACATCATTCCCTCTGAATATTCAGTTCTTGTGCTGCACACACATATAGTCACACAAGCAATTCATTCAATCTCAGTGCACAGGATTCACAGGGAAGCACATTATTTTGATATCTGACAAAGAAAATTTTACATGTCTGTGATGACCCGGGGCGTGGCACAATGGCAACATAGTCAAATAAGCAAGAAGAGTCCCTTTATTATCTCCAACTTTGCCCCCAATGTCCAGGTTATCTTCAGCTGGAGAAAAACTCTCCCAGGAACAGTCTTTAAGCGGAGAAAATTCAGTCCAAAACAAAGTACATACAAACTGTAACTAAAAATTCACAAAAACCACACTGCGGTAATTAACTTGACAGGGCAGGAGAAGGAATTGCAGACTTGAAAGCAAACACAGTTGGTAAGATGCCAGGAACACAGATAAGTCTTGAGGATACCAGATAATTATAATCAGAAAATAAAATACAAGCTGAATAGTCAAGACCTTGTTGATGTTCCAAACTCTGTCAAGAACCTTGGAGTACTCATCTCTAATGATCTAAGTGCTAGAGCCCACTGTAACTATATAGTCAAAAAGGCATTAAGAGTTGTTAACGTAATCCTTCATAGCTTTTTCTCTGGTAATATCACACTACTAACTAGAGCATACAAAACATTTGCTAGACCAATACTTGAATACAGCTCATCAGTCTGGAACCCACATTACGTATCTGATATTAACACAGTTGAGAAAGTCCAGAAATATTTCACAAGAAGAGTTCTCCACTCCTCTACTCGTTGCAGAATATCTTATGCCACCAGACTCGAAATTCTAGACCTAGAAAACCTAGAACTATGCTGCTTTCTGTCCAATCTAAATATAGTATATAAAATCATACATTGTAATGTCCTATCTGTCAATGAATACTTCAGCTTCAACCATAACAATACAAGAGCACACAATAGATACAAACTCAAGGTAAACCACACCAAATTTGATTGCAGGAAATACAACTTCAGCAACAGAGTGGTCAATGTCTGGAATACTCTACCTGACTATGTGGTTTCTTCCCCAAACCCCAAAAACTTTAACCTTAGACTGTTTACTGTTGATCTCACCCCTTTCCTAAGAGGTCTGTAGGGGGCATGCATAAGCACACCAATATGCCTTCTATCCCTATCCTATTGTTTCTTTTATTTTTCTTATATGTATCCATTTCATGTATTCATAATTATGTTTATACTTATATCTATTACCTTGTAAGCGATTGACAAATCAAATAAATAATAATAAATAAATTCACAATTTGCTCCCAACAAGCTGCTGTGCGCATCTTCCCTTTTTAAACACTGTGTTCCCAGTTGCAGCTAATGAAGGGAATCAGGGCCCTTTCTTCCTCCGTTAAGTCACGTTGCTTCTATCTCCGTTCCTCCCTGCATGCCCTAGGATAAAGAGGGGGTTGACCTGGGACGTCCTCCGACTTCCCAGTGCCCTGCCCTACCTCTCCTCTGCTCTGCCCAGCCGGACTGTGCCCTTCCCCTGTTTCTTTCACAGCCAATGGAGCCACATTCCCACTCTATCAGGTGCTCAGCCTCCCACTCTGAATCCAATTCCGACAGGGGCATGATAATGTCCCTTTCCATTTTTTAATAGAACAAAATATCAGAATATTTAAGAGCAATGTGACTTTCTTTCACAAACAAAGTATATAATTTGAGAAAGCTATCTCCCTTTGTCCAATGACAGGGTCACTCTTGACACATTTTTTTACTTGTGATAAGCTCCTCCAGTTGGATCCCTGCCAAAATTCCAGCAATAAAACCCATAAAGAAGGGCTTCCCATCATTTCTCAACTAGAAACCAGTTTATTGCTACCGCTAGTGGAATAAAAATGAGCAATGAACATTTAATGGCATCTAGCACAGGTGTCTTAATTTAGTACATCTTAAAGTTCATCTAAACCAGGGGTATCAAACTTGTGGCCCACGGGCTGGATATATCATGTGCTAACTCCTCTCCCTCCCAGTTTAGTGAAGGAAAAAGAAGTCCTGATATGTCTCATGACGATGGCGTGATGCCACAAGTTTGACACCGCTGACCTAATCATTTCATATAGAGTGAAATTGGGAATAGTTCCATTTATAACTGGGGCATATTTTGCTGTTCTTTCTGTAAAATCTCTAAATTCACATGAAAAGACTGAGTCACAAGAAAAGTTGGGGGTGGGGTGGAAATGCAGAAACATTGAAAAACATTGTGTTAGAACAGGTCATGAGAGATATCAGTCCTCAGAGTGCCTACTTGTAGGATACAAAAGATCTGGTGGTTTAAGACACTGTACCAAAACCTTTATTTCAGAGGAATGTTGTGGCATAAGCCTTTTCTGACTTTGGGAGGAAAAAAAACCCAACAAGATTCAGTGTACTAAAACAATAGTTGACTAATTCTTCCTATACCTCTGTAATGACAATTGCTTCCATTGTATCAGATGTGGCAAAGGGATGAATATAGAGCAGCTAAAAAGAATTATTCCCTTCACATAGACTTTAGTTTAAAGCAATCATTTTTATAGTTTTTATTACATAGCACCTTCAGTTTATTCACCTCTGTTCATTGAGGTTTCTTGTAATGACTATACTTTTACCTTTTTAAGTATTAGGTCATCCTTGCACAGTACAGTGATAATAGCCATTGCTAGCATGGTCATCTTTAATTTAAATCTGAGTTTAGATTAACGAGTATATTAACAGCAACTGAGGAATTCAGGGCCAAATACTTATCATTAAAAAATTTGAGGAATTTTATACCCCAGTCATTGTGGTCCTCTGGAGTGGAAAGTTATTTTTCCCAACTCTATTTGCATACTCTTACTCTCTCCTTAAGTGTGCAGTATCACACACAACATATTTAACATCTTCTTCCTTGCAATTTTTCTGACAAATTTTCACATTAGACTGAATATGATTCTCAGAGTGTATCTTGGTGCTAGATAAACCATATCTACAAGCAAACTTGATTCATCCATTAGGCTGCCTGCTGTCTATAACAGAGACCTCAAAAACAATAGTATACAGGTGAAACTCAAAAAATTAGAATATTATGCAAAAGTTCATTTATTTCAGTAATGAATTTAAAAGGTGAAATTAATATATGAAATAGACTCATTGCATGCAAAGCAAGATAGTTCAAGCCATGATTTGTCATAATTGTGATGATCATGGCGTACAGCTTATGAAAATTCCAAATCCACAATCTCAGAAAATTGGAATATTACATGCAATCAATACAACAAGGATTGTACATAGAATAATATCGGACCTTTGACAAGTATAAGCATGCATATGTAGTTAGTACTTGGCTTGGGCCCCTTTTGCAGCAATTACTGCCTCAATGTGGCATGGCATGGAAGTTATCAGCCTGTGGCACTGCTGAGGTGTTATGGAAGACCAGGATGCTTCAATAGTGGCCTTCAGCTCTTCTTCATTGTTCAGTCTCATGTGTCTCGTCTTTCTCTTGGCAATGCCCCATAGATTCTTTATGGGATTCAGGTCAGGCGAGTTTGCTGGCCAATCAAGCACAGTAATCCCACGATCACTGAACCAGGTTTTGGTGCTTTTGGCAGTGTGGGCAAGTGCCAAGTTCTGCTGGAAAATGAAGTCAGCATCCCCATAAAGCTCGTCTGTGGAAGAAAGGATGAAGTGCTCCAAAATCTCCTGGTAGAGAGCTGCATTGACCCTGGACTTAATAAAGCACAGTGGACCAACACCAGCAGATGACATGGCTCCCTAAATCAACGCAGACTGGAAACTTCACACTGGACTTCAAGCATCTTGCAGTGTGTGCCTCTCCATTCTTCCTCCAGACTCTGGGTTTCCAAATGAGATGCAAAAGTTGCTGTCATCAGAAAAGAGGACTTTGCACCACTGAGCAACAGACCAGTTCTGTTTTTCTTTAGCCCAGGCAAGATGCTTCTGTCGTTGATTGTAGTTCAGGAGCAGCTTGACAAGAGGAATATGACATTTGAAGCCGATGTCCAGGATCCATCTGTGTGTGGTGGCTCTTGATGCACTGACTCCAGCCTCAGTCCACTCCTTGTGAAAGTTCCCAACACTTTTGAATGGCCTTTTCCTGACAATCCTCTCCAGGTTGCGGTCATCCCTGCTGCTTGTGCACCTTTTTCTTCCACACTTTTCCCTTCCACATAACTTTCTATTAATGTGCTTTGATACAGCACTTTGGGAAGGTCCAACTTCTTTTGCAATTACTTTTTGAGGCTTTCCCTCCTTATGGAGGATGTCAATGATGGTTTTCTGCACAACTGTCAGGTCAGCAGCCTTTCCCATGATTGTGATTCCTACTGAACCAGACTGAGAGACCATTTAAAGGCTCAGGAACCCTTTGCAGGTGTTATGGCTTAATTAGCTGATTAGAGTGGGACACTTTGAGCCTAGAATATTGAATCTTTTCACAATATTCTAATTTTCTGAGATTGTGGATTTGGGGTTTTTATGAACTGTAAGCCATAATCATCTCAATTATGACAAATCATGGCTTGAACTATCCTGCTTTGCATGTAATGAGTCTATCTCATATATTAGTTTCACCTTTTAAGTTGCATTACTGAAATAAATGAACTTTTGCACGATATTCTGATTTTTCGAGTTTCACCTGTATATGGGAGTGGGAAGCCCCTTAATGTAAAGATAAGACTGATGTCTGGGAAGAAGGATATGTTTCATCTCAAGGGAATCTTTCAAATATAGTACAGTGTGTCATGGAGGCTTGCTTGTGTGAGACCCAGAAGAGAAGTAGAAGTTAGTAAGAGTTTAATAAAAGGAATGTCTTATAAAAAACATTAGGTATAATTTGTGCCTAGGATAGCCTTCATTAAAATCAGCCACAAACAGTTCTTGAATACATTATGTCAGGAGTGAGAACAGAGATGGGTAGCCTTAAGATACTCGGGCAACAACTATGCTAAATGAATATTAGGATTCCCTCATATCCAAGTATAGAACATAGAAGCAATGTCTAATCTAATCCTTTTCTAGTAAATTGGAGTTCCTTTACCCTCGGATTATAGAAAATACAATAAAGTGGTCATGGTTATAAAATGAAATAAAAATTAATCTTTTATTTTAAAAAAGGGATCAAGGCTCCAAATGATCTTAAAAGCAGAAACCTAAAACAGGTATAAACCAATTGTTAGAAAAACTATAATTTCCTTTTCTTCCTTCCAACTTACATCTCTCCAAAAAGTTGAGTTCAAACCCACATTTGAAAACAAATTACAGTTCAGGAAACAATTTCCATTTTCTAATTAAAGGATACATTACTTCTGTGTTGGCACAATAACAAATAAAAGAACTAAACTATTTCACATGCTTCTGTCTCCTTTAATGTTGCAAAGTTCTTTCAGTCCTAAGTCAGAATGTGTCTGACTTTCCCCATTGTAAATATTTATGAGAATAAATATTATTTTTATAATAATTCCTAATAAATAAAACAAATGGATTAAACATTATTTCAAAAATTCTTGCTTGCATCAAAGGATGACTATAAGCTGTCCCAATTTTAATGACATTTTTCTGATCGTTCACTTCTCTTGAGATTTCATGTGTTTGAGCTTGTCCTTTTTAAATGTTGTTTCATGTTCACCACTGTTATGCAGTGGCTCCAATACTGAAGAGAATTTTTATGAATATTAAAAGACAGCTGGGTTGTTTTTTGCTTCAGAAGTTGAAAAGCTACTTCGGAGAGTTTATGCAAATACAGGCTGGTACTTCCTCAAATAAGCTTTTCTTGAAGTACTTTGCTGCATCCTGTTGACTTCTCTTTGTTTCAAACATGTATTTCTGGGATTGCATGATTACTGTGCAAGCCCAGAAAAAGATGCAGCCTTCTTTAAGGAAGGCTCAATGGGTGTCACATATGCTCACATCCATTTGTCAGTTTTGGAACTGAAGCACCATTTTTTAGATTTTTTACCCCACCAATTTTTAAAACTCAAGGCAGAGAACATACACAATATGTTCTTTCTCCCAGACAGTTTGTGAAGTGAGCGAAAATAAGTGATCCAAAGTCAACCAGCTGGCTAAGGAGGAACTAGATCTCACACACTGCTGGTTTCTAGGCATCTTAACCAAACTGGCTTCATTAAAGAATTTTGAGTGATACAGTGGAAAAAAGATCCAGACCACAAAGAAGCGTCAAGGGATGGGTATATAAGTACATTTTTAATGTAAACCTATCAAAGTTCATTTATTCGTCAATATGTTAATATTCCTAATCAGTCTGCCTACCTCGTACATACACATAAACACACACCTTAGGGTAGGGGTATCAAACTCGCGTTGTCATGCTGGCATCACATGATATATCGGGACTTTTTTGTCCTTTGCTAAATCGGGCATGGGTGTGGCCAGCATGTGATACATCCATCCCATGGGCTGGGAGTTTGACGGCCCTACTTTAGGGCTTTCATTTTTAGTTTAGGGAACTGCAAAATAGAAAGGAAAGATGATTTCTAATTCATAAATTAGATTTGAACAAGCGAACAGGTTTAGCCGGTTAGAAGAAATCATTAAGAAAAACAATTCCACTTGTTATAAGAAAGCTTCTTGGTTATTCTTTCATCAAAACAAAAGGAATTTTGAATTCTAGATCCTTACAAAGTTTCAAAAAAGTGTTATGATTTGATCAAGTTTTAAATGAACTCTCCATACTACTTCTTGAAGCAAAATTTGTCTCCTTACTTCATCTTCCTTTAAGGTATGACAATTAAATTTGCTCAAATGGTAGTTAAAAAAGACCTCAACAAATATATCTACCACTGCATAAATAGTATCTGCTCATGTGGTGTCATCACCAAGACTTCAGTATAGATTGTGTCTATGAGAAAATGCACTAGATTAAGGATGAAGGCAACAGTAGTAGGTTAATGAGTTATATCATTAAGCGAACCCTTAAAAACAGGAGCTTCTGAAATCTTCCAGGCTGTTACTTTATCTGATCTGGAAAGACAATCTTGCAGTCCTTTCCCCAGGAAAACAGGACCATTAAAGTGAAGGAGGGGGGAAAATAATAAAATGAATACAACTTTTAAAGTGCTTAAGGTTTAATACTGAAAGTGGGAATTGAGTTTCTGATTACTAAGAGCAATGGGAGGAAGATAGTTAACAGCAAGGAAGCAGATTGCTTACCTCTATACAGACCCATAACTCTATTACTTTTGGGAATAAACAATGTTAGATGAAGGACAGAGGGAAAGCAAGCAGTAAATCAGGGATATACATTCTGTATTAGCATTAAACTGTTTATATCTGACTGACAAGTGTCCTATCATTCCTGTATTTCAATAAAGATTCAGTTTCTAGTTGTGTGACTCAAGGCTCTTGGAAGCTTCTCCTTCAAACTGTCTGATAAATTGTCCTCTAAGCAAAGACCATAACTTTTATAACTCTGGTGTAACCCTTTCCAAGGAAAAAATTATTAATTTCTAAAAAGATTCGAAGATGAAACATTTTTCTGATCCTTTCTTTACTAGAGCAGAACCAGTGGAACTATAACTATTGTTCTTTGGTAGGAGAAGCTAATTTGAGGAAAAAAAATATGAGGAAAAGTTGGTGTTGTCATGATAGCTTCACTCAATAAATAAAGGTACCGGTATATAAAAATATAAAATCCCCACTCCAAACACAGATCAATCCAGCAAATGTGAAATCATATTTTACATCAACCTAAGAACAGAAATCTGCATGAAATGGAAATTTGTTATGGAAGTATCAATCACTGGGAATGTTCTAGAGGCCAGGTAATGTTCTTTAGACATTTGGCAAAAGTATCAGGAAAGGAGGCAACCTTTGTACAGCCTTTTTCTATCCAGTTTGAAGTCCTCTATGCATTTAAGAGGACTAATTAGCCCTTAACTTATGATCACGATTGGAATAGGACCTTTCATTGCTAAGCAACATGGTTAAGTGAGTCTTGCACAATTTTATGACCCATTTCTCCTGCAGTTGTTAAGCAAATCAGCACTGTTGTTGAGTGAATGACATGATTGTTTAGCAAATTTGGCTTCCTCATTAAAATAAATCCTATCAGTTTAATAATATCTTGTTTCTAAATCAAATAAACAATACCAAAATTCAAATTAACCTGATTTGTAATACACTTGTCTAGATTATAACACTTATGACCACAATGCACTAATTTGCATTTCATAAATTCTTGTCTAGCTTGGAAAGTAAACTGTGATTCAGAGCATATGGAAGTCAACTAGGAATCTTCAGAGATAACATTTTAATACAGCCTAGTGATCACTGATAAGAAATTGTATTTCTCAGAATTTCTTGTGCCTAGCACTCTACTATTAGCATACTTACTACAGTCTGGGAAGTAACAGTTTGGAATTATTTTCTTACCAGTTGTTTTTGTTTGGGAAGACATTCAGTTACGCACAGTACTCTTCTTGTGAACAAGTTATGTCCTAAGACACTCTTTGTAAGTCCATTTTGCTTGCAAGATTAACTAATATAAAAAACACATGCAGTGCAGACTTTACTTTACATTAAACAGTGTCAGGTTTTATCATGCTGCTGCTTCATGAGTAAGGTAAAAACTGAACTGCATCTGTCAGCAACTCCAACCTATAATGTCCGGGAAGTTGGGAAAAAGCAGGAAAGGGTTTAAAACATGCTGCAAATGTATGTAACATGCTGGAAATCAACCTTTTCCTGCCTTCTTCAAACTTCCAGATATGGACAGCTTTGTTCATATTGGCAAAAGTTTGCAACTCAATAGTTTGTTAGTAAAGTCTGTATATAGACTTTACTAACTTGCACTTAATCTAAAGTGTTTTCATCCACAAATAGCATTACCTTATTTCAAGCTGCTTATCCTAACTAGATCCAGGTAATAAAATATTTGGTACATACAAGGATCACATAGGCCAATTTTACAAGACTGGTAACTTCAAAGTATGTAGTAGCTTTGCTCTTTGTGTTTAGTTCATTTAAAAGAAATTAGACATTTTAAAGTCAACAAGCTAATGTAGTTGCAGATACATATTATCATCTTATTTGCAGACAGATATAAACATATTATATCCAATGAATTCTAATTATAGAATTATTTCAGATTGTCCTTATATTTTCTATGAAGAATAACCACAATTTAAAAATAAGCAAGACCATTATTCTACTTTGGCATAAAAAATAGGCCATGATCCTAATTCATTCTATAAAAATTGAGACTGTTATAACAATCAGTATTTGAATTTTATAACTCATGAAAAAAATTTCATGTAGAGCATGGAAAAAATATATTCCAAAGCAAAAAGATAGTTAAGATAAAGTTATTTTAGTGAGACCTATCTGATTTTAGAGTCATTACCCATACTACCAATAATAATGCCAATAATTCATGACAACTCTTAATTCACTTGTGAGTTTAGTAAATCTTCAGAGATGGAACAGCTGCCAATCTTCAATTATTCTTTGGGGTTTAATTTTTGCTGACCATATATCATTGATCACTTCAGTATGAATTAAATGACTTTATTTCATCTTAAACATTAGTCTACTTTTAAAATCTCCTTGCCCCATAAAATGTACCTCATGAAAAATATTTGACAGAATATTCTGTCAAAAAATATTGTGCTGACTTTATTATTATCAGTAAATTATTTATATATGGATACAACTTCAATCTTAGCTCATTGTGTCTAAGATTACCAATCTTCTTCTGATGAAGGTATTGAAGATTTTCAGAATGCAGCTGCAACTCTTTAAACTACCATTTCACTACTCAGCAAATTAGTGGTTTAAAAAAAGGGAAATACTAGTAGACACATGAGAACTTGTTCAAGATACTAAATCTATGGGGATGTGCCAGGACTAATTGTTTCCATGCGTAGCTAAAACATTGATTCTCCATCTGCAATGACAATATAAATATTGTCTCTACAGATGGGGATTAAATTTTGCTTTGAAAATAATAACAAAACAACAAGACAAACAAATATCACATTGTAAAACTGTCAATTCGTGGCTAGTGGTGTTCCAAAAGAAGATATAAGTGTCTTGGGACTCTGAGGCATGGGACCAGGCTACCTCTTCTCTTCTTTTGCATTGTGACTCTCATGACCCCAATAATCTACAAGAAAGGAGTGATGTAAAAGAGGGAAGAGATATTACTGCTGCTACATCATCTTGAGACACTGTTAGTGCTGAGTCTCCCATTCAGCTATGGAAACTGAAAACAGGAGCAAGATGAAAGTCACATTTTATTTTATCCCCACTACAACAGCAACAGCACTTAGACTTATATACTGCTTTACAGCATGAAACAATTAGCTTTAGCTTAGAAATTCTTGATTGCCAAAAAGAGGAAATTCAAAAAAATTGAAACATGTAACATCTAATAATGAATGTACAAAATGGTGATTTTTCAAATATGCAATTCTGTGCTTATGCTAGCATTTTGGGAATAAACATAAAACTATTCTTACTTGAAAACAAAAAGCAAAATTTTTCATCTTGTATGAGAAACAAATGATGAAGTGTTTCTATTTCTAGTAGCCTAAATTCTATTTTGGAATTTGAACAGTATGAACAGCCTTGATCTCTATGTTATATATTTTAGTTTTACATAAATACTAAATACATTTTAAGTACATAAATAAATTCTTGAAGGTAAACTGAATGCCGTGTATGAAATGCACCTCCTCTACTAGCTATGCTCACAGTAGCCCAGTCTCCTATCCCTCCATTACTACTGTTTGAAATGTACAAATCCTTGGCCTCAATTGATTTATCAATTTCTTTTTCTGACCCCCTAGGGGTCAGAAATCACTTTTCTTTCAAATCACTTGCAGTATTTCAGTCTAGACAAGTAACCACAGTTAAAATGTCAGCGAATGTAATGACTTCAGCTAGCTGTTCAAACACTGCAGCAGCCTACCTTTGAAGGGCCGAAAAGTGGCAGACTCAATTGAGAGGGGCTGATTTCACACTTGGAAAGCAAAATCCTTCAGAGTCAAGAGCATTCAGACAATTAGACAACCACCAAATCACACCATTTTAAGAGTTCTACTTCCAAATGGCAAAATATGAAAAAAAGAAAGTGGGATATAAAGAATAATATTCAGATTCTCATTATTTTTAATGAGCCATGGGAATTCTATTGCAGACTATCATTATCTGAAAGTATGATCATCCAGAACAACATACAGTATGGGCTGGCAGCTTCCAGATGTTCCTGGTCTATACCTCTCATACTCAATGGAGAGAGTGGTATTTCAGCAAAATTATGAAAGTGGAACCACGACCTGCAACTAATACAACCTCACAACATCCAGGAAAAAAGTATACTATCATAAGAAATTTATACATTTTTGGCCCATAAACCTGCACCTTCCATATTAGGCATAGACAACTATAGATTAACCTTTATTTTGTTCCAGTTCCTTGCCCTGTCACTGTAGGTTTTCGGCAGTAGATAAAGGAATCAACTATTCTGAATGGCTCAGATTTTATCATTTACTATAGTTAGAAGCAGGCACCTGGCTCATCTTGCTATTATGAAGCAATCATTCCATTTTAAATTGCAAGGGATTTCTGAAGAGCCTACTAGAAATCATTCCCTAATGATTTCATACAGTTTCAGTCCTCTTCATTCTGCTCAGGACATTGGTGACTCCATTGTAATAGGCAACACCTCCTGCAGCAGAAAATGATCAATTCCGTGTACATGGGAGGGATATTTTTAAAAATACACTGGTCTACTTTGCTCATTCATACTTAAATTTTTGATAATCAGAACACAAACATAAATGTTGAGACTGATCCTTTGAAGATAAAAGCATTACTCTATACAAATCAGTCATATCATAACATTTTATATTACTTTCTTATCCAAGCAAGATTGAGGGCAATAGAAGATGGGATGACAGAGAATGAGGTGGCTGGATGGAGTCACTGAAGCAGTAGGTGTGAGCATAAATGGACTCCAGAAGATGGTAGAAGACAGGAAGGTCTGGAGGAATGTTCTCCATGAGGTTGCGATGGGTCGGACACGACTTCACAACTAACAACAACAACAAGCCCTCAGAAGATTACTGTTATTAAAAGCTGCTAATTTAACTCAGCACATATGCTAATCTGTTCTGTAATCCACCTCACTTTGTAAGCGTAGGTGTTTAGATGGCACAAAAGAAAATTTCTTTAAGCATTCCCAACTTGTAGGTTGATCACAAACACATCCATTTGAAATTTTTCATTTCATTTGATGGAACTTGCCTTATCTCTAAGCAAATTTTAGACTAAACTTGGATGAATTTGTTAAATGAAGCAGATAGAATACTGTCAATAGAGCAGCTGCTTGAAGTTGTTTCCAGAAGAAATGTAGTTTTCTCACTTCCTAGAACAAAGCAAAGCAGTGCTGTTTTACCTCAGTCTTCTTTATGGCCACTTACAGCCTTCTCTTGTACAATTGTGCACTTGAAAAAGACTGAGAGGAACCTTTTCCCATAGCAATGGCTGAAACCTTTATAGGGTGGCTTTGACACATACTGCAGGCTGAATGCATACTAAAATTAACCTGCTTGTGAGGAACTCAGCAAAATCATGCAGCAATTACTGAAGCCACGCAGCCTGGATTTCTCTATTGCATACCAAAAATTATTCAGGTTGGACAGTTTAATAATCTGTATTATTCCTAACTTTAGGAATAGGAGGAAGAGACATTGTTGCGACATTGAGGAAATTGATCGGAGAAGAGATATCTTGGCCCACTGAAAGAATGGAAGTAGAGAAAGCACTCAGAAGAGATGGATGTTCTCTGGAAAGTACAAGTATCTGTGTCTGTATATATGTGCTTTTAAACTTTCAAGATTCTATTACTACACGGGTGTCAAACTCGATCACATCAAGTGCAGTGGTGGTATTCTACCAATTCGGCCCGTTCACACGAACCGACAGTAAAAAATGCTACTGGTTCACTTGCATCAGTAGTAAAAAAAATTTTGACTAGGCAATGATCAGCTGTGCCAAGCAATTTAGATTAGTTAGAAAGCAAGAAACCATTGTATTTCTTGCTTCCTAGCTAATCTAAATCACATAGTACAGCTGATCACCTCTCGCTGTTGTACTTACCTCGGAAGGCTTCAAAATGCTTCTTTTTTTCAGCATCCAGGAAGCTTTCCTGAGACTCAGTAGGCAAAAAAAATGGGGTACGTGCAGGTGGTGGAGCTGCAGGGAAAAATACATAACCACCCCCACCCAGTCACACATAGCCACCCCCACCCAGTCACATGACCACCTGGACATGCCCACCTAGCCACGCTCACAGAACTGGTAGTTAAAAATTTTGAATCCCACCACTGGTCATGTAACGTATTGCAACATGTCATGATGATTTTTGCTTTTGAGGAGCTGGGGTGGGTGTGCCCTGCACTTGACACATCCAGCCCATGGGCCATTAGTTTGATACCACTGTATTAGCATGATCTTATAATAAAAATTGTTTGAAGCCAGCCCAGTTCTTTCACTGAGGTAAATCAGGTGGCCTCTTCATTTTCCTAAAGCAAATCATAATACCTTCCATGATCCATCTTTTCTCTACCTACCAAATATATGTACAAATCTATCATTCTAGGAATTGAATATTCTGGGGTAATCTAGAATACCTATTTTTTCTCTGGACCATGCATATTTTTCTCTGGACCTCTTTGGGATGATCTGACAATTATTTGGAAGTTGTTCCCCTAAATCTGGAAAAGTTTGTGGTCTTCTGGACAAGGTGTTCTGAATGAAATGAGATAATTTCAGGGCAAGGCCATGTCCACAACACCATGATCTATTTCTAATTCAAAGAATTAATTTTGTAAAAACCACTAGCCACTCCCAGTACAGATGGATAAGCATAATCCAGTGAAGAAAATGGAAAGTTCCAGAACAAAAAGAATGTTTCTGTATTACAGGAGCTCCATAATTATAAGGCTGCTATCCATGCTTTATTAGAAATGATCTTTTTTAAATTGAATACAAGGCACAAAATTGAAGCAAACATCAAACTACTTTTGATTCTACAAGATATATGAGCCTGATGTTGAATACTAATAATACACTGTAAAATTAAAGGAGGTAAATCATATTGTTCCAGATTGAATAGAATGATTGGATTGTAGCATTTAATGGATATTATCTCAAGATCATCTATATGCTTCTCTGTTTAAATACAGACTCCAGAAACATTCACTGACTCAGCAAGTACAGTAGCTATGGGTTTTGATTGGCCTTCCCCAAACTGGTAGCTTCTAGGTGCATTAACCCTGCAATTCCAGAAAGTGGACAACAGGCTTTGATTAAGTCCAAATTCTACAAATTATAGTTCCAATCTCTATGGAGAAAAAGTTAGGGAATCCTACAATAGTTCTCAAGTTATGATCATTTTGCTTAGCGACCATTTGAAATTATGTCACTACTGTAAAAAGTAACTTGCGATTGGCTGTCACATTTATGACAGTCACAGCATCCCCACAGTCATGCAACTGTGATTCAAGTGCTTAGCAATTGGCATGTATTTATGATGGCTGAAGCATGGCGGGATTATGTGGTCACCATTTGTGACCTTCCCAGCAGGTTTCCAACAAGCTAAATCAGTAAGGAAGCTGGGCTTCCTTAACAAGTGTGTCATTTGCTTAACAATTTTGTGATTTGCTGACAATCACAGCAAAAGGCAGTAACACTCACACTCACATGATAACTCACTTAACAAATGTATTGCTTAGCAATGGAAGTTCTGATCCCAATTGTGGCTGTAAATCAAGGACTACCTGTATTTTAGAATATCCAGTATTTGTATCTAGATTGAATAAGCCAAGTACTGAAGCGATGCATCTCCATTTCAACTTCCATACACAAAACCTGCCTTTAGTTCATAGCTTTAACATTAGTTGGCTTCAAATTGCATCAAACTATGGGCATGAGCCCATTCAAAAGTTAATATTATAAAATTTAATTTGCTTTAATGGGAGAGCTTTATATGGCTACCCTTCACACCCACCGAAAGCAAAAGTGTTTGATTTGGAACTGATTTTAGTTTACAAAGTATATTTTGACAATTTAAATTGATTTACTGAGATATTTCTATACTGCTCAAATGCATTTTCATAATAGTAAAATTATTCAAATTACTGTCATTGCAGGCTCATTCTCAGGTAGTAGAATTTTTTGGCATGATACATTTCAATTATTATTTTTTTAATGTTATTTTCCTTTTAGCCTTTATCCTTATTTAAAACATGCCTTCACTTAGATTCTTTAAATTTTCATGGCTTGCTTTAGTAGAAAGGAATTCATGAATCCTTTTTAAATATCTCTGAAATTGCTGATTGTTTTAAGAGCCCTAACACAGAAAGAAAGAAAGAAAGAAAATCATTCATCTTGCTGAGAAGAAGGCCAAAGCACTCTCTTGGAACCTGCTGTGTGGTTGGAATAGCACATCACAAACAGCCACATGATCAATTGATCTGTAACTTTTAAAAATGAAGGGGTTTTTTGCCTCTAAGCCTCTCAGTGCCAATTTGTACCATTCACGTGTCCTATTTTTCCTGCTTGGGGGGGCTGATTCCCCCCCCACACACAAACATACAGACACATACAATCCACAATTTGCACATAGACCAGGTGAAAGAAAGAAAATGTGCTGGATGCTTTCCCTGTTGGGAATGGTCGAAAACCCCAATAAGATTGGTAAAATTGATCTCTTATTCAACTACCTCTTTTCCCCAAATACCTTTTGTGGTTCACCATATTCTTTTAAGACAAGACATATATTAACAGAATACATTTTCAGCAACATGAAAACAAATATGAAGACACCAGTATCAAATATATGTTTGATAAAAGTCAAAGTTTGCCTCCTCTGCTTCTAGAGGTAACCTGTCACTAAATCACTGTTGAGAGAAAACTAGAAAATGCCATTTTGATTAATGTCTAGTCTTTAGGCATCTTAAGCAATACTACAATTTTGCCATTAAAAATGCTAAAAAATCTATACATGTAACTATTAGATTGCAAACTCCTACTGTTTCCTTTTGTTGAAAACAGCAGCATTAATGTTTCCACACTGACAGAAAATATTATGTATATCTACAGAGAAAATTCCCAAGGGAGAATCCCAGGAAAAACCAAGAGGAAATAATATAGAAAACATTTTTGCTGTGGTTAAGCAATAGATTTCATAATAGATAATTACAAAATGGAAAGAAGGAACAAAAGAATAAGAAATCTAGCACAGGTGAATGGAATTTCATTGGTTCCCCTTGAGTTTTCCACAGAGTTAAAATGATTGTATTTTTAAAGATACTCTCATAAGAAGTATTCCAGAAAACTATTTGTATCTGCTAAGCCACATGTGATCCTAGATCTAATTTCATGTGATTTTGGTCACATTTAAAATGTGTTAGCTATGTTCAGATATCTACCAAGATCTGTCTGTCTCTTTCTGGCAAAAAGAAAAAAAAAGGTTGTCATAATCCATGGCTTCCTCTATTTTCAAACATCAGACAATTCTCAATAAATTATTCCTGTACAAAACCTATCAGATCAATCTGAAGTTAAGTAAGCAAAATGTAGCACTTTTAAATTGGTGATTAAAGTTGCTAAGCTTGTTAGGTGGAAACCCAAGCACCACAGGTCAAGGTGAGTACCCATTCTGCCCCAGCTCCTGCCCACCTACCAGTTTGAAAGCATGCAAATGTGAGTAGATAAACAGGTACAACTTAAATGGGAAGGTAACAGTGTTCCATGCACCTCTGGCATATAGCCATGCTGGCTACATGACCATGGAAAATGTCTTTGGCCAACAGTGGCTGCCTCGGCCAAGAAACAGGAGCACCGCACCCTAGAGTCAAATATGTCTGGATAGAGAAACTTTTACCTTTTATTGAAAAGTTACTGTTTATATAAACAAACACTGATGTAATTTCATAAACACATATTTGTATTTGTCCCTTTTTTCTGGCTGAATATAGACCTAAAAGATTTACAAGTAGATGCATTCTATGTTATGAAGATACATCAGCATAAACAAGACAATCTTTAAAAGTTTAAGAGCAAAAGTTGACTGCCATCTCTTACCTTAATCTTGGAGGCCAGATAATTTTGACTTTCAAGTTAAATATTTATTCTTTTCTTCAAGTCCAACTGATAAAAACATGGATTGAATAGGAAGGGTCTACATCAACAAACATAAGCAATAGTGCATTGCCCTATTGGGAATAAGTGGGAAGAAAAAAGAAGATATATTGTTTAAAGTGCTACATAGAAACCAGAAGACTGTGAGTTGCAGTCCTGCCTTAGGCATGCAAAAGCTGTTTGGCTGATTTCCGGTCAGTCATTCTCTCTAAGCCCAACATCTATTGTTATGAGGAAAATAAGAGGATGAAGAAATATTAGGTATGTTCACAACCTTTAGTTACATATAAAAGTAATAAAACTGGATAAAAAAATGTCAAAGCACTGCCACAAAATTGGGATTCCACTGTTTTAGTGTCTTCAATCTCATGGGCTATTATACTATAAACTTTCCAAAGCAAATCTTGATATCAGTATTAAAAACTGAAATATTTTATTACCACCTTTCTTTTCCAACTACTTTCCCAACAGATTTTTCTGTTTAAAAAGCACTGATTCAGAAGAAAGTGAGTTTAAAAAAAACAGACAGGGAGGAAGATGTAACTAAAGAAAAAGATTTTTAAAAAATCTGTCTCTAAAGATATCATAGGGAAGCTGAAAGTCGGCATTTCCTATTATTATATTATGATTTATTTTTAAAAAATGGAACATAAACAACAATAAGCTGATTTAATTAATATAGTAAAATATAAACAGCATCCACAATTAAAAAATACAGTAGTAATAATAATGGCTGTTTGGTTTGGTAGCAGCAGTGCCTCAGATAGAAGATCCATACGGAGAGTGGTAAGGGCAGCTGAGAAGATTATAGGAAGCTCACTTCCTATTATTCAGGATACTGCTTATAAGTGCTAAATGCTTAGAGCTCAAAGCATTGTTAGAGACTCCCACACACCTACTTCATGGTCTGTTTTTGTTGTTCCCCTCTGGGAGGAGGTTTCGGAGCATTTCTAGCAGGACTGCCAGATTCTGCAACAGTTTTGTTCCCTATGCCATCCATCTGGTAAACTCACAAAATTAATTTGTCTCTCCATGTATACATTTGACCTAGACTGCGTTGTTTCTCTGTGTCATATAATATATGTGGGTATATGCATAATTTTGTATTTATTTATGTATTTATTTTGTCATGTTTATATAGTGCATTTAAAGTGACAAAAAGGTATGCTATGTATATGTCTATGTTCTCTTCATTACAGTGATTGAAAATAGACAGCAAAAGAATTCAAAAGAGCGTGTTTTTGTAGGTAACCAATCTGCATAATGCCCACTTCTCAAAGACTCTGAGAGACTGACAACAACTAAAACATGAGAGCACAATAAGAAGTATAAAATAAATAAAGTAGAGTAATAATAAAATCATAAAACAATAAACAATATGACACTGGGAGCTGTTCTGATCTCAGAAGGCGCTCATTCCAGGGGGAAGAGCACTGCTAGCAAGAAAATGGTGCTTCCGGGCTCCTGATAGGTAGCATTGTTTAATTGAAAGAACCTGGAGCATGCTAAGCCTGTAAGTTTCAATCAAACGAATAGGATAACATCCATTTGTTGTTAATAAGGGATTAACTCAATCCTTACTCTTATCATTAAGTCTAGATTCATCCTTTCATTTAGAAAAGTTTACTGAGACAGTATCCCTTTAATACAAATTTCTTTCCATGTACATAATTATTCTGAGTCCCAGGTTCAATAAAAACATTTGTTTGTTTATTATTTATTTAGGATACAATGTCAGGGAAATCTACGCATGATCAACACAATGTAGTTCTGACAACCTTAACTGCTAGTTCATTCTGTTTGGGGATCAATTTCAATTTATTTTCCAAAGCACTGAAGGACAGGACAGAAACAATGGTT
Source organism: Bungarus multicinctus (assembly GCA_023653725.1). NCBI lineage: Eukaryota > Metazoa > Chordata > Lepidosauria > Squamata > Elapidae > Bungarus > Bungarus multicinctus. Next base: position 96,594,966 of record CM042838.1, on the reverse strand, counting down.
GGAAACTAATCAGGAAGAAAAGCAACTTGGAATTAAGGAGAAACTTCCTAACATTGAGGGCAATTAACCAATGGAACAGCTGGCTTTCAGATGTTTTGGGTGCTTCATCACTGGAGGTTTTTAAGAAGAGACTGGACAGTCATTTGTCTGAAATAGTATAGGCCAGGGTTTCCTGCTTGAGAAGGGAGTTGGACTAGAAGACCTACAAGGCTGCTTCCAGCTCTATTTTGATTAATTGATTGGCTTAATGACACTGGAACTGCCGGTCAGAAATGATCTAGACTCCAGAAGTTTGGGACGGTTCCTGTTGCTCATTCCCTAACTCGTGCCCACCTAGCAGTTTCAGCAAGCAATACTACAAGTAGATAAATGGATATCACTTTGGTGGGAAAAGCTAGCTGCGTTCGTGTGTGCACAGAGAGCAGAAATCAGTGCTAGACCTGGCCAGGAGTGAGGCAAACACAACCTGAAATGAGGTAGAATGAGACTGATGGAGGAGCCTGGAAGAGCCAGCAACCCCAGCGCTGCTACTGAACTGGTGTAAACTAATTCGTCTCTGTGATGCTCCAAGCGCCAAACAGAATTTGTACAGTTTTTCTTTCTGTGTAGTTGCAATCGCTGTTTTATTCTCATTGGGGATATTTTAACTTATATTTGTTTTATGTAAGGCAGTTTATGCTAAGTGTTTTTATCAAAACATGATTAATAAGTAAATAAAAGCTTTTCATAATGCATTCCATATTGGGGAAATGTAATTTAATATCATACTTCCATACTTTACTATTATATTTATTTCAACTTTGTATTAATGTAGGCTAATGCAATTCATTTGAAACTAAAATGGATTTATAACTGGATTAGACTAAATCATATGAGTTAAAGAGCGCTCAATTGTCTTACAATACCAACACACTGACATGCACAAACACAAAATAGATGTCCAATCAATTTTGAAGATGCTTTCAGAGGCTTACTAGATACAAAATATTATTTCTAATGAATTACCTTTATTCTGAAAAACCCTGACTCAGTTATTTTCCAAAATTGCACTGTATTCCTATTCTTTGTTCTATTCAGTTCAGGTATGTAACTATAAGATCAAATGATAAATGGAACATGTTAGTCTTTAAACACCAAGATCCATTAACACCATGACCATTGTCTATGATATCTAAGGATTTCAGGAACTAAAGGAGAATATTAGAAAGTACTAGTTTGTGAAAGGCTGCTGTAAATAATTATCAAGTTGTACAGTAACTGATTATATTGAGTTTTGTTTCATTTTGAACCAACCAATATGTGTAACAGGTAGAACAGCTATGCTATAAGAGAGGGACTGAATCCACTTCTTGTAGATGTTTTTCATTTACTTGAAATAGCTAATGTTGCCTTCTGCACATGATTTCCTGAAGCACAGAAAAATCTATGGAAGATATAAAGAAAATGCAGCTTAATTCCCACAGGATATGAGAAGATGCAATTCATTACTCAGATGATTTTTAATGTTTTTGCAAACCTTCAGCTTCCCTCAAGTATGTTGATGCCATACTTCTTTAGCAGGGAATAACAAAACTGGTTGGAAACCATTCTAAATGCCTATTATTCCAATATTTCATTTATGCCATTAAGTATCAGGAAAAGCAACAGCTATGCTGTTACTCAGTGCTGTGCAGCATTTATTACACTGACCACCCAAAAGACAATATCCTTGGCACTGGAGAAAGATGGCCTGTGTTTAATGTGACGACGGAATGTATTACTTTACATCCATTTCATAGTAACTGGTTATAATAATTGTTTTCCTACATAAACAAAGTGAGTCCTCCTCTATTCCCAGTGTGTGACACTTCAAAATGTGCAAGCAGGAAAGTACAGAATAAACCAGCTTGACAAACATACTTGTGACTCTATTAACATTTATAATATTCTACCTGACAATAAAAAGAAGGGAATTACTACCTAGTCGATGAAATGACTTTATCCATATTCCTGGAACTATTCTTAGACAAACCCCCAAAAGTTTTCAGCATTATTTATACTAAGGATAAGCAATTCCTGTGGGGTTCAGCTTGGATGATCCCACATTAGCTGATGGATGGATGCTAAGAGCATTGTTCTCTGTATTTATTGTGCTGCATTTCCATGCCTCTTGCCAAAAAGCTATTAGTGAACTACTGAGAAATATTTATGTATTCAATGTCTATGGACTTGCCATATACTTGCCGAACAACTCTAGGCAGCTAACAAAAAATAGAATATAATATATATATAAAATAAGCCAAAATATATACAGTGCTGGAAACAATAGATCACGTATCACATATAAATGGCTCAGAGACAAGGCACAGCAAAAATACATCCTTCCTGGGTTTCATAAAATGATATCATTTAATAGAAGGGACATGGAGCATACTAGACAACTTTACTCTTGCTGCACAGGTAGAGATCCTTGGAAGTTGGACCATATAGTATTTTATAGTAGCATCTCCAACTGTATCTAGAAGCCTAATGATAGTGCAGCTTCTACAGTAGTGGTGCTAATGGACATACCAATGTGCATCCATAGCTTCTTGCACTGCCACATTCTAGACCAGCTACTATATAGCTTTCAAATATCTTCAAGGGCAGCACCATACAGACAACATTGCAGTTGTCCAATTAATAGTGGCAGACCAGAAAATTTATATGCACTAAGTTATGGAATGGCATTTCTATTTTTAAAGGAAGTGGTGTTATACACATTCCTGAAAAATCTCTGCAAGGATCCAGAGGATTGTGTCAACTAGTAACCAGTTACAAATAACTTTTTTTTTTAAAAAAAAGGCAAGACACCTATTATTTCAGTCCGTTCCTGTGGGAAACAAAAAGAAGTACAATTGAGCTGATTCTTCTTGACAATAGTACCATTGATCTCAGTACTCTCCTAGACTGCTTCTTTTCTCTCAGGTATCAAATTAAAGAAATTATTTGATTTTCTTTTCTTATTTTTCTTACTACTAGTATTTCCATTACTGAAAATGTCTGAATAACAACTTGCAATAAAATTAGCTATTTAATATATTCTATCTCACACACATATCATACATCAAATGAGACTCCAGGATGGTGCATGATTTCTTTGCAATCATGGATGCAATCTGACATTGTTCCCATATGTAATCTCTCCTTTGAAAACATCTGTCCTGCAGAGTTCTTCTAGGAGTTCCTTATCCCACATGGACCGTACTTTATCTTCATTGGTACTCATGATATGTGATCCATTTTTCCTTCCTATTTATTTATTTTATTTATTATTAAAATTTATATACTGCCCTTCTCCCGAAGGACTCAGGGCGGTGCACAGCCTACTAAAACCACATATATATAACAGTTAAAATAGAATTAAATAAGGGCTGTAACCGAATCTAAAATCCCAACCTTAAAATTCAATACTTAAACCCATTAAAATTAATTTAGGATCAGATCTATAAAGGAAATTCTCTTCCATGTGGAGATCAAGAAGCATTCTTGGCAAAAAAAAAAAATGAGGCAAAACATCTGACTAAACCAGGTTTAATGTAAAATCACCCTTTCCCTCCTCCACACACACACACAAATGAAGTACTAGGACACAAAGATATAATCTAGACACTTGCAAAGTATGCACAGAATAGTTCTTCTGTAGTAGTTAGGGAGGAAAGCACTGTAGTAGTTAGGGAGGAAAGCACTGTAGTAGTTAGGGAGGAAAGCATATTTGTGAAAGCATATATTCCCATCACAACTCAAAATACAACAGCATACAATGTACTCTATCCATTTGGAAGCAGGTAGAAGAGGAAAAATGGAGAGAAACAGATTTAGCTTTACATGCCATTATTAACTGTAGATATTTTTTTCTTCTCCATGAAGAAGGACAAAGATTTTTACGTAATACTATCCATACATCTTGGACTTTTAAGTCATGCTGCTTTGTAGTAAGGGTCACTAATGGAGCTTTCTGAGCAGCAAAGTAGGGATTTGGGCAAAAAAAAATTTTTTCACTTTTTTTGCTTCTGATCATTCTACATAAAGATGCAAACCTTTTATATTTGGGGAAGGGGCATCCCCAAATTTTCAGAAATCTGGACAACTGCAGTTATTTCCATGCCGGCTAAGAATAATAAGAATTATACTCCAATGTATATTGGAAGGCCAATGGGACATAACGCCATGGTCAGCTAGCTGCCACCAGCTTATCACTGCCAACTTGCCTCTGCCAAGTCATCACAGGACAATACATGCCCAATTTGCCATAGAGACAAGAGGTAGGTGAGTGACTGTGTGGGTAGAGTGCATTGGGGCAGACAGTGGGTAGATTGAGATGGCCAGGGGATTCCCATTTTTATACCCCCCCCCCCATGACTGCACTGGGCTCAGGGCTGTTGTTGATGCAACCATGATACTGAGCACAGAGCTGCCATCACACCACACTGGGCTCAGAGCATGGTACAGAAGCAGTGGTGGCATTGGCAGTGGTTCCAGGCCCAGTGTGGTGGTGGCATCAATAGCGGCACACCAGACTTGGAGCCACTGCTAGCACCATGCCAGACTCAGAGCCCTCTGTGATGGTGGTGTATGTGTGAAAATGAGATACCCCTGGCCTCCGCTGTCTCCCCACCTGCCCTGACCATCATCGATCTCAACCGTCATCTCTGCAGCAGTACCTGGCCTCTTCCTCTCAGAGCAGTGGTCTTGGTGGTGGGGACATTAAAATGTGAAGCCCTCAGCCACTGTTACCTCCCTGTCACTCTTTCACCACTGTTACCTCCCTGTCACGCTCTGCCCTCCTGCTCACTTATCCACTGGGCTCTTCTTCCTTCTGCAGTTGTGCCGGCAGCGAGTTAGCCATGTGGAGTTATCCTGCAGCGACCTTGGCAGAGGTGAGTTAGTAGTGGCAAATTGGTGGTGGTGGTGAGTAGGCTGTGGCAGGCTGGCCATGGTGACCCAAAGCATTGGGTACTTCTAAGACAGGAGTAGAGATCCTGTGATCCTGTCTTTCTTTCTTACTTAGTTATTTACTTACTTACTCACTCATTTACCCAACCCTGGTGACTGCCTGGCCAATTCCCTACAGGGTTTTTTGGGCAAAATTTTGCAAATGGTTTGCCATTGCCTGCCTCCTAGAGAGAATGATTGGCTCAAGGTCACCCAGCTAGCTTTGTGCCCAAAGTGGAACTATAATTCATGATTTCCTGGTTTCTAACCTGGTGCCTTAAATCATTGCCTCAAACAGACTTTTGCCTTCAAACAGTAGTGAACTGCAGATTTCATCAAGACAGTTGATGTTGCTAGGATCTATAGCTTCTCAGCAGTTGAGGGTTGGAGGATTCTCATCCTTGATCTAAAGGAAGGAAATTGTCCTTCAGGTTTTGTTAGATGGGAATTTTCTATACAAACTTGAGTCCCAAAGAGAGTAGGAGGAAAGGAAAAGGATCCATTGTTGATTTACAATGTAAATTTTACATGCTGCGACCTTTTGTATGAAAGAAAATAGCTTAACCTAATCATGGCTACAAGTCACGTCCAAAAGAAAAAAACAGAAACTAGAAACCAAGTGTGTGAGTATGTACTCACAGTAAATTTAATACAAACCAGAAACCAACACTTTAAATAAAAAAAAAATAGAAATGGGCCATAGATGTCCCCTCCCAATATTTGCTATTGCAAATATGAATTGTTGTTTCTTATATCATTTAAGCAAATGAACAACCATAATAAAGAATAATTGTGCCCATAGACCATTTCATGGGAAAAGGAAATACCATCTCTCCCAATTTTGAAGGCAATTTACTAAATCATACAAGACTAAAGGATTTTTCCTTATGCTGCTCTTGTTTTGTATTCTTCAACTCAGCATGTAGGATTCCAAAGGATAATTTCTCATTGTTGAATGCTTACCGAGCAGTATGCCCACTTATCATGTAGCTCTTATTTCTTATGGTATGGGAATCATATGAACCAAGTCAGCATGGGACAGAAGAATAAAAGAGTGGAAGAGATCGATTCTGAATCAGAATGTTCTAAGTGAATGTGATGAGGCAAAGCAAGGGCAACTTGTAAACAACAATCAAATTACTGTAAAAGCAAATCAACAAGGAATTGATTTATTTTTATAGCAACCATGAGGTAAATGTCAGCTAAAAGGAAGTGCCAGGCATGATCTTAATTTGAAGGCAGAGGCAAAAAAAGGTCACAAAACTATCATTTTAACTTTCAGGATTTGTGATGTACAGTACGCTGTATAGTACTTTTAGAATGTACACTGGATCTCTACTGGCCCATGAAAACTATTAGATTTATATCCCATCGTTTGTTTATAGATTGTAACAATATTAATGTGAACTAGCTGTGCCAAGTGACTGTGTCAACTTATAAGCTAGATATCCTTATTTCATATTATTGAACAAAGAACTTACGTTAGGATTTAGCTGCCAAAAATGTGAAAAGAGCGTGTATATACTATTTCTGCTATCACTACATGTGGCATTTTCTGGATCATATTTAACAAGAGCAATTGGGAACCCAGTAAAAAGTCTTTTTCAAAGCTGTTTAGTGATTTACATTTGAAGAAGGCAGGCAGATTTGGACCATATGTATTCATAATATATCCACCATGTATCTCTGCATAGCCCTATTAACTTTTATGTGCTACTTATATGTAGAGGCAAAATTTTCCAAATAGAGCTGGTGTCTTGCCTATCTCTAACATCATCTGGTTCTTCTCTGTCTATCATTTATACCTGTATTAATTCAATACATTGGACAGCTTTCATATGTTGACTATAATAAGCTCTGTGAACTATCCTTAAATATCACATTTTGATTCTTACTATGTTACAGACACCTGATTATGACATCGAACATGTAAACAAGCTAAATTCACTACTAAAATGGGCAACATCCATTCCACACGCTTTTATCTTTCTTGGTGACTTCAATCTACCTCATATTAAGTGGACCCTAAACAAATGTACAACTGAACCCATACATGCAACCTTTTACAATGCTGTTACAAATCTGGGGCTGAAACAACTAGTAACCAACAATACTAGACTTAACGACTTCCTCAATCTCATCTTCTGCAATAGCTTGAATTTAATTTATGGAATACAAACTAAAGAACCCTTTTCCAACAATGACCACAATATGATTGACTTTTGTCTCAACATACGCCCACACAAAAATAATCACAATGACGTAATCCCCAATAAAAAACCTCAAAAAAGGCAACTATGATTTTATAGACAATGAACTCTCATCCCTTGATTGACAATCTCTATTCACTGGATGCAATACTGTTGAAGACCATTACAACATATTTTTACTTGAAGTCAAAAGAGTCATCAAACTATATGTACCAATAACAACTCCCCCCCCATAAAAAAAAAACAGATTACCCATAACAATAAGGAAACTTCAATCCCAAAAGAGATCACCCTAGTGGAAAAACAAATCTGGTCACATTGCCAACTTCAAAAGCCGATACAAAAATTTATGCCACCAGATAAAGACTGAATGCACCAATTATCACATTAAACAAGAGGAAAATCTTCTACGCACCAATTCCACCCATGCTTTTTACAATTTTGTAAACAACAAACTAAAAGATTCAAGGTCCATCCCACCCCTAATATGACCTAATGGTAAAGACTGCAACGACAACACCATTAAAGCCAACATCTTTAACACATTCTTTGGCTCAGTATTTGTAAACAGCAATGGATCATGCCCAGTATTTCCTAGTTGAAACACAGACTTCAATGATCTAATACATATCAATTTTACAGAAGTCAATGTTGAAAAAGCACTACGCAATCTAAAACCATCTCTATCTATTGGACCGGATGGAATATGTGCCTACTTCTTAAAAAAGCTATCCACTGCCATAGCAGAACCTCTAAGCATAATCTTTGATAAATCTTTCAGAACCAGCTCCTTGCCTAACCTATGGTCACAAGCCACGGTCATCCCCATCTTCAAAAAGGGAGACCCCAGCCTAGTTGAAAATTACAGACCAATCTCCTTATGCTGCATCACCTGTAAAGTCATGGAATCAATTATTAACCAATCCATTATCCTCCACTTTGGTGACAAACAACCTACTCTCTAATAAACAATTTGGTTTCAGAAAAAAATTATCCTGTAATCTGCAACTCTAAGACTGCAAAAACGTATGGACTACACAACTTGATCAGGGAAAAACAATAGACTTACTGTAGACTACAGTAGACTTCTACATAGACTTCTGTACATAGACTTCTGTAAAGCCTTTGATTCAGTGGTACACGACAAACTACTCCTAAAACTAAAATCTTATGGTATCTGTGGACAACTGCATAACTGGATAGAAGCATTCCTGTCAAACAGACAACAAATGGTCAAAATTGGGAGTGTCCTATCAAATTCTGTACCTGTCAATAGTGGTGACCTCCAAGGCAGTGTTCTAGGACCAACCCTCTTCATGCTCTACATAAATGACCTCTGTGATCATATTAAGAGCAACTGCGTTCTCTTCGCTGATGATGTAAAGCTGTTCAATACCACAGACAATACTGCTACCCTTCAAAAAGTCCTCGACTATGTATCAGAATCATCAAACAAATGGCAATTTCAAATCTCAACAAATAAATGCTCTGTCTTACATATTGGCAAAAAAATCAGAAAATAAAATACAAGCTGAATAATCAAGACCTTGTTGATGATCCAAGCTCTGTAAAGGACCATGGAATACTCATCTCTAATAATCTAAGTGCTAGAGCCCACTGTAACTACATAGCAAAAAGGCTATGAAGAGTTGTTAACCTAATCCTACATAGCTTTTTCTCTGGTAACATTTCACTACTAATGTGAGCGTACAAAACATTTGCTAGACCAATACTCAAATACAGCTCATCAGTCTGGAACCCACATTACGTATCTGATATTAATACAGTTGAGAAAGTCCAGAAATATTTCACAAGAAGAGTTCTCCATTCCGCTACTCATTGCAGAATACCTTATGCCACAAGACTTGAAATTCTAGACCTAGAAAACCTAGAACTACGCCACCTTTGGTCCGATCTTAGTATATAAAATCATACACTGCAATGTCCTACCTGTCAATGAATACTTTAGCTTCAACCATAACAAAACAAGAGCAAACAACAGATACAAACTCAAGGTTAATCACACCAAACTTGATTTCAGGAAATACGACTTCAGCAACAGAATGGTCAATGTCTGGAATACTCTACCTGACTCTGTGGTTTCTTTCTCAAATCCCAAAAACTTTAACCTTAGATTGTCTACTATTGACCTCACCCCTTTCCTAAGAGGTCTGTAGGGCGTGTGCATAAGCGCACCAACTTGCCTACCATCTTTGTCCTATTGTTTCTTTTTATTTTTCTTATATGTACCCATTTCATGTATTCATAACTATGTATATACTTATACCTATTATCTTGTAAGTGATTGACAAATCAAATAAATAAAATAAAATAAAGTTGAATCTTTTCTGAAATTCAAAAATCTAAGAGACAAGGAAGCTTCAGTACAGACATGTCTCTACACAACAAGAGCACTAGGCTGATGTACCCTCACCGACATATCCATTGTGAAATAGGAAAGTGCTCTGAAACTTTTCTACAATGCCTTTCATCTCAGCTTGCTCCTTCACATGATCAATGCTTGATGGGATTGAAATATACCCATACCATGGTTTGGAGCATATTATGGGTGGTTGGCAACACAATTTGCCTAATTTGAATGCTGTGGCTACCAATCTTTCTGTTTTAAAATAAAAAACAATAAAAAGGAAGTCTGCAATGCATTCTGAATTCAAACAGCCAAGCTTTGGCTATGATATACAAACCAAGTGAGAGTCTAATAATATAGGCTTACAACAGTTCATTTAGTAACCATTCAAAGTTACGACTTATGACCATTTTTCACAGTTACAACCTTTGCAGCATCCACAGGATCATGGCATCAAAATTCAAATGTTTCGCAACTGATCCATACTTATAACCATTGCTGTGTCTCAAGGTCATATGATCACTTTTTGCAAGCTTTTGACAAGCAAAGTAAATGGGGAACCCAGATTCACTTAACAACTGGGTTTCTAACTTATCAATTGCAGTACTTCACTTAACAACTGTGGCAAGAAAGGTTGTAAAATGGGGCAAAACTCACTTAACAAATGTCTCACTTAACAACAGATATTTTGAGCTCAATTGTGGTCATAAGTTGACTATCTATACTTTCAAGTCTTAAAACATAAAAATTATACCGTGTTTCTCCAACAATATGCCCCCCCAATATGAAGGCTCAACATGTTTTATAGGCATGAGGTGAAATTAACCCCTCCCCCAAAATTTAGGCCTATTTAAACCATGCATTCCCCCTCATTTCTCAAATCGCTTGAACTATACGAGGTTAAGAGAATTGGGGGGGAAGGGTGAGAGGGGAAACTTGTCTTTAGGAGCAAGATAGCCTTGGCAGATAGCCTTGGCTAGAGCACGCCGCAGGCACTCTCACCTCTATTGGCCGAGAGAAGTGCCCTACAGGCAGAATTGCCTCACCACGAGGCTGCTTCTATTGGCCGATAGAAGCTCCCTAAGGGCAGAGTCACCAGATGCTTCTATCGGCCAATAGAAGTGGCCTCGTGGCGAGGCGCGGCTGCCTGCGGTGTGCTCCTAACAGGTTACTAAATGATCTAGTGACAGGACTGCTCACCCCATATTTAAGTGTGTATATATTTCCTTCCTATTGCATGCCTGATTGGATCCTTTAAAAAAGAGTGGCTAATGCTGATCAGGGACAGCTTAGTAGTTCAATTTTGTGCTTGGCCACAAAGTCTCGTGAATGATTTTGATCAGTGCACTATTCTATCTTACTTTTTGTTTGAAAATTATTAATTAAAGAAGAATGCAATACCTACCCCCCTTTGGAGGAAGGGTAGAATAAAATGCAAATAAATATTGGACTTGCGATTATTTGGACTCTGGGGAAAAGTAACACACATGCAAACCCCTCCTTCCTTTGTCTATGAATATTGTAATATTTAAGTTATTTTAATGTCCTGGAATAATTAGGAATGGGAGATTTAAGAGATATGTATCATCTTATTCTACGGGCAAATTACAGGAACAAGGCGAGGTAGGTGCCATATTTGTGCAAACCACGCCACAGACTACAGTGTCTGTGCAGAAGCCAAAACTATATTTGTGGAATACCCTTGTCCTTGTGCTATCTGAAAAAGAGATGCCAAAATACTCCACCAACCACACAAGGGACAGCTGAAGCTGGACTCAACCACCTGTCAGTGGTCGGGCTGCAAGCAAAACCTCAAGAAGAAGGTAGGAGAAAGGCGGGCTGTTTAGCATGCAGTTTTACAGACAGCAATCTCTGCGTTCCCCCTCGAAGCATACCTTCTCCCTCAAAGAGGGACCGCGTTCTGCCGGTGATCTCCAACAGACCTGTGCGTTCCCACAGGTAGGGCCTTCTCCGGGTGCCATCGGCTTCTACGTGTCGTCTGGCGGCCCCCAGGAATAGGGCCTTCTCTGTGGGGGCCCCTGCCCTCTGGAATAGTCTGCCCCCAGAGATACAAACCAGCACGGACCTGAGAGCCTTCAGATGGGTATTAAAAACCTGGCTCTTTGAGCAGACTGGCCTAGGCTGATACACGATTTTAACTGTCTCCCGTTTTAAATTGGGTTTTAAATATTTGGGGTTTTTTAATTAGTTATGGGGGAGGGTAAACTTTTAATTATAACAGCCTAATTATTTAATTCATTTTAATTTTTGTATAATGTATTGGGGTAGGATCGGCTGTGCACTGCCCTGAGTCCTTCGGGAGAAGGGCGGTATATAAGTACTTAAAATAAATAAATAAATAAATAAATAAATAAATAAATAAATAAATAAATAAATAAATAAATAAATAAATAAATATTTAGATATCTAAATCTGTTGCTTTCCTAAGTAAATAAATTATGTTGGAAGATGGACTTTGCTCTTTTTAAAAAAAAATGATTTCATCACTTGGAAACCTGACACCAAGTTGGGGGTTTTCAAGCTGAATTTCATGAGAACCTGAATGAGTTTTGAAAGGAGCTAAAGAGAGTGAGGAAACCTTGAACACACTGGTCAAGAATGCCATCCTTTCGTGCTGTAATGCTACTTTTTTTTCCTTCACTGGCTGTATGTCACCAATGTTTCTGAGCAGTCTGTGCAAAAGGTACAGACAGACCTTGTTTTCTCAAATACAGTTGAAAGAGACCTGGAAGCAGAAAGCGCAAGAAATCTGTTGGAATTTTCTAACTTGATTAACAGCAAAGACTAATTGCACCCCCTTACTCTCTCTCTTCCCTTTTGTATTGCGATCATATTTGTGACTCTGTGTGTATGTATATATTTTCAAGAGGCCTGCTTAATTATCAAGGTGGCATTTTGTGCACTTCTACTTAGGAGTAAGCCCTGTTGAGCTGGTGGGAATTAATAAAGAAAATTAGGATTGTACTGCTCAGCTGCAGTGCATCTGTCTCTCAAATCCCTTTAGAATGGAATGTGAAAATTGTGTTTGCAAAGATAGGCAGAGAAAAAGATGGGTGCTTAAGTGGCATCAGCCAGGCATTCACTAAGGCTGTTCTAAATGTATACTCCTCAATATATGGACATTTTGTTTTGTTGTTGTTGTTGTTTTGAGTAGGAAGAACGATTATGTCAATGGCTGATTGGGCAGATTCAGCTGAAAGCATTTTTTTTTTCACTTATAAACAAGACCAGAGGTGTCAAACTGGTGGCCCACAAGCCATGCCTGTCCCAGCTCCGTGAAGGGAAAAAATATCGTTATACGTCACGTGACAGCAACGTGACACAGGGAGTTGATACCTGTGAACTAGCCTAAGCTGTCAGACAATATTTGTTCTTCAATCACAAGTGGTATATTTGTTGTTGTTGAAACTTTGTTGTTCAATCATTAAGTGGTATCCAACTCTTCACTCCCAATCAATTTTTGTTGAGGGCCAATGACATCATTAAGAGGAGCCAATAATTTTTTCTCCATAACCACGAATGACCATCCAGATTCTCATATAGTCTCACTTTGCACTTTGTCTGAACAAAAAAAATATATATATTTCTAAGCATGACCTCACATCCTAAATAAAGAAAACTCAAATGTCTTGAACAGAAGTCAACAACAATCTTTAACAAAAAAGAGAAGCCTCTGAGAGAAAGAGAGAAAGAAGTTGAAAGCCCATAGACTTCAAGAACAAGACTTTATCCACCCATCAAGAGATACTAAACAAACAAACAAACAAAAACCCAACATAGGCATTTCATTACTTCTAGCAACCTCACTGCATTTCCATCTTGTGGTAACAGCAGCATAAAAACCATGAATTATATATAGAGTCAAGTCAGCTAGACTTAACCCTAAATGTCTCAGGATCCCACTCAATCAGAATTGACACAATTGCGAACAACTTCATGGAGGAAATTAGCAAAATTCATTAAAAAAAACTGCAGTAGTCAATCTACATTTCTTCATGACCCATGTTTTTTTTTTTTCTGAAAGTTTAATTTTTTATAGATGTTGCGAGGTATTCAGAATACAGCAGAGTGTTTAGTTCTTTTCCAAGTGGCAATGTTGTGGTTGGAAAAATACCATTTTCTTATGGTATTAAGGGCGTTTATGAAAATAATACACAACAGATGAAATATGCTTCCATACCCTAAAGATTAAGTAGATCCATATGTTCCTGAAACACGGACCCGTTTTTTAATTATATAGTTGGAATTCTACAGTGCAAGATTCCTCTATGAATATACAACAGTACTGTAGTACAATTACACAAGCTGAGAGAACAGAGCTATGGGGATTCCAAAATGGCAAAGTTAACATGGTTTAATGTGCTAATGTGAAATATTATCCTAATCCTGATTACAGGATTATTACGAGAATGAAATGAGGAGGTATGAAATTTTCATCTCTTTGCTGAAGATGCAGGATATAAATGTTACAATGAATTAACTGTCTTAATTAACTTTTAACAATTTAGAGAATTTTTTACAAAATAAAAACAATATACAGTAAAAGTGATAAGCAAATAGGAAAGAAATGAAAGAAAAAAAGATATAAAGAAACAGTTTCCAATCTTCTTTGCAGTAGTTACAAATGAATTTATATTTTAACCTAAGGTCATATTCTTTCATGTTGTAAGGAAGATAAAAGGATGAGATAGTATTTACATCCATTGTTACTCTAGGATTTAGAGTAAAATGTTTTAACATGTCTAAAATGTCTTCTACTGCACCAAAACAAACAATTTGTTCTTTAAAGATAAGACAGAACAGAGACTATGTTGAGAAATTCCTCAATAAAGAGCTGTTCAATGAATAATCTTCTCTTATTCCCCTCCTCCTTCCTTTCACCCTCTAATTCCTTCAGAATTTGTATTAAATATGCATCATAGCTATATAATTAATTAGAAAGGCTCAAAAGTCCAATCTCAACCTCTCTGAAAAGGGCAGATTTTTAAAAAGCCACCTTGCCATCTTTCAGGAAGAAATCTCCCCAGAGAATCCATTTTTTCTCATTTCATTTCAGCAAGACATGGTATGCAAGCAGTTACCATATTCAATACAGTGTTTGATACACTTAATTGCAGGTCATTAACAATGACCTGGCCAATTAAAATTGTGTTGTGGCACATATCTTTCCAAAGCAGATATTTTATCTATTACCTGCATGGTATCTATCAACACAGTTAATATGTCTACCTTTATGAGCTAATTATTTTGCAATTACATGGAACAAATGACGTTTCTTGCAAAAGGTTCTACTAATTATCCAGGCTTGGCAAAGGGTAGGAATAATAGGATATTTTGCTCAATTGCTTCCTCTCATTAAATCAAACATCTTCCTAGCCCCAAAAGTGGCCAAGGAAAAGAAACTGACAACACTTTCAGAAGAATGGCACAATTCTATCAACAGAAGAATTTGGTTTTTCTGTTATTAATGGCAACTTCCTAACCATTCTGTATCAACTTTCCTTCAAGTAACATTAGCAATCCCTCATTGAAAATACTGTCCAGTTGCCTTGGTTTTTCTTTTAAACTTGATGCTCTTTTGCTTTTGGCATCATTGCACAATTAGTAGGGATTTTCTGGTATCAAAAACTACTTCCTGAACATTTGGCTTGGTGCAAGTCTTTCAAAGCTCTTTTGTGGTGAACCCTAGAATGAGAAAGAAAAAACTGGATTTCTTTTCCTCCAAAGCAGCTCTTCAATGGTCTTTTCTTCTCTGAATACCACTCCTCTCAAAAATAATCCTCCTAAATAGAAATTGTGCTTATTTGTTAATAATTCATTGTCAATAATTCAACAGCTAAATTCCACAATTAGTAAACAATGATTTCTATCTTTGCCCCCATACCTTGTGTTTTTTAGTCTACGTCTTGAGTAACAGACATAATGTTTGGAGTTTATTTGGAGAATTAGAACGTCCAAACATGAACAGAGAAATTCATACATTTGAAAGAGATCTTAAAACAACAGGAAAAAGCCCAGTTTCTCGGTGTGATTATTGGAGTTGTGCAGACTTTTAGATTTGAATTGTAATGGTGCTTCACAGTGAACATACACAAACACACAACACCTTTCAGCTTCTCTGTAAATGGGTCTTTTCATAAGATTATAGGAATCTTATGAAAGATTGCAGAAAGTATCACACAAACCAAAGAGAGGTCATGGTTGCATTAAGACGGTGTTTCTCACCAGCATGCTATCAAGAGCATTCTGGGAATTAAAGTCCACGAATTGAAGTTCATCACAGTCAGTCAAATGTTCATACTAGATTTGGTATTTGTATCCACCTATCGAGTCTTTGCCAAAGACCTAGGAAAGGCAGATGGTGTTAAAGATATTATCACAGGATGTAAGCTGTTGCAAATAAAACTGCCTTTTGTAATTGACTGATGATTATTTCATCAATGCCAATGGTGTTCAAGTGATGCTTCAGTTGTTTTGGAATTGCACCTAAGATGCCTAAGTTGTTGTTATCATATTTATTTGGCATGCCATCCACCCCACAGTTCAAGGTGACTTTGTTGCCAAGATTGAGAGACTCTGCTTTAAGGAATTGCCCACAGTATTAGGTAAGTGCCATAAATGCCTCCCTCCAAATTTTTCACACCATATGACGCTATACTTGGAATGGAGCTTCTAAGATTGCTCACATTTATACAGTCAGCTATAAGGTTATCTGGATATTTTCCAGATGACAAAAAGGAGAGTTTATTTTGGTGGAACTTTAAATCCTCACCTTTTGCTGTGAATTAACAGAATGATCTCCCACTTGAACTTTGCTGTTTCAGTAACCAATAAAGCAGAGATAAACAATTTATCTGTATATGAATTCTGTATATGAAGAAGTAGCAGACTTTTTAACTATTCATTTTCCCTGACCATTTTTGGAATACAGTATCCAAAAAATTGATATGTTGGAGTTTTATTTATTTCCCAAATAGTCACTTTTTCTAGAAGTTTCTAGCCTCTACAGTGCAAAAAGTTTCCTTAGAATGCATTTTCCTCTAAAATGGGGGGGAGGGCCACACACATTTGAAGGATTTAGCAATGATATTTGAAGAAAAACTAATCATAAACGAGCTGAAAAGACATCCTCAAGCAGTTATAAAAATGGGATAAAGACAAGCTTTCTTTTTATCCTCCAGAAATGAAGAGTCAGAGTTGGGAAATTCCCCTCCAGCCCCATGGACACAATCTGCATTCTCATGACCACACTAAACACAGCAATTGCATATTGTATATCTTGGCATTTTCATCCACTCCCAAATATCTAGGGCTTGGCTCCCTGCCACCACAAAAGGGTTCACAGATTCAGACTAATGAATTTTGTGGTCAGTACATGAAATAAGTATACCAAGTGGAAAGGGAAATCAGTTCCTAAAATATTGCATTAAATAAATCACTGTTTCTCCAACTAGCAAACCTCAATGCAATCATTCTGCTTAATTTTTAATGTCTTAACCCTTATCCTATGACTTCTCAGTCATTTCCAAACCAGATGATCTTTTCTTGAATTGAAAAAGGCCTTATTTTCTCCTTTGTATCTGTGCATGTACTTTTATTGCTAATAAAGAAAACTTCACTAAAAAAACGAGTTTTTAGTTGTTCAATGGCCTGGTATAAACTGTAAATTTTTTGTAAGGCCATTTTAATTCAGATGGAATAAATCTGTGCTTCTAATTTGAGTTTAAAGTCTAACTTTCCCAAATAACTTCCCAGCTAGAAATTATTTTAAAATATTATATACTCAGTCTAAGACTTTGTTAAGCCAATACTGCCATTTATAAGAACAATGTTTACTGCCATCAGTTGCATTTTATTTGCAATCATTTCTCTGGATTTTTGTTTGGTTTTAGTAGTATTAATTTCTTATACTGAATACACCAAAGCTTCCGTTTCCCTTAATAGTAAAATATTGCAATTGAGGATGTGAAAATAAGCTGTAGCATTTCTTGTGAGATATTCGACTCAGATTGAAAACTTGTGATGCTAAGAGATTTGAGCATTTTGTAGGCTGCAAATAGGCTGTGTTTGACAAAATAGAAAATGATAAAGTCAACTTTGCTTTCACAGTTTCATATGTAAAGTGTTTAGAAACTTTTATTAGCTAAACACAGACTTTGGGTGGTTCAAACAAACTTTAATTTATACTGCCAGTTTGTTCTCTGTCACGTAAGCACCAATTGTTAGGTTTTCTTTAAGAAACTTAACTGTATTGGTTTATGTCTGCAAGTCAGAAATGACTCAGAACTATCTTATAGACACAATGCTGATTGGCTACAGGAAGCAGGAGAGCTATATAGTAAGAAGCCAAAGAGCACATGGCTAGTACTATTAGTGTCTGTGTTTGAGCTACAGGAATGCTGCTACTGGTTTGCTAGGCTTCTACTATGCTACTCTACTATTTGGCAAGTATCTTTAACACTGTAACTATATTTCTCCATTGATGCATGGATGTATTGAAGATGATGTATTGCTGTTATATCTACTGAACAAGAATGGTTAGTAAGTATTGATGGATGAACTGTATATGATATTGGATTGAAACATGGATTATGCTTACATCCTGTATATAAAGACTTTGCACTTCAACTGCTGTGCTTGTGTGGTTTTATCCTCACTGCTACAATCTGAATATTACTTCCGTCTGCTGTATTAATCCTTGACACCAAGGATACTCTGCTAAATACTTAATACCAATGTTGAGTTTTTTTTACAGAGTGAGGCAAGAGCTTGACTTCCATACTGTCTTTTCTTATCCTTCCTATCAATCCTCATTGTTCCATTCTTCTTACTTCAGCTACTAATATTTCCATTCCCGTACTTGTTCCCCTTCCATTTCATTAACTCGGTAACTTAGTTGTTTAAACAGTCATTTTTTTTAGCCCTTTATCCACTGACATTCTGCTGCTAATTATTTGCTTGCATGTTATTGTGAGCTAAATGGAAAAATAGGAGGAAACATTGGATATGTTTGCTACCTTGAGTTATTTGTAACAATAATAAAGGTGGAATATAAATAAATAAATGCTTATACTTAATGAACCCTGGTCACCATCAGTGTGTAGTTCAGGGTATATAACACACTCAGCTGGAGATGTAGAGTTCTTTTTTTATGTATACATTTTTAATGGACATGAATATAAGTACTGTGAGTAGCATTCATTCCTTAATCAGATAGAGCCTATATATCGCACCTTTCCCCGGAGAATCCTCCTCTAAGGATGAAGCAGAACTCAGTCTCTCTGCAATAACATATTGTGACTAGACTAGACTAGGCCTACTTGCTATAAGGCTGGGATTACTGGCAGCTAACTTGCCACAAATTTAGCAACTCTCAAATCCACAAATCACTATTTTAGGACAAAGAGCTGGCTTTTTACAAAGATAGGAACCCAGGTAGATCTTGTTCCGTTGCCTGTGGTCTGTAGAGCAGATTATCTTGCCTCTGAAGATGCTACCCACAGTAGCCAGCAAAGGGCATTTGTTGTCAGGACCACAGTCAACAAACCTGAACCATAAACACTGCCAATAGATAATGACCATGGAAAAACTACATGAGCATATTGTTCTGAACCAATCGGATTCCCAGAGAGCAAACACAGACAAAGGCAGCAGCCCCCACCTTTCAAGGTTTAATAACAATTCTGTTCCTTTACAGATAAAAGGCTGCTTTCCAACAATTAGCTCCAACAAGAAAGAGCCTTACCAAATTGTTTGTCAAGGCTGCCAAAAACCCAGAGATAAGAACTAATTTACAGAATTCTCCAAACACGAACTAAGATGTCCACCAACTGAGTTTCAGAGCTTCTTTGCTGTCTGCAAAGAACACTTTTCCAAACCTGGCTTTTATTCTCTTGAGGGAGGGCCATTACTTTGCAGCCTTACTCCTGAGTCATCTGTGCTGCTGTAATTGTTCTTTCCTCTGAGCAATCCTTCATGCACGAGCACTTGGCACAGGCTTCTCAGGAACCTCCTCATCACTGCTGTCAGCTTTCACAATCTCTGAAGATAGCAGTCCACTCCCTGATGGTCCTGGACCCTCATCAGAGTCCTCGCTCACCTTAGCCATCTGCACCTGCTGCCGGCTAACCACAACACATATTGAGTTATTGATAGGGTTTGTACCTGCATTCTGTCTTACTGCCCATTGGCATTTTTTTATATTTCAACTAGGACATTAAATAATTGAAGTCAATTTTCTTAATTAGATGCTGGGTTGAACCTCGGCATCCTCTGTTCACACAAATTTATTACAGTTTCTTTTAAAAATCAGATGTAGATGTAACCTTCTTTCTTGATATCACTGCATTTTCCATGTTTTATACATTTTGAGCTTTTATGCCTTATGTAATTGAGTATTAGGATCTTTCCTTCAATAAAAAAATCCCTTCTCCAAAGTAATAATAAAACCACCAATCTATGCAGCTGCCTTTTGTTGGTTGTTTCCCCCTTACTTTACAGCTGTATATTATCCCAATTTCTATGCTAAGAAAAGCGATTTGGATTTTCGAAAGCATCTTAATGAAGGCTAATCGACATGTTCATAACCACTATTCTGAAAGCTGGTTTCCCATGCAGTTGCTGCTGTTTGGGAATCAACTCAAGTTGATGCATGGAAATAGGATAGGAAAACTTACTATATGCTAGAAGAAAATCTTTACAGAGCATTGTAATAAGAATGGAGAGCTGTCCTTATGTAATGACAACTCACTGAACAAAAATAGATTAAACTGCATTAACAGAAAATATGAATTTACAAAGATTACAAAGAAACTACAAAGATTCTGGCAACATGATGATCTCACCAAAATTAGAATTATAAATCAACATCAAATGTTGGTGGAACAGATGATTCAATATAAAATATTATTGTATAATAATCATGGACATGGCAATTCAGTTGACACATTATGATGCTTATCTACTTTTATGCAGGCTATGAAAATCAAAATGTTGTGATATATCACTTTTGGGCTGCTACTTGTTTCAAAATCAAAGCACAGAAGAAACTATCATTAATAAAGAGAACACATTAGCAATTATTCTTTTGAATATGTATTGTACCTCTGACATATTAAGAGGTGGTAGGATTCAAATATATGAATGAAGGAAATTATCTTATGTGCACTTAAGACTACAGGACTTATTAATTCATATTAGAAGGCACATTTTGTAAGCAATAGCTTTGTTTTCTCAAACCATGAACTGGCTATCCTTGTACCAAATTTAGCTATTTCTAGGGCATCTGTCTCATAGTTAAAATAGGCTGAACAATTCCTCCACAATTTCATTTTCTACACATTTATATTCTGTATAACTTTACTAACTTTTATACTTGGTAAAATGTTGATTGCTGAAAAATATCATATTTGGATGCTGCATTCTTATTATAAGCCCAAATGGCCAATGTTAAAAAATCCAAACATAATTCAAAAGATGTACAGTAGTAACAGGTCTGTACTGATGCATCAGGAATTGCAATGGAGCTATTTTATCCATTGCTCTCTTATGAAAAAGATAATATGTACAAAATGGATAGAGGAGCAGGTCACAAAAGAAGAATAGGTAATATAAAACTGCAGAGCTGGTGGCAGAAGAACAAAAGTTTATAATACAATAAGTTGAAGTTAGTGAAAGATGTTAAGAATAACATAAAGGCTTTCTTTAAATATGTTCCAAAGAAAAGGAACACAATCTGTATAGCAACTGTTTAATGAAGAAAGTGAAGTACTAACAGGTAACAAAAAATTATAACTTTGAATAACAATTCTAAGCAAAAAGAAATATTTCATACAGT
This sequence comes from Bungarus multicinctus, assembly GCA_023653725.1. Classification (NCBI taxonomy): domain Eukaryota; kingdom Metazoa; phylum Chordata; class Lepidosauria; order Squamata; family Elapidae; genus Bungarus; species Bungarus multicinctus. The sequence continues at coordinate 96,573,578 of CM042838.1, read as the reverse complement.
ATGAATGCCAGAAGAATTTTTTTTTTTAACAATATCAGCAGATCGATAGTGAAATCAATTATCCAAAGAGTGGTGAAAATCTTTTCACTGGGTGTGTTCAGGCAGAGGCAATCTGCCAGGGATTTAATTTGGATCCTGAACTGAGAAGAGTAGTTGGATTTAAAGGTTAATGGATCCACAAGTCTATGATTTATTAAAGCAGAGAATATGACAGAGGAATCAAATAAACTAGCATAGTGAAATAATCTCAAGCATATTACAGGAGTCATAGCTAACACATCCTAAACAGCTGATGTCTTTTCACAATATTTTCAAATACATTTTCATAATTTACTACTAAAATTAGACATTGCTAATCAATGAGAGATGAATAAACTAATTCCAAAATGGCACTTAAAACCAGAAAATTCAATTATATGATTGAAAATACATTTAACTTACATTAATGCTGAGATCAAAATTATTCAACTTATTCTTCAACAAAAATTGGAAATGTTATCTATCAATGCTGTAGGGGATAGTATAAGTAAACAATTACATTATACTATAAACATGCAGATAAAATTATTGCTTTGATGCATTAACTATCCACTGTGATAATTTCCAACTTGTATTGACAATCACTGATAGTAAAAAGTGAAATTATTTAGGTTAGCATTCCTTTCATCTCTATTCTGTGGTCAGGGATATTAGAATGTATGTGTTCTTTTCACAGGCAAACAGATTGTGCCATTAGCGGGCAATGTGATGTTTCAAAGACCTTTATATATTTATGTCTCTGAATGTAACTGATATGCACATAGATGTTTATACGCTTCAAACTGAAAATTCCAAGCACTATATCTGGAATGATTACATGGAAATGACATAAAAGTAAACTAAATAAATACATTTACAAGCATAAGCCTTGGGGAAGTTGAGGTGAATGTGTGGGGAAAAAAGGATTAGAGTTGCAGAAGTCTTATATTAAATGGGTTCTGGGCCCATTAATTGCATTAACCATTTCTGGAAGTTATATAATAGAAAGATGTCCAGTGTGAGTCTTTCAAGGAATTCCTTTTCAAGTTGTGTTGGATAAGAAAATAAATCAAAAATATGAAAAATCAACACAAGTCTTTTGTTTTGCTTTATCTGGCTACAGCATATGCTTAAAAACATCTGAAAGTCATTGCTCTCAGGAATATTGCCTATTCTACAGAGGAATTTTCTGAATGACTTCCTCTAAAATAATCATAAAGCTTTTTTTAATGGCAATGACATATGCAACAAGGAATAATTTAATTCATTTAAATTACAACAAATGGATAAGTCAGAAGAGGATTGCAATTAAGTTCCTCTACACATAAAATTAAAGTTTTTCAATTTTCCTACTATATGAACCATGTGTGACAAAAAAGGTGTTGGATTTTGAGTTGAACAACTAAGTAACAGCAGGCAAAATCCAATTCTCTTATAAAAATAATGGTTACCTGCTGTATTGCATAAGGCACACAGCTTAAGCAACCACAAAGAATCTCTGAGATTCAGTGATATATAAATTTAATAGTATTATTATATACATAACAATCAGTCGTGGTATGCAACTGGTTCATCCCAGTTCTGGCGAGCCAGTAGCAGTGGCTTTGCTGGCTCTGCTATTGGGCCCACCTGCCCGCCCGGGTTCTCATACTCACTTTTATCTGCTGAATTTGAAGCGCAGCTGCTTTGCGCGGCACAGAATAGTGCTGAGCGGCAGCTGCTGAAGCGACCGGGATCATGCAGGCTTGCAGGAGGCAAGTTAGAACATCTCTGTGCCTGCACAAAGTGTGCATTTGGCACATGCGAGCATGCAAAGTGCGTGCATGTGTGCAAAGCGCGCCCACCAAGCCACGCCCACTGAACTGGTGGCAACAATATTTGAATCCCGCCACTAATAACAATGTGAAATCACAACTGCCAGTTCTTTCCCTGGTGTTCATACATACCCAGTTCATACATACCTGGGATGCTATAGTATATCAGCATAATATATATGGAGATCCAAGCAGTGTGGCCTTTTGTAATTGAGATACAGAAAATTTCCAAAATTTGAAAAAAAAAAAAAATCCAAGTGCCATCCAAGATGTTTTAGCGTGGCATCCAACACACCAATAACCACTGGGACTAAGGCCCATTTATGTCATCGTCTTTCAACTGCTATTTTCAGATCTTGATATTTTGTCATCTTCTCCAATTCTTTATCTTCTATAAAAGTTTTATCATTATATGATTTATCTGAAGAATTTCATAGTGGCAGATCGGCCATCCATGTCAATCATGGCTATTTATGGAACTAATAGCATTTAATTTAGGAACTGGATCCTAAATATGAGAATCATGTAAGCACATCATTAGAAAATGCCTTCAAAGCACAATTACTTCTCCTTGCATTAGAAATATCCTGGCTCTAGACATCCTTAACCTCCTCCCCCCTTCTCCAAATATGAATCTCCTGACTTTTCTTGCAACAGACTGTTTTTGATTTCTCAAAACAGAAATGGAAGAAACTTCAAAGGAGAGTGTAACCTCACTGGCCTCCCTTTGTTGGTTCACGAACTCTATTGTTTTCTTAAAGTCCTAGCCCTGCAAGTGATTTCTGAGCTTTATTTTTATTCTGAAAGCTTTATATTCCCTGACTTGACTGAAATTACAGCTTTGTTGGTGAGTAGGGGGTGGGATAGGAGTGAAATGCACTCAGATCTGCTAAGTAAATAACACTGACTTAATTTATGAGAAAAAAAAATCCTGGAAGAAAACATGCTGGGCTGCTTCCATTTAAGATATAACTACTACACCTTCATTAGCAAAAATCAAATAGCTGGAAAAAGTCCTTTCTTGGCCATTTTCTGTTTCAATTCAGTCTGTACACAATGCCATCTTTTGTACTAGAAATGCTCAATAACAGAATTCACTAAGACACAAGAACCTCAGACATTATAACTCATGAATATAAAATGTCATGAATTAATGAAAGCAAAATTAAGTAGCAACCTTACTGTTTGTACATGCTTTTCATTGTATGTATAAAACCTAACATTCCAGGAATAAAATATTCTGGAAAACAATAGAACATTCAATTTCTTACCCTGATCATGCCAAGAGTACTATGGATTTTTAGAAGGGAAAATTTGCATTCATACTGTTCACTACCAGACTTTGCTTCTATGTAAACTAGTTCAGTAAAAACCTAGAAGCTTTTAAACAGAGGCTAGATCTGCTAAAAATGCTGCAGTAGTGAAACTTTCACAGAGCAAGAGGTTGGACTAGATGACTTCTAATGTATCTATCTCAGACTAAAAATTACCAAGACCAAGCATTAGGGGCAATTAGTTTTGGATAATGTTCCTTTTTTAACCTTGGATGAAGATCACATGAAGTGTAAGCAGCACTTTATAGTGCTTTGCTAAGACTACTCTTGGAATATTGCATTCACTTTTGGTCACCATTATATAAAAAGATGTTGGGACTCCAGAAAGAGTGCAGAGAAAAGCAACAAAGATGATAAGGCGAGTAAGGCTAAAACATATGAAGAACGGTTGCACGAATTGAGTATGTCTAGTTTAATGAAAAGGATGACTATGGGTGACATGATAGCAGTGTTCCGATATCTCAGAGGCTGCCACAGAGAAGAGGGAGTCAAGCTATTCTTCTGAGAGCAGGAAAAGAAGCAATAAGTGGAAACTAATCAAAAAGAGAAGCAACTTAGAACTAAGGAGAAATTTCCTGACAGAACAATTAATCAATGGAACAACTTGCCTCCAGAGGTTGTGGGTGCTCCAACACTGGAGGTTTTAAGAAGAGTTTGGACAACTATTTGTCTGAAACGGTATACCGTTTCCTGCTTCAGTAAGGGGTTGGACTAGAAGACCTTCAAAGTCCCTTCCAACTCTGTTACTCTGTTTGGGATAGGGTTACATTTCTTCATTTAAGGGAAGTATACAGTCTGGGAGTTTTCCTGAACTCATAATCCTTACTTTGATGAACAGATGGCAGCTAATGCCAGGACTTTTGCACAGTTTCATCTGGTGTGCCGGTTACTTCTTTCCTAGATTGGGAGGTTTTTTAGACAATCACTCATGCCCTACTCACTTCACAGCTCAACAATTGCAATGCATTTTACGTGGGGCTCCCTTGAAGACCACTAAGAAATTTCAAGTGGTCCATAATGGCAGTGATGGCATACCTTAATATGCCCATGTGTACGCACATATGTCACCTCAACTTCAAGGAATGCACTTGATATTTATATGATTCAAAACAATGGTTATAACCTACATGGTATAAACATGTTTAATTGTGAGACTACCCAATTCTCCTATCCACATTCCCCATAGTTGACACAGTCCCAGTCCCTTTAATTAAACAATATCATCTAGCAGAATTCCAAAAGTATGACCTCTTTGCCATGGTTAGCCAGATCTACATTGGTTCTTGATTATTTTTTATTTTTCATAATTGGTGTATTCTATTTTTACTCTGATTTACCATAAAAATAAAATTGTATATCGAGTATGGAGTTGGATGTTGCCTAAATTGAATACATTAAATTAAACATTGATCAGAAGAGTAATGGGCACATCTCAGAGTTTTCCAGAACACTGCGTTCCTGGATCTATACTTTTTGCACAGACCTAACCAGATCTTTGTTTATAAACTTTCTCTAGGAAATAATTTGACAGGAAAACATACTGTTGGTTACTAATTGCTTGATAATCCCCCTTCCCATGCTTCTCTGTAGTGACCACAAAAACTAAAATAATATTGAGAAAAGTTAGATTTTGTAACACTAGAATAAAGAAATGTGCAAACATGATTACTAGATAAGAGAAAGAGAAAAATAATTGGAAATGTCCAAGGAGGTCTTGCATATAGAAAAAGACATACTATATTGTGAATGCCAAGTCCAACCAAGTAAAAAACGCTCTAACTTGGGCATGCTATGTAAATATAATCATATTACACAGCTGTGCATAGTGGCACATTTAGGATATTTTTCTCTCTTCCTGTTAGGGTCACCAATCAAAGGAGACCCAGTCACAGGCTGTCTCCTTTGAAGTTGTACTTAAATAGACATGTTGGTCAAAACAAGGGATGTCATCTTTTATTGATGTCTAGATGATTACTTAAACTTTTGGGGACATGATTAAAAGACTCAAGCAGACACAATTCTGCTTTTGCTAGGACTGAAACCTGACATTAAGTTGTTTTCCCATTACAGCCTGATATATGTGTCTCATTCTTTAGCCTTTCTTATTCCTTTCCGTGACTCTGAATTTGCATTCAGCTCCAAATGTCCACAGAATTTCCATTCAAATCTTCCCACAGGCCACCTAAGAGGACTGCCAGAAAAACTTTTCAATCTTGCCCTGAAACAAAAATTATTGTTTCCCATTTACACTGTTCTTAGACACATTCAGGGCTGATCTATTCCCTACCCCCCTTTATTTCTCAAGAGGCATTTTTACAGCACCATTATATAGTAATCCTTCCTGAATGTATACATAACTACAGGTAATCCTTGTTTTGCAACAGCTTCAAGAAAGCTTCCTTTTTCAGTTATAATAGTAATGAAAAAGGAACTTTATCACCAATCTTCACATTTACAACAACCATCACAGGTCTAAAGCAAAGAAAAGAAGGACATGGGAAGATATGATAGTAGTGTTCCAATATCTCAGGGTCTACCCTGAGGAAGGGAGGGAAACTATTCTCCAAAGCACCTGAAGGTAGAACAAAAAGAGGGAGGCAAACTATTCTCCAAAGCACCTGAGGGTAGAACAAGAAGCAATAGGTGGAAACTAATCAAGGAGAGAAGCAACTTAGAACTAAGAAGAAATTTCCTGACAGTTAGAACAATTAATCAGTGGAACAACTTGCCTCCAGAAGTTGTAAATGCCCCAACACTGTGTGTTTTTAAGAAGAGATTAGATAACCATTTGTCTAAGTGGTGTAGGATTTTCTGCCTAAGCAGGGGGTTGGACTAGAAGACCTCCAAGGTCCCTTCCAACTCTGTTATTCTATTCTATTCTATTCTATTCCAGTAATAATATCATAAGGACAGTCACATTTTTATTCAATGATCACTTCGTTTAACAATTGAGTAAATCCCAATTCTGATTGCTAAAGAGAATTATCTGTTCTGATTGGTGGACTCTAGCTTCTCTTTTTTCCTTTTATTGATAGATCAGCTCATGTTCTCATTGTGTTGTGTATGGCTATACTTATTTCTATTTTTAGAAAGAAGATCCAGCCAATTACTGCCTAGTAAGCCTCTTAATACAATCAGTAAAATCTACAGCAGACACTAATATGGAAAACTTGCAGAACCTCTGTAAGAACAGGATTGTTTAGCTCCTGTAGGCAAATTTCAGAATAGGTTGCTCTACTTTAAACCAGGGTTCAATGCTATAGCATCAAATTAAAAATTATAGACATATTCATAAATAATACAATAATGAGGCTTCAATATGGAGAAATCACTCCCCCAAAAGATCAATAATATCCCTGCTTTACACAAGTTATGTAATAACTTTGTTTTATTTCAATAAGCCTAATAAGAGATAAGATGTACTGAACTCTATAAAACTATAAAAATCCATTAACTACAAATCAACTGTGGTTAAAAATATTTTATCCCGAGATGCGCATTTCATGAAAGGCCTCCAAAAGTTGACCTAGACAGCAAGCAAACTGCTTTAAGTACCTGGGTTTTGTACTTCAATCCTCAGGAATATAAAGTGCCTCTGTTGCTTTATCCAATTTGAATGACCAGGGGTCTTCAACAGTGGTTAATTTTCTCTTTTTTGTATGTCAGAAGAGCATACAATGTATGCTCTTAACATTGTATGTTAGCATATGTCAGCAGCATTAAAAATATTTGAGGCCAAGGTATTAGCACAGCTTCTTAGAAAGCTGTTGCTTATGATACATATGATTTTGGGGGCTCCTTGGAGCTTCCATGTTACACCACTCCTGCGCAAGCTGCACTGGCTTCCAGTGGCCTTCCGGGTACGATTCAAGGTGTTGGTGGTCACCTTTAAAGCGCTCCATGGCTTGGGACCCAGGTACTTACGGGACCGCCGACTGCCACCATCACCCTCCCGCCGGCCAGTGCGCTCCCACAGGGTGGGCCTCCTTGGGGTGCCAGCAGCCAGACGATGCCGGCTGGTGGCCCTGAGGGTGTGAGTCTTCTCTGCGGGGGCACCCTCCCTCTGGAATCAATTACCCCCGGAGATGTGGGCCATTACTGACCTGCAGACCTTCCGGCGTGCATTAAAGACCCACCTTTTCCAACAGGCCGGTCTGGCCTAGTATCAATTACTAGGGTTTTAATTTTTGGTATTTTAACTTTTTTACCTTGTTTTTATAGTGTTATTCCAGCCACTTGTTTAATCTCTTTTTAAATCTCTTTTAAATTTTTATTAATTGTGTCGTTTTTTATCTTGGCTGTACACTGCCCCGAGTCCCATTTTGGGAGAGGGGGCGGTATAAAAATTTAATAAATAAGTAAGTAAGTAAGTAAGTAAGTAAATAAATAAATAAATAAATAAATAAATAAATGAATGAATGAATGAATAAATATATATATATATAAACCTGTCTGAATTAGAGACCACTTGTCTACTTTTCAAAGGAAACTATTTCAGGTGCCCCACTGAATACTATTTAAACCAGGTTATAGATAAATATTTTTAGACATTATCTAAAGCTAATATTTCCCAACATAATTTAGCTCTGCTTATATTAAACAATTTTCATTCTCCTAAAGATAAAAAACTGAAGACAAAAATCAGCATTTCTGGCTCTGCAACAGGACCAATATATGTTAATTTTTATGTCTGTCTCATACCCTGTTATTTTGCCATTATTACAGAGGAACTCTCTAAAATCTTGGGCATTTTAACAAATGTTATGTTTAATATCTCTTATTGGATAAAGATCCTAAAACAGCATACACTATGACTACATTTGCATTATTGCCATGATATACTCTAAAACAATTAGTTGAATTGCTGTCTAGTTAGGACAGCTAAACTACCCCTAACTTGACCAAAAACTTGCAAAACTATTGTGGGAGCATTGCTTTGCAGCAGGAATCAAGGTGTTTAACTTGCTGAGTTAATCAGTTCAGCTTTTTAAGGTGTCCACAACCTGCATAGCATCACAGAGACATCAAGGACGCCACCAATCTGAGACTGGAATTTTCCTTGTATTTAGAATACTGAGAGGATAATCTCCAGGCTACTAAGAAATAGAACAGCATTATTTTTTAAGACGTTGTAGAGAAATTAGCATATTTGAAAAGGATTTCTGAAAATTATTCTGTATAATGGGAATTTTGAAGATACTAAGAAGTTTCTTTCTGTTAGTCAAATGCTCATCAGCTCTCTAAGAAAAGAAAATAAATAATGCAAATAAAAAAGCTCCTTTCATTAGTGACTCTGCACTCTCACTTCCTGCCTGGCATGGAAACATAAAAAAAGAGCCCCCTGGCCCCTCCCTGGTACAGATTGATTTATCATCCACACCTCTTCTCAGATATGAAGAGGCATCTAATGTTTTATTAACTCATGGTCGCTATCATACAGTTCTTTTCCAAGTAGTATATTGCTTCCACACTGCACTGACTTTCCCTGTGGGTTTTTTTTAACTGGTAGGTTAATAGCTTCATGTAAGTATTCTTTTTCCTTTGAGTTTTGCTGTATTGGATTAATTCAATCTCCTACTGCTATTAGATGATTAATTAGAATTAGAATTCTTTTTATTGGCCAAGTGTGATTGGACACACAAAGAATTTGTCTTGGTGCAAATGCTCTCTGTATACATAAAAGAAAAGATATATTTGTAAAGAGTCAAGAATCATAAGGTACAACACTTAACAACTGTCATAGGGTACAATAAGCAATCAAATCATACTAGGAAACAGTCAATATAAATCGTAAGGATACAAGCGACAAAGTTACAGTCCTACAAGCACAAGTGGGAGGGGATGGATGATCGGAGTGATGAGAAGATTAATAGTAATAGTAGTGCAGACTTTGTAAATAGTTGAACAATGTTGAGGGAATTATTTGTTTATCAGAGTGATGGCATTCGGGGAAAAAACTGTTCTTGTGTCTAGTGGTTCTGGTGTGCAGTACTCTATAGCTTCGTTTTGAGGGAAGGAGTTGAAACAGTTTATGTCCTGGATGTGAGGGGGTCTGTAAATAATAATAAATAATAAAAAAATAATATGGCGTGCATAAGCGCACCAATGTGCCTACCGTCCCTATCCTATTGTTTCTTTTATTTTTCTTATATGTACCCATTTCATGTATTCATAACTATGTATATACTTATACCTATTATTTTGTAAGCGATTGACAAATAAAATAAATCCTAAAAAAAATTCTAAATTCTAAATTTTCAGAGTTCTCTTTTTTGACTCATGCAGTATACAAGTCCTCAATGGGAAGGCAGGTTAGTAGTAATTGTTTTTTCTGCAGTCCTAAACCAAATTAGCACAACTTCCCAAAAGATTGGAGTTATTTCTCCCTTCCATGCAAGCAGTCCTTCCCTCTAAATCTTGCTCTTAAAATCACTGAAATATCCATGGACATCATGTATTGCACACAGGCTGGGATGTGTGAATTCGTGCATATGTCAGCAGTTCATCAACATCACCCTTATTGATTAATTCTACATATGGCATTTGCAAAGAGCTTCTGGGTCATGTCTTTGTCATGCATTTGATGTATCTCCCTTTTATTAATAAACCCATCTCTGTTGTTGTCTATCACATCCTCCAAGCAATTTAATGTTGAAAGATATGCAAAGTGGCTCAAGCAACAAGTCTCTCTTTGCAGTGAGTCACATATATCACCTCCTCAGAAATCGAGGATATTTTTAAATTTGAAAAAAATGTTCTTTTAAGGAGCAAATATCTGTATATGTTTGTCTTAAAAAATAAAAAAAGAAAAAAAAAGAAAAAGAAAAAAAATAACTAACTAAAATAAAAAAATCAAAATGACAATGGTATAGTTTTGGAGATACCCTGCTACTAATTCTATCAGAGAAACTTAAATTTGTGTATCCATGCATATGAAGGGTTGCAACTCGTCTGCTTTAGGAAAAATGCAGAAATATTATCATGATTTGGACTTCTGTTGTTCATCAAAATGAACTTCCTTCCTATAACTGCTTGGACAAAGGCTCATTTCAACACTAAGAGCGATCTTTTACACAAAGTATCACTAACCTTTGGTGAAACTTGCAGTTAAGTAAAAGCTGTGAAGGTGTAGAAATTGAAATCTGCAAAACGCTTAAGAAAACATGTATTTTGGATGCAATGAGCATTTGCTTTTTATCTGCAGTACCTCCATTATAGTTAGGAAAGCCCGGAGGATGCCTGATAGGCAGTGTGATGCAGATATTCTGAACTAAATGAACCAATATTCTTACCTGATATAAAACAGATTCCCAAATTCACAGCTTTAATAGCAAAATCACAATGTGTACCGTCGAGATAATAGATGAATAAGATAAAAGCAGAAATAATAAAGCATCAGTAGGTTCTTTTTTCTGCTCCTTATTGGTGAACATGTTCTACAAAGGACATTTATGTTTGGCTGAGACCCTTCTACTTACAGCCCCTACAGGGCAAAACGAATTTATAGTTGAAAGGGAAAATAGACTAAAGGATCTAGATCTGGAGTCCTGGACTCCTTTGGCATAACAAGAATACAAATAGCATCTGCAAGTCTGTTTTTAATCATGGACATATGTGAGCATGGTAGGCCCAGCGTAAGTACAAAACACCTGCCACCATCTTAATTGTAACAAGCTGCTCTGTGCACAGAAACACCACTTCTTAAATACCTTTATAGCACCTTTTGAAATAATTGTGCTAAATCAAACATTTGTGGTTTCCTGGTATAAGGACAAGTTCTTTTTTTTTTAATTAGACAAAGGAGAAGTCAACTAGAAGCTATAATGGGGATGAAAAGCAGGAGCAGCTGATGTTACTTTTTCTAAGAAATGCTCCAAAGAAATGACCAAACTATAACTGCATTTGCATTCCCAGTCCATTTTTTTGTGTATCCAACTACTGAAGTAGCATGGTCATTGCTACTGTTTGTTCACTATCCTAGGTTCAGTCTCCAATATATACTCCTTTACTACTTTTCCATCTTTCAGTGCAATATACTAATGAAAGCTATAGCACTCTCAGGTTTGCCCTGATTCACAGCTACAATCATATCAGAGTTTGCCCATATTTCAGCAACTAGCTGCAATGGCCAAAATAAATCCTGATCCTTTGAAACTATGCTCTCTCTGATGCAGCAGTAAAAAGGTTCTTTCTTCTTAAAAAGAAGGATTTCCACGTACTGTATTGTTCTATTTTATCAGAGAGGTATGTGACCTGGGGTGGGTTTTCTTTTTTTTTTTTTTGGCATTTCTGTTTTTGTTCACAAAGCAGGATAAGCTGTGAAAAGCAGGGCTTAAAGTTATCTCGTGTGGTAAACATGTTAATGCTATCAACAAGAAAACAGCAGGAAAATGTACACTTTGGATATAAAAATTCCCACATTTGTTCCAAGAATAAATCTTGGGTGTTCCAACGTGTTAAATGCTCCTCCATTTGTTCTCTGTTTCACTAGGAACTGCTATTTTTTCCACACAACAAAAAAAACCAAGTATCTACATATTCTGCTGATAAATGCTAGTAGATGAGCAGAGCTTTTAACCATTCAAAAGTCCAGGTCAGAGGTTATCTCTTAAACACAGCACAGAGGACAGGAGGATTTGTCAGACACCAACACCCCACCTTCCAGCTTCAGATTTTTTTTTTATCACTTCCTCCAGATGAGTTTTCATAAAAAAAGAAATCCATCACAACTTCTGCTTCATTTTTAAACCGGCAGTTTTAAAAAGACTAGCTAATGTAGTCTTTAAAACCGAATAAAAGCCATTTGGCCTGTGCTGTGATTTATAGATGAGCTATAAATTAGACAAGTGTTTTAATTCATGTTGACTTTTTAAGCATCTCATTTTTTAAAAAAAATAATTCACATATAGTTTGTGTTTACATACATGTCCTGTAAGCTTTTAGGAAAAACAAGGGACAAATGAAAACTCACCAAGAATAAAAGCGTTAATATTGGCCAGTAATCCAATACTAAGCCAACTGGTCTTCCTCTTCCTTTTTCTCCTTCACTTTATCATAATCGCTGTATAGGAACATTCTCAGTTCTAGTCCATGTTCTCTTCATTGATAAGGAATTCCTAACCCAATAAGAGATTTCTAGGCTGAGAGAGCCCTTGGTAAAGCCAACAGGCTTATATGGTCTCTAGTGTAAGGCAGAGTCAAAACTGGGGAAACAAGAAATAGTCTCATTTTAACTCTGCATCTGCAACAGGTAGGCAGGAGATAAATACTCTAGGACAGGGGTCCCCAAACTTGGCAACTTTAAGACTTGTGGGCTTCAACTCCAGAATTCTCCAGCCAGCATAGCCAAGACCTCTCCTCTAGGATGATCTGGTATAGTTTTCTTTTTCATATTTCTACTTTCGGGTAGCAAAATATAAAGATCACCAAAGATGTCACATAAAATAAACAGCAGATTCTGATGAAAGAGAGGCAGCAGGAAGCATGTCAGCATTTCTCAGCGTTCACACAAGTAAATTAAGATCTTCAATGTATATAATCTTTTAAAAAGTAAAATTGAGGAATATAAGGCTTGTCAGATAGGACGAAATCACAAAGATACCAGTGATAACCTTGCTGTTATGCAAATTAAGTGCTTTGTCTTCTATTCCTAGTTTACATTAGAATGGTGCAGGCACAACATTTGAAAGAGTGTGTTTGATAGGCTTGATACAAGTTCACTCTACTTCTATCAACTGTTTATGGAATAATTAAAAAATGCCACAAGCTGTTTTATTGGTTAATAGAGAAGAGTCTCAAATAAATGGCTTGAAGCCTAGCATAGAAAATTTAATATGTTCTGGAGTTATTTAACCTTTCCCAGGTTACTAACCTTTAATAGCAGTTTTGTTTCCTATGGAATTGAAAAACAATACAGTTCTGTCATTAAGCAAGACAAAATTAAATGAATTGATTGAACTGTCTTTTTCTGGTATTTTTAACCATGATTCATACAAGCCTTGACAGGAAATATTATCCTTTATGCAACATATATTGACATTTTTAATTTAAAAAACAACAGAATTGATGTAGTGTGGATGTTTGATAACAAGGCTGGCTTCGTGTCTAGAACAATTACACTGGCCACAAGGAAGATAATTCACAATTAGCAATTAACTATATAAGGAAAAAATATGTGAAGGCTTAATGAATTAATAAACAACAAGGAAAGAACTTATTGAATCTCCTACAATCCCAATGGAGGTAGGTTCAGTACAAACTGACATTAATGCCACTGTGTTGTAATAATTTCATACTAGAAAGATACAAGCATCACATTAATTAACATCTCTCTCAGAAAGAACAGCCATTCTCTGATTACCAGCAGGCATTTAATTTAATGTTTTCCAGTTTTTGATACTTCTCTCCCTCCCTCCCTCCTTCTCTCTCTCTCTCTCTCTCTCTCTCACACACACACACACAAACTTGCAGGCCTTATCCTTACAATTAAGAGAAGCTATAATTTTGCTGGAAATCCCACTTATGCTCATCTCTCATTCTCATATTTATTTGTTAGACTTATATATAGTCACTTTAAAATATTTTTCTATTTTTAGTTTTCAATTCTTTTTAGTAAGTTTTCTTGTTCACCACTTCTCTTCATCCTACAATAGTATCAGAGTCTCTGCTTTCACAAAAGTGTATATTTTTATCAGCATTCCCAAAGTTTGAGACTTGAGAAAAATATTGTAAGCTCTACTTGATACCAGATGCAATGGTAAAAGTATCAAATGTAAATTATAACAGGCTATATTCCTCTTTTGGCAGGGTTTACGTGTGCTGTATATGGTTTTAATAATAAAACTCATTATTCCTTATCTCTTTATCCTACTCCCTTTCATAAGGCAGAACTCCTTTTCAACAGTTATACATACAAGAAAAAACCCCAATTTATTCTTGAAAATCCCATAGTGATCTAACAATGGAGCACACACACATTCTTTCAGAATATATGTCTGAAAATATAAATCTCTGGAGGGAAGTTGAGCTCAAACCTGAGAAAGGATTGGCAAGAAAGAGCCATTAACGGATAATGTGTGCACAGGGAGCCATGCTGTTCTAGAAAGGTTGGGTTGTGAGTTTTGAAAGGATTCCCATTCTCCACATTCAGCAAAATTAAAACATTCAGTTTTAATACCACTGAATGATAATTGCCAGCTGATAAAGAGCACCAAGGCAGAAGGAAGTCAAGAGAGCCTCCTCACAAAGAAATTTGATTCTAACACCGTGTGCAAGAAAATTGAGATACAAAAAATAAGATCAGGGTGAAAATGAGAAAGGTTCTTAATAAATCCCATTTTCTTCTGGAAGTAAAAACAACAAACAAGTCTGGAACACTCCTTTTTGTATATTCCCAGATTACTATTTCTGTGGATGGATCTCAACATTCCTTAAAGTAGTAGACATTAAAAAATATAAATATCAATTTTTGCCATGTAGAGTAAAACCCTAGACATCAAAAAGGTGTGCAATGCAAAAAATGTCTGGAAGGGGAAAAAAGCTTTTCTTTCACAGTGAAATAATAATAATAAGCACTGGATATGCTACATAACAAAGATCCTTCAGGACTGCTGACTCCCCATTTATAATTTCACTGTTGAAAAAACTCCAAAAAAGATCCTTTGATATACTCTATGTTCCTTGAAATATTCTAAAGCTGTTCAGAATACAAAAAATCAGCACCTACAGGCTTCTGTTATCTATGTATGTGTGTCCCTGCTGGCCCAAGATTTAAGCCAAACCAAACATTCTTGGTGGCCAAGAGATAAAGAAAGAGAGACAAAACTTGTGAAGAGATAGTTCCCTTTGTATTCCTGATCATTCCGAAGCTGCTTTTGTTACTGCTTCCAAGTGATAACTACAAAAATAAATAAATGATGAAGTCATCAAGCAAATTAAAATGGACCAAATGAAAACATTTTCAAATATAACAAGATTTGATCACAAACTGTAAGCAAGTTATATGAGAAATTATGATAAACATGAGTTCTTGTTCAAGGACCATAATTTGACAATACATTATACAAATATACATAAAGGATTTAATGATTTCCGTTTATTGGTGAAATGCCTTCTATGTAACAGTGTGTGAAATAGCAAAATATTTACACATGCTCAGAGTCTTACACAGAATTACCTGGATATTATTTAACCTATTACATAAAAGAATAATATTTAACTTTTTTCCATTTAATTGTACTTTTTCCATTTAATCTAAGCAATGCATAGATTAAAAATAAGTCTACCATTTATTTTCATTGGATTTAATGTTTTACATTATCTATGTAATGGATAAATACCTACACTTAATTTTTAAATCTGAGGTTTAAATCCTAAAACAGAAACTGCTATGAAAGATTCTGTCTAAATCATTTCAGTTTTAGTCTGGCTACACTGAAAATCAGTATACTGAAAACTGAAATTAATTTAAAATCTAAATGTACAGAATAGCAAGGGAATACATAGGTTAGGACTATGGAGAATGTTGAGGAAGGGTCCAGTCTAAAAGACATTCAGTTGAATTGAGGTGTTATGCTGATATACCCCTTCAAAGATGCAGATGAAACTGTCTTGTTGCTTTGATTTAGGCTATGAGGGCTTTGATAAGATCGCATTTGCTGCTTTCATCTGAGGTGTCAAGGCACAATGACTCAATTTTTCAAGCCAAGGCCCTGCCTAAAATTGGGATCAGTGCAATGGTCTGGATTGAGTTAATGCCTCAAGGTTTTCATACACCTCACAACAAATAGTCAATTTCCTAAATCTATTATACTGATATTTAATCAAATCATCTTTTAAATTTAAAAGCGTTATTTATTTGATTAACGTTGTGTATTTTCCAGCTCTAGTAAAAGCCAAGGACACTAAAACAGGGTACTACAGAGTACTACTACATTATGCAATAACTGCCAATTGTGCACTCAGATCTGGGAAAAATTAAAATATAATAGTTTATGTAATTAATTGCCTCTATTTACAACCTGGAAACAAAAACATTTCCAAAAATATACTAGGTTTACATTTTAAATATTTGCTAACAGTGCAATATTTAGAAATGGTTAATGACTGTTCATTTTCTAGAGATGGCACTGATGATACAAATAAATAATGTCTTTTCTGTTACACTGATAGATGTTTATTTATGGAATTTATTAAGTGCTTCAATCCAAACAGACTCTAGCTGGTAACAGATACTAATTTAAATAACACAATCGTAAATAATATAGTAATCATAATGGCTAAATTAATACTGGCACCAAAAACCTCACAGTCCAAAGGATCCTGGTAGAGCCAGGTTTTTAACTACTTGCAGAAGGCCATGTGATTGGGAGACAGCCTTATCATGCTTCACTTGGCCCGGCTGTTCCACAGCGGGAGAGACCCACTGAAAACACTTATCAAAACATCTACCTCGATACAGGTCATGCTGTGTAGGGATCCTTTGCAGGTGCTCTTTACTGGTTCTGATAGATTAGCAGAAAGTCAATCTTGCAAAGCCCCATTCTCATGCCACACAGACCCATGCCTGTAATAGTATCAACCAACATCTTTTGTTACACTCACTTGGAAAGATGATGGTAGCCATTGTATATCGTAAAGAAATAGTGTCAGAGATACTTGCATGACAGGCCATTAAACACACAGATCACTCCATTTTGCATTGATTTTCCAAATGGACTTCAAGAACAGCTCCCATGCCTAACGAATTACAATAAATTAACCAAGAAATGGTAAAAGCATGGGTGACTATTCTCATCCTATTCTTAATAACTCTACAGCTGGTATACCAGGCAAAGGTGGACAAAGGCTTCCACCTTTCAGTAGAGGCTGTAAGGCCAGGGCAATCCCAAGAAGTCAAGCTCGCTTTTATTTTTTTGGAATAATAACCCCATCAAGAGTCAGGTTTGCTTCTGGACTAACAGCTACTTCATCCACCCTCTATTGTTTGTCTCTAATACATTGCTATGTAAGGCAATACTTTTGCTATGCCAAACAATAATAATCAAACATCCACATCTGCCTATCCCAGGTCTTCAAGAACTCAATAGGTAAATAAAAATACCAAATCCAATCTGAGCATCCAGCTGACGAACCATTACAATAAAAAAATTCTATTGAAAAGCATTTAGTAAACAGAAGAGAACTATTCTTTCAAAAGAGATTATGAGTCTAAACCCATCATTATTGCATTATGATAGGCACAATTTATTGAGATTATTTTGCCGAATATATTCCAGTCTATGGCAAACAGATGCAAATAGATAAAAAACAGAATTAGTAGAGAAATCTAAAGGAGACATACTGCAGCACATGCTCTGTGTTTATCTGTTTTATCCAGACTTTTCTGGAAGGGTTTTGTTTAAATCAATTTATGATATGAGATAGATATAAAACCAACAGCCTATTTTTTTCTGGTCTCTTTTAACATGGGATAGAATGTTTTCCATCTTTATTTACAATAAATTAGGTCATACTGAAAACAAGGAACAGAATGACAGACATATGGGATATAGCAGCAATAACAACTAAATGTAGGTAATACGACTTACCTAGGGAGAAGCAGTCAGAATTCACAAATAATTCATTACCCCCCTACAGCAGAAAGGAAGGAAGAGAGTAAAGCAGAAAACAAAGACCCCAGTTGATTATGGCGATGATTTCCCAGCAAAGATCAATACAAAAATAGGGATAGGACTTTGAAACAGCTTGAGTGATAACGAGAGAAGATTCTACAATAATGCTTTCTAGCACTATGTCCCCATTACATGTTATGAACAAAAGCTCTAAACGCCCCAGATCCTAATTGGCAGAGACAAGTTCTGTGCCATTTTTTTCCAGCTAATGTTTCCACACACTACCCAAAAGGAATAGTCTAAGGCAGTGAGGGCTAACCTTTTCATCGGTGCATGCAAAAAGTGCGTGCACGCGTACCTGCACCCATAATGCAATGCGTGTGTGAAACCCCCACCCCCTGCGCATGCGTGCATGATACCCTGTGTACATCATGCACCTCTGTGCGCATGCGCTCCGCCTCCTGCGCATGCACAGCAGGTACCTGGCAATCAGCTGGCTGGTGGGAGGCATGTGCGTATGCGCAGTGGATCTGTTCCGGACAATGGCTTGCGTGCCAGCAGAAATGACTCTGCATGTCACTTCCAGCACATGTGCCATAGATTCACCATCACGGGTCTAAGGTGTCAAATTAACACATTTATTTGAAAGGACCCTGAATTTAAGAGTTATCCACCCCAAAGGAAGAGTAAATAGGAAAAATATATTAAAAACTTCAAAAAAATCTGTTCAGTACTGTTTCCTTATCTTGTGAAGCCCAGCGGAAGCTAACCCCAGAGATTCTCAATAAATGTGCATTAATTAAATATGACAGATGCATATGTGTATGTGCATATGTGCTTGTAGTCTATCTGAAATTAATTGAGTCTCAATCAATATATGCTAATTATTGCCTTACATAAATGCTACACCTGCATGAATTCCCTCCTGTTTAGCAGAACTAGCAAAAAAAATAAAAGAAAAAAAAATAGAATGAAGATGGAAAGGAAAAAAAGTGAAGGATTAAATGTAAGCAGAAAAAAAGGTAACGACAAGGAAATAAACAGGCAGAAATCTACGTGGGTGTCATAAAAGGATCACCTGCATTTTTATACCATCTTTTCTAAGCAACTTTATTCCTAACCAAAAGTTAAGAATTCCCTTTCCCTTCCACTGAATTGAGGAGAGGGAAGATGGGTAAACAGTTTAACTAGAATCAATATTAAGGGCCTGCTCATAATCAATCTTTTTTTCCTTAGTTTATATTCTAGTTCATTCATCAACTGATTAAATAACCAGTTCAAACTGTAACAGAAAGAAAAGAAAAGGCAAGAAAATACGAGGCGCTTAAAGTGACAATTTAATAACTGACTCATTATATTGTGTCATGTTTTCTGTACAGGAGAGGATGAAGGTTCCTTTTCTTGGATATTTTTATAACAGAAAAATTTGCTTTTTCAAGTTAAATGTGCCATTTAACCAGAAATAGGCAAGAGATTTGTTTGTTTCCTTTTTATTCACAAATCCAATTAATATAATTTAGCCTGTAGGTTTATCCAGATTATATTATAGTTATTGTCTGAGTTACATAAAGTACTAGAATTTATTTATTTATTAATCAAATTTATATGGCTGCGCATCTCATGCTATTTTATGTTTCCCATCTAAATCAGTGGGCACACACAAAATAAATTCATATTTATTGTTAAAATAAATTCATATTTATTTTAACAAAATAAATTCATATTTATTGTTAAGTTCATTTTAGCTTTAAAATGAGAAAATCTGCAATGACTACACCTTTTCAATGAATAGTTTATAATATAAAAACTACCAATCCTACAGGGCATGGTGGTTTTCAGTGAGCACCAACTGTAAATTTATAGCAACTTGCTGCTATGGTGATACCCAATTTTGAAATAATGGATATTCCATATCTGGAATGAGAAAGTATTGCTTATGTATTTCCCACAAAAAAGACTTGCAAATCAGGATTGATCATAGTTTTGGGTTTTAAGAAGTGCTGATCTATGTGGCATGAATAAAATGTGTATTATCCTAGTGAAAACTGTGAAGTCTCCTCTGAAGCTGAGTATACATGGGAAGTAGAAGAAAAAACTGCTCAGACTTATCATTAATTTTCCTTTCCAAACCACAAGTGGAAGAATATTTTTCATCCAATGAAAAATAAAATGTGAAGCTGCCCAGGAAGAGAAGAGATACTGTAAGTTAAACTAACAATACATTTAAGGCCCGGCATTTTGTTAGGCCTTGGGGTTTAATTTTTCTAGCGGCACTGTACTTCTGCTAGGAGTCCAGAACATCTTACCGTCTTCTAAACAAAAGTAAAATGTGTTTGTTTATTTTACCCTGAACAGAAAGCACTTAAAAGAAACAATGACCAAATGCAAAAACCACCTGCTTCTTCTGCATCTGATGAAAAAGTTTGTCTCTGTGTTAAATGTAGGATCTTCAAAAGCCAATACTTACTTATTCCTTCAGTTTGTTTTTTTTTAATTCAGAGACAAACTACTTTTAAAAATTTACATAATAATTTTTAAAATGTCTCAAAAGCTTCTGCTAAATTATCTTAAATTACACAAGTCAGAGACCACAATTCAATATCTGCTATTACTGAGATGTAATTTACTATTCCAAAAGAGACAAATGTCTGCTAGAATCATCTCCCTAACAACTGATGCTTTGTACAAATGAAATCCTAACAGAAACTCTTTTCATTGACCAGAGACATAAATTTTCATTTAGAAAGATCCTGTCAGAACCAGATTATCATGTTTTCATGATGCTTTGAAAGAATGTGAAGCCCTAATAAATGAATGCAAGATGGGACAAAGTTGAAAAAATAGTAACAGTAAGATCTCTATTGCCAATCAAAGGGGATTAATTTGAAAGGTATCTGCTGGCTACTTAAATAAAACTTTATTTAACATCAGCCTTATTTGTAATCGTGGAGACCACTAGTCCAAGTGAAATCTGAGTCACACAGTTTTCCAGTAATCTTTATACCAGCCATTCCAAAACTGCATTGTGGCAATACACCTTGAAGATTGTGCTTAACCGAGATTCAGAAATTACCACCATAAAATTAGTAATTTTATTTAATAGAAATTAAATATATAAGCAATGTGCAAACTGATCTAAATCTGTATTTCTTTGGATTATGTAAAAATCAGAGGGAAAAACGCCTGACTCATATGTAATACACTCTCTTTATGTAATTTAATTTGAAAATGAGATGGGGGTACATCAGGTGAGTGGGAGGCTTCAAAAATATCAGCACAGAAATGACTGCCTCTGATGCTGTTATAATAGTTTATGCATTCTCTACCCCACATTTAATTTTTAAAATAATAATATATGTGTTGATAGCATATGTTTAATATGTGGAAACACTTAGCACAACATATCAGTCAAAATAATATTTCTGAAAAACAATCAATGAACACCTTGTATTCAAATTCCTTTAGATAGGTAATCTATAGATTACACATTTTGCGCTCAAGAATCATGGTGAGCTCCTCAAGGCTATTATAATGTACATGAAATAAATAAAAGGCTTTTTAGCAACAATATACTGTTTCCTTCATAGTGCTTTGCAATATGCTTGACAGAAGCAGATCTTGTCAAAACATTATGTGTAATGGAACCCTCACACAGTGGGAGTATTTATAAGATACTAGCAACAGTTTTATTTCGAACACTGACATATTATCTGCTACTGGTATATTTTTCTGCATGTTTAATACATTTTTATCTTGAGCAAGAGTCTGCTTTAAATCCATAACTCACCACAGGATCCTCTTTCCTGTATCTACCAGACTTCTTTATATCCAACTATCTGCTACCTTTGCAAAAGGAATAAACATGAAGATAATGTACTTTTCTAATTGGAGAGAGTTTCTTTACCATCAGCAAATGACAATCTCAACTCTCAACTGTCATTAGTCCCCAGACCAGTGTTTCAATGGGGCTTACACCCAGGAAGGTATAGTGGATTGTTTTTTAATGACCAGAGAAATTATCTGTATATTTCACCAATATAAACAAAACTTATAAATTGCCAGAATGGCATAGGTTTCTAAAATGATTTTAAGACGCAACCAAAGAATGTTACAGAAGTCTGTAAAGTTTCCCAGCCTTCTCCAACAGGTTGGCTGAGGGTCACATAGGATTATTAATCCCATCTCTTTACCTAATAATAGTCATGATCCATGATGAGAACTCTAAACCAACACAAATGGAAGATAGGAATTGGGAAGACAGTCAACACTTAAGAGTAATACTTACATTAATGTCTATGTAGAATTTTATTTATTATGTTATAGCCTTTTATTACTGAAACATTTCCCTGTTCCCAAGCTGGGATACATATATTTGGGGCCAAGAATCAGTATTTATCTTGCTGCTAATCATGTTCAATTATTCTATAAAACAGGGTTTTTTTCCAGGTTGTTTAACAGAAAAGTGAAAAAGAAGACCAAAGCAGACCATTCCCCCCCTGCAAGCTTTAATAGCATCCTCTAATTAAAAGACAAAGGAGCTGCATCCAATGCCTTTGCTGGCATGGCTTTCTCTTTTCATGTCTCTCCCGCTGACAAATTCGCCTCCTTTTTTTTTTTGCTCAGAATCTTTAAATAAATAAATAAATAAATAAATAACACAACAAGCTTGCTTATCTTAGTGTGGGGTTGTCATAGAAACCATATCCCCCAGTAAGATGCTCTGTCATAACATTTCAGCATTGTGTGGTTTAAAGACACAGGCTCCTTTTTTCTGAGATTTGATGATCTGCCTCAGCCTAAAGTTCAGCCTGCAAAGACATGTTGGATAAAGTGGAAGCTGCTGATGAATAGAAAGGAAAGGACGGGGTGTAGAAAAATCCAGACACCATATTCTTTGAGGAAAGCAAATACTATTTTTCTTACTCAGTATTTTCCACTCAAGACATTGAAATTACAGTTGATCTCGTGAGAGGAAGGAAATGGACAAGCATATTCCATGCCTCAATAACATGACATTTCATTTCATACAGTCCTGCTGAGAGAGTTCAAGTTTCTCAGCCTTGTGTGAATGAAGAAAAGAGGGAAGAGAAAACAATACATAGCCATAATTAATCAGAAAAAAAAATAGATTTCCAAAAGTCTGCTCCTTAATTAGGAGTTGGGCTTCCAGGTTTTAATCACTTATGGATCCAGATGGAAGTTCTCTAGATTCCTGGAATGACAGAACGTGTTAGTTATTAATTAAATGCACAAGGCAATTAGCTTCAAACCTTTATGGCAAAACATCACTGCAGCTGGGCAACATTTTGAAGAGGAACACATTTGAAGGCATGTCTCAGCTCATATATTAACAGATGATTATCAGTAACTGCCATATAATAAAGTCCTTGTTGCTTGGAAAGCATGAACTTTGCCAAGAAATATACTTGGGAAAGCCTACCCACCGGACAGACTACAAAGCAGCTTCATACTTTTTCTTCATATCAAGCTATGCATGTGGAGTTACATTCTGAGGAGTCCTTGATGCTCTCTGAGCTTGCTTGTTTTCTTGCAGGCATTTCTTTACCCAAACTACATAACATCCTTAGTGCTGGACTAGTTTGAGTTATGAAACATCTGCAAGAAACCAAGCAAGATCAGAGAGAACTAAGGACCCCTCATGTCAACCCTGAACTACAAATATTTTCCTTTATTAAGAGTTATATTCTTCCATAGATATTTGATGGAAGGAATATTTGTGTCTACAATAGATAGCACTGGATTTTTTTTTCTGTATCAGTCTCCAGCGTACCACAAACATGTATGAACATAAAAGAACTAATCTTTTGAATTATATGTTAGGTCATCTCCCAGAAATACAATGGCTATAATTCAAGCCCATTACAGAAGCCATAACTGAAACATCTGCTTCATGTACTTTGCAATTTAAAAAAAAAACAAATCTGTGCCCCCAAAGCACAACATAAAATTTCACTGAAAATGAACTGGAGATGCTCCGACAAAACATACACTACACTACATAAAAACCACTGGAGCAGACCATATTTATTTATTTATCTATCTAATTAAGTTTATTTATCTAACTTATATAGCTACTCATTTCACCAGCAAGTGACTACAAAACTGAAACCAATAGTATACATTATGCATAAAATTATATCAGGGGTAGATAACTTCAAAGCATAAAAAAATAGCACGCACTGATGAGCTAGCATGCATGTAGGAAATGTCCAATAGGCTATTTGGGAATCTCAAATTTATGCTGAGGCTAATGAGGGAGCTATTAGTGAAACATTCAAAAAGAATGTTTGAATGTTTTATTTGTAAGCGTAAATGAAATATTGCTGTTCAACAATTTTAGACTCATACAGTTATTCTGAAAGTTGCCCTTCCATGTGAAGAAAGCCGGGCAAAACTTTTGAAGCAGCCACACCAAATCTGCAAAAGTCACAGCTGTCCTATTTGAAGAGATAACTAAAGAGATCATTCAAACCAACATATTGAAAACAATTCTACATGTTTGTTAAGCAGAAGCTAATCAATGGTGAAGAGCATCAATATAGAAAGGTAGACACAACAAGTAGTCTAACAACAACAACAATAACCTAGCCAGAGGTCCAACAGGCACAAATACAAATCTGGAATCTAACTATTGCCCAGTAAATTGCAGATTTGACCTAATAGTATTAATAGCTATCTTAGGGCTACAATGCTAGACCATCCTGAAATATTAAGCAACAGGAGGAAAATCCTATACGCTTTAATAAAATAATTTGATTTATTTGTCCCTTGAAATTGACAACTATGACAACTAAACAACTTCAATTAATCTCTTTATTAAAAGAAATCAGTCAGGGTAGATATTCAGAGTAATAAACACTTCATAAGATAAACAAGGAGTTACAAACAAGCTAGAGTTTTTGAAGCAACTACATTCCAGTTGTTCTAATTTTGCTTAATTTTCGTACTGCAAGTTTTCATACATCAGAAGAAAAAATAATTTTATCTATTTGTAACATTTATAGGCCACCTATCTTACCTCAAGGTTATCTCAAGGTAATTCTGGGCAGCTTATCATAATAAAAAATAAAATTATATACATGAAAATAATAAGTACTGTAAGTTAATACAAAATCCAAAACACTTTGGGCCAAATAAAAGGTGGGGAGGGCAGGACCAGAGAGGAGGAGGGAGATGAAATCTGTTGTTAATCTATCAACCACCAGTGATAGTGGGATGAGGTGATCCCTCAAGTAATCTTGACCCAAATCATAAAGAACTTTAAAGATGATTACCAACAGTTGTATATGTAATATGCAGTTGTATTGAATCTGCTAGGATTAAACATTTTGTTGCAAAGAACCAGCTATATCAGAGAAGTTTGAAGCTGAGACTTCGTAAAGTTTCCCAAAAAGATCTGTTTACTGTCTAGGCAAATGAAGTTTAGGCAAACTTTGTAAAGAAAGCATCCTATAACTAGGACATCACTATCAAGAAGATTATTTGTTTCTCAATTGGTGATGTTCATCCACCAAAAGCTTTTCCACTGAAGATGAGGATGTAGTGATGCCCTAAAACCTAAACAGGAATATTATGGATCAATACCTACTGTTGAAACCAGAAAAAAAGTCTAGCAATTTTGGAGCTGGAGCCGTCCAATAAAATGCTTTACATCTGTCATAATGTTCAATGAAATGCCTTTTGGGGAGGGGGGGCAGAGGATAGTGTCAACAGTGGTTCTTGGGAAGAAAAAAACATGGACACAGAAGAAAAGAAAAACAATAATGGGAAGTAATAAATGCAATAAGTTAAAGCATGATACAACTGCAGGTGAAGAAGGTATAACTGTGAAAATGGTAAAAAACTGATTTGCTCATGAAGTCACTGTGCAATTTGTTTAACATGTGTGAAAACCATATCTGCACCTGATTATTAGAATGATGTCATTATCGTTCTATGTACAAAACAAAATACAAGAGTGAATGCTACAAGTACAATGGGATT
Source organism: Bungarus multicinctus (assembly GCA_023653725.1). Classification (NCBI taxonomy): domain Eukaryota; kingdom Metazoa; phylum Chordata; class Lepidosauria; order Squamata; family Elapidae; genus Bungarus; species Bungarus multicinctus. The sequence continues at coordinate 96,547,796 of CM042838.1, read as the reverse complement.
AACTTGTTAAGTGTGCTGGAAAAGTGTTGGATAGAGTTCTCATTAAAAGACTACTAGAAGAGACAGTGAGAAAAATTTGAGAAGTGCAGTTAGGCTTTCTGGTGGTAGGGGAGGGTTGATTCTTGTGAAGCAGATGAATATAGTAGAAGAAATTGTATTGTTTGCTGGTTAAAAGATTGACTATGGTACATGAATAGCTTTGAATTACAGAAAGCCTTATTCAAATATGAAGTTAAAAGTTGCTGAATGCAATAAGAGCAATGTATGAAGGAAATGAAGTATGTGTCATAATAAACAGAATTTTCATTAATGGCTAAATATTGATCAGAAGGTCAGGGAAGATATAAAGATACAGAGAACTGTGGTGGATATTGATATGTGTATAGCTATATGATCTTTTTATATAGCATGCCTTTAATTTATTTGGCTTACTATTTCTTATTTGCTTCAGGCCTTTGCATAATAGTGCTTAGCCCAGTTAGGGGATAGAGTATGGTATGCAGGGTACGTATGTTTATAAAGCACCATGAAAAAAGTTTCTGTGGATTGCTTTATTTGTTAAGGGTGACATCAAAAATTTAAATCAAGTCTTCTAGTATAAAGTCCCTTTGGCTTCAATATTTGCAAGGCAAAGCCTGAAAACTGGAATTCAGAGCTTGAGATCATGAATCAAAACATGCCATTGAGCCATTTCCCCCGCCCCCTTTTAACCACAATATGTTGAACAAGCAACAGTTCATAATATAACACTAATGACACACAAGTTCCCCAAGGTTGTGCCAACAAAATTTTGTGGAAAATCACATTATGGCTATATGAGTTTTGTTTTTTTTTCTCTCAAAAAAGAATTAATGATAAGATAGTAAATAAATGCTTCAGACTTCTGATAAGGATCACAATTATTTTAGTAACTTCACAAAATACACGTTAGAGTGAAAATTCTGTAAGATGAAACTTAACAGAGGATCTTCTGGAAAACATTTAAATAAATGGCAAGTCAGTGATTATTAACACTCATATACACCTTATATCTTGTTAGAACCCACTGAAAATAGATGAAGTCATCAAGAGAAAGAAGAGGCAGACCTTGATATATGTTAGTTCACAGAAAGAATATTTCTAAACCTTTAATTGGATAATGTTGTGATTTTAATACACATGAATTTATAATAGAACAATATAAAGAAGAATATTTAATAGCTTCTACCATTGCCAAACTTTCTTTTTATAAAGGCAAAGTCATAAAACTAATATAAATGAAAGCTACACAATACAACATCAAAAAGTATTAATATTGCAGCATATCATTGCAAGAAAAATATATGAAAAATATCAGCACTGAGATAGTACTGATCTTCAGCCAGTTATATAATTTATAAGTATTTTTTCTCAATTCTTGTGCTTTCAGATACATTGAACAAATATCATGAAAAAAGATGAGAGACTTTAATAATGAACTGATCAAACATCAATCGCATGATTTCCCCAGATTGACCTGCAATGCATACAGATGCATTTATCCAGGTAGGCAAAAGAATTGGTTCTCCAATTCCTGTCTTGTTTGCATTCCACAAAGCAGTGAAAATAATTTAATTCTGGAGGGAGGAGACAATGGTGGACCTGGGCTACTTTTGAAATTAACTCCTAGAACTGATGTTTTATTTTTTAGTGCATAAAAACTTGAAGCACAAATTAGGCAGTAAATAAATGAAAAATGCTATTTGTCTATGGAGATTCTCACTAAGCACAAAGATGCTTTTTTAAGAAGCAACTGGACTTTCTGGTTTTTCTTTGAAGTTGTTTCACTTCTCATCCAAGAAGCTTCTTCAGCTCTGGCTGGAGAATGCAAAAAGAATGCAAATGACCAGCTGTCTACAAGGAATATAAATCCTTTCATTTCCTCACCATTTGGCCAGAGCTGAAGAAGCTTCTTGGATGAGAAGCAAAATGTCTTCAAAGAAAAACCAGAAGGTCCAGTTACCTCTTGAAAAAACACCTTTGAGGAAAAATGCTATTATTCTATCCTTTACTCTACATAAAAATGCACAATATTTGATAAAAAAACTAATTAGAAAGTGCTATTTAAGTCAGATTGTGGTTGGACGTAAGTGAAATAGATCTAATAACTGCAGAGATATGGTCATTTTGTTTTGTTTTGTTAATACTGTAGCAGTTTGTCATTGCTTTCTTTCCATTCTAGCACAGGTCCCGAGAAATCCTAATGATCTTCCCTTCTAAGGACATTCAGAATCAATTTTGCAAAGGGTTTTGGGGATCTACCAAGGCCATCTAGGAATCTGCTTTGATAATAAGAAGCAGAATTAGTTACATAGAAATTAAACACAATATTCAGTTCCAACCATCCCGTGGCTACTAAACAATTCAATTCCATCACTCTCCAAATCTGTAAATAAACATTCTTTTGAAACATTTTCAAAACTTGAGAAGGAAGTATCTTTAGACAAGGGTGAATTACTGCACACCTAGCTCTATTCCTGAGCTTATGCCTCTTCTTCTAGCACTTCACATGTTGGAATCACTGACTTCAAAAACCTGAACTGGATCAGGCTGCTTTCAGTATTCTGGAGGGCACAATTGTAATAAACCTAGCCAAGCAGATCTCATTTAGTTGGATGGCAATTTTAGCATGAAGTAATTTTTTTTAAAGTAGAATTGAGTCATTTTCTGCCTTTCATTCCTGTCCCCCACCATATGCCTCACATTCCTGGCCCCCACTATATTCCTCACAAATGCTTTTCCTTTGTCTAAATGGAAAGTTGCAGAGGGCTACTGGGGAATAATGGCAATCCCACAGAAAAAGCTCAGTAGTTCTCTCCTTCTCTCTTTTCACATTATTACATCTAGCTAAACCCAGATTTGGCAAACTGCATCAAACATACTTGACTGTCTTCCATGATGAAACAAGCAGCATCTGTTTCTAATTCAATATGTACAGAAGTGATACTCATATGATGCATCCTTGCAACCATGAAGTTCAGAGGCAATTCAAAAACAATGTCTGCAGACACAGAGACAGAGTTAATAAAAGCAAATCCTCTAAATGAAAAGTATCAATGTTCCATTAAATGTTAGCCTAATCCTTTACCATTGAGAAATTAATCTCAAAACTTAGAGGTAAGAACAACATGAATTTATAATATAAGTACAAAACTGTATTAAGAAATGTAACATATAAAATTTACACATCCAGGACCTTGAGATAGAGATTTATATCTTATAGTAATCTGACTATAGCAAATATTTATCATGTGCTTTATATTTGTATTTTGTATAGGAAATATATTCTTATTAAAAATACATTTAAAGAACTAAAATGAAAACAAAATGATTACCAGCAAAATCAGTCACCGGCTTCAGCTTCATTTGTCCAAACAAAAAGAACAGCCATTTATTTAACATTTTAATATATAGGGGTTTATTTAGATAAGTGTCTTTCTGGAATCCTTTTGGCTTCTACAGCATTTTCAATTCAAAATCATCATCAAGCTTTATATGGACTACCTGATGCCTAAAGTAAAAATTGGTACAGATGAAAACTTAAAGAGACCTAGAGTGAGTGTGCTAATCTTATTTATTTGGAAACTTATTCTTGCTAATAGTTAATCTGAGGAGAAAATGCTTTCAAACTATGAAATTAATTCACTACAAAGTTTGCTTAAATAAGTCCAATGTAAAATGCCAAGTGAAGTCTGCTTTTACCACTGAAATATCCACATATGAAGATGAGCCTTTCTTACCATTAGCACATGTCAGAGAGATATTTTAAAAGTCTTATTTCCCTCCTCCCAGTTGTTATCTGAACTACAAGATATCAACTTTAGTCCTGTTTGAACAATCAAGATCCTTTAATATATTTTTTTTCCTTCTGTTCAATGGTATCTGATTCTTGGAGACTACTTTGACAAGTGCCTGCAAATTTTTTTCATAAGGTTTTTCAGAAATGGTTTGCTATTACCTACTTCCTAGGGCTGAGAGAAAGTGACTAGCCCAAGGTCACCCACCTGGCTTTGTGCCTAAGCAGGAATAGAACTCATGATCTTCCCATTTTTAGCATTCTCAGTATCTGGGACTGAGTGACATCTAGAAAGAATAAATTTTCTAAAATAAATAAAATACTTCGCTTTAATTTCATCTTTAACAGAGCGTTCTTTGTTGCACTGTATCAATTTCACTGTACTGCATTAAAGCATTCACTTTACCAACTTTCTACCGTCTTCTGTACAGAATGCATATTTTGTTGAAGCAAAACAGTTTGGGGAAACAAAAAGAGCTTGCCAAGATGCTGCACTTTGGGACATCCTTGTAATGGTACCACATTATTTCAGTTGAAATAACTACAAAATGTTGCCCTTTCACATGACCTTATTCTACTGTCAATTTCCATTGTCCAAGTCCTCAAAACCAGTGTGAGACTAGCCTATACATATCTTCATTCCTGTTTACCTCCATGTATTAAGAAGTGGCAGACAATAACATGGATCAATCAGAGCTTCCGCTAGCTGACTAATATAAAATATTGTATTTATTACTTGCCTTGCATTCAGGAAGTAAGGCAAGGTAATAGATCCTGCCAATGGAGAAACAAGTTCAGCACTTCAAGTATTGCAAAAGGAAATATTACATCCACTGTCATTTTATGTGTATTATTATAGCTGAGGTGAAAATAAATGAGAGTTTACTGACATTGTAGGATCACAGAGATACAGTTACTTTTAAACTCATCTACAATCTGCATATGGAGGTATTGGGAGTTTGATAAGCATACTATTATTTCTCTGAAAACACGGCCCATTCCATAAAATTTTAAAATTAAAAGTTCCTTAAGAGAGATAATCATAAAAAATATGATAGCTGGGAGCTATGAAATTTAGGTATTTGTCATATCTGTTGGGTCAACTCATCAACCAACAAGAGCATTTGGAAGATCTAGTAAAGGAATGATCCAACAGAAGAATTAGGAAAAAAGATATCTTCCTAGGACTTTGCTACAGTAATCATTTGGCTTTATGTACCATTGACTATGTTCCACCTCCCCAAACCAGTATGCATCAATCATCATTAGTTCAGTTTCATCTCAACCCAGTCCAAACCCCATTATGTGGGTCTGTTTAGTCTTTACATAGCATTACAGAGAGGAAAAACTAGGCCTTTTTACCAGAAAACAGTTACTTGTTCATTCATTCAGAATGACAACTTTTTAACTTGCTTATTTATATGATTTTGGTCTAAATTCTCCCTTGCCATTCTATGAGACATTTAAGCTCACAACAACAGAAGAAGAAATGGTTAACAGGATTGGAACTACTGTCCTGGTTTAGAATTAAAGGATTTCCTTTCTTATCTCTACCTTTCTATCATCATCATCACAGTATCATAATAGCAATCTGTTCCTGCTAAAAGATGATTTTTCAGGGATAGCAGATAACAGATTTAAAAAAAAGAAACCTGCACTATCAAAATGGAAGGAAGAATTTTGATGAATGAAACTCTTCCCACAAGTTTTTCTTATTCCAACTCTCTCAGTGTTAATTCCACAATCTAATGCTTGTATTAGAGAACTGAAGTAACCTATTTTTTCTTCTAATAATCTCTCAACAGCATTCTTCTCAACACAGAATGATCCTTAGGTCTTTGACTACACCTCCCTTAATTCCCAGTCAGAATGGCTATGACTAGGATTAGGATAGAAAAAAAATCATGAGAGCAAATGTTTATTAATTGAAAGTAAGTAGTGCATTACAAAGTACTACTCTATGGTTGAGAGGCTGAGAATTTTAAAAAAAGTAAGGAAAAGGGGATCTAATATTGTATTGCTGCTTAAAAATACAAGTGAAATTCAAAAAATTAGAATATTGTGCAAAAGTTCATTTATTTCAGTAATGCAACTTAAAAGGTGAAACTAATATATGAGATAGACTCATTGCAAAGCAAGATAGTTCAAGCCATAATTTGTCATAATTGTGATTATTATGGCTTACAGCTCAGGAAAACCCCAAATCCACAATCTCAGAAAATTAGAATATTGTGAAAAGGTTCAATATTCTAGGCTCAAAATGTACCACTCTAATCAGCTAATTAAGCCATAACACCTGCAAAGGGTTCCTGAACCTCTAAACCGTCTCTTAGTCTGGTTCAGTAGGAATCACAATCATGGGAAAGACTGCTGATATGACAGTTGTGCAGAAAACCATCACTGACACCCTCCATAAGGAGGGAAAGCCTCAAAAGGTAATTGCAAATGAAGTTGGATGTTCCCGAAGTGCTGTATGAAAGCACATTAATAGAAAGTTATGTGGTGAAAAAGGTGCACAAACAGCAGGGATGACCGTAGCCTGGAGAGGATTGTCAGGAAAAGGCCATTCAAAAGTGCTGGGGACTTTCACAAGGAGTGGACTGAGGCTGGAGTTAGTGCATCAAAAGCCACACATAGATGGATCCTGGACATGGGCTTCAAATGTCGTATTCCTCTTGTCAAGCTGTTCCTGAACAACAAACAACATCAGAAGCGTCTTACTTGGGCTAAAGAAAAACAGAACTGGTCTGTTGCTCAGTGGTCCAAAGTCCTCTTTTCTGATGAGAGCAATTTTTGCATCTCATTTGGAAACCAAGGACCCAGAGTCTGGAGGAAGAATGGAGAGGCACATACTGCAAGATGCTTGAAGTCCAGTGTGAAGTTTCCCCAGTCTGTGTTGATTTGGGGAGCCATGTCATCTGCTGGTGTTAGTCCACTGTGCTTCATTAAGTCCAGGGTCAACACAGCCATCTACCAGATTTTGGAGCACTTCATGCTTCCTTCCGCAGACAAGCTTTATGGGGATACTGACTTCATTTTCCAGCAGGATTTGGCACCTGCCCACACTGCCAAAAGCACCAATACTGATTCAATGACCATGGGATTACTGTGCTTGATTGGCCAGCAAACTCGCCTGATCTGAACCCCATAGAGAATCTATGGGGCATTGCCAAGACAAAGATGAGAGACATGAGACTGAACAATGCAGAAGAACTGAAGGCCGCTATTGAAGCATCCTGGTCTTCCATAACACCTCAGCAGTGCTACAGGCTGATAGCTTCCATGCCATGCCGCATTGAGGCAGTAATTGCTTCAAAAGGGGCCCAAACCAAGTACTGAGTCCATATGCATGCTTATACTTTTCAGAGGTCCGATATTGTTCTATGTACAATCCTTGTTTTATTGATTGCATGCAATATTCTAATTTTCTGAGATTGTGGATTTGGGGTTTTCATGAGCTGTAAGCCATAATAATCACAATTATGACAAATCACGGCTTGAACTATCTTACTTTGCATGTAATGAGTCTATCTCATATATTAGTTTCACCTTTTAAGTTCATTACTGAAATGAATGAACTTTTGCATGATATTCTAATTTTTTTGAGTTTTAGCTGTATTTAATTATCCCACATAAGCTAACATTTTGTACCAAAAATTTGCAAAGATACCCTTGCTGCCTAGTTTGTTCAGCTTGTTCCAACATTTGATTTACTACTATTAGAAATTTTTCCCCATTTACACTGAATCACTAAATATCTGTTGTACAAAGAAAATTTAAAAATTTAAATTTTGTTTCTCTTTTGCCTTTGGTTCTTTTCTCTGAGTAAGTGAACAATGAAGTTTCCTTAATAGTGGCTAAAAGTAATGTTTCCTGACAAACGAGATTAGGATTACAATTAAAATGTGTGTTTATACTGAAGGAGACAATTGTACTAGCAAAGAAGTATTTCTGAAACTAATTCTGAAACAGGAGTCTTTTTTGCCCTTGTTTTGTAAATCTCTGTCTTTTAGATCACATACATGTTTGTCAAAGATATTAGCAAAAAAAAAATCTTAAAGAAACATAATGTGGGAGCTATATTTTTAATTCCCAAACCTATTTTTTCTGGATTATGCTTCTACAATGTAGTACACTGACAAAAGTTGCATTAATCATGCTTAAAAATAAACCGTGTTTGATGCTACTATTGGTGATCAGCTATATAGGCCCCGGTTTAGTTCTATATTTCTAATCTAAAGCAACTCCCAATGTTGAGGCATTCATATTTATCTGTTAATTGAACTCAGAAGATGAGCCAGACCCTACTTCTATCTGAATTATGAAACAGGCCTCATTTTTTAATCAATATTTCCAGACACTGCTATAAAGATTTTGCTTCCTCCACTAAGATTACTTTATGGACCGCTTCCTCTCACGTAAAGTTGCCAGACAATTAAAGAAAAGTTTCAGAGGCACTAATGTGATTCTGAAAAATTTCCCAGTCAAGACCTGTCAATCATTTTATTTATTTAATTTATCAGCCACCCATTTTGCTGTCATGCAACAATCTTATTTGAATACCTCCCTTCAAAACTAAAAAATAATTCATCTAAAATCAGCCATTTCAATTAAGTGTTATTGTTAATGTTGACTATAATATACATGCTTTAATCTTCCTAATAAAATGTTTTCTTTTCGTATTTCAGGGGCTGTATCGTATTTATATTTGCACACATGGACACACACACACACACACATATATATATATTCTGCAAGTCAATTTGGAAAAAAACAAACAAGAAGAAGAGAAAATTATTACTGAAATCTATCTAACTTTCTTAAGTGTAATTAAAAATACCATGATAAAACAACAATCCACATGCTTGTGATGAAGATATTATTGTTAATGTATTATAGCAATGCCTCCATGAAAAGCTGGGCAGTTCTTGGATTGCAAACGTAATATTATGAAGTACATCTAAATGCTCTTAAATAGGTTCCCTCCCATCAACAAATTTTCTAAGAAATGTGAATTACTATTATTTAAATTCATTACTTGCTCAACTATAATGGACATAAGCTATACATGAATTGAATTCCAATTAAGAGGTATGAATAACCTATGAATAAGTGGTTTCTTTCAGCATTCTGAGACATTATCTAAAACCTGTAAAGAACCCAGTCTAACAAATTACCTCTCCTCCTCTCCTCTATATTAAAGACTTAATTCATGACAGATTTTATGGTCGTACAGGTAGTCCTTGACTTATATCCAATTTTTAGTGACCATTCAAAGTTACAATGGACTGAAAAAAGCAATTTATGACTGGTTTTCCCACTTGCAACTTTTGCCGCATTGACTATGGTCACATCATCAAAATTCAGGCACTTGGCAACAGGCATAAATTTATGAGAGTTGTCTGGTCTCAGAGTCACATGGTTTCCATCTGCAACCTTCCCAGACAGTTTCTGGTAAGTAAACTCAAAAGGAAGGGAAACTAAATTCACTTAACAACCATATGATTCACTTAACAATTGCAGTGATTCCCTTAACAACTGTGGCTACAAAGGTCATAAAATGGAACAGGACTCACTTAGCAACTGTTTAGATTAGCAATGAAAATTTGAGGCTCAGTCATAAGTCGAAGATTACCTATATAACAGAAAAGCCAACCCTTATTTTTTTTAGGATGAGCAAACAACCATAAGAAAGAGTTCTGGAGAACTTAAAAGCTTGTTTGATATTTTGTAATATTTATAGTTCGTATTACATTATGAGGATTTGGAATATTTTTTTTCTCATGGCCAGGCAATTCAGTTTGCTTTTTGATTAATTGTGGTGACCAAGTCATTGTCAACTCTTAGCAACCACATAAATAGGTTAGATTATCTATGACAATTTGCTTTTGATACCAGTAAACAGAATGGATTATTTCTTTGTACTGGCCTAATTAGTTTAGTATTAGTATTTCAATAGAATTGACTCATTCAGGAATATAAATCCTGGTTTATCTCATTTTTTGCACTCTTGCATCATGTTCTAATCTAACCTGATTAGAACATTGATTAACTTTTGAACAGTGACCACTCCTAAAACTATTAAGTTTCTAAAGCAACAGAGTAAATGCTCTGCAATTCCCCATCAAACACATACATACTGAGTCATGCTCTATCTCTGAATGGTTGCTATCATGCAATTGAAGTTACATCTCTCAAAATATTCACCACTGAAAAATGATTCTAGTCAGATGAAACTGACTTGTATAAAAAGCATCCTGTAGCTACAAAGTGGTCTGATAACAAAGATTAAACTTTATCATTTCTGCTGAGGACTCAGATGGGCTTAGACAAAGAAGAATGCCTCTTTCATTTAGCCAAACAAACCTCCTGTCTCTTGATGATAAGTCGACTCTTTCCTTTTTTCTTCCTTGGGAGAAGAAATTTTCAAACTTCTCTATCTCCTTCTTATGTTCTTGTTCTGTTTATGCACTGGAGGGAGAAAAAAAGAAAGATAAGTGAATAAATAAATTCCAAAGCTTTAATCAACTGCTCCAAATGGACATTTCCTTGTCACTGTGAACTTCAATCATGATATCTTTTGGAAAGCTTTACAGACAATTATTTTACTGAACTCCCCATCTGCAAAACAGCTTCGGAACCCCACTCCCTGCAAGTTTTTGTCAGGGTTGTTAAAATATTACTCTGCTCTGACTCTGGTGGATGGTTCTATTAACCACTTCCCTTCTCTTTTACAGTTAGAACTTAGACTGTTTCAAAGCTTTTTTTTAAGTTTCACTTAAAGCTTGTGACAATAAAGTGGCATAAACTATCAGTAAAAGAATATACCTGGTACAATCCACACACTCCATTGTATAGGCATTATTGCCTTTCAAACCTTAACAATTTTATTCACTTACTATAAAGATAATAAACAATGGTCCCTCCTATCAATCCACTTTTTTAGATTCTATTACTTTAACAATGCATCATGTTTGGCCAAACTGCAACTTTCTTGCACATTGTTTTGATCTGTACTTTTTGTTTTCCAAAAAAACCCAAACAAAATATATAAGGCTGTACTGGAATTTTAATTTTGTTCAATATAAGTTTTTATTTAATGTATATAGCCATTCATCTGAACCAAGTGATTTTGGTGGCTTACAGTTCTAAAACAATAAAATACTTCAAAACAATAAAAACATATACACACCAAATTGTTTTTAGTAGCAGTGATAACTGAATTAATGAATGATAAATGAATTAACTGTAGAACCAAGAAATGGGGCCCTTAATACATTTGAGGTCCCAGGCCTGCATACACAGTCAAGTTTTTAAAGCATTATGAAAGGCCAACAGGATTGGGGCCACACTAATCTCCAAGAGCAAACTATTCCATAGGTCAGGGGCTACAGCTGTGCAGGCTTATCAATGCTTTGACACTATTTGACTAACAAAGAAGAGGGGGTCAACTTATTTTCCAAAGCACCAGAAGGCAAGAAGGACAAGAAACAAGTGAGAACAATTAACTAGTGGAACAGCTTGCCTTCAGAAGTTGTGGGTGCTTTAACACTGAAGGTTTAAAAGAAGAGACTGGACAGCTGTTTGTCTGAAATTATGTAGGGTCTCCTGCTTGAGCAAGGGATTGGACTAGATGATCTCCAAAGTCCCTTCCAGCTCTGTTCTGATTGATTAGTGGGATTTCCAACATGCTCAGTCTGTTGGACCAAATTGGATGAGTAGAGACTCTTGGAAAAAGGCAGTCACTCAGATAACTAACCCATATAGGGCTTTAAAGGTGATAATTGCACCTAGAATCCCACTGGTGGCCAACACAGCTAATTGTAATAGTGGTGCTACTAATGCCATGTATCCAATACCATTTACTATCCATGCAGTCGCATACTGTAGCAGTTGAAATTTCAAGTGTTCTTCAAGGGTAGCCCCATGTAGAGCACATTGCAGTAATATTTAGGACTATGGGTTTTTTTTATTTATCAATTGAATACATGAATTCCTGATACTGAAGAAAGTATCTATTTCAAAAGTTAAGTACCTCTCTATTTTACTTGTATCTTTTCCATCTGACTGAAATTCCTCTGAAATTTGCTTTTACCTCCATCAAGATAAAAGTAAAAATCTATGCTTCTTTCTTTTCTTAATACTTCAAGCAAGCTTACTTAATGTATATGATTCTTAGTGTAAAGGCTAGAATGACTACAAATTTTTTTCCTGCCAACCTATACTAGTCCTCCTTTCTTGCCATTCCTCCTTTATCTATTTTAATTGCAACTCTTTTTAGACTTAGTCCACATATCCAGTAAGCTATGATTTACTCATTTTTGAACTCATTTTGATTTCCTGCCATATTTCAATTGTTTGTAAAACATAATCCACACAAGGACTTAAGAAACCTCCTTATATACAGTTGACTGGGTCCAGATAACCCAATAATGTCCAGGACAACAATCCAGGTTTTCAGGAGTTCTTCAATCCTACCTACAGACATTGGGGAAGGACTTCTTGCATTTCAAGTGCATGCTCTACAATAAAACATTCCAGCATCCTGAGGGCTAAACAATAAGCTGCATTTACTTTTTCTATTAGCTCTTGGAGTAAGCATTTGTCACAACTGTTCTTTGAAAGCACCTGGATTACTGATAATAGTCAGGATAAGGAAAAGGCAGCAGCAGCAGTAGTAATAGTAGTAAGAGCAGCAACAGCATTTCTCTTATTTGTGCACAAACTAATCAGAATGTTAATGTCCTTGAAAAATAAGCAAGGGACCATTCTAAGACTTGTGGGGAGGATCATATCAAATTCAGCTGAGAATATTCTTTCTTTTATCTTAAAGACTTCCTGCCATTCCAAAGCCAGTGCCAGTTGAAATAGCACCAAACTGATGAACTACCTGAAAAGGCTGTATTCTATTCCCATTACCGATAATGCACCATGGTGGTGCAGTGGTTAGAATGCAGTACTGCAAGCTAACTTACTGCTCACTCAATCCTGATAGGACTCAACTTTACTTTACTTTACTTTATTTAGGTTTTATATACCGCCCTTCTCCCGAAGGACTCAGGGCGGTGAACAGCCAACTAAAATACATGTATACAAATATAAATAGTTAAAAAAGAATTAAACCCTAGGCTGTCCCTATAAAAATCTAAAAACCCCAATTAAAATAAATTAAAACTTTGTACACCCATCCCAACTAATCTAAAAACCCCATTTAAAATCCCATTTGAGTCAGCTCAGGCCGGCCTGCTCGAAGAGCCAGGTCTTCAGGTCACGTCTGAAGGCCCTCAGGTCACTGGTCGTTCGTAGTCCAGGGGGCATCCCGTTCCAAAGGGCGGGTGCCCCCACAGAGAAGGCCCTATTCCTCGGGGTCACCAGACGACACATAGAAGGCGTCGGGACCCGGAGGAGACCCTCTCTGTGGGAGCGCACCGGTCGGTGGGAGACTACTGGCAGAATGCGGTCTTGTAAGTATCCTGGTCCGATGCCATGGAGCGCTTTAAAGACCAAAACCAGTACTTTAAAGCGAACCCGGAAGGCCACTGGCAACCAATGCAGCTCGCGCAGGAGGGGCGTCACGTGGGAGTATCTCGACGCCCCCATAACCACCCGCGCGGCTGCATTCTGTACCAGTTGAAGCCTCCGAGTGCTCCCCGCAGGGAGCCCCATGTAGAGGGCATTACAGTAGTCCAGACGGGAGGTGACCAGGGCATGAGTGACTGTGCGTAAGGCGTCCCGATCAAGAAAGGGCCGCATCTGGCGTATCAGGCGAACCTGATAAAAAGCCCCCCTGGAGACGGCCGTAATATGCTCTTCCAAAGACAGCCGTACATCCAGGAGGACACCAAGATTGCGTGCCCCTTCTGTGGGGATTAAGATCTCATCCCCAATAGCCAGCGATGGAGTCAGCTGACTATATCGGGCCGCCGGAAACCACAGCCACTCGGTCTTGGAAGGGTTGAGTCGAAGCCTGTTCTCGCCCATCCAGTTCCGCACAGCCTCCAGGCAACGGGCCATAACCTCCACAGCATCGTTGGGGTGGCTTGGGGTGGAGATGTAAAGCTGAGTGTCATCAGCATACAGATGGCATTTCACCCCAAAACCACGGATGATCTCTCCCAGCGGCTTCACATAGATGTTGAACAGAAGAGGGGAGAGGACCGACCCCTGAGGCACCCCACACATGAGGGGCCTAGGGGCGGACCTCTCCCCCCCCGTCAACACCAATTGCGAGCGGTCCGAGAGGAAGGACGAGAACCACCGCAAGACGGTGCCCCCAATTCCCAACCCCTCCAACCGCCGCAATAGGATACTATGGTCGATAGTATCAAAAGCCGCCGACAGATCTAAGAGGACCAGGACAGAGGAATAACCTCTGTCACGGGCCCTCCAGAGATCATCTACCAACGCGACCAATGCTGTTTCAGTACTGTGCCCGGGCCTGAAGCCCGATTGGAATGGATCTAAATAGGATGCTTCCTCCAGATACTGAGGGAGCTGACGTGCCACCACACTCTCAACAACCTTCGCCACAAAGGGAAGGTTGGAGACAGGACGATAGTTATTCAAAAGAGCCGGGTCCAGGGAAGGCTTCTTGAGGAGGGGCCGCACCACCGCCATTTTCAGGGCGGTCGGAAGCGCCCCCTCCGTCAACGAAGCGTTGACAATCCCCTGGAGCCAGCCTCGTGTCACCTCTCTGGAGGTAGAAACCAACCAGGAAGGGCACGGGTCCAATAAACATGTGGTGGCATTCAGCCTCCCCAGAAGTCTGTCCACACCCTCGGCGGTCACAGGATCGAACTCTTCCCAGATAACCGTCTCAAGACCTGCCCCGGACACCTCCCCCGGGACCACCCAACTGGAGTCCAGCCCATCCCGAATCTGGGCGATTTTATCATGCAGAAATCGGGAAAACTCTTCTGCTTTACCCTGCAAGAGGTCCTCCCGCGCTCTCGGCTCAAGCAGGGAGCGGGTCACTCTAAACAGGGCAGCAGGCCGATTTTCTGCAGACGCAATAAGGGCGGAGAAGTGTGAACGCCTCGCCGCCCTTATCGCCACTAGGTAGGTCCTAATATAGGACCTCACCTATGTCCGATCAGACTCAGCACGACTGGCCCTCCAGATACCCTCGACGTCTTTTCCGGCATTTCATCCCCCTCAGCTCCCCCGTAAACCACGGAGCCAGGTGGGATCTATGCCGAGTCAGAGGTCGCAAAGGCACAACTCGGTCCAGAGCCTCCGCGGCCAACCTATCCCAGGTGGCCACCAAGTCTGTGGCCGAGTTATGAGCCGACTCAAGGTTGACTCAGCCTCCTATTCTTCCGAGGTGGGTAAAATGAAGAGCCACATTATAAAATAGAATAGACTACTTTATTGGCCAAGTGTGACTGGACACACAAGGAATTTGTCTTGGTGTAAATACTCTCAGTATACATAAAGAAAAGATACATTCGTTAAGAATCAAGAATCATAACATACAACACTTAATGATAGTTATAGGGTACAATCAACAATCAAATTGTTGGGGGCAGTATGCTGACTCTGAAAACTGCTTAGCACTCTGAAGTGGTACATAAGTCGAAGTGCTATTGCTATTGCTATTTATTTTATTTACTTCTAAATTATTGAGATTACAGAAAAGTCTTTGTGAATGTAAGTATCCAAGCATTCATTGCCCTGATACAAGCATTTGTGTCAATCTGAAGGTTTTGTTTCATCGATTTGCAAGATGTAATAATGTCTTTTTAAGAAAAACAACAACAGCATGGGCATTATACCAAACCAAACTAAAAAGAAACCCAAGCATTAAGCATATCTCATACATTAAACAAATGTAAGAGGCTTCTTGACAGTGAAATATTACATTTTCAATGTAACTGAGTTGAAGCTCCTGAATATCAAATTTTAATTCCTTATAGGCTTTAAAAGTTCTAACTGCATTTAAGGGAATATTTTCTGCCTACCATCCTTAAGAAGATTAGGTTATTACCAACAAGAAATAAATCCAGCATTTTAATACTAATTCCAATTGAATCAAATTTACATTATTCAGGGAAAAGTACATATGAATTTCTTCCTTATTCATATTCTGCTGTATTCAGTCATCCAAACAATAAATACACACTGTGAAACTTTGGTATGCATGAGACAGATATTCTGACAATGGTTGCTACAATTATGCAAAGTGAAGAGAGATGATATTGGCAGCAAAATCTCACCATCCTAGTTTCTAGGCAGGCATACTACAAAAAGGGATTAATATGATGATGTTCTGCTGCCAATATCAGGAATACTAACAAGTATTCCTTGATACTGTAAGACTAACAACCTGTTTCACAAACTTTTGTATTTACAGAAATTTACTGGAGAAACTTGTGACCTTTCTTGCTGACTTCCCTACTGACTTTGTACATGAAAAGCCAGCCGGGAAGGTCACATATGGTGATCATGTGACTGCAGAATGCTGCAGTTGTAGTAAGTGT
Organism: Bungarus multicinctus; assembly: GCA_023653725.1. Lineage (NCBI taxonomy): Eukaryota > Metazoa > Chordata > Lepidosauria > Squamata > Elapidae > Bungarus > Bungarus multicinctus. The sequence goes on along the minus strand of CM042838.1, from coordinate 96,531,503 downwards.
GAACCAGTTGCTAACCACCCGTATCCTGAATACATGACTGTGTGGTGCTGGGAAGATCACATTTTGACGACTGGACATAAGTATAATTAGTTCAAGACCATTGTAACTTCAAACGGTTGCTAAACAAGTGATATACTTCTATTGCTTATTTATTTTCAATTTCTTATTATCATTAGAGGGTATGAATCTGTGAGGAATGTAGACATCATGCCAATATCATAGTGAAACAGAAGGCTTATCAGGAAATAACCAAATCCACTCTACTGGCTCTAGAAGGCTCCTTATTCTCTTATTAACTCATAAAAAGTAAAGGTTTTCCCTATCAAATCGTGTCCAATTCTAGAGGTTGTGCTGATTACTGTTTCTTAGCCAAGGGAGTCAGCATTGTCCGAAGATGTTTCCATGGTCATGTGGCCAGCATGCCATCACACCACAGCACACAAATGCAGCAAAACACAGAACGTTTTTACCTTCTCACTGAAGTAGTATCTATTTATCTATGCCCATTTTCATACTTTCAAACTGCTAGGTGGTCAGAAGCCAAGGCAAGAACGGGAGCCCTGTCACGCAGCATTAGACTCTTGAACCAGGGCTGTTAGCTTTTCAGCTGACAAGCTCAGTTTCTTAATTGCTGAGCCATCACATTCCCAATTCACTCATAAATAATAGTGCAATTCTTGCCACCAATTCTTCAGATAACTCTTTCATGTTTGTAATCTGAGATAAAACATTGTTCTGCCTTGGTTCCATCATAGAAAATATAGCTTTCTGTGTGATGTACTAGTTACAATAGGGATTGGAGAGACCCAAGATTAAACCAGCCTGAATTATGAAAGCTGACTGAGTTGACTTTTGAACTATCCGTCATCACTCAGTCCTGTCTATTCTGCTTACATAAGCAGTTGCTCTGAATTCCTGCAGGAAAAATAGGGTATCAGTCAAACAAACAATACTTCTGACAATATTATTCTGCTGGAAGTCTAAGGACCAGTTGGAAATGAATGTTTTTTTTTTCTTTAACATAGTTTTTAAATCCCAAATATTTAGAAGAATTGTTGGCTCTTATATTATAGTAATCAAATAATTGTCATCTTTGTTACTACTGTATTTATAAACTACCTAGAATCTCTCTAGGGAGGCAGGGATAAACCACATAAATAAATAAGCACAATATTTGACCAACCTTTTGAAAAATTTCTTCTCCAAGCATTCATTCAACAGACAGAGGCAGTGATGGAGATTTATCACATGCACAAGAGATAGTGCTACAACAGACAGAACGGCAACCATATGACAGGTTGGTGAATTTGCTCTCTAAAAATCAAGGGTAGGGATCTGGCCTGTGCATTACTTTTGCACCACATGCAAATTGTGAGTGCAGCCTGCCAAATATCACCAACTGCATGACTTCTACAACTCCCTTATTATCTTTAAGATGCTATACCATTAAATGAAATGTTTACAAAACACTGAACATGTTGAAGGTTAAGGCAGCAAAACCATTAGCATTTTGATAGGTTTCCAGAACACATAAAAGAAGCAAGTCTTTAAAATTCATTGCCTTAAGATTAATCTTTCTCTTACAGCATTTCCTTCCCAGCTTGAGGCAGCTCTCAAGCTAGCTTACTGTTCTATAAAACTTCTTACACTGTTCTGTAGGGATGCTAAGACAGGAAGGTTCAACTCACTCAGTAGTCAAGTCCCAGTTTAGAAAGTACCTTCTGCTAGATAGAATGTACTGTATATGCTTATCACAAGCAAGTTGACATTTAAAAAATTAAAAAGCTGATGTTGCAAATGCTCTGAAGATAAACTGGGTGAATCCAACCCCTTCCACCCTGTCCCTGATTTGAAAATAAAATTGACGTATTATTCATTACTCTGCCTAGCTAATTCACTAAGAAAAGTGAATAGGTAACTGAAGCAGCTTGAGAAAAGATGGAAGGTAAACTTTTAACTGCTGTATCACCTTTAATATTGGACTGAATTCATCGCAGGCTACAAATGCTTTCTCTTGTTTTAATAGTAGAGCTTTGAGAACTCAGTTGTAAGATCAATCAACTGACAAGAGTGTCTCAATAAACATAATTTTATCAACTAAAGCCACTACAAAAATAAAAAATACATTAATACATTATACACACACACATTTAATACTAACATTTAATTGTGAATGATTTCCACCTTAACAGTCTTCTATGTTTGATTTGTCCCTAGGCAACTCATACCTCTTGAGAATGTTCAGATCAAATAAGCTTAACATTGGCTTGCCTTTATTACCAGAACTTGAAGATGGATGCCATTTCCTATGTAACCAAATGTCTTACAGGATGCCCTAGAGGTGAAAGATTTAGATATTCCCTCCCATGGATTTGCTCTTTGTTGCTTGATTGAATAGCTGAAAAACAGCTGAAAAAGGATGCTGTAGAGTTGTGTCACTTCAATGAGAAAAGCCACCTTTAAACTACATACCTTTCAGGTTGTATATTCCTGTCACTGTCTTAAGCAAAGGCACATCACAGCCATGTTTAAAACAGTTTTCTAGTGGAACATGTAGAAGAAATTGGAGAGCGCAACAAAGCCAATGGGAGCTGCTATCATGATCATATCTGGAGGTAACACCTGGCCAGATTATAGAAGCAAGGGACGCTATAGAAAATAGTTGCCTGCCCAAGAAAAATGAAGGAAATGTGTAGATTGACACTAATACCAAGAGGTTTCTCTAGTTGATGGACAACATTGATTTTTAGGATCCCATCTACAGATGTATTCACTTCATTTTTCTTTCTTTTTTTGGGGGGGGGGGAGTGTAGCAATAGTGAAAAATATAGCAAAGCCTATCAAAATCCCTGAGGTTGACAAATTGTCTAGATCAGGGGTGTCAAACTGGATTTCTTCAAGGACTGCAATGACTAATGTGGTAAGACACTGGCCTTTTGCACCGCTTAGGTCAGCAGCTCGGTGGTTTCATTCCTGTGAGCAAATAAACTGTGCAGGGACAAGAAAGGAGCCTCCCCCAAATGTCTACTGGCATTAAGGCATCCTGCAGGCAAGGTAATATCCTCCCCCAAAAAAAATCATTTCACAGAGGCAGGCAGCCACCTTGGTGATCCCTAGCTAAATGTGCCATATGCTAAGTAATTAAATAAATAAAATTTTCAAGGGCTGGATCAGCATTGTAGTTCTCCTCCATGGGCCAGCCAAGCGGCAGATGGACAGATGGGACAGATGCCTCCTGCAGCACTATGCCAGCCAAAATGGGGTGCAGGGAGGGCCGCATCCATTTTTGGCCTGGATGTCATCCTGCAACACTTTACTGGCCAAAACGGAGCACGTTTTAGCCGGTAAAGTGTTGCAGGATACCATTCAGGCCAAAAATGGGATACATGTGCCCCCCCACCCAATGCTCCATCTTGGCTGGCCAAGTCCTGCAAGAGGTTGGCCAGACCAAAAACGGGTCACATGAGGAGCGTTCACACTTCCCACACCTCATTTTGGCTGTCAGAGGTACTGCAGGCCAATCTTTTGCTATTTCCAGGCTGGCCCTGTGAGCCAGATTTAAGCACCCCGCAGGCCAGATCCAGCCTGCGGGCCTTGAATTTCACACCTCTGATCTAGATCAACTACTGGCTTCCTCAAAATATATTGTGTTACCAAACCACTAATTTATGAAATTGGACAAAGTAAAGGAGATTTCATTGCCAGTTGACAAAACTGGCAGTGAATTAAGCATACTCAAGGAATTCAGAACTAGACTGGTAGCCAACAGCAACTTCTAACTCTATTTAAGAGCAAAGATCAACTGGAAAGTTTTATAACCTGGACTCTTAGAATCCCATCTGAAGTTCGTTGCAAGTATTTTATAGAATTCTTCTCAAGTACTTGCTATATTTAATCTGCCACTTTAGTATAAATAACTTTGTTTTTGATTATTTTTTCTGCACTAAGTATATGCTCAGATTAGACACCCTTGATGACAGTAATAATTAAGATTTAGGAGTAAGAGAGAGAGAGAAGGAATCATCATCTGTGTTTTTTTTTTCAGAACTGAAGCAGCTTTTTGGATGAGAGGAAAAACAAAGTCCAGTTGCTTTTTGAAAAAGTACCTTTGGGACAACCATGACCTGAATAACTGAGAATCTCCATAGACAAATCATCATACTCTCAGAATTACTACATAGCAACTTTCAGTGACTGATCAGTAAAATATCATCTAGCAGACTGGAATCTCTGGCACTCCTGGATTAGAAGGTACTTACCTTTTATCAAAGGAAGAATTAACCAAGGAGGCACAACTGAAACCTCATTAAGTGATTGGCTTGACACTATCTGGACATCCTAGGAAAACTGTCAGCTTTGTAATCATGATGTCAGCGTTCCAGGGAAAATCCATTCCTGTCAGCGACTCTAAGACATACATCATCTCAAAGTACTTTTAGTAGAATAGCATCTGACACATACTGTGGAAATCCAGAACTAAATCTTCCCAGCTTCTCCACTAAGTCCCAACCTACAAACCACCCCCTTTTCCCTCATCAACACATCATCTGAACCAATCCCAAAGTAAGTTCTATTTCTTTCTGCACCATTCTCTGTAACCTTGAACTATCAAAATAATATATTTTGCCTACTAAGAGCTACTCAATAAACATCATCCCCCTCCCATTTTCTCCAACTATGTGGCTGCGATGAATTCCATAGCTGACACATGAAAGGAGCATAATCTGATTGATGCTTTATTTTCTTTCTTGACAATGATGATGACTAAGGAAATCCAACAAGTTGAGCCTAAGAATCTGGGTTTACATCCCAAAATATACACAGTCATAGTTCTTGCAGGGCCTTGAAAGGCTAAAAAGAGCAATGTTGTACACAATTCGGCCCCAATATCTTTATATAAAAGTGCCTATGAGAAGAAAAATTACTTGGTCATAGATTGCCACAAGTACCGTAGAGTTGAAGCTTAACTTTAATCATTTATCACACTGGTCTTTGGAGAGATCACCAATTTCCCAAAACACTGAACTGCAAAGTTGTCCAGAAATATCCCTACCCAAACTCTTACTAAAGGCCTCCCAAATGCTAACCACTCATCTTTGAATTAGCAGAAAACTAAACTGGCATATAACTTCCTATACTTTTACCAATCAGTATCCTACCACTATTGCTTGTAGTTGGGATGCCTCTCCAGATACCTCTCCTGTCATGTCAGCTCGGAGGAGAATGAACCAGTACCTCTGAAGGGCAGTTGGTCAATGGCTCCAAGCAGTCACCTGAGAGAGATTTGGCTGAAACGCAGCAGCAGCAGGACAGCCCTGAGACTTCAGGTGGGAAAAGTATGCAGTTGCAGCCTATCAGTAACGAAGAAGAGGAACTGCCATCTGTACTGTTCCAAAAACATATAGGGCAGAGAAAAGGCAGCAGAGGTGAATATCAGCTTGATCACTCACAAGGAGGCAATCTCACTCTTCTTGATGGGCTGTACCAGAATCTGGTTATTTAGCACAGCAGATATGGAGGCAATGTGCTGGGAACGTGATCATTTCCTGCTGTGTGTTTCCTGGTTGCTGTGATTCTTGCCTTGATTTGGATTGTGCCCTCTTGTATTGTGGATTTAATTCACTATCTGGTGGGGTTAGCTTGATTGGGAAAATTTCCAATGCACTCATTGGCCATTGCTTTGCAGACCAGCATTGGCTTGTTTTTGGCTGGGCTTAATTGGGACAGTTCTGGATTTTTGGTGAAGGGAATTACTGGGGAATATTAATAAACCCACTAAAACACCTTTATGTCTGTATGAGAGTGAGAAAGCATAGTAGCACCATAAAATAATGACAATGCCTAATAAATTTGATTACTTTGAGGATTCTTTTGGGCAGACCTGAAAGGGAGGAAATATTTTATCACCAGAATTCCTGGTTTGGACCATGGTTAGGGGTATGGCAGAGGTGGTTTTCAGCAGGTTCTAATCAGTAATGTAAATTTTGAGTAGTCTGGAGAACTGGCAAATACCACCTTTGACTAGAGATTTTACAGTATCTTCCTCTGCCACTCCCACCAAGCCACGCCCACAGAACCCGTAGTAAAAAAAAATGAATTCCCCACTGGTGTATGTGATGATTTTCCTAAGTCTTTGTGGAAAATATAATGGACAAACTAGAAAAACTTTTTAGGGGTGCTTTAACTTTGAGATTAGGTTCTATAACATAAAGATGGATAGTTAACCATGTAGATATTTACATTTTTAAGGCCAATAATGTTGGGAAATGATTGATCTTATAAACTAAAAGAGAGCTAGACAAGATATGCTGAAGCTGTAGCTTAAGAGAACAAATTAAGTTTTGTTATGACCCTCTTCCTTATGCTGAAACAGCCTTGAGGAGCTTGTTTTGTAATTTGAAACTTTATTGTAATATTCTCCCTTTTTATTTAGTGATTGCTGAGCTCGGATTAAGTACATTTTTGCCATTTGAGGAGTAGAAATTATTTTAGTGCTGATATTTTTCAGGAATTTGCTATTGTTATGGTGATACTGTTTTGCAACATATAGTTATCATATAATGACCAAAAGCCAATCTTAGAAAGCAGTGAATAATTACTTCCCCAAAACTCTTAACATTGTATTTCTAAAATGCAATCCTTTTTAGAAAGAAAATATAGAATTAAGATGTATTCTTCCACCCATTTAATATCCACCTTCTCTTATTGATCATTGACTACAGATGACAGTGGTATTACCCAATGCACCCCTCTCCCTCAAAAAAAAAAAGGAGGTGGGAGGAGGTTCCAAGATCTTCAGCCTGGCTGACTTCAAAGTGAACCTTTATCATTAATCCTCTTTTTTCAGTGGGATTAAAACAGCTGCAACTTCTTTGGGGCTGACATTCACCTAGGCTAATACAAGAGTTGGACTCATACAGCCAGTCAATGCAGCAGCCAGGAAAGAGACTTTAATAAGGCACTTAATTTCCCTGTGTTTCAGGAACAGGGCCTAGGCTCATCCATGGTATTCAAGTACAGGGAATTCACTACTTTTTAAAATCTTTTAATAAAAGTATTTAATAAAGTTATTTGGGGGCAACCCAAAAATCTAACAGAGAGCTAATCAATGCAATCACTTTTTGGATCCTTTTTGGATCATCAGTCATCTTCCAGGCATGATTACTCTTTTCCTTGGCACAAGCTAAAGCTGAAAGTGATGAAGTCGTCATCAGAGTGCTCCATCACAGGCCAATCTTCCCATTTAGTGAGTGACTACAATCAATATTTCTGAAGCATCTTCAGCAATGCATAATATTGGACATCAGGCTGGATCATTTCCAAATCAAGAGATATCCTTGGCAGTGACTCTGTCAATTGTGTTTGGTCTTCGACAGATACACTGTTTCAGATACACTGCTTCCACTCTACTAACAATAAGATAATATCATGCTCAATCCTGACTCTGTTTGTTTCCTTAACCAAACTGTCATTTCACTATTATCAAAAATGTTTTGGATTTATACCATGGAGTTAATACCAAGTGACAAATGCCACCAATAAATTGAATGCCATTTGAAATGCATTTAGAGAGTTATTGGAAGAACCATCAAATCACTGATCATCAGTTTATGATTGATGAGTCTGTTTCACCTCCCTTCTGTTAAGCAATGCAGAGTCTAGACAGATTCTACTTTCATTATTTTAACTCAATTGTTTAAAAAAAAAGCATGGAGCCAGGAATACAGATACCAATATAAAAGAAGCATGTCCTTCTAAAAAGCCAAGAACCAGATATATTCATTCAGTACATTTGTACCCCATGTTTTCATTCCAGAAGCTCAGAGCTGTTCACAGGAACTCCTCAACAGTGTCTTATTCAGCCTGACATCAATAACGCAACCTAATTCTTTTCCAGATCTTGCAAAAAAAAAAAAAAAAACTTGACAATAAGAGGCTGCATTAGCTCAAGTGAAATAAAATCAAGCATTGGGAGGAAAAGTAGAAAACATGCCTACAGCATGGCTAACAATTGTAATATGATTAGTTTGATTTTTTTCCCTAATTCCCCATGTTTGAAAATTGAATCCTTTGAAAATCCTTTGAAAATTGAAAAAAAAAATCTCTTTTTTTAACCTCATTTCTTTGGGTGAAATTTGAGCTTCATTTGGGGGTGGGGGTTATAAAATAGCCAAAATGTTATCATTGCTGTTTTCTGCTACCTATATATAACTCCAGTTTCCTGGCTGCCACTGCTTCCAGAGTTAAAAAACGCTATATAACAAGAATTCCTTCCTGACATCCTTCTCTGAGATTTAGCTGAAGAGGGAGAAACAATTAGGCAAATGAAACATGGGACACGCCCATAACCCACACATCTATAGCCACCAGTTAACTAAGCTACAGAACACTATAGCCATTCATGAGAGTTTATCAAGCTGGATGTGTGGTATAAAATACTGCAACAGGAAGCAGTCACAAGTAGTAGAAAAAATATTTGGATGGGTATTGAGAAAATGAGAGAAATAACATTGATTATTTGTTACCATTTTGTAATGCATTTAACTGAGTGGAATCCTAAAAATTGAGTGATTGTGAATGTGTCCTTTCGTTGTTAAAACACGTCAGTCTTAAATACTGTCTTATGTTTATGGATATTTAAGCAATGTCTTATGTCTATAGATATTTACCCATGTAGTATGCTATATTACTATCATCCTTCTCATTTTTTTCTACTACCTTTTCTTATTGGTATCAATATTATGATTATATTACTTTGTTGTTTATATGAGAGCTTATGCACCAGAGACAAATTCCTAGTGTGTCCAATCACACTTGACCAATAATATATTCTATTATCCAGCATTTTGCTAAAATCTTTCAAGATCAAGTCACGGTTAATATATTAAAAGTATTTTTAATGCAATATCCCTTCACCCCATCTGAAACTGATACATTTAGCAGCAGAATTATTTCAGATATTAAATGCATATATTCCAAGCTTGCACACATCTAAATTGGGAATGGTGCTAAGCAGTAGGGATTTGGTCTCATAGTCACTGTTCAAAAGACCTGTTTTCCTATATCTGTATTTGATCCATATTAACCATTTAAAAACAATTTAATTTTTACATTACAAACCAGTCAAGAAGAGTTAGGCTAGAAGGGGAGGGCATACTATTTAGAGTTTTAATATACTATAGAAAAAGTTCTCACTTAATTATATTACAACAGATAAATTATTTTGCCTTCAAAAGGACCACTTTATCACTTATAATATGCAGTTTAAAACTATGAGGCACATTTTTGTTCTTCATCCTGAAAAAGGCTGTGTGGAATTAAAAGCCAAGCAGAGCTCAACAAAGGATCCAAAATGTATAGTTCAGAGGTGGTATTCAGCAGGTTCTGATCGGTTCTGGAGAACTGGTAGCAGAAATTTTGAGTAGTTCGGAAAACCGGCAAATACCACCTCTGACTGGCCCCGCCCCCATCTATTCTCTGCCTCCCGAGTCCCAGCTGATCAGCTGGGTCTTCTTTTGTTGCCCTGTACAGGAGAATGGAGCTGGAAAGCAGATTAGTGGGGTGGAGAAGGAATGCAGATTTTACAGTATCTTTCCCCTGCCACACCCATCAAGCCAAGCCCACAAAACCGGCAGTAAAAAAATTTGAATCCTACCACTGGTACAATTCAAACAATATGTGAAAGAATCCATCTGGGCCAACAAAAATATTTAGTATTAGCCTCGGCACTATAATGGCCGCCACACAAACCAGGAATCAGTCTCAGTGATCCTTTCCCTCCCAGGCATCATAAAACAAATCTATGACTCTGAGGCCAGCAACAGCAGCAGAGTAAACTGAGAGCCTCTCATTGTTCACATAGCTTTCTTTTCTTACCAAAATCAGACTCAAAAATATTTTCTAATTTTACAAAAATGGGGTAGTTCAGGACAAAATTTGTGCCAGTTACCCATCATAATTTCTAACCATCATGATAAATATATAGATCTCAACAATGAGGTCTGTGAAGAACTACAATGAACAAACAGCTCCCCCCCAAACGGTGCAAATCATACTTAATACCCTAGAAATACATCACAAAATCAAGAGTTTCTAACTTCCCTTAGACTATTTCACACCTGGTTTGACTAAAAGAAAATGTGCTTGGAATATAATCTAGCTCTTGGATAAGCATTATAGAAATTTACATCCCAACATAAGAGCTTCTAGAAGCATTCAACATTCCCATCCCTAATGCTTGATTGGAGTAGCTTTATTAATGAGGAGTATTCTTTCATTGCCAGCTTAGTTTCAGTTATTCACCCCTTTCTAATCGTAGGTAAAGGTTCCCCTCACACATACCTGCTAGTCATTTCCGGCTCTAGGAGGCAATGCTGATCTCCATTACAAAGCTGAAGAGCCAGAGCTGTCCGAAGACGACTCCATGGTCATGTGACTGGCATGACTAAATGCCGAAGGCAAACGGAACGCTGACCTACCAAAGTGGTCCCTATTTTTCTACTTGCATTTTTACATGCTTTCGAAGTGCTAGGTTGGCAGAAGCTGGGACAAGTAACAGAAGCTCATTCCATTATGCGATGCTAGGGATTCGAACAGCTGAACTGCCGACCTTTCTGATCAACAAATTCAGTGTCTTAGCCACTGAGCCACCGCACACGCCCCTTTCTAAATTTACCTTTTATGTTATTTCAAGGTCAGCCCTCCAGTCTTTTTAATTTAAAATGGCGTATGTTTTAAGAGAGTGTTCCCCAACTTGCCCAGCTTGGCAGCCCGGCCCAGCAAAGGAGGGAAGGCATAGAGCTTTGCATGTGAGCAGAGGCTGCTTGTTCTCGCACATGAAGCTCCACTCGCACAAGTGGCATGCATTCATGCATGAAGCTCCACTCGTGTGAGTGGAGGGCACTTGAGCAGAGGGAGCTTGTGCTCGTGTGCGAAGCTCCACTTGTGCAAGCAAAGAGTGCTTGTGTGTGAAGCTGCATTGGTGTGAATGCACAAGGAGCGCAAGCACCCTCCACTCACACACAAATGGAGCATCACATGCAAGTGCAAGTGTCTGCCACTCATGTGATAAAGCTTCACGAGTACATAGTTGCTAATTTATCCTGCCGCCCTGTAGAGGAAATAGGCAGTGTGTACGTATGAAGCTTCACTCATGTGAGTGGTGAACAGTTGTGTTTACACGCGAAGTTCCACTTGAGCAAGTGGAGGATACTCGCATACGAAGCTACATTGGTGTGAATGGAGTTTCATGCAGGAGCTCACGTGAGTGGATCTGCACTTGCCAGTGCAAGTATTCGCCGCTCACATGAGTGAAATTTCACACATACGCACTTGCCCATTTCTTCCATGACCTGGTTTCAAACAGACCACGGCCCAGTAATGGGACACAGCCTGGAGCTGGGGATCCCTGTTTTAAGGTTATGTACTGATCACATGTTTCAGAAGGCAGTTGTTTATAATAGTGACAAACTAATAAACTGATTGTACTCTTGCTGTTTTGTTTCTCATGTGTGATATCTAATATGCAATGAGTTACTTTTCTAGGTTGCCAGTTACTATAGCCAGCCAGGGATCTCTATGAATTCAGTTGCTATGCAGAGAAACTAAACGTGGCAATCCTGACTTCTTAAATCTTCAAATCTAGAACTTGCCTTTGGAAATTATAGATCTAGTCTACAGAGTTAAAATAAATTAGCTAGCACAGGAGGGAATTAGATAAAGTTCCATAACATAGAGAAACAGCTTATCAGAGAGTAAGACAAACTCATTTCAATCTCTAATTACCCTTGAAATAGATAAGCAAATCAAAGTTTCAATTAAGGGTTCAATTACTTTACTTACAACAGTGACTATACTAACAGCTACTGGGGAATGGGAAGGGCAAAACCTCTTTCCATGTGGAAGCTACAAACTTGGGTGATAATTATCCTAGTTTGGCTATTTCCATCCATTATTCTGGAACAGAATACTGAAAACACTCTCTCCACTTCTTCATTCAGGAGACAATACTGGGTAAATGGGAAGTCCGTAGCCAGAACCTTCGCTTGTATTCTTATGATTTATACTGGCTGTTTCCTAGTATGATTTGATTGCTTATTGTATCCTATGACTATTATTAAGTGTTGTACCTAATGATTCTTGACTCTTGAGGAATGTACCTTTTCTTTTATGTATACTGAAAGCATTTGCACCAAGACAAATTCCTTGTGTGTCCAATCATACTTGACCAATAAAGAATTCTATTCTTCTTGCAGAGAATGAAGTTTGCCACATATGTCCTACTTCTCATCCCCACCGGATTTCTTCTACAACTGCCTCAATAGGTATGATCTAAAGCCAAAACTTTTCCCTCCAATTTTCATCTATTAGACAACATGTCTTCGAAAATAGCATGAGGGGCGAACTGCCAAACATAACCTTTGATCTAAGACCAGAAATATACTAGAGATCCCTGTTGAGAATATTGGTAAAAATCAATAGGCTCTCCCTCTCATTTAACAAAACTGAGAGCTTTTTCATACCTGTACACAAGAATAGTAGAGCAGTGTTCAGACTATATAAAAAAGAACAATGAGGCACAGAGGAATGAGGCAAAATATGTTTTCAGTGCTTTATTCACTTGATGGATTCTGAATACAAGATGCTTATATTTAATTGAAGTAACACTGCACATTTCTGATGGGAGACAGTGAGGCAGAAGATCCATATAATTCAATTTCCATTGTACTGGTATATTTTTAATATGAAGACCATACAATTGAGATCAAACAGGAGTTGTTGGCTCAGGTTAACATTTTGGAAAGATGCTCAATGTAACATGAGGACTAATTTTTTATCTCTCTTCGCCATGATGTAAAAAAGATGTTGAGATCAGTGGTGGGATTCAAATTTTTTTACTACCGGTTCTGTGGGCATGGCTTGGTGGGCATGGCAGGGGAAGGATACTGTAAAATCTCCAATCAGAGATGGTATTTGCCGATTTTCCAAACTATTCAAAATTTCCACTACCAGTGCTCCAGAACTGGTCAGAACCTGCTGAATACCACCTCTGGTTGAGATTCTAAGAAAGAGTGCAGAGAAGAACAACAAAGATAATTAGGGGAGTGGAGGCTAAAATATATAAAGAATGGTTGCTGGAATTCAGTATAGGTCTAGTTTAATTAAAAGAAGGACTAGGGGTGACATGATAGTAGTGTTCCAATACTTCAGGGATTGCCATAAAGAAGAGGGAGTCAAGCTGTTCTCCAAAGCACCGGAGGGCAGGACAAGAAGCAATGAATGGAAACTAATCAACAAGAGAAGCAACAGAAAATTAAGGAGAAATTTCCTGACAGTTAGAACAATTTATCAGTGGATTTATCAGCCTCCAGAAGTTGTAAATGCCCCAACACTGGAAGTTTTTAAAAAGACATTAGATAACCATTTGTCTGAAATAGTATAGGGTTCCCTACCTGAGCAAGGGGTTGGACTAGAAGACCTCCAAGGTCCCTTCCAACTCTGTTACTCTGTTTAGTTTTTAGCTACGTCCATGTGAACTATATGTTCAAAAACACTTTTATAGATTTATTACGCATTTGACTTTTATTTAGTAGAGAAACATGGTTTGCCAATGAGTAATAGATAACAACTTTCTGTTCAAACCACTTAAAATGGGTAGATGACATATATTAGTAACTTGTGATAAATAAAAAAGAGGCTTCTGTATCCTGAATGCAAAATGTATGGATAGAGGACCATCCTGGTTTGAGAATGTGCTTAAGCATACTTATTTCCTACTTTTAAATGTACACTTAGCCTCTAGTATATATTGGATAGTCAAACTTGAGACTTAGTAAAACAAACAGAGACTCAAACCAGAATTATGCATAAAAGGTGGAACTTGCAATTCTGTGTGGGGAAATTAAAGAGAATGGAGAAATCTTCCTTGGGAAGCATAAGTGAACAAATTATCCTAATTTGAGACAGACACTCTGGATCAGTTTTTCTCAAATCACTACAATACTTTAAGAACAAGCCATTTTAAAATATACTTTTATGGGGAATCAGTGCTGCAAAGCTAAGGATCTTAGTTATGAAGCATGGGAAAAATATGTAATGACTCTTAAGTCTCTAAAACTGAACAGAATGGAAAACAATCTGGCAAAAGAAAGTTTGAAAATGGGCTGAATTAGTCAGGAGTTGTAGAGAAAAACATCAGCTCAGGAAATTTCAGGTTATTTCTTTTTATGCCTTTTCCCTCTTGGAGACATGTCCCAGAATGAAGCATATGCTATTTGATCATAACTTTGGTTGCTTCAACTTTTGATAAACACAGTATCAATCTCCACACATGCATTTGGCAGAATGAATATAGAGAACAGAACCATCCATTAGCGATGGATGTTTAAATCCAAACAACAACTAATAATTATTAAGTTACATGCTTTGATAGAATTCTTGTATGTTTGAACTTTCTACAGTCATGCTAGGAGAAAGAGAAGGGTGAACATTTTTTTTGTAAGAAGCAGTCTTTCCTTCAAGGCAAAGCAGTGAAAAAGAATAGGTAGACCAGGTCCATGGTATACTTTCACTATCCTTAAGTGTTTTTAGGAATCAATAGGATAAAAAATGCAAAGAACTGTAGCTTCTGGAACTCTCTGATCCTAGCTCAATATTGTATACGCACTGAGCAGCAGTAATTCATCAGGGTTTCAGACAAGAGCCCTTCTCAGCCTTACTTGGAGATGCCAAGGCCTGAGCCAGAGACCCCATGTGATATGCATGTCCTTAGAAACGGACAATTCTCTGAATCCACTTTCATAAAAACTATCATCCACCTGCAGCTTAAAACATAACAGATACTTATTTTGTTTGGTAATGGGAACTATCTGATACAATTTGAGATAAAGAATCGACTTAAGTATAGATCAATTTGATTTAAATAGAAAAATGACATTTTCAATAGAAAATCGTCCCAGCTGCCTTAGTTTAGAAATCAATTTAATAAGTTAATGCATGTTTCTTATGCTGACAAGCTCTAAGGGAAAAAAGAACATTCTTAAATTCAAAGATGTGTAAGGTAATCATTTGTTCAAATGAACTTTCCACAGTGTTCAAAGACCCCTCAAAACCATTGTCTTGCAACACAACTATTGTGTTATTATATGTTATTATATGTTACAGTATAATTCTGTGAAATTTTGATTACAATATGTATACATCAGTTTTCTCCATGTAGCCATAAAATAACAAAGAAACCAAACCATTTAGGGAATTTAAGAGCCTAAATTCCCCAGTTCCTACTGAATAAAAATGTTTTATCAGTTCCTAAGAGATGACACAAAGTATTTAAAAATAGACTTGTTCCACAATTGAAATATGATTACTGATAAAACCTTTCCCCAGTAGATTCATGTATTTGTAAAATATATCAGAAACATTATCAATTGAACTGTCCCCTCAAATTGAAATCAGATTTTTAAATAGTCAAATATTTTGATTCATTTGGACCTGCAATGTCATATGTGGCCATCAAAAGACGTCTTATTTAATTAAGCAGTTTATATGGTTGTCCATCTCACAAATAAGATTAAGTACTTTGAAATTTGAGAAATATATTCTAAACCGGGATATAAAAAAATAAGTCAAGAACTACCTGTACTGCGAGTTTGGTATGTTCTTTAAACAAATGAATAATTTAAAATAATTTTTCAGATTATTTTAAATAAGCTGTGTCAATAATAAGGAAAGGGGCAAAAGAGGCAGATGAACATCAAGTCATCTGGTACCAACTCTGTTATAAGTTTTGTACTACACTCTCTGAGTCAGTATGAAGGGATTAGATTCATTTTGCAATATATATTGTCTAAAAATGACAAGACATGATGTAATAATGATTTGCTGGTATGAAGTCAGGGCTTTAACTATTTCAACAGTGCATTATTTATGGCCTAAAGAGCGTACACACGAAATCTTTCAAAGCATGCCATTTATTCAGAATTCACTCCACACATCTACACAAACCTGTCACAGTCCATGCGTTCTGTAACTTTTGGGTCTTCCATAAAACTATTTCCATATGATAATGGTTTCCTCCCCAGGTGATGGATTAGGGAACTGAATGACTCAGTCTATAGTAATGGTTTGGGGTAATTGTAATGACTTTAATCTCAGTTGTATTCTAATATACATTTTAAGCTTATTGGTTATTTTAGTTCTGTACTTTTAACCTGACATTGGCCATCAAAAGCCACAATTCTGGGTGACCACATAAATTGCAAAAAAATATGTTATGCCAAATTTATCTGTACCAGTTATGTTGTCATCTCCAAAGTCAGTACAGCTACTAAGACATTCTTAATCCTCATTGTGATTTTCCTTGGCATTTTCTTTAGAGTTCTCCCCACTCCCATAAATTACTTCTGCAAACTTTTATGTGTAATCTTGATATTTTGATTACAAAGACAGAATAATACTCAGTTTTAAGTTTTGTTAGATATAACATGTTTCTGCCCATGGATATATGTTTTCTGATCCGGTGATGCCTCTTTAAAATTATAAAAATAGTTTCTATATTTGTTTGGTTAATGGTGCTGACTTAGAAAGCAAAAGTTTGTGAGTTCTAATCCTGTCTTAGCCCGGAAAGCTATTTGGGCAACTTTGGGCCAGTCATTTCCTTTAGTCCAACTCACCTCACAAGGGTTTGTGGGAGGAAATGGAGGGAAAGGGAATGTTGTGCATTCTTTATTCTATTCTATAAGTTCACCCCATTAAGTTATAAAAATAATAAGGGCAGGACAAAAATTTCTAAAAAACATGTTGATGTTGACAGTTTAGTATCAAAAAAAGTTCAAATGTTGTGTTACAGCTCACACTCTGTTGATTAATGTATCTACATTATATTATTTGTTGAAAATACCTGAATGTACAGAATGGCAGCATGCCAATTCTTGACATGTGGCTCTCCACAGCATCTCAGCTTAAACTTTAACGCATATTGCTCTGCAGCAGAGAACATAAATGAAGTGTGCTGCTATTTCCTTTGCCTATATATGTATGTATGATACGTATATGTATATACATTCTTTTACAAGTATACCTGGAACTCGTATTTTTAGAATAGTTTGTTACATGCATACATACATACATACATACATAGTTGTTTTACCTAGATGCATATAAGCAGATTCACTTCTAAACACTTCCAGTAGTTGAGGTCTTCGGAAAAGGTTTTCACAGGATAGTATTAATAATCACTACCAATCAGTAGAAACTTTGCATCTTCTAGATGAAACCACTACATTTCCATATGTCAATTGCAGGGGAACAAGAAGGGGGAAAGGGCTATGTTTCCATTTTCTGGTGGTGAACACCCAGAAGCATGTGGCTGGCCACTATGAGAAGCAAGGGGCTGGACTAAAATGGACCTTAAATCTAGATTAGCTCTTCTTTGTGTTCATATCCCCAACTGAATTCAAGTAGACCAAGCTGAACAGTTTGGCATCAGAGTTGGTGCCACAAGGATGCAAGTAGTTTCAAAAGAAACATATTTTTATAAAATCAAAACTGCCTAGAAATACTCCTTTTCCTTTAATTTATTACTTTTAAACAGATACAAGATTTGATGGAGGTATCAGATTAAATATATTCACAGATCACTGTTAGAGAAAAACTGAGAAATAGTCCTAGTACATTTAGTGACCATTTGAAGTTAAAACGGCACTGAAAAAGTGTCTTATGACTGTATTTCACACTTACAATGGTTGCAACATCCCCATGGTCACATGATCAAAATTGAAATGTTTGGCAGCTGACTCATAGTTATGACACTTGCTATATCCTGGTGTCATGTGATCACCTTTTGTGACCTTCTGACAAAGTCAATGGACAAGCCAGATGCATTTAACAACTGCAGCAAGAAAAGTTGTAAAATGAGGCAAAACTCATTTAACCAATGTTTCACTTAGCCACAGAAATGTTAGGTTCAATTGTGCTTGTAAATTGAATATTATCTGTACATATAGTCCTCAATTTACGATTGCAATTGGGACTGCATATGCAATGGCAAGTCATTCTGCCATCAACTGAGGCACCCAGTTGACTAGACTTGGCTTTTTGCAGCAGCCATTAAGTGAATTACTGCCGTCATTAAGTGAATCCATAGTATGAAGTGAATTCTTCACAGAATCCCTTGCCAAATTGCTAAGAGCTCAGACATGCATTACTACATTATCCTGCTGTGCAAGGTCAAAAATAAGACCTTGCACAGCAGGATAATGAGATCCGGGTTTAAGATAAACTGGATCCAAAGCTGCTCATTTCCTCCAAAAGGATTCAAATCTTGGGAAGTCATCTACATTAGCCTGGATCTAACACAGCTTATTTCCTCCCTGTTCTTTTCAAAAGCAGCAGATGGTGTGGTTAAAAACAAAGATAGGTTCATACACTTACTGTCTCAGTAAGTACAAATTGGCAGAATTTGAGAAGCGGCAGAAATCAATTTTCCCATCCCCTATTTAAATCTGCTCTTTATAACACTTCATATTTATGAACTGCCCAGATCAGGGCAATTATCTAGTTGGTTTGATCAGATTCAAACAAACTGGTTGTTACTTTTTCTTCCACTATTTGTTGCAGAAGTTGAGAAAACCAACAGCAACCAAGCACAAGCTTTGTGAGCTTCCTACATCACTTTAGCCACAATGCTCAGACTTACTTCTCCAAGAAAGGCAACGTAGGCCATTAACCAACCCAATCCCAAAAGTATTTTTTCAAGAGGCAACTGGACTTTCTGTTTTTTCTTTGAAGACATTTCATTTCTCATCCCAGAACTTTCTACAGAAGCTTCTTGGATGAGAAGTGAAATGTCTTTAAAAAAAACCAAAAAAGTCCAGTTGCCTTTTGAAAAAGCACCTTTGGAATAACCATGACCTGGATGGCTGAGAATCTCCATAGATATTTAACCAACCCAATCCAATTTCTAGTCACTCCAATCCCATGCTTTGTACATAGATTTGCAAGTCATTCATAACAAGAGCCATTGATGTGGGGAAATGAAACAGACAACCAATCAGAAAAAAAGATATCTAACTTAGACTCAGCTGCTGACAGGATTTGACAAGTCTTTGGACAGGACTAAATAAAGTAACTCAGAGCAAAAAAAGATCAAGAATCTTTTTTTCAAGAATTTATTTTCCCATTTCCTCTGTCTGCTTGATGTGAGGGCAGAATTAGTTAAATATAAGACTCAAGTCATTTCCTGCATTTAAACAACATATTAAACTTGGTCAGTTTTAATTTGTTTAAAGAGAACATCTTTCTCAGTTGACCCAATATAATTAACAATAATATCCTAGCAAGGATCTTGTAAGATGTTCTTGTAAGCTCTGGGATGTTTTAAGCTACCCACAATCATTGGATAGGAGATGGGTGGCAAATAACTTTTATTAAAAAATTAATAAATAATAAATAAGATATCAAACATCTAATCATGTTGTAAATTAAATTAGAATTTTCAATGACTACTAATTCGCAGGACATACCCGATGGTATCAATGGCTGGAATGGATCAAACTGTTTCAATTGATAATATCAGCACTAAATTAAAAGCATGACAAAGATTTTTAGTATCAGCAATGTAATAATAATAATTAAAGATAATGCCATTGGCCTCTATCCTACTGATCCCTTCTGGAGATTGGGGCACAAATCAAACATCCAAATCTCCGCTACAGAATAAAAAACTAAAATGGAATGCAACTTCCTTCCTCTTATGAGATGTTTCCTCAACTGAAGCTATCATGAGACTTGGTTATTGCCTAATTCAGATAACTACCCCATCCATCAACAAATATTTCAGATGATCTGGAGAACGGATTTCCTCCGATGTCAACAAATAGAATTCGTCATCCATTTTTTTCAAAGGCATGTGGAGGGTTAATATTAAAAGTTTAGGAATCAAAACAGCAGCTAGACAGGATACATGCATAATAGATCATTACATCAGATTTAAATAGGAAAAATAGTAATTCAGGAGAAATATTCCAAATTCACAAATCACCTTTAGGAGAAAACATTAAAACATTGCTATCGTCCACAATCATCCTTGCAACTGGTTCATGTCTAACTGTACTCTCATGGTACCTAGAATAATATGGGTCAAATCTGAAAGGTACACTTTAGAAAGCAAGCAATGAAAAGTTATGCAAATATATGACAAAACGTAATGAAATGAGTTATCAAAAGGAGATTAATTTTAATAGGAAGAAATGTAAGGTCATGAAAAAGGAACCCAAACAAACGTAGCTGCAGAAAATGGTAAGTAATGGAACAGGATCACTCGCTCAAGAATGGTTAATAATATGTGGTCACAAAGTAGAAAATACACTTTTAGATGTAATTAGGAAGCATTTCAAGTAGAAATTGATTAACAACCATATAATCATCATAGCAGAGTAGTTTTAGTGCGGTATGTGAAAACTTTGATTATGGTTAGCACTATGCACAAATTAGGCCATACATAAACTAAAATATAACAATGCTAGTCATAAATAAAACAGATCAGGCAATCTGCGCTGAATAATTATTTTAAAAGTACACCTTTGGAAGTCAAAGTTTTATAATTAAAACTGCATAGTCTTTCTGCCTCAGAAAAACAGTTCATCTAAAAGAGACTGAGCAATTCTACTCAAGTTAATTGCTTATGCAAGGCAGATGAATATCCCATGGGTGTCTTGGTTTTGGTTTCTCTCTGCAAAATATATAACATAAATAAGTACTCAGTAGTGCAACTTCAAGCCAAAGGAATCTATTTACATATTTAAATCTGAAAACCTCTTTGTTTAGAGTTCTCATTTTAAAATATGTACATCTTTTAAAAGAGAAGATATTTAAGAAGTAGTTAGCTCTCAAATAATTACTCTTCTTCAGATAGCAGCCAACTACAGCCTATTTGCTGGCCCAGAGTTTCATGTCAAATCTGTTCCCTCAGCCTTCCTTCCACCTCTGTTTTGAAAAACAGCATTCATCAATCATATGTAGATCCCTGCACGATTAGCTATAGAAGAGACTCAGTAAACTTTTAAGCATGTTCAATCCAAAAATGTGGCTCTGCCCACTTTCCTTCAAGTTGACAAGTGGCAGGACAGGCATAATTAAACATACAAATCTGATAAGTTATTTGGAAGTAAATGGATTTTCTTCATACAATGAATTATATTTGGATCATTTCTATTATTTATCAGCTTAAATTCTTCATCAGTACACACTGTCTTCAAACTGTCTGTGTGTGTGTGTGTTTAATACTTCCTAGCAAAATTCATCTCTCCAAGAGCCAAAAATTAGAACAGGGTAGAAGATGTTTCATTTTATAATAGCTTTGAATTAAGTACTATCATAATATAACTGATACTATTTTATTCTGAGAAAGAAGCTCATTCATCATACTGTAGCAATGATGAAAGATAAATGTCCACAAACCAAAACACCACACACAAGATTTCCCTTTTTGCAATTGTTCATTCTCTTGCTCTATAAAATTGAACATACGTATATAAATATATGCAACTTCTTATTCTGTATACTAATGAAATAATATGCAAATTTGCCAACACAAAGATTGCACATGCTGTTACATTTGTATCCAATGAAGTATGAATTTTTGAATTCCATAATCTTATCATAAAGGGTCTGTGTTGCAAATCCAAATGTTCACTATTTAGTGGAAGTACAGAAATGCAACTGATTTGATCACTGACAGTACAGCGAAGTCGGCAAGGAATGAGTAATTTACAGCTATTGTCAGCCAAAGTGCATTGAAGTACAGTATGGTTTCACTTAGTATAATTCCAGTCCACATTCTGAAAAACACTGCCCTTGAGAGCCCACTTGAATCATATTAACTGGCAGGATAAAAAGCCCATGGAAGAATAGCCATCACAAAGCCAGAATGCCAGCTTCTTCTTTTTTAAGCTGGAAGAACATTGATTTGGCAAGCCTCAATGACAGAAGTAAGCTAGCAAAATACAAAACCAACTATCACTGTCTATTTATTTAATCCCATTCTATACCAGAAGGCACTACTAAATCCTTCTTTGTGATTTACTGACCTCATAAGAGTTGAATAAGAAAATAAATGCAGGGATCAAATGAAGCTATAATTCAGCATGGAAAGCAAAGCAGATTTTTATACAGTGTCAAAAATAAGAACCAGACTGTCTAACTGAAGTGACCCAAAATAAAACAAATGAACTAAAATTATGGTCTTTGTTTTCATTTTTAACTTGTACCACTCATTTTTCTACTTCCATTTAAAGATAAAACGCAGTGTAGCGACTAAACACATACACACATATAGAACTTGGCAGGAAGTTAGAACTGGTCAGCTGTTTCATAAACATACACTTCATTCATTTTTTCTTTCCTTTACTTCATACCAAAAACTGTAACACTAAACAATAAGCCAAACATGACATCATATTGGGATAAAGGTATTGTACTAGAGATAGAGAAAATGGGCCCCACTTTCATAACCAATATTTCTGTGAAGTAACCAAGTTACATTTGACTATTAAAACACAACAGGAATTGAAAACTGAGGGATGGGAGTCTTCTACTGATAAATTTAATTAGATTTTCATTGTCTGAAATGTTTTTTCTGCCCAAAAGCAAGCTCTTCCAAAATATTTCACTTTCATGAAGTGCCCTTGTTCCAAAGCATCTCAGCAACATAGAATAGTTTCATTTTGAGACTGGATCTGCATTCTTCCTCTGATGTTCAGCAACATGGTGAATTCATCTATTTGAAGTGTGGACTTTATGTTAATTGTATAAATTACATATAGGTAACTAGGAGATGCTCACAATCCTTGAAAGTCTCCTGAAAATCACACTGTACCTGCTATACTGGGAATAGCACCCACCTGTTATTCTGCTCCCTCCATCCAAAGTGCCTCCTGTCTCATGTTCCTGCTTCTATTGCAATATATTGGAGAAGATGATTTGTGGAAATTGTCTACACTTGTCCCAAACAAAATGATTGGCAGATGGGTGATGGGAGAAGATATATGCCAACTAACTCAACTCTCCATTACAGGTTTTCCTTCCATTGCCAGCCATTCATGCATTCATTCAGATACTGTAGATCAGGGTTCTCAAACTCCTGGCCTGCAGGCGGGATGCATCACATGTTGGCCACAACAATGTCTGGTTTAGCAAAGGGAGGGGAAAGTCCCAATACATCATGTGACAATGCTGTGACGAGAGTTTGACACCCCTGCTATAGATCGAAACATCAACTATCAGTAGTTAGCTAGTTAATTTGATTTATTAAGACTTATATATCTACCTATATTTATTTTTATTTATTTATTTGATTTGTCAATCGCTTACAAGATAATAGGTATAAGTATATACAGTTACTGTATGAATACATGAAATGGGTACATATAAGAAAAATAAAAGAAACAATAGGACAGGGACAGTAAGCATGTTGGTGCCTTATGCATACCCCCTACAGACCTCTTAGGAAAGGGGTGAGGTCAATAGTAGACAGTCTAAGGTTAAAGTTTTTTGGGTTTGGGGAAGAAACCACAGAGTCAGGTAGAGTATTCCAGACATTGACTACTCTGTTGCTGAAGTCGTATTTCCTGCAATCAAGTTTGGTGCGGTTAACCTTGAGTTTGTATCTATTGTGTGCTCTTGTATTGTTGTGGTTGAAGCTGAAATATTAATTGACAGGTAAGACATTGCAATGTATGATTTTATATACTATACTTAGATCGGACCGAAGACGGCGTAGTTCTAGGTTTTCTAGAATTTCAAGTCTGGTGGCATAAGGTATTCTATAACGAGTAGAGGAGTGGAGAATATTGAAACAAAAATCCTGCACAGCATACAAACACTAAAAACAACAGAAACCCGCAAACCATCAGAATAAAAATATAGTAAAAATCTGTTCAAAATTCATGGCACCCAGGGCAGAACTCTCCCACAAATCCACACTGTACCTTTGCTTCAAACTCATCCCACTCCAACATTTGTGGGAACAGCCAGCTCTTCAAGGCCTGACAGAAGAGTGGGGGGTCTGGCAGAACTCTAGGGAAAGGGTGTTCTACAGAAAGTAATTCCAGAGTGAGCTACCAGAATACAAACATTACCAAAATAAATAAATTACCAAATAAATAAATAGATTAGCATCATAATATGAAAGGCTGACACACACAGAACAGAAGATAGTCAATCAAAAAGTCTGGATGAACAATTATATTTATAATTAATGCCAAAATAACTAGAGTCAATGCCAACCCTAGACAAAAAGAAAAATCCATTATTGGGGCATCTGTCTCAAGAAAGCTATCTCAATTTGCTGTGTAGTGAACATCTGATAATCCATCTCCATTCAATCTTGACTGCTGGCCAGGCAGAAAAGAAATTTCTTCAGATAACCAAATCCCAAGCTGCACAAGGCTTTATATGAACTGTAGACTTCTCCCTATTCCTAAAATACAGTAGAAGAAAACAGGCATAAAGCAATAGAGGCTGAAATTATTGGTATTTTAATTATCTACTTATTTAGCAACCCCAATTGGAACCAACAACTTGGTCATTAAGTGAAGCAATTACTAAGTAAAAAAATCATGTGACTGTCCATACAATTTACTTCAAATTTTCTTTGCTTTAGTGTCAGAAGGATATCACCTCAGCCAGTTGAGCTCAAATGGCAGCAAAAGCTTCCAGAATTCAGTTCACAAAAAAACTGGAAAAATCTTATAGCAGCTTTCCCTACTTCCCAAATCTTTGGAATGTTCACCTCAACGCTGAGATAATTAGCAAGAACAGAATTAATGTTTGCATTTGCATTCATTGTAGAGAAAGGATTACAAGAGAA
This sequence comes from Bungarus multicinctus, assembly GCA_023653725.1. NCBI lineage: Eukaryota > Metazoa > Chordata > Lepidosauria > Squamata > Elapidae > Bungarus > Bungarus multicinctus. The sequence continues at coordinate 96,506,638 of CM042838.1, read as the reverse complement.
TAAACAGACACACAACAGGAATACATATTGAAAGGAATATGCTAGCACTGTCTGTCTGCCTAACACCCTCCCTGCCTGTTGCTTAGAAGGTAAAATAAGTCCTTTAATATGAAACTGATTAGGGTCTTGTCAGTTTCAGGTAGGAGCTGCAAGAAGGCAGAGGATTCTAATCCACTGATGTAAGTCACAGAGAGCTTTTTAACTCGCAGTTAGCATTTTTAGGGAGCTCTGCAACTGAGGAACAGCAATTCAGGAAGAGAGAGCTTGTTTAAGCAATCTCTACTCTTTGGGAAGAGGGTGGAATGAGTAAGGCACAAAACAATCCATAGAAACTAAAATGGTTGTGTGACTGAGGGAGATGCTACAAAGGTTATAAATGGCATTGGTTGCAAGTTACTTTTTCATCACTACTGCAACTGCAAATGATTGCTTCCAGAGGCAGTCACTAAATGAGAACTACTTATATGTAGAGATGGAGGAGGCAGCTATGTATGTACATGAGAGCATTCATCAATTAGCAGATTTTTGAGATATAAATTTACCATCCATTGCCATATGTGATTTTCAGGGACCAAAAGGTTGTTTGCTGCTTTTGCATCTGTACCTGAGAGAGAGATTCAGTCTTTGTAATTCTTCCACCTCAGCCACAATCTGTGTTTTCAATTGTTTTTCATGTTTACAGGAAGTCTTCAATTTACGATGGACCCCCAACAAACTGACTAGTTTCCAAATTCCAACGGTTGCTCTCCAATGGGTCATGTGACCACAAGTCAGGTGGTCAGCAACCGACCTGGATTTACGGCCATTTGCAACATCATCATCACAGTCACAAGTCCATGTTTTATTATGTTTTTAGCGTTTATGGTATTTGACAAAAACATCCTTTAGCAAACAATGGTTTGTTCTTCAACCACAGCATTCACTTGACAGTTTGCAATAATGTTGCATTTCTGAAAGACAGAATGGTTTGCCATAGCTCAGTTTTGCCCCATGGTTGTGCTTGTATATTCTACTCTCTGGCACTACCCTTGAAAATTATTTGGAAATTACATCTGGTCCAAAATACAGCAAGTAATAACAAACACTTCTTATGCCCATGTCTTATATGCACTGGCTGTACTAGTCAATAACCAGATGTAATTCAAAGTGCTGGTCATCATCTATAATGCCCTTCACTGCATAAGGCTTGCTTATTTACAGAACCATCTATTTCTAGTCATTTATGCCCAACTAATATATATCTTTTCCAAATTCTTACTAGTCCATTCTACAAGTCCTGCATGTCCTGATGTCTTATTCAACAAGATCGAACCCTACTTAATTCTTTCTGTATCAGCAAAGGTCATCTGCATGCTGCCATCTGCTGGGGTCCCTGACCAGAAAAACCATCTATAACAAGAAACATGATAGTGTTGCCCTATCAAATTTAAATTATTTTATTTATATTTATATATTTAACCACACAAACACTACCTCCAATTCTTCATACATAAGAAGCCACCTAGGGGTGGGATTCAACCGCTGTTACTACCGGTTTGGTGACTACATTTTACGCACACATGCGCAGTTCGCGTGCATGCACGCCAGACGCACGCTGTACATGTGTGTAAAAAGACCTTAAGCTGTGCCGCCCGGAGAGCTGAAAAGTGCTGCACGCAGGTGCACAGAGTATGAAAAGCCTCTTTTTCCCTGCTTTTTCAACCTCAGCTGTGCCGCGCAAAGCAGCTGAGGTTGAAAAAGCAGGAAATAAAAGACAGGGCAGACAGGTATTTCCTGCTTTTTCAACCTCAGCTGCTTTGCGCAGCACACCTGAGGTTGAAAAAGCAGGGGGAAAAAGTGGGCCAAACAGCAGCAAGCACCAAACCGGTTCAGTGTCTGCTGCTCTTTAGACCTACCGGTTCTATAGAGCCGGGCAGAACCGATAGCATCCCATCCCTGAAGCCACCACATTGCTAAGAAGTATCTCCACCAAAAGAAGGCAAATATACGTGTCCCATGATAATGTTGCAGGATCCAATCTGGGGTCGGTCCCCAGGACCAGAGGTTTAGTCTTTCGAGCTTTTGGACTCCTGCTGAAGCCCATCCTCAAGGAACTTCTCTCTAGGAGCAAAAAATCTGGTTGAGAGAGAAATCAATCCCCTGAGGGATGGTGCAGCCCAGCCTATATACTTCATGCCTAAAAAACAATATGTTAAATACGGTATATCTATACAGCCCCAAGGAGAAGAGGTGGAAATTTCAGAATAAATTGTTCCACTGTCCAGCTAATCTCATAAAGAATTTTCCAGATGTGTAACCTTTGCCTTTTCTCCTAAACTCATTTGTAGAACTAACCAATCACAATATTGTTCAGAACTACAATTCTACTAACTCTGACAAATGCAAAGATAAGTATACCCTTTCCCCTTCTGGTGCCTCCAACAGCAGTTGGCTAGAGTGCTGGGAATTATACTCCAATAATGTTTGGAGGACAGCAAGCTGGGAAAAGCTACTCCAAAGATCAAGGTTTTAGGAAGTTTGAACTGTACAAACATATGTTAAAAGCAGGAAGAAAGACTGAGAATTACAAACAATATAAATGTCAACTTCTCACAAATACATTGTTATAGATAAATGTTATTCACCACATTTTCTACTCCACTTACTTGCTAGTTCTTTGCAGGGCAGGAGAGAAATACAAAGATATTATGAATGATTACTAGAGTTATTTCTTGATCTTTAGCAAATGTTAATGTGATGCTTATTAGCAATGTGGAGATCCATACTACAGAATAGATAAAATAAGAATAGGAATATTGGGGGGAGGGGAATAATTATTTGAAGAAAGAAAAAAATTCCACCATTACCATTAGTAGAAATAATAAAAGTTAGATAAGAGCAACAGCTTACTAAATTAGCTTTTGAAGCTAAAAGGCAGGTTTTGTTGAATAATGTAGGAAACTGAATATGAAAACGAACTCCAGAAGAAGGGGAGGACATCCCCTGAAACTATAGTATTTAAGGATCATTTAACTTTGGTTTGCACAATCCAGAAACTCTAAGCACTTCTGTTCTATTATCAAATCTAAGCACAACTGAAAGCAAAACATGTGCATCAAGTTTGAAAGGGGAAAGAGGATGGAAGCAGCCCTGCATCTCTAACTAACTTGAGGAACCTTCAAGACAACAAAAACCATAAAACCGAAGCAATAACCCATTTCTCTTTGCTGCCATTTCCTCGACTGCAAAATGCCCCAAACCTTCTGAGGGTGAAGATGGATCACACCTTACCATTACTTAACGCAGCCTCAGTTGACTCTTAAAAAAAAAAAACGACTGGACGCAGCAGAAAGAAAGGCGGAAGGCTGTCATTTATCTTCGCCTTTTACAAAAGGAACATCATCAGAAGGAATTCGGGATACATTTGTAAATTTTAGGACGAAGAAGTAGAAGAGAGCCGACGGGAGCGTCGTGGGAGAGTCAACACCAAACTTCACATCTGAGGCAATCCCCCCTTAAAGTCCGACCATAACACGCAAGGTTAAAAATAGAGAGGGTGGAAAAGACCGTGGAGGGACTTGATGGGGAGTGGGAAAGATCACGAGGAACTTAGTAAAGGGCGGCGGAGGGGAGGGGGACGAGAGGAGGGGAGGAGGGGAGCCTCTAGTCTAGAGACAGGATGAGGATTGGGTGGCGCCTTTGGGGGAGTCGCTGAGTAGCGAAGAGCCGGGTCTCTCATAAAGCACCTGGGAGGTTTTAAGGCTTGATAGGGCTCAACCGTTTGTCAATATGGGCTTGTTCAGAAGACATGGAGAAGCCTCGGCTCCCTCAATTTTATTCGCATTCCGGGGAAGGGGGGCAAAAACTGATCCGAAACCCAGCGACCTCTGGGGCACGTGAGAACTCCAGGGCGCGTCCGCTGAAAGCAGCGCCCGGGCAAGTAGTCGGACTGCTGCGCTGAGGGCAGCGTCCGCCAGGGCGGGTGGAGAGAAGCTGTTTCGGCGGGGGGCAAAGTATGAGGAGAGAGAAGACGTCCCCCACCTATCCACCCCCTTCTCCCCGGTTGTCTTACCCTCGGAGTAGCGGAAGGCAATCCAGCCGCCCCGCGACCTCCCGCTCGCAGGCAGCGTTAGCACAGCTTTCCCCAAAGGCGCGGGGCTGGAGCAACTTTGGGGAGAAGCCGCTAGGAGACGTTGCAGGCGGCGCTGCCTTTGCTGCGGACGCTCAAGTTGTAAGACGGGTCCCAGGCGCCGCGAGGAAACGCGGGCGAGCTCTTGTCTGCAGCAGCTTCTCGGCGTTGAGGGCGCCGAGCCTTTTCGCCCAGCAGCCTGAGAGAGCCTGGAGTCGCCAGCTGCAGCTAGTTCCACCGCCCCGCTCCGCCCCGCCCCGCCCCCCGGGCCCCGTGCGCCGTCCCTTCGTTGCATTGTTCGCGGCGTTCAGTCCCGCGCAAGAAGAGAGCGGGCGCGTCCTGCTTGGTATCTCAGCGTCTTTTATGTCATTTTTTATGGCTTGCATGCCTTGGTCCCTTTTCGGTGTTTTCTCTTTTCTCTCTCTCTCTTTCCCTCCCTCTCTTTATTTTTATCTTGGTCCCTTCTCTAGTCTCTCTCTCCCCCTCCCTTTCCCCTTCCTCTCCGTCTCCCCTCTCTCTTTCCCTCTCTCTCTCTCCCCCTCTCCCTCTATTTTTATTGCTTGCATGCCCTCTCTCTCTCTCACACACACACCTCTCCCTCCCTCCCCTTCTCTCTCTCTCCCTCTCTCTTTATTTTTATCTTGGTCCCTTCTCCAGTCTCTCTCCCTCTCTCTCTCTCTCCCTCTCTCTCCCTCTATTTTTATTTCTTGCATGCCTTGGTCTCTTCTCGGTTTTCTGTCTTTCCTTCCCCACTGGCCAGCCAGTTTCTCTCCCTCTCCCCACTCCCTCTCTTCCTTTCTCCCCCCCCCCCCCCCCCCCCCCCACCCCCTTGCACTCCATCCTCTGGCGAGTTTTCTAGTTTTTCCGGCTCTTTGACTTCGAGGATCTCCCTCAGGAAACTTTTCGCTCTTGTTCTAGATAAATGAACTGGCAATTGGGGAAAGGAGAAGATATGAGATTGAATTTTCCTCTCCCGTTGGGGTCAAATTAAAAATAAAGACCCTGAGAGGGAAGTTTAAACAGCCGTCATCCAGGGTAGTTGAGAAGTGGGAAATTCCGACAGGACGGAGGGGAAGAAACAAATATAATAGAGTTGACATAATATGTAGGCTGCTATCCGTCCCAATTTTTAAGGCTTTGAAGATAGCGCAACAATTCTTGAGGCTCCCATAGGGGCTGCAAAGAGCATCCTGCAGATGCAATTGTGGAAACAGACAATTATTAAAGTGCAGGTGTGTGCAGCCTATATGAGAACACAGTTTAATATGGAACTGTCAAATCCTACTCAGTTGGGTAAGATCAGGAATCAAGAATTGTAGTGAGATGTCTATAAACACAATCTGGGGGTTAATATAGAATCTTGTAAGTGGTAAGACTCTTCATTGGTGTCTTTTCTTTTTAATGAATCTGGGAATTCTTCTGAGGTTTGCAAAACCTGTGGGATGGTGGATAGAAATAGTATCCAAAGGTGCCTTTGGCCAGCTTCAGAAGGTCTATTGATTATGCCCTTTCCTGATTTGGTAATGTTGAAAGCAGTGACTCAAACCCTTTGGTAATGTTGAAAGTAATGACTCAAGTGTCAATTACATTGCAGATTGGGGTTCTCTTTGAAGATGATTTAGAAGCCATCTAAATAGATTCTCTCATCATTACCATTGTCACTGGATGCAGCTGCTAATAGGCAATAGAGCAGTGGTGGGATTTCATTTTTTTTACTACTGGTTCTATGGGCATGTCTTGGTGGGCGTGGCAGGAGAAGGATACTGTAAAATCTCCAGAGGTGGTATTTGCCGGTTCTCTGAACTACTCAAAATTTCCGCTATCGGTTCTCCAGAACTGATTAGAACCTGCTGAATACCACTTCTAGTCCAGGCTGTACTCACAGTGTTGCTTTCAGTAGCTTTAGAAAGTTCTGTCCTTTGGATAGATGGAGATAGATAGATAGATAGATAGATAGATAGATAGATAGATAGATAGATAGATAGATAGATAGAATTCCTGCTTATGGTTCATCTCTCCCCCATTCTCTACCTTTACCTGCCTTTCATCTCATTTTTGACCACTGAATTTTTGATGTTTCAGATAGAAGATATCTATAATAATATATAGCTATATCAGTGGTGGGATTCAAAAAAATTTACTGCCTGTTCTATGGGCATGGCTTGGTGGGCGTGACTTGATGGGCATGGCAGGGGAAGGTAGCTGTAAAATCCCCATTCCCTCCCCACCCCAGTAACCTGCTTTCCAGCTCGGTTCTCCTGTGCAGGGCAACAAAAGAAGACCCAGTCAATCAGCTGGGACTTGGGAGGCAGAGAATAGATGGGGGCACAGCCAATCAGAGATGGGATTTACCGGTTCTCTAAACTACTCAAAATTTTCGCTACCAGTTCTCCAGAACTGGTCAGAACCTGCTGGATACCATCTCTGCAGTAGAGGTTTAGCAGAACAGAGCTTCTCACATGCTACAGAAATGCTGGATATAACATCTCAGTTAAGGGTGATGTCTTTCTGTCTCTCTCTCCTCAGAATCTGCATACCACATAAATCATTAGATTAGACCATCTATTATTGACCTCACCCCTTTCCTAAGAGGTCTAACGTGCCTACCATCCCTGTCCTCTTGTTTCTTTTTTATTTTATTTTTTTCTTATATGTATCCATTTCATGTATCCATAACTATGTTTATACTTATACCTGTTATCTTATAATTGCTTGACAAAATAAATAAAATAAAAACTAAAAAAATAGATTCTGGGTCCATTTCAAGCTGCTGGTGATTACCTGTAAGCCCCATACAGTTTGGATCCTTGTTGCCTCCAGGATCATCATCTCCAGGCAGAATCTGTCCATCTACATCAGAGGTGTTAAATTCTGCGAGTCAGATATGTCACACAGGGGCGATGCCATGCCCGGTTTAGCGAAGGGGGAAAAAGTTGTGATATGTCACGTGATGCCGCCGTGACAATTGCAAGTTGGACACCCTTGACCTACATAGTCCAAAAAGAGAAGGATGCTTTGAGGTCAGGTAGTCCTCAACTTACAACCGTTCATTTAGTGACTGTTCAAAGTTACAACGGCACTGAAAAAAGTGACTTATGACCATTTTTCATGCTTAATGACTTCTGCAGCATCCCCCATGGTCACATGATCAAAATTCAGATGCTTAGCAAACTGGTTCATATTTATGATGGTTGCAGCGCATCCCGGGATCATGTGATCACCTTTTGTGACCTTCTGACAAGCAAAGCCAACGGGGAAGCCAGATTCACTTAACAACCAGGTTACTATTTATTTATTTATTTATTTATTTAAATTTGTATATCGCCCCCCTCTCCCGGAGGGACTTGGGGCAGTGAACAGCCAAGATAAAATATACATATACAAATACATATACAATATTTAAAAGTTAAAAGAATTAAATAAGTTGGCTATATCAAAAGATTAAAAATAAGGGATTAAGAAAGTTAAAACCAAATTAAAAGCTCTAAAAACCCCTAGGCCAGACCGGCTTGCTGAAATAAATGGGCTTTCAACTCACGGCGGAAGGTCAGGAGATCAGGGATGGTCCTCATCTTCGGGGGTAATTCGTTCCAGAGGGAGGGTGCCCCCAATGAGAAGGCCCGCATCCTCGGGGTCGCCAGCCATCCAACCGGCGGCACCCCGAGGAGGCCGACTCTATGGGAGCGTATTGGTTGGCGGGAGGCCGATAATGGTAGGAGGCGGTCTCGCAAATATCCTGGTCCCGAGCCATGAAGCGCTTTAAAGATAATAACTAAGACCTTGAAGTGCATCCAGAGGGCCACCGGGAGCCAATGCAGCTCGTGCAGAAGTGTAACATGGGAGCCCCGAGGAGCCTCCAGCACCACCCGCGCGGCTGCATTCTGCACCAGCTGGAGCCTCCGGATGCTCTTCAAAGGAAGCCCCATGTAGAGAACATTGGCATAGTCTAGGCGGGAGGTTACAAGGGCGGAAGTGACCGTGCAAAGCGCATCCCGATCCAGAAAGGGCCGCAACTGGTAGATCCTATGGACCTGACCAAAAGCCCCCCTGGCGCCAGCCGCCACATGGTCCTCCAATGACAGCCGCACATCCAGGAGGACACCCAGATTGAAAGCCCTCTCTGTGGGGGCAAGAATTTCCCTCCCCGGGAAGCACAGCCACTCAGTCTTAGATGGGTTGAGCTGAAGCCTGTTCCGCCCCATCCAACACTGCATGGCCTCCAGGCACCACTTAGACGGCTTCATCGGGGTGGCCCGGGGTAGAGATGTACAGCTGAGTATCATCAGTGTACTGATGAAACTCTACCCCAAAGCCACGGATGATCTTACCCAGTGTCTTCATATAAATGTTGACTAACTTAAACCGCTGCAGTGATTCGTTTGACAAACATGGCAAGAAAAGTCATAAAATAGGGCAAAACTCACCTAACAAATGTCTCACTTAGCGACATAAATTCTAGGCTCCATTGTAAGTCATAGACTACCTGTACTCCCTCCATGGTGAATCAAGAGCTGGGGAATAAGCCCAGGGGAATAAGCTGCTCAGGAACATCCTTAGTCTATGGGGTAGCATTCTCTCCTGACGTATGCCATGGAGACTGACTCTGAGGGAGAGGAGGAGCAGCCAACGGGATGCGGGTCCAGAGATTGTAGAAGTGGCTGGGGAGGGGGAGGGGCTGGCTGAGCAGTCGAAGAAGAACCCAGGCCCATCCGCTATCTATCCTAGGGCACACAGGGAGGAGAGGATAAGGGAGAGACATGGTCTACTTGAGAGGAGAGGGCCTTGATCCTCTTCATGGGCTGCAGATGTGACAACTGAATAAGAGTTTGGACCTACATACTGGCAAACGCTGGAAACAAATCATGTAAATATCTCTAGTTTATAGTTCCATTTTGAATTTGGCTTCTTTCCCAGTGTGTGTTATCTGTGGACATCCTCCAGCCCTTATCTTGCCTGGTTTGTGTTGTTTTTTCCTTTCTTCGTGTAACTGTATGGGATTTTTTTTTGTCTTCCATCAAAGATATTTGGAGCTTGGAAGCAAACTGAAGGGGCTTCACCTGTTTTCTGTGACTGTGTTTGTTTTGTATCCCACCCTAGGTCATCACACCATCACCCTATTATCTTTCCAAGGTTCATGGATTTTTAGAATAGTAATGCTTTCCTGTGGTAATGATTGCATTGAATATGAATCATTTTTTAAATTGTATAGTTTAAGCCACTTAATGTTGCTTGAATAAGTAGCAGACTGTTTTCTATTATCTTTTGGTCGATCTATCTACAGGTAGCTATCACTTAGCAACCATTTGTATTGTGACCATTAAAAATTAGGACCGTGCATAACAAATGGTAGTTATGCTGAGTGTTCAAAACTACCGCACCCCCACAGTCATGTTATAAAAATTTGGGCTCTTGTCCAGTTGCCCACATTGTCAACTGCAGTGTATGCTTCATCTCCCCTTACCTAATCCTTTTCCTCCCATCTCTGCCCTTTAAGTCACCCTGAAACCCACCACCTATTCCTGCTGTCCCTGACCCAGGCTGTCTTCTTCCTTCTGCTGCTGAGGAGGCAAGCCCACCTCTCAAGTGTTGCTGTCGCTGGCCATATGTAAGGCCTTTGTGTAGCCTCCCTGAAGCCTTGCAAGGTTGTGCTGAGACCTCACAAGGCTTTAGAAAGCAAGACATAGCAGCTATCCTGGACGGGTGTCCCTCATCATCATCAGTGGAAAGATCAAGACAGCAAAGATCAGTTGGGGAAAATGGGGGGTGGGGGGGCAAAGGGCACCAGGATGGTGGAGGGCAGGATGGCCAAAAGACAAGATGGGGGTGGGTGATAGGTGGGAGAGGGGAATTTAAGCCTGGCAGGGCATGAGAAGTAAAAGATTGTGGCCTACCAATGGCACTGGGGCTACCAAATGTGCCATTACTAAGCTGTGAATTCATTAACAACCTCTTCACTTAGCAATGAAAATTCTGGTCCAAATTATGACAATAAGAACTTACCTACCTATCTTTAGTTAATATCGACAACAGTATGAAGAAAACTGCCCATTTTTAATTTTTTTTGTGTGAAAAAAATAGTAGTAAAATCTTAGGTGTTTGAAGATCACCTCACGTTCTTCAGTTCCTGATTGCATCTTCTATACATAGGAGAATTTGAGCCGTTAAAATAATGCTGTATAATATCAAGGACTTGCCCAAGTGATACTTGAGAACAGAAGCTGCCTCTGAATAAATGTGCTTAAGATTGTGCTGTAAATTGTTTTTTGAATGAATTCATTTAATAGATCCCCTTTGAACCTTTTGTGGCAGTCACTGCAGTACTAACAGTCAACTACCACAAGTTCTCCAATCTGATGAACACAGGGCATCCATTATAATACAGATGAAAAAATAGGGAAAGAATTCTGTCTGTGTGTATAGATAGATGAGAGAGAGAGAAAGAGAGGGGTATAGGTACAGGTATAGGTATAGGAGGGCTGTCAAATTTTCGGCATGTGGCTTGATGTATCACATGCTAGCCACACCCATGCCCAGTTTAGCAAAGAGGAAAAAAGTCCTGATACATCATGTTATGCTGCCATGATGATGTGAGTTTGACACCCCTGGGTATAGGTATAGATATAGGTACTGGTAGCTATAGATGGTATAGATAGCTTTCTCTTATCTTCCAGAAGTGAATTTCTGGGTTTATAGGCATAAACTAAATTAAACTAAACTAAACTATAGGCATTTAACTAAATCTGAAAAACCCACCATGAAATCATCTTTCAATTTGGAAGTTCTCAAATGCTAAAGTGGAGATAACAGGTTTTGGCTGAGAAGAAGGACTTGTACATTAAAAGAACTGAACATTTTGCAATGATCTAAAAAGAGATATTTTTTCACTACTTTTTGCAGATAGCAACAACCATATCAGGCAGTTGTAGAAAGCTAAAAACTTGAACATATGGTGTGAATCAGAGTGCAAGAATAACAAGGGCCAGAGGGCAACTCAAAATTTAACTTCAAATTAGAGATACTTGTCAGCCATAGATAGTACAAAATACCACATTTCCAGTTTGATCTGACATTCAGGTAAAATTAAAAAGGAGTGGGTGCAGGGGAAGAGATAGCATTAACCTGTACTTAATCATAAGATACTCACCCAGCCACCACATAAAGCACATTAAGTAATAAGCAAACCACTGAGTTTCCAGTTTCCCTGCATTATTTCCCACTCAGCTTACAGGAATAGACAATAATGTTTGGCTTCCCATAAAAATCTGTGTCTATGCGTATTATCAATCACTATGCTAAATAGTGTGGAAAGGGGAGTAGGGGAAACAAAGGTGCTGAAAGCAGAGTTATAAATTGTAGATTAGTCAATGACCACAAATTGCTGCAACTGGCAGAGACTGTAAGGTCAGACAGGATCACTGTGATCATATAAAGCTAATAGGACACTTGAAGGAACTTCAGAACTTATTTTGTGCTGTGTTTAAATCTGCCCTCAGTTTCCCAGAAGTTATCCTTCCTGGTGAAAGAGGTTTCTGGATTGTTGTTTTTTAAATTGCATTCTAACATTTTTTTCAATATTTGTACTAATGGTCTCTGCAAATGTGCTTGACTTCATCAAGGTTCAGGTGCTCTTGTATCATGGAATGGTACTGTCCTCATCAAAGCTAGAAGGCATGATTTGAAGCACTGAATGGCATCATATTTTGTGATGCAGTTATTCTTGCTCGTATCCAGTTGTAAATCAAACCTTCCTATAGAACAGGGGTGTCAAACTCCTGGTCCGTGGGTCGAATGTGTCACGCGCTGACCACACCCACACCCAGTTTAGAGAAGAGGGAAAAGTCCCAACACACCACCTGATGCAGCTGTGATGACGCAAATTTGACACCCCTGCTCTAGAAACTTAGAAGCAACTTAGTTCCAGTTTCTAGTATTTGTTATCTATATTTTATTTTATTTTTTGATGTCTCTCAAGGTATTGCACATGAAAACCTGCAGGGAGCTTTGATTCATGTTTGCTTGATTACATGCTTGATTAAATTTATCAGGATTCTTAATCATGCAAAGCTTTAACTCCCATTCGAACAAAGACAGGTAGAAGTATAGCTACCTGCAATCTTCCCTATTCAATATAAAAGGTAAAAGAGATCACTGAATTTGACTTAACCCTTCTGTACAACTCTGCTCACATCTTCTTGTCTCCATTAATAGGCTGTAAGTGTCAATATATCCACACAATATTAGCTAACATAAGCATATTACAGATAAGAGAAGTAAAATACTGTGTATATATATCAGTTATATAATCTATGTATGGGGAAGAATTCAATTTTTTATTCCATTCCAAAATCAGACTTTCCATTTTACAGAGCTGTTTCCTCCTTTGATTCTATAGTACAAGATGTTAATGGTTGATTTACCAGGAAATTGAGTAGAGATTTCTGGGCTATTCCTTGCTAGACAGATTGTTTTTAATACCAGTCCAAAATCTCATTCTGTTCAGCATTTCTCCGAGGTATCATCAACATCCAACAAAAACCACACACAATGTACTAATGGTATTTTGGTATTTATCAGGAACCATTTTTCTTTATCCCACTCCCTTCTGTCACTTTTCTGAAATAACTTGAAAATTATAAATAACTACTAATTTCCACCAACCATTGGCACATTTAGAGTCCGTTTCCTGTTTTTAATGTATTGGATTCAGAGTACATTAAACCAGATAATATGTTGATTTCTGCTTCAAAAAAACCAGAAAGCCCTAGTGCAACAGTGTTGAGTGAAGACTTAGCAATCTAAAAATTGGACTAGTGATAGGACTCACAACTGCAATTCAGAAGGATCTTGACTGCTGGGATTGACTTAACCAGCATTCTAAAGAAAGCCAGTTTTAACTTCATCAGTAAACTTAAATTAATCATTAAATTACTCATCCATGTAATATATCCCTGTGAAAGGATTCATTGCCATTAGACTAAAGCATACCATCCATATTGAAATGAAAAAAAAATGTTTTGTAGAACCAGGTACACTTGTTTAGATGTCCTTCTATTTGAACAACTGATGTCATTATCTGTCTTGTGAAACCTAGTTCTCAGAAAAAACTGTCTCCAGTTTTTTCAATCCCTTTTTTTCAATTTCAATCTTCATTTTTTTTTAATCAGACACTTGTAAAGAAAATATATAAACAAACACAAAAGAGAAATAGGAAATAAAATGAAAGACTATAAATACAGGAAAATAAAGCAAGATTTGTAAATGTCATTTTAAAAGGGTAATTTATTTTGTAATCTATTTATTTGCAAATATTAAATATATTGCATTTTATCTCTCATGTTAAAATGCCAAGAATCATTAAACTGGAGCTAAAGGCGGATATCGAGAAACATGGGCAATGTAAGTGAAATCATTAAATGTAATTATATATTGTATGCTGTAATAAATTCAATCTGTATATCTAAGACTTTATATTGATATGGATATTTCATAACATTGAAACATATATTCTATGCGTAGATAAACCCAAATTTTGCTCAAAGTGCCAAATTATTTGTTAAATCTTAAAATGGCTTCCAGTTTGAGTTTAAAATCTATGTCAAATTTGTTTTTAAGGTATGAAATTACTGTAGACAGCGAACATATTTTACAACCATTCTCTCACTTTTCTGCCTTTAATATCCTTACAGCAGTTATTTTATATATAGCTAATTAAATATTTTCTTAAGGAATATGATTTGGTAAAGTTTAATAACTTAGGTTTGAATGAAAATTCAATTGTTGAGATTTGTTTCATTCTAATATGAATCATTTTCAAGAATTCTTGGGCTTCACAGCATGGCTACCAAATATATAAGTTCCAACCTGCTCAATATATTCTGCCAATTTTTAAAAAACAAATTGTCCATTTATCAATAAAATAAGAGTGATGTACTATAAATAATACATCTTATTCCAATTTTATCTGAATATAATATTCAAAGTAAATTAAATATTCTTCCATTAAAATTATATTATTTCATTCAAATTCTGCATCCATTTAATTATACAGTGTTTGACCTGTTTCTATTCTGAGTCATACTTCACCAGCAATTTGTAACTGAGGCTCAGTAAATGTTCTAAGTTAGTTGCTATAAGATTTCAAATTCAGTCAAAAGTCTCAGTATTACCTTTTGTTTCAGAAATTCTTTAATATTATGCTTCGCATCTGAAGATACAGAAACTAATCAGTTAAACTGTGCCACTGTGAAATAAGAGTTTCAAAGGATTTGATTAAATGAATGATTTCCTATCATCAGGTTTCTTACTATTTTCCTCTTTATAAAAATAGAAGCATTTGATGATGATATTCGTCCGTTATGTTCGAGGAGGACCTTGTCATCTAACAGATTGTGGGCTGTCCATGGTATGTCTGCAGGTGTCTGGTAAGTCCTATATGGGCACAAAATGTTCTGCCACATGTCGGGCAGACATGTGGGCATCACTGTTGTAGCCAGAGGTGGTATTCAGCAGGTTCTAATCAGTTCTGGAGAACCACTAGTGGAAATTTTGAGTAGTTCAGAGAACTGGTTGTAACTTTCCTCTATGAGTGAGGAGGAATGGAGATTTTACACTATCCTTCGCCTGGAGTGGGGTGGGAATGGAAATTTTACAGTATCCTTTCCACACCCACCAACCCACACCCACCAATCCATCAAGCCATGCCACACCCACCATGCCACGCCCATAGAACCGATAGTAATTTTTTTTTTAATCCCACCACTGGTTGCAGCATTTGCAGCTCTAGCTTAGCAGAGTGCTCGCTTCTCTTGTGCTATGGTTGTTCTTCTGTCTTCAAATATCTGGCAACCTTGGTGGATCAACATGCACCATGTTGATCGGTTTTGTGCCAGGGTTTCCCAGGAGGTAGTGTCAATATCCAGGGACTTGAAAGAGGATTTCAACATGTCTTTGTATCACTTCCTTTGTCCCCCAGGCGATCGCTTTCCTTGAGACAGCTCACCATAGATGAGCTGTTTGGGGATGCGGTGGTCTGGCATTCTTGCAACATGGCCTGCCCAGAATGTCTGGGCTATCATCAGCAGGGTATGAACTGATGGCAGGCATGCTCTGGGGAGGACTTCTGTGTCTGGCACCTTGTCCTGCCACCAGATCCTTAGAAGTCTGTGGAGGCAGGTCATGTGGAAGTGGTTCAACTGCCTAGCATGCCTCCTGTATATAGTCCAAGTCTCACTGGCATACATCAGGATAGTTAGCACTACTACTCGGTAGACCTTGAGCTTTGTAGTAAGGCTTATTCCACAACAGTCCCACATGTTGGTCAGTAGTCTACCAAATGCAGAGCTTGCCTTGGCAATTCTGCAGTTGACCTCAATGTCCATTTTAAAAAAAAAAACATTGAATACAGATTTGAAAGAGGAGGTTAAGGTTAGTGATTAAGGCACCAGGCTATAAACCAGGAGACTCTGAATTCTAATCCTGCCTTAAGTACAAGGCAGTTGGGTAACCTTGGGCCAGTTATTCTGTCTCAGCTCTATAGACAAGGCAATGGCAAAATCTCGCCAAGAAAAGTGCAGGGTCAAGGGCACACAGTCTCCAGGAGATAAAGTAACCTTAAGTAGAAAATAAACAAGATATAAAGAATTAGCTCCAGAGCCAATTCATATCAGTATTGATATGAATTGTTGCATTCAGTTATTGTCTCTGTCTGTGCAACCCTTTTATTCTGAGTATCACTGCTACATGACATCTTCTTGATGACCTTTTTACTGACTCTTCAGCTTTTTGAGGAGAGCTTCTCAGACAAGATGCTTAGCAATAATCAATGTTATATCTATCTCATGTACACCAAAACGACTGGATTTTATAGTTGCTAGGAAATAGTTACATACCTCCGATAACACTACTTACAAATAAACTCTTTAAAAGGTTTAAGAGGTAGGAAGACAAAGATACTTCCTATTGGGCTATTAGATTGCATAACTGCATAAGAATTGCAGAAATCTGGAAGTCCAAATGTATGGTTGTCACTACTTCCAAGAACTAGTTTGATCTTGTATGGTACCATTTCTTTCTATTTCTATTACTTAAAAATAACAAGAGAGAGTGCTTTCTTGCTTCATCCACTCATCCACTTATCATATGAGAAGAAAGAATTCAAATTCATTCAAGTACCCATTTTTACTATTTTGCTTACTTATTATGTGATTGCAATACAACCATTTCCGATTTAATTGATTAGCCAGTTTCCTTAGAGAAAGATGAATAAATTAATTAATAAATGTAATTTTTAATTTTACGATAATTTTAGGGATACATTTTACTACATTTATTGCATGTTGATAATTTCCATTTTTCCTTTCTTATCTCCTAAATTTAACATATTTCCTTTCCCAATGTTTTCCATATTTTTTTTTCTGACCTTGTCTAAATACAAAACAATTCGAAACCAGAAACCAGGAGCAAATCAACTTGGAATTGTATCCAATCCGTTTATACAACACACAACTTATTATCCATTAGGTCATATTTCAAAGATATTTCCTTCCCTAAATAGATAAACAGAATAAGGTGGGTGGGCAAAAATGAGTGGGAGTTAGAGTGACTTCTGACTTCCTATCAGCTTCCCTGTTGAATTCCTTGTGAGAAGCTGGCATTGCATTGGAAACCAAGCTCCCTTCCTCCCTTCTTCCCCTCTCCTCTCTCTCTCACTCACTCATTCACTCCCAGGTAAGCCAGACAAGAAACAAAAAAAAAAAGAAAAAATAATTGTAAGGCTACATTAACAGTCTTGCAAGTCTGAAGGCACAAACTTCCTACATTGCTTTTAACACATTAGTATATTAGGGTGGGTTTTCCCCAAATTTCTTTTGCTGACCTTTAAGCATTTATGGGTTCCTGCCTCTCTTGTTTGATTGCTTCCTAGGCAGTATCTCCTCCTCTTCTTCTCCAAGGTCATTCATATATACTTCCCTCCATCCCACCCACCCACACTCCTTCCTTCACTCCCTCACAACCTTCCAAGTAAGCAAGCGACTGCTGTGAGGTGGTGAAGGGTACAAGAGAGTGTGCAACTGGCCAGCATGGTACAAGCACAGAGGGACTGGCAAAGGTGCACCATTTCTCCATTGACTTTTTCCCTGTAAGTTTAAGCAAAGAGTGGGAAGGTGACAAGGAACATTAGCAATCCTACCAGTTCCTTCTGGGTTCTCCATTGACTTGTCAGAGAACATTGAAAATGAGGATCAGATAATAATGGCTTACCATGGCAGCAGCGCTGAATAGCAGCCACTCACTGCACTGAAGTAGCATAAAGTTTCTATTGGAAGTCCTGGCATTTGTTTGAGATACCTTTGCTAATTAAAATTTTGCCATATAATGTAGTATTTTCTCAATTGAAGCTTTACAGAGTGTCAATCAGACCCAAAGGTTTGAGTAGTACTGTATATAGCTGATACTTCCCAACATGTCCTCTTGATGCTATTTTCCCTTTAACCTCCATGTTCAACCTGACCTCTTTTGTTCTCTTTTCTATGAGTAAATACGGTTTACAATGCTGCCAAATAAAAAATTATTTCACTGGTTGGAAGCTATGAGGGGTAAGTGCATGCTATGTATAAACATGGAAAATCAATTCCAATAGGTATCTTTAAATATAGTGAAACCATCTAGGAGGATCTGAAATTAGATGCATTTAGTAGAAAAATTGGCTTGGGAAGTTAGCTTTATAAATTGACCAGAAAGCCAATAATTATTAATCTAGGATAGAATAAGATAGAAAATAATGTTCTTATCTCTACTTCCCACAAGAAATTGATAATTAACTTGAAATTAATTAGAAAAGGACTTATTTCCTTTTTTTAAAGCAAGTTTGAATGCATAGGACTTATAGGGCCAATAATGGTTGAAATCTCTTGCATTCTGGTTAGAAAATTAGACATTAAAGGTCTTGCTCATAGTTACCTATTCCTTAGTCAGTCCCTGTTTAGATTATCAACTGTAACAATCATTGGACTTAGCATTAAATATGGAACAGTAGAGATCATTAACAAAATTGATGTATAGAAATATAAAACCTTTAAACAGTGGGGAAAGACAAAATATGATAGTTAAGAAGAAAAATTGGTTAAATTGGGGATCTACAGTCATTAGTCATGATCTTCAAAGAGGAGTTTAAGTAGCTATCTTTCCGATTGGATAACATTTAACAAATGTTATTAAAGCCATATGCTTATATGAACTTCAGATACATAAGATTAACTAAACTTATGCAGGATTTAAAATTTGGGATGGGGAGAAGAAAAAGACAGATCTATTAGAAGATTAGAATTAGAATTAGAATTAGAAATAGAATAGAATAGAATAGAATAGAATAGAATAGAATAGAATAGAATAGAATAGAATAGGAAGAGACTTTGGAGATCTTCTAGTCCAGCTTCATGCTCAGGCAGAAAACCAATACTATTTCAGACAAATGATTATCCAATCTCTTCTTAAAAACTTCCAGTGTTGGAACATTCACAACTTCTAGAGGCAAGTTGTTCCACTGATTAATTGTTCTAACTGTCAGAAAATTTCTCCTTAGTTCTAGATTGCTTCTCTCCTTGATTAATAATTATCTTTAATAAAATTATATGAAAAAGTAACCCTTTAGATTTTTGGCTCTGCTTTTAAGCAGAGCCAAACTTCCCTTAGGACTGAAGGTTCTATTATTCAGTCCAGACTCAGATAGCCAATGGCAGAAACACAGATCTCTAAGTGAATCTGTGAGCAACTCAGTTTGTCTGTCTGCTTTGCCTGATTTTGGGTAAAAGTTTCTCTTTTTTAATAAAAAATTCAATATTTACATAAATATTTATAATATTTACATACAAGCATGCCCAGCCAGTCACATGACCACCAAGCCACACACACAAATTAGAATTGGTTGTTAAGAAATTTGAATCCCACCCCTGCCTCTGTGTGTTTGTGTATGTGTGTGTGTGTGTGTGTGTGTGTGAGAGAGAGAGAGAGAGAGGGAGGGAGGGAGAGACCTCTGTCAGCAAGCCACTGTCAGTCAAAATTCATATTAGTGGTCCCGGAATTTAAAATTATGAGTTTGGTGGTCCCTGAGGCCCAAAAGGTTCGTGACCTCTGATCTACAGTTTATCCAGTTTCAGACAGGACGATCAGAGACTTGGGGAAATCGGAATGAATTGTACATAATGTACAAGTTTCAGGGAGGCTGTTAGATCTGATTCTATTATACTTATAATTAAACCTTGATGTTCTGTGGCTCTTCCTTTGTTATGGATAACTGATGAATTACTTTGACACTTAGAAAGCTCATACCATTGTGTGTAAGTTCCAATACATTGCAGAATGTACATTCACTAATACCATTTTGTCCATGCTCATATTAATCACAGCCTGTAAACATGTCTGCCATTTTGGGGAAATCATGTTTGCATTTGTTGTACTTTATTTCACCTCCTCTCTCTGGTGGAGTATGAATTGGATTTGATGGTGGCTGAATGGTTCTGCTCTATTCCAGTGGAATGCTTCCTGTCATGAAATAATGTGAACATGGGATTGTTCTTGTTAACTGGAAAACTGTTCTCTCTACAGGAATAACATGCTATTCAGATAGTCAGAGTCAGCTTTTCACCATTCAAGTTTATTAGCAATTCTTTAGCAGAAATTACCTTCAGAATCCAAAATAGTGGTATTGCAAGCAACTTGTTTTCTTTTCAACCTTTCCTTTGGGCATTATTAATTAATAAATAAATTAATTTACATTTAATGGTTACCCACTGCAGTGGAGTCTGAGAAAATTAAACATTAAATTAAACAGACATCTAAAATCAAAATAACCTAATAAACCACAAAATCTACAGAATTCACAAAACAAAAGAAGTCCTTGAACAAATAATAAATATCAACCCCAGGCCTGGGACCAAATCCAGATTTTCAAAGTTTGCAAGAACCTTAGGAAGGAGATCATTGATCTTATCTTTGGAAAGATGCAGTTCCAGATCATGGGGGGCTGCAACAAGATTACATTTAATAGAGGGAACCTAGAGCATATCCAGTCTGCTCAAATATACTGGCTGGGCAGAAACAATTGGAGATAATGTGTCCTTCAGATATCCAGATAACCATATAGGGCAGTGGTCCCCAACCTCCAGTCTATGGTCAACAGCATGCCAGAAACCAGGCCATGCAAATAAGTGAAGACCCATCCGCGTGATGCAGCAGCACGCGAAACCATATCCCCTTCACTGAAAAACCTCTCCCCATCAAATCGGTCCCTGGTGCCCAAAAAGTTAAGGGCCACTGATATAGGGCTTTAGAAGTAATAACCAGCATCTTGAATTGCACTCAGAAGCAATGGCAGTCAGTGTCAGTCAGTGCAGCTCACATAGCAGTGGTGACACATGGATACAGTGAAAGTCTCCTGTTACTGCTCATGCAGCTGAATTTTGAACCAACTTTAGCTTTTGGGTGGTCCAAGGCAGCCAAGAGCATATTGCAATGTTGTCTGGGGCTGATTTCTATTAAAACATAGTCAGTTTTTTGGAATTCATAGAATCACATGTGGATGGATCTTGAAGTTCTTCTAGTCCAAATGGTTGTAAAGCTGCCAGCTGGCCAGATCCTCAACAATCTGGCACCTTTGCAATAAAGTCATAGGAAGTTTTATCAGGAGACAATTTTTTCTAATCTCAAACACAGAACATTGCCAGCAAGGCACTTTATGTTGTACTAAGATTTGTCATTGGGTGTCCTTCTACAACATTTTTGTAAGAAAGTACACTTGCCAAGTCTACAGTAGCCAAACCTGGTAACAAATGATTAAAGGAGTGGAAGAACAGACTCTTGTATTTTTAGTACAGTATCTTCTTTTTGGAAGTCTTGGAAATTATTCATACAAAGACTTGCCAACTGGCATTCCTTCTCATTTTTCTCACATGATCTCTTTACCACTGAGCATGCCAGCCCAAAATCATTTTTTTTTAAATAAGAGATTTTACTTTTAAGTTGGACTAGGATGCTCTCTATTGTAATCTATAATTTCTTTATAGATTATTTGGACCATTTGGAGGTGATATGTTGTGGTTCCCCCCACCCTAATTCTTGCTACCTCCATCTTAAAAGAAGCATAGGGGATGTGATTTTTTTTAAAAAAACAACAACAACAATATGGTGGTGACATTCTTGAAGCTTTTGGATGAAAATCTGTCATTTTCTCTGGTATTTTCTCTGGTATTTTAATCCCATGGTGCTAAAATTTGAAGCAATTATAGGCATAGTACAAGGAGTCTAGGGCAATTTGCCATAGTCAACTCGTCACAGCCAACTTGCCACGACCAACTCGCCATGGGACAGACAACCTGCCACAGGACAGGTGTTACACTAATATCAAAGAAATGATGAAATAGAAACATTAAAGAAAGGATGCCAAAGGATGGGCAAAGTAAAATGTGAATGACAAAGATTAAAATATTTCTAATTGTTTTGAATGAATGAATGAATGAATGAATGAATGAATGAATGAATGAATGAATGAATGAATGAATGAATGATTGGCCAAGTGTGATTAGACACACAAGGAATATGACTTGGTGTAAATGCTCTCAGTGTACATAAAAAGAAAAGATACATTCATCAAGAATCATAAAGTACAACACTTAATATAGTCATAAGGTACAAATAAGCAATCAAATCATACTAGAAAACAGTTAATATAAATCATAAAGATACAAGTAACAAGTTACAGTCATAAAGCCGCAAGTGGGAGGAGATGGGTGATATGAGTGATGAGAAGATTAATAGTGATAGTAATGCAGACTTAGTAAATAGTTGGACAGTGTTATGGGAATTATTTGTTTAGCAGAGTGATGGTGTTCAGGGAAAAAAACTGTTCTTGTGTCTAGTTCTGGTGTGCAGTGCTCTATAGCATTGTTTTGAGGGTAGTAGTTGAAACAGTTTACGTCCAGAATGTGAGGGGTTAGGGTTAAGGTTTTAAATAATTAAATTCATTAAATTGAATTATTGAATTGTCCTGTGTAGAATGGTCCCACAGCGTTGGCCATGTGAGTTATCCTGCAGCAAGTTGGTCATGGCAAGTTGGCCCTGGTGAGTTGTCCCATTCCCTAATGAAACATCTCACTCAAGTGTATAATCCAAGTTTTTATTTTGTTTTTTTGAAAAAAACTATGAATCCCTGAAGTGGTCAGTTTGAATTATATTTTTTAATGTATCTCAAGGGACAAACTTAAATCAAACCATGGCATCCAGTGAATAGAATTTACCAATCAAGGGATGAGAGATCGTTGTCTATAAGACCATAGTTGTCTTTTTTAAAGTTATAATTGGGGATCCTATCATTATGATTTTTGTGAGGATATATGTTGAGACAAAAGTCAATCATACTGTGGTCATTCTTGGAAAAGAGTTCTTTTATTTGTATTCCATAAATTGAACTAAAACTGTTGCAGAAGATGAGATTGAGGCAGTTGTTAAGTCTAGTATTGTTGGTTACTAGTTGTTCCTGTCCCAGATTTGTTACAGCATTGTAAATGGTTGCATGTATGGGTTCAGTTGTACATTCATTTAGGGTCCAATTAATAAGAGGTAGATTGAAGTCACCAAGAAAGATAAAAGCGTATGGGCAGGACATTGTCCATGTTAGCAAGTGAATTTAACTTGTTTCCATAATATCATAAGTAGGGGCTCTGTAACATAGTAAGAATTGAAATGTGATATTTAAGGACAATTCACAGACAATGGTCTCAGGAAGAGCAAGCTCCTGGGTAACTTGGATGTTTTTTAGATATAAAGACTTTTTATAGAATATAGCAACACCACCTCCTCTACGGATTTCACGATCTGATCGGTAATCATGATAGTCTTTTACTGTGGTAATGGAGTCAGGGAGGGATGCATTGAATCATGTTTCACAGAAAAATATGATGTCAAATTTAGCCATATTTAGTAAGAGGAGAAATTCAGATATTTTATTTACAAGGCTTCTTGCGTTGAGTAACTTGCATGTAAGGTCAGTTGTAATTGGAATTGAGATAGTTATGGGCAGGCGTGCCTAGTTTTGGGTGATGGTGGATTGGATGATATAGGGATGGATGCTGAGTTGTGGGTTGTGTGACTTACTTTTGATACAATCAGCATGGTAGTCAATGTATAGGTCCTTCTCTCCATCGTCTAGACACTTTTTGAGTTCTGTGCGGAGTTCATGGGAGTGGATTCTTTGCAGTATGGTTAAGTCTGGTCGTGAGCGAAGTTTCTTATGGATGGGATTGGTTTTAGCAATGGTGTTTATTGTATGAATGAATATACGTTTGCTCAAAATAGACTCATTTTTGCAAACAATTACAAAATCTTGGGGCCACTGAGCCGTCATTGTATTTGAACTCAGGGCCATCTATGGTTATTTCAAAGATATCTTCAGGGGAGATGTTTGATGTAATTGGAGTTGCTTATGATGTTGTGAACTTTGGTGATATCATCTGATTCGTTGGTGTCTTCAAGACCAAATAAAATGGCATTTTGGATTACATTCCATGATGTCTCTGATGAGTAAGAGGATATCATTTGTGGGGTTGATGTTATTTGATGGGATAGTGATTATTTGTGGTTGTGGTTTGGTGGTTATTTTTGGTTGTAGTTGTGATTGTAGATGAGCTTGTAGTTGTGGTAGTGGTTGTTGAGTTGAGATTTGATTTTGAGCTGTTAGGTATTCACTTATCTGTGCTGTTTTTTTTTTCCAAGAAAGATTAGGCTTGTTTGTATAGTTGTTTCAAAACGTGTTACTAAGTGTTCTTCTATTGAGTGAATGGATGATTCTGTGTTTTCAACTCTATAAACAGGGTACTTAATTTGTTTAGCTTAGGTAAACATGATGGACATAGACAAGGAAATGTATCTGATGTTTTTAGGAGATCAGCTAAGTTTTTGATTAAGTTTAAACAGGTGAGGTGGGCTTGATTGTCACATAGGTGGCATTTAATGTTATTTTCGCTTTCATTTGAAGCATGTGCAGGAGACTGGAAGGTCATTGGTAGAGATATTATTCTTTTGTTGATGTTTGGCAGTGGAGGGTTTGGAGTTTTTGGCTGGCATAGTCAATGACAATAGTACACTAAACAATTACAATAGCGAATTAATATGGTAGGTAGACAGTTACTTGATGAATGGTAATTAATAAATGTTAATTAATAAGTTAGAGAACAAATCAATAGTAAGGTTACTTATTACTAAAAAATCAATCAATCAACTAGATAATTAATGATACAGTATTAAATCACTATCAATCAATAAATCAGTAATTAGTGATCATTTAACAATTAATTATTATACTAATCTATTAAATTATAAATCAATTATTTTAGACAAGGTATTATCTATCAATAATAGGTCTTGAGGTAATGAAATAATGGAGGTAGTGAAATATTGGAGGTTGGTAATGAAAAATTCCTTGGCTTTTCCTTAAAGCCACATTGTTTGGGGTTTTGTTTTGTTTTGTTTAAAGAAGAAGCATTGCTTGAAGGAGCTTTGTTTGTGTTCCATGGAAGATGCTTTAATTAGTTACGTTTCAATAGATCACGGAGATGTTCCAATCAGATGCTTGAGAGATTTGAATGGAGAAGATTTGAATGAACTCTCCAATCATCTACTTGGGAGTTTTGAATGGGTGGGGATTTAAATGGAGGTTGTCCAATCAGCTGAATGGGGATTTAAATGGAGGCTGTCCAATCAGCTGGGTGATTTAAATGGAGACTGCTTAGGAGATTATTCCTCTCAGGTAAGGTCTATCTATTCTCCGTGAGTCTCCCCAGGTCTCCGCAATTCAGAATCACACTCTCCTGCTCTCTTCCAGTTCCAGCTCTTTTTTTGGCCATAATCACACTCTCTGCCAGTTCCGGTTGTTTCACTGCCGCTCAGAATCACACTCTCCACCAGTCCCAGTTCATTCCATGTCGCTCAGAATGGCTCACTCTCAGAATCACTCTCTCTATAAGTGTCAGTATCACACTCTCATCTAGTCCCGGTTCGTCCCAGCTCTTTAGCACTATTTGCTATCTGCCAGTCCCGGTTCTTTAAAAGTGTCACCTGTTCAAAATGGTGTCCTACAGAATGGAGTCTTGGCCTCTCTAGTTGGAATGGTATCCTGGCCTCTCCACTCTCTCTTGGGATTACCGGCCAATTCTCTGCTTTCAGAACCTTCTGAAACCTTCTGACAGTCCTAGTTAAGATTGGTCAACAGAAGTAGATAGGACTACAATTCCAGCAGACTAAAGTTGGATGGTTTGGCACAAGGGACAATTATTAGTGGTTGCTGGCACAAATCTTACTTTAATATTCTGTGCTTAGTGGGTATTGTTCACCTGGTCCTTTAAACATTAAAATTACTAATACTTTCAATAAAAAAGTATGTTGACTTTTTATGGTTGTAGATCTTTCTTTTATTTCAGGTATTCAAGTTTAAATTGCCTAAATTATTTTTCACAGGTGTTTCTGACAGCAAGCTACATTAAATAAAAGCTCAAAGCCATCTCTGTTTCCCAAAGGGAACAATAAAATAAGCAATTGGAAAAAAAATATTTCTCTGATAAATGCAGCAAAATTATTCTGTGTGTCACTGTGACTGTTTGAGCTGTTGTCAGACCATGGGAAACTACTAAGAAACAGAGAGACTTCCAAAGGAAAGCATTATATTTCTTTCTCATCAGGCCTGTGAATCGCAATACAGCAACATGAATGTCAATTAAATATGTTTCCAGAACAAGTCATAAAAATGCTAATTCTATATACTGCCCCATTTTCTTACCTCACTGTGAGCAACAAAATCTTGCATGGAGCACTCGGGTTATTCCATGTAAATTAAGATTTGACAGACCATCCAATGAAGAAAGAAGAGAAACCTATGAACCAACTTTGGATACCATTCCAAATCTAAAATCATGATGCTTTGCTCTCTAGTCTTCAGTTCATAGAAAGTAAATCTCCTCATCTTCTACTGTAAAAACAATATAAGAAAAATCATTAAGTGAAAGCATTTCATAAGAAAAGCAATCATAAGAAAGTAATCATAAGATGTTTATTTTTTCTTTCTACAATGTGCGATATCCAAAACTTCTTTGTAGCAACTAAAAGCCTCAACAAAAGATAATGAGATAGAAAACCTATATATCAGAGCAAATACAACAAGGGTGACTCAGTACAGCATCTAGTATCTGGTCATTAACAGAAAATATAGCAGAGTGTGAGGACTAGTCTTAAGCAGAGGAACAATTGACGGGCAATAGTGTCTTTATTCAGGCATTTGCATCAAATAATGAAGATTTGTATAAGGAATAATGTTGTATCTCCAATAAAAAGGATACACATGAAAATGTTAGGGTTACAAAAATCCTGGGAAGGAAGGAGGGAGGGAGGGTGGGGGGAAGGAAAGGAAGGAAGGAAGGAAGGAAGGATTTGTTAGGTCTTTAAATAATACCTCTAGGGTTATTGGATCTGTATTGCAAAACTCTTTAAGTTGAAGGAAGATATTTATAATTATTCATATTTATACATATAAATTTAATATTAAATATTAACAAAATCATTTTCATCCAGTCCTAATTAAGAAGCCTTTAAACAGCCCCAAAATAGCAAGACATTATTTTTACTTGGATCAAATAAATCAACTGTATATTTTTCTGCAATAGTATTTTCTCTATCAAGTCCTCTTCATACTGCCAACATAGCAACTCCAGAAAACACTTCTTATAAATTCAGTATTAGGAAATAATCCAAATCACTCATCTGGTTTATTATTTTTATTTCTTTTAAAATGCTTCGGTCATTGTCTTTTATTTGTAAATCCATAATTTCCATCTTTTAGTAAGCTGTAAATTTTAATTCCACCTGTAAATCAGTTTCAGTTTTATTCAATGGAGCTTTAACCTCTGCAGTTACACCACTATCTGCTAGTAAAAAGTTAAATAGTTTAAAAAATTAATGTTGCCATAACTTAAATGTTTTTTTTAAACTATCCATGTGATGCCCTCTTATGTCAAATTTTCAAAGTTTTTTTAATCAATTCAGAATCTAAACAGAGGTTATCAACTTGGGAAAGAATAATTTCAATCAACATCAAAATCAGAAATCAAATTGATCTGAGTACTTAATCTGTGTGAAACTTTCCAAAGCCAACAATAATCATCCTCTTGCTGTATATTTAAAAAAAAATACAAATCCTAAAGCTTAAACTGCTTTATTTAAAAAAAATGTTGTCCAAAATGATTAAGAGATGAGCCAGTTAAACCTGTGTCCATGTAGGTGACACTAAGTGCTATAAGCACAATGGAATCCTATAACTTCCATTTTATCAGAAGCTGACTGCAAAGCATTTTCTATTGTCTGCTCACACAAAAAAAACATGCAGCTATTTAGAGCATGTGTGGATAATCTGATGATCTCTCTTCAACTTCAAGGAGATTTCAGTTGCTCAGTTCCTGTAATTGGATGCCATTTCAGCCACATGTCCCATCTTTTAGAGAGGAACATCAGGTCACTGGAAGTGTGTCCTGAGGCCACACTCCTGACTTTTCTTCTTCCTTTGTCTGGACAAGCAGATTGTTGGCCAGGTTAGGCACAGCAGAAAAATGTGTCTGGATGAGAGCAAATGCCTGAGAAATTTTAAAAGTCAGTTTACATGAATTGGACTGAAACTCCTGGGTAATAAGCCTTCAAATAAGCCTGTCAGTAACAGAGTGCATTCTGTACACTTAGAATATTCCAGGCTCAGTGTCCTGAATTTCTACTTACAGGATCAAGAAGTGGTTTAGGGGAAATCATTTGTTTACTTTCCAAAGAAGTGCTGTCAGTCAACAAAGGTATGATGTTCTAACTCAAGATGTTTGTTTAGTATTAAAATTAGCCATAATAGCATTTGAAGAAAATAGGTATTTCCAGTCTTTTGTTCAGACCCAATCCTATTCTTTCACAGCTTCTGAATTTATGGAATCTAACTGAGAAAGCAGACTGTGGCGAGAATAAGCTTAGCCAGGCTATGGCTCATAACAGAGGAACTAAGGACATTATCAACTGAGTCTTTAATTATAGGATCAGATTCTTTTGCTTTGGTATATATTTCCTATTTTGGTTTCTTTGTTTTTCTCCTGGCCTGAAGGGCTAAACCCTAACAATGGCCATAATCTTCCTTTCTTATATATAATGAAACAAATTCTTTAAAAAATGGAGTATTAAAAATTTCAATGTTTTGTGATAGATAAAAAATCAAGAGGACACATATCAGTTTTGGTATTTGGCAAACTACAGCTCTTGGGATCTTGTCACTCACTACCTTTGATGTGTTTCATTCACACCATTGCCAGGTTGCTATGGTTACTTTTAACTCTCCTTTGTCAATGAGAGCAACTCCTGCTTCTGGAGATTCAAGACTAGCTGAGCTCCATGGGTGGCAGCAAAGTTGAAAAGATGCAGCAATGGGGAGAGCTGAGCCAAACATCAGCAGATCTATTAAAAACCACATCCCTTTCACACCTACTTGCCTCTGGGAAAGTAACACTACTTCGTTTATTTTACTTTAAAGGTATAAGGCAAAGCTATCCTTCACAGGCCTATTTCTTTAAAAAGACAAGCATCCTCAACCATGATTCCTGCAATCACTGACCATTTGGCATGCCAGGGGGCTTAAAGCTCCTTATACCTTAGAAATGTGTTTTAGTAGGACAAATTAGTCAGAGATAGCTGAAACCAATTTTGTACTCCATTTCCTATCTGAAAACTGAAAAGCATATCCTTCCCATTCCTGCATTCTTTTTCTATACCCACAAGATAAAAACAGGGCTTTCTCACGTACATAGCAAAATCTGATTTTTAAAGCAAGTTGGTCTACCATCCTTGCCTGCCCCCCCCCCCTCGCGCTTTCCCCTGGCAAAACACAGAAAATCAGCATCTTCCGATTCTCAATTTTTTTTCCACACTCTTGAATGCTTTACCCAAAAATATGACCTATATCAGCTACAATACCCAGCTGCAATACCCAGAGGTACTATATGTGACAAGGATTATTCAGCATAGATGAATTCAGCATTTTGAAGCATCTGTTTCACTTTCTATTTTGTCCATATTCTTTTAATAAGTATATTCTCTCAATTGAGGTTTAAGGATGAGGAGTGAATTGTAGACAATCACAACAGAGATCTGTCTCTTCCTAGCCTAGTGTCTCTGATTCACGTGCTGCACTTATCTCTTTGTGCTTAAGGGGAAATAACAGGGTATCAAACTGTCATGCTCATAGCAATTGCTATGGGTAAGTTTCTGGCTAGTAAAGATCTCTTTCAAGAAGAAATTCTTTTGGGGCTCTGGATGTTTCTTCTCTGGTCAGTGTTATTTACAGGAAATGTAACAGATAACAGATAATCAGAGTTGGAAGGGACGTAGGTCATCTAATCCAACCCCCCGGCCAAGCGGGAGATCCTACACCATTTCTGAAAAATGGCAGTCCAATCTCTTCTTGAAAGCCTCAAGAGATGGCGCTTCCACAACTTCCGAGGGCAAGTCGTTCCACTGGTTGATTGTTCTCACTGTCAGAAAGTTTCTCCTTATTTCCAGGTTGAATCTCTCCTTGTTCAGTTTCCATCCATTATTCCTTGTCTGGCCTACGGGTGCTTTAGAAAATAGATTGACTTCTTCCACACTGTGGCAGCCCCTCAAATATTGGAAGACTGCTATCATGTTTCCCCTGGTCCTTCTCTTCACTAGACTAGCCATGCCAGTTCCTGCAACCATTCTTCATATGTTTTAGTCTCCAGTCCCCTAATCATCCTGATTGCTCTTCCCTGTACTTTTTCTAGAGTGTCAACATCTTTTTTATAATGTGGTGAACAAAACTGGATGCAGTACTCTAGGTGTGGTCTTACTAACCTTTTATAGAGTGGTATTAGTTTCTCATTTGATCTCAATTGAATCCCTCTGTTAATGCAATCCTAAATTGCATTAACTTTTTTGGCTGCTTCTGTACATTGCTGGCTCATATTTAGCTGGTTGTCCACTAAGACTCCAAGATCCCTCTCACAGTTACTGCTGTTGAGCCTGGTCTATATGTGTATTTTTGGTTTTTATTGCCTAAATGTAGGACTTTACTTTTCTCTACATTGAATTTCACTTTGTTAGATATGGCCCAGTGTTCTAGTCTATCAAGATCCATCTGAATCTTGAGCCTGTGATAGAAATGTACTCATCTTTTAAAACAAAAATATTTTAAGGAACTACATGCATAATGTGAATCTCAATTCTATAGTATATAAATGATAAATTCTAAGACAGTGGAATAAAAATAATAGCACGGGGGTGAACCAATTTATTTTCCAATAAACAAAGTAAAATGGAATATATGGTTATGGGTTATGGTTTGCAAAAATCTTGTCAAGACTGAGTTGTAGCAACCCAATCTGAACCCATTTGCTTTAAAAAAAAGTGCTGTATTATCTCCCATACATGCACAACCATGCCTTCCAAACTACCCATTCCAAATTGCTTCAAAGCACTCACAGCCTCCATAAAGAGGTCAGCGTGGCTTTGTAGGCATGGCAGGGGAAGGATACTGTAAAATCTCCACTCTCCATTCCTGGGGGAAGATTACTGCAAAATTAAATTCCCTTCCCAACCCCCATAACTTGCTTTCCAGCTCCCTTCTTCTGTGCAGGGCAACAAAAGCAGACCCATCCAATCAGCCTGGATTTGGGAGGCAGAGAATAGATGGGGAGAGGGGGCAGTCAGAGGTGGTATTTGCCAGTTCTCTGAACTACTCAAAATTTCCACTATTAGTTCTCCAGAATCGGTCAGAATCTGCTGAATACTACCTCTGAAGTCAGAGCTTTCTCAGAGTGATTGTCCTGAATATGTAGATAATTATAACCTCTCCTAGATGATATCAGCCTGCCCCATTGGTTCTGTGACAGAAAACATACTGAAGGTACCATAAGCTAGGGACCTGCTTTTGACAGTCCCAGGTGACAATGGCTTCTTTAACTGTGGCACCCACCTTATGGTGATTAATTGTCTCTAATCTCTTGGATGTTCTACCCAAAGTAAGGGTTGATTAGCTTTTGACATTCAGAAGGCCCTCAACCATAACACTTGCTCAGTTGGCTCCATCGCTGAGCTGGTAAGCCTTATTCTCTCTTCACCTAGGGCTTGTATCTCTATTTTTTTATAATGTTTACCTTTCAAAGTTTGTGTGTGTGTGTGTATTCTTCTTTATACATTATTTCATCTGTTTGAAATACATCACCTAGAGTTGACTTCAGGGAAATGGGCAGCTATATAAATCTGATGAATGAATGCATAAAATAATTCTTAAGAGTATAGTGGTTTATTACAATAAGATCCAAGCGAAACAAGTCAAGGAAAAACCTTTATTCTGAGCTGTATATAAAATCCTGCCTACTTTTGAAAGCTCACTCAAAGTCATTCCCTCTTCTTCACTGGTCAGGAAAGGCAGAAATTTCTATCTATCCAGTGAAGCTTGTAAAAAATGGAGAGAGCTATTAAGAGTAAAGTCTAATACCCCCCCTGAGAGCAGGAGCAGCAAGGATGGAATGATGGGGGAGGAAAAGCAAAAACAAATAGAGGTACTAATCACACACACACACACACACACACACACACACACACCTGCATTTTAATCTTTCTCATGGGACTACATGAGCTTTAATATGAAACATTACACTGCTGCTTTGCTACACAAGATTAACTTTGTGTAAAAGCATATTCTCCCGCCAGATTTCAGAAACATTGCACTCCAGGCAATAAGAAGTATTGGTATAGAATACAGAATTGGGCTCAGAAATGTATTTAAGTGTTATTCAGGTTACCCATCCGCAGCTGGCTTCCAAGAGGAATCTTCCTGCAACATTACTGAAGCTTTGTAATGAGCAACTTTTAGCTGCAGCAATAATGCAGAAATGTACAATTCCCCCATTGGGTAGATCCACTGGATCCTACTGCAGATCCTTGAGAATTCAGAACCTTGAGACTAAAATGTAGGGTTTTTATTTTTTTCCCGATCCTATATTTCTAACATCTGAACAAAACTCTATATTCTGTGTATTTTTGTACTAAAAGACTGCATTACTCCTCCAACAAGAGTCTCCCCACCCCTTGTATATTTGATGCTTCAGCTTTCCATGGCAAACAATAAAGTGCTAACAAACAGATGATTGTAAGGAATATAAATCTCTTTTTTAAAAAAAAATCATTCAGTCAGAACTGAAGAACTTTCTTGGATGAGAAGTCAAACATCTTCAAGGAAGAAACAAAGAAAGTCCAGTTGCCTTTTGAAAAGCACCTTTGGGACAGCCATAACTGGGTGGCTGAGAATCTCCATAGACATTTAACAAACAATAAAATACCCCAGATTTCCATGGCTCTCTGAACACTGGATGGGGATGAGAAACAATGGATGAGAGATGTCCTCTGGTCAGAAAAATATGGTAGAAGATAATAGAATAGATAATACTTTTCAAGCATTTGCACAATGCAAAGCCTGGAGAGTTCCATAAATCTCTTTTTTACTCCTACTTTCCCAAGTTTAAATATATCCAATAAATTTAATATAGAAATATAAGTACAATTATTGACAATTCATTATATTATAGACAATTTTCTTCCCTTTCGGTTATTTTTAAAGTAGGTAAGAAGGAAGAATTGGCATCGAGATGATTTCAGACCTCCTTCTGGATTGATTTGTTTTTAAAACATTGAGCTATTTTTATCAGCAAAACTTCTGAAGCACATCAGAAAAAAAGAGCAATCAAACAGATAAATCAATATAAAGCTAAAGACCCATTCCTGCAGCATCTGCTTTATTCTACTTATCAGAAAATATTTTCAGATCAGCTTGCATCTTTATTTTTTCCCAGAGAAGCAGAGAAAACAAATGGCAGTGATGTTATTGTGGAAAAATGCAAGGATAAAGGATTAATGGGTCCCAAAAGTGCTTTTTCAAGAGGCCACAGGAAAAAAAAAAATCTGAAGAAGCTTCTTGCATGAGAAGCGAAATGTCTTCAAAGAAAAACGCAGAAAGTCCAGTTGCCTCTTGAAAAAGCATCTCTGGGGCAGCCATGACCTGGATGACTGAGACTCTCCATACAGATTAAAGGGTGTTTATCCATCTTCCTTTTCCAAATTATGGTTTGCTCCAACTGATTCCATGTTTAGAAATGTATCCTGGAAAAAGCAATTCTGAATAGTATCAGCATGCAATGTTTGCCTGTAAGCAAAGTTCATCTTACAGTCAGATAATGTAATTCCTTTGACCTGCTTGATTTAGTCCCACAAGGATGGAATCATCTATTAGGAGATGTTTGACAATACTGCAGTACTTGGCTAGGACCTTGTATAATAAACATGGCCTTTTTTCATCTTCAATATGATAAATTGAATTAATAATGCTAATGGCTAAACTGTAAGGAGATGAAGAAGTTTTCTGTATTCTTGTATTGTCTTTTTTCTTAAAAAAAAAAAATCACACTGTTATCTCAGATTTTTGCCAAGCTGCAATTCCTAAGAAGTTCTCTGCTATCATGACTCTGTTGTATGGAATTAAGGGTGTGTTTTTTCCCCGATTTGAAGAGCCAAAGAAGCATTTGACCTGACTGACCGTAACGCTGAAAGCAAAATACTTGGACAGAGAAGCTGTTTTGGCTTGAACTGTTCAAGCTAATTTAGATTGTGCATATTTTATCTCATCTTTAATAAAAATTGCTGTACACTAGAATGCGCTTAACTAAATAACTGTAAAACAATACTGAAAGTTTCATACCACTCACATTATCTGAAGGCTTCCAAAAGTCTGCTCAATAACTGTAGCCTTTGAAATGAATCTGGCTAAATGTTGCCGCAATGAATGGCTGCATAAAACTATTTTGCTAAACACTACAAGGGGCTGTGAATGTAAATGAGACGACTGATAATGGGGAGGATATGTTGTGTGACTTCCAGGCTCATGTTGCTTATTTGGAAAATAGAAAACTAATTGCTGGGGGGGAAACTGCATAACTAGAAATAATCTTTGTAGATCAAAGGCCACAAGGGCAGAGTTTCCCAAGGTCAGGACATTCATGCTGAGCACCTGGGAAGACCGAAAGAATCACCAACAAAGATAGGTTTGAAGGCCTTTGAAGAACTGGATAAGTTTAGCCTAAAGAAGAGAAGGCTAAGGAGAGACATGATAACACTGTTTATATATTTGGAGAGGAATCACAGGGGACATGTTGTGAATATATTTCCCATAGTTCCTGAAGGTTGGACAAGAGCCACCAGGTGAAAATAGCAATAGCACTTAAACTCATATACTACCCCATAATGCTTTATAACACTCTCTGGGCACTTTACAATGTCAGCGTATTGGCCCCCAACAATGTAGGGTCCACATTTTACTTGGAAGCATGGAAGGCTGAGTCAACCTTGAGAACCTGAGGATCAAACTCCAGGCTGTGGGTAGAGTTTGCCTGCAATACTGTATTCTAGCCACGGTGCCACCAGGGCTCTTTTACAGAGAGAGATTCAAATATGAAATAAAAAGGAATTTTTAAGTGAAAGTATTAAATGGTGGAACAACATGCCTTCTTAGAGATCACTGAAAATTTTCAAACAAATAGATTGGATAACCATTTGGTTAGAATGATCTGAGGAATCCTGCACTGGTTTAGACTAGAGGTTCTTTAAGTCCCAATAATCCAACCCAATAATCCCATTATTCATTGAAGGGGGCGTCAGCAACTTAGAGCAGCTCAAAACATTGGAGGAAAAAAACCCGATCAAGATAAAGACAAAGTGGAAGCAATAAGTCATGGTAGGATTTGCTCCCCACTTTGTCTGAGCAAGCCTAAAGATGACAATTGTGTTTGAGAACTAGTGTATTATATAGATTAAAATTTAATTATTAAAACTAAGTAGCATATTTATTTATTTATGCAAACATTTATATGCTGCCCTGCTTTAAAAAGCTCCAGGCAGTTTACAAGAGAATTAAAATCAATAAAAGGATGTAAAACAAAACAAAGCCCTAAGCCAAAGCAACATGAATTTATTTTTTGACCAACCCTAAACCTCCACTCCAGAACATAAGATAATAATATTCATTATGTTGTGTTCTGGAGGTGGGTGGACATTCGAACGAAATCATTTATCATTTTAGAGAGCTGCAATACTAAAAATTTTGGAGAATTTTCCTCCTACCTAGGGAGAAAGCAAATACCTTTGTTCAGAGAAACCAAGAAGTGTTATCTGCTTAGTCCTATGGAAGAAAAAACTCCAGTATGCAATCTAAACTACTGCTATAAAACTTTCTCCTGAATTGTAATAACTATTATAGCTATATTTTACAAAATGGCAGGAGGATAACACAATTGCTATGACAAAATTAAAAGTGAAACCAAAAACTTCTTGAGAAACTATTCTTCTACTACCAGAAGGATCAGCTTAGGGATTTGGGGGCGGGGGGGATCCTGGGTTATGATTATTAAGAATTGACAGTTACTTGACAGCACATAAATCAATCAAAAAATTCCCATACTAGGAAAAATAGAAGATGCTGTTTAAAACATGCAAGCAAAAATAGTCAGAGACTATGCTAAGACCTTGGAATGGCTGTTATATCCATCACCTGCTAGACCAGCAAGGAGTGAGAATGAAACCATAACCCAGAAGTATCAAAATTAAATATTAAAATTATGGACATATTTGTAGCCTCACCATTGATCCTGCTATTACCACTGTGTCTTTTTTGTAAGTTAAGTCATTAAACATTTTCTCTGCTTCCCAGGTAGGCAAAGCTGGCCTTGCTTGAAGACAGCTGAAATTATTTAAATTAAAAACAAAGTTAATGGGGCAGATGAAGCCTTCTTATAAAGAACCACACAGCAATATAATGCAGTTTTAGCTCATTTCTGGAAGACAAATAAAAGGATTAAGCTACAGAAAAGAAATGTTGATATCTGGTATGTGTCAACATTTGAATTAACCCCGCCCCAAAAAAGGGGCAAAGGAACTCTTAAGCAATACCATCTCTTTTAGTTGTTATATATGTAAGATAAAGGGACAGGGACACACACACACACACACATTATAGATATATAGACATAATTATGTGTTATATTTTTCTTCTGCTGAATATTTACGTTTCTGTGTCTTTCTGTGAAAGATTTTCTTATTTTTATTTTTCAGCTACTGAGTATATAATTTGTTTCCTTGCCTGGCACATGCTGTTGCTACTTGGTGTATCCTGCCTGTTGTTCATTCTACTCATGGGTTCCCCCATCTGTGCTAGTGTTTCACATAATTCATTTAAAAATGTACAAGCTGCCCTGTTGGATGAATCTAAAGGTCTCCCCAATCTAACACTCTTCTAGCCAATGATAGCCAGATGCTCCTAGGGAACTCACAATCGGCATACAATGAAGATGACTTTTCCTTCTTTTGTTTCCAGCATTTGAAAAATAGTTGCACTGCCTCTGCAAAGACTTTTACTCTAAGGTGGCAGGGTTCCCCATAGACATGTATAGTAAGAGGTTGTGACAGTTGCAATATGCAATATGTTGTTCTACATCAAGCAAGGGATAAGCTTGCATACATTGATCCTCAAGTAGACAATGGTGATGGCATCTTCCAGGATACACATGGACTGACAAAGGAGCCCCAGAACAGCTGGGGCACTGGGCAAACTTAGTGGTGCATGACACACGTATGGCATGCATATGGTTCTCTTCAGGATCAGTTTGCATGAATTCTATAATGCAGTATTTCATATTGTTGTGTCCCCCAGCTTCCTGATAATGGTCACAAGTAAGGCTGTTAAGGAAACAGTTTGATGTAATTAATCTTATTTATATAATCTGAATCTACTACTGAGATTCATTGGTTTTGAGGGGGAGGTCTTTAAAGCTATTTCTCATTTGTGGTATCTATTTTATTAATTTTCTGCTGCTACACACACAATCTCTCTTGTCAATGCAGAGAACGGTCCATAAACATATCTTAGGAGTGAAAAATTGCTCTGTTTTTTATAGGCATTTGATCTTGAGGCCAAACAAAGAGCTACAGTCTCCAAATCCAGAAGCAAGCCATAATTCCTTATAAGAAATACATTTCTTCTGGGACAAACAGAATATGGGCAAACCAGTTTTGTAAAACACAATAATTGGTATTTGGAGGACTCTAGCTATCACCAGATAATGTACGCTCTGACCAATCATCTGGAAGAGGAGAGTATATGCCCAAGGAAATAGGGGAAATTCTCATTCTCTTCTACTACTCAAACCAAACTTCCAAGCCTCATCATTTCATCTGCAATTGTCGCTCAGGGCTTTCTTTCTATCAGATTCGTCTGATTTACCAGTTGCGGCCCTTTCTGGATCTGGGCGCACTTCGCACAGTCACTTCCGCCCTCGTCATCTCCCGCCTGGACTATTGCAATGCTCTCTACATGGGGCTCCCCTTGAAGAGTCTCCGGAGGCTGCAGCTGGTCCAGAATGCAGCCGCGCGGGTGATCGTGGGTGCTCCTCGGAGCTCCCACGTTACACCGCTTCTCCGCAGGCTGCACTGGCTTCCTGTGGCCTTCCGGATTCGATTCAAGGTGGTACTGACAGTATTTAAAGTGCTCCATGGCTCGGGACCTGGGTACTTACGGGACCGCCTGCTGCCATCATCAACCTCCTGCCGCCCAGTACGCTCCCACAGGGTTGCCCTCCTCGGGGTACCGCCGCCCGGCCGTTGTCGGTTGACGGCCCCGAGGGTTCGGGCTTTCTCTGTGGGAGCCCCCTCCCTTTGGAATGATCTCCCCCCGGAGATACGGGCTATGACGGACATTCTGACCTTCCGGCGCGCAGTGAAAACCCTATTTTTTCAACAGGCTGGCCTGGCCCAGTAACTGTATTTTTAGTTTTTTAACTTAATTTTAATCGGGGTTTTATTAGTTTTTAATTTTTAACTCTATTTTTAGACAGCCGGATCAATTTGGTTTAATTTATTTTAAATTGTATTTATTGAGTATTATGTGTTTTTAGTAGGCTGTACACCGCCCCGAGTCCCTTTTTGGGAGAGGGAGCGGTATAAAAGTTTAATTAATAAATAATAAATAATAAATCAGTCTCAGATCAGTTATGTTCAAATATGTTCTCGTCCTTCCTCTCGGACCGCTC
Source organism: Bungarus multicinctus (assembly GCA_023653725.1). Lineage (NCBI taxonomy): Eukaryota > Metazoa > Chordata > Lepidosauria > Squamata > Elapidae > Bungarus > Bungarus multicinctus. The sequence continues at coordinate 96,468,322 of CM042838.1, read as the reverse complement.
GCAATTGGTGTTGACGGGGGGGGAGAGGTCCACCCCTAGGCCCCTCATGTATGGGGTGCCTCAGGGGTCGGTCCTCTCCCCTCTTCTGTTCAACATCTATGTGAAGCCGCTGGGAGAGATCATCCGTGGTTTTGGGGTGAAATGCCATCTTTATGCTGATGACACTCAGCTTTACATCTCCACCCCAAGCCACCCCAACGATGCTGTGGAGGTTGCCTGGAGGCTGTGCGGAACTGGATGGGCGAGAACAGGCTTCGACTCAACCCTTCCAAGACCGAGTGGCTGTGGTTTCCGGCGGCCCGATATAGTCAGCTGACTCCGTCGCTGGCTATTGGGGATGAGATCTTGACCCCCACAGAAGGGGCCCGCAATCTTGGTGTCCTCCTGGATGTACGGCTGTCTTTGGAAGATCACATTACGGCCGTCTCCAGGGGGGCTTTTTATCAGGTTCGCCTGATACGCCAGATGCGGCCCTTTCTTGATCGGGACGCCTTACGCACAGTCACTCATGCCCTGGTCACCTCCCGTCTGGACTACTGTAATGCCCTCTACATGGGGCTCCCTGCGGGGAGCACCCGGAGGCTTCAACTGGTACAAAATGCAGCCGCGCGGGTGGTTACGGGGGCGTCGAGATACTCCCACGTGACGCCCCTCCTGCGCGAGCTGCATTGGTTGCCAGTGGCCTTCTGGGTTCGCTTTAAAGTACTGGTTTTGGTCTTTAAAGCGCTCCATGGCATCGGACCAGGATACTTACAAGACCGCATTCTGCCAGTAGTCTCCCACCGACCGGTGCGCTCCCACAGAGAGGGTCTCCTCCAGGTCCCGACGCCTTCTATGTGTCGTCTGGTGACCCCGAGGAATAGGGCCTTCTCTGTGGGGGCACCCGCCCTTTGGAATGGGATGCCCCCTGGATTACGAACGACCAGTGACCTGAGGGCCTTCAGACGTGACCTGAAGACCTGGCTCTTCGAGCAGGCCGGCCTGAGCTGACTAATGGGATTTTAAATGGGGTTTTTAGATTACTTGGGACGGGGTATGATGTTTTATTGATTTTAATTGGGGTTTTTAGATTTGGGACAGTCTAGTGTTTAATTCTTTTTTAAATAATTTATACTTTGTTTACTCGTATTTTAGTTGGCTGTTCACCGCCCTGAGTCCTTCGGGAGAAGGGCGGTATATAAAACTCAGAAATAAATAAAATAAAATAAAATAAATATTGACTTACAAAATCCAAAATATTTTGACTCAAGCATCAATAATAGAATTTGCTAAACCAATACTCAAATACAGCTCATCAGTCTGGAACCCACATTGCGTATCTGATATTAATACAGTTGAGAAAGTCCAGAAATATTTTACAGGAAGAGTTCTCCACTCCTCTACTCATTGCAGAATACCTTATGCCACCAGACTTGAAATTCTAGACCTAGAAAACCTAGAACTACGCCGTCTTCAGTCCGATCTAAGTATAGTATATAAAATCATACATTGCAATGTCCTACCTGTCAATTAATACTTCAGCTTCAACCACAACAATACAAGAGCACACAATAGATACAAACTCAAGGTAAACCGTACCAAACTTGATTGCAGGAAATACGACTTCAGCAACAGAGTGGTCAATGTCTGGAATATTCTATCTGACTCTGTGGTTTCTTCCCTAAACCCCCAAAACTTTAACTTTAGACTGTCTACTATTGATCTCACCCCTTTCCTAAGAGGTCTGTAGGGGGCGTGCATAAGCGCACCAACGTGCCTACTGTCCCTGTCCTATTGTTTCTTTTTATTTTTCTTATATGTATTCATTTCATGTATTCATAACTATGTTTATACTTATACCTGTTATCTTATAATTGCTTGACAAATCAATTTGTCAATATGGAAGAAATAACCCTAAGGTGAAGTACAGTTCTAAGTCATGATTTGACAATGACAATGCTAGGCCAAAATTTATCAATTTGTAAAGGCATATAAAAACAACTTAAACCATATCTGAGATATTGTACTATCCACCCATCGCAATTTATTAAAAAAGAGTGAGAGAGACTGATGAACAAACTATACCCTTCATTTGTAATATGTTAGTTTCTCCAGGTTCTGAGTTGTTTACATTCTCCCTATGGTGTCTGCCCCCTTAGTCCATTCCTGTACCATGTGGTAAGTCTGCCTCAGGCCAGGAGGTCACTATGCCACCTGCTAGCCTGAGCTGACATGCAGCCTTGCACAAACACATATGGAAGAAATTATGGAGATGTTGGGGCTGGGAATTGAAGCAGGAACCCCTTAGGACCACTGCATCAATCCTTCCAGCTGAGCAGAAGATTCCAATGAGTTGTTTGCTGCAATAGCAATTCAATGTGCAATACAAACAATGATTGGTGATTCATTGCTTCCTCTTAGCTAATAGGTAACTGCTTTATGGGGATAAGAATTTGAGAAAAGGTCAGATATTTGGGTCCAGAAAAGAATTGCCTTCACAACTGTTTTAATGGAGACTTCAGCAGTTTTCAAAAAGTCTATTGCCCTCTTTAATTCAGTAGGTGTGGCTTCAGAAAGTTTGTGAAGAAAGAGGCCCAATAGTGTAAATGATATTTAATTCCTTCTGATTGTATGCAGCCTTGGATTGCAGACAAGGAATTCTTAAGCCATTGCAAATTTCTTTGACATCTAGGCAGGGTAGAATTTTTCAATAGAATATATTAATTTAGAATTCTCAATGTAAGCACTTAAATATGTAGTAAACATATGTAGTAAACTTCTTTAGCTGAAACTAGCCTTCAGCTATTGCCCTCCAGATGTGTTAGATAATAATTCCCATCATTTATTGCTAGAAACAATGTGAGTTGCATCCAATCCATCTGGATGGCACCAGGTTGGGGAACACTAATTTCTTCACTAGTGAGAAAGAATCCAAAGAATTAATGGCATTGGCAATAAACTGTAGTGCTTATTCCATGTTTTGGGATGAATTCAAGCCATTTAGTAGTGGACTATGCCAAGACCATGCTCAAATTTGATTATGTTTTTGCACTCTGAACAATAATTAACATTTATTTTTCATTCCTCCAAAATGTTGTGTATGTGTGTCCAATTTGGGCCATTGTATAAATATGTTACAGCTGTGCTATTGAATGATTTTTTCCATATATGTACATAATGTTTGAAAATCTACATTTAAGAATGCAGTTTAATGGAAAAGGCTCCATGAAATCATTGTCACTCTTGGGATTCAAAGAGTGCACTTTTGAGCTCTAGAAAAAAAATTGGACTTCTAGAAAAGATTAGATAGAATGGTGAGATATAATTCAAAAGGAATCTGAGATGACTTGGAACAATCTGAGTATCAAAAGTCAACAGCCCAACCATTTCACTATCTGTTGCAAAAGGTGTGACACCCACGTATGTATTAATTTACTGGTGTGAGATTTAATTCATGTAGTAGATTAGTTATTCATTTCAATCATATCTAGCACAGAAGTTCTCCCAATTAAATGAGACACCTGCAATTGCAGTAGAATTCTAATCAGCAAGTCACATCCATCCAAAACTGACACTCCAATTATCCTTTGAACTTCACAGCTGGAATAATGAGAAACTAAAAAGAAATTAAAACTGACACATTTGTCCATTCTTAATAGTGCTGCCTTCTGGTATTAACCCCACTATTGCAAGAATCAATTGCTTCCACACCTTGCATTGAACCATTGTTTGTTGAATAAACCATCATTAATTGGGCCATAACCATAAACGAAGAATGGATCATTTGAAATCTTGTATTGCTAGTGTCAGTATATTCATTTATATACTATATACTGTACTTTTTTTTTAAAAAAAAGGTAAAGCTTCATTTACCCTCAAGTTGAGCGGCCTAGATAGTTGAAAAATAAATAAATAAAACTTTTGTGTGGCCCTCAGAACCACATCTGATCAAAGCTGTCCAAAATGAGTGTCGTGGTATCTTATCATTTTAAACACAACAACAAAAACAACAGTGTCATCTTTAAAAATAATTTCTAAAAAAAAAACCAAAAAAAAAGGGCACCCAAACGTTACCACAAACAAAATAAGAAGAAATAAAATCTTGAATTCTATTCAGTTTGTAGCATCTCATCAACCATGGCCACTGATCACCTACAAAATTTGAATTGGGTCTCCAGGCTTAAATTAGTAACCCGCAGGGGTGAGATTCAACTGTTGTTGCTACTGGTTCGGTGATTACGTTTTGCGCATGCATGCATTCTTTGTGCGCATGCATGACAGATGCGTACCATGTGCCAGATGCGCACTGCATGAGTGTCTAATACACCGAAAGCTGTGCCGCCTGGACAGCTGATAAGCGCTGTGCGTGGGTGCGCAACATTTGAAAAATGCCTTTTTTCCTGCTTTTTCAACCTCAGCTGTGCTGCGCAAAGCAGCTGAGATTGAAAAAGCAGGAAATAAAGGTCAGGTAAGAGCCCAGGTGGGTGGGCCAAACAGCAATAGATACAGAACCGGTTTTGTGTCTGCTGATCTTCAGAGCTAGCGGTTCTGTAGAGCTGGGCAGAACCAGTAGCATCCCACTCCTGGTAACCCGGTTGTTAAGTGAATCTAGCTTTCCCATTGGCTTTGCTTGTCAGAAGGTCGCAAAACACATGACCCTGAGACACCGCAACAATTATAAATATGAACCAGTTGCCAAGCATCTTCATTTTGATCACAGGATCCTGGGGATGCTGCAAAGGTCAGAACTGTGAAAAAAGGTCATAAGTCACTTTTTGCAATGCCATTGTAACTTTGAACAGTCACTAAGCAAACTGTTATAAGTCGAGGACTACCTGTAGTTTAAAAAAATTAAAGAATGAAAGTTTTGGATTATCAAAGTGTCCCTGTTTCTTTTGCCCTCGTTATCTTCATACAACTCATTTAATAATTCCGCAATTACTATTTAGTTTGGCAGTGTTGGGTATAACAATTACAGTTATTTTGATTCAATAAGAATTCTTTTTTATGCATGAATATATTTTGCAGTCTACTGTAAAATCTAGTCGAGCCATACTTTCTTCTACTAGCTGCTTATGGAACAGTGAGTCCCAACTTTTCTGGCTCCAAGAACCAGCAGCAGTGGCAGCACCAATGTCGGCGAGGGGGGCTTAGAGGGAATGGTTTCACATGCAGAATCTAGCTCCTGCACATGCACAAATGAAGTTTTGCATGCTCACCCCTCACTTGCATGGCCCAGCTTTCAATGAGCCATGGACTGGTACTGGTCTGTGGCCCAGAGATTGGGGATCCCTGTTACAGAGAATGTGTCAGCTTTGAAATTCAGCTGCCACATAATGGAAGGGGGGGTGGAGGAGTTGAAAAGTTCAAGATTATTCTGTATCTTGTACTAAGAAATTCCAGTTGCAGTTAATTGGTTCTCGTGATTTATGAAGTGTAGAAGTGGGAGGAGAGAAGATGGATTCTATGTAATGCCCGGAAATACTTTCACTTTGGCAAATTGCCTTAGATGTACCAGATCTGTTCCTAAATAAATCAATTGGAGAGAATATGTCTCAGAGTGATTGATATCATGGATACTTTCTGAATGCCTTACAGAATGATCAAATAAAATTGCAATGATAAAATATATATTTTTTAATCTATGTGTAGGAAATGTTATTTATTTATTTATTTATTTATTTATTTATTTTTGTTGATATGTTTTTAAAGCCATCCATCTCATAAAAGTAACTTTGGATAGCTTCTAAATGTTAAAAGGCAAAAACAACACTCTGTATAGCCCCCTGGCACCCTAGGATAAACAAAACCCTCAGTCAACAACAAAACTACATCAATAGCAGCAGAGTTCATCTACTCCTCCGACCCAAATGTCTGGAGAAATAGCTTGCTCTTTAATGCCTTGCCAAAGGCTAATAGGCTTAAAAACAACCCGAGTGTTTTGGATTGTTTCCACAGGGCAATTGCTGTGACTGAAAAGGCACTACTCCCGGATCTAACAAGATGGCTTGGTTTGACAGAAGGGACCTGTAAGGTTTATACATAAGATAGGCTTAGCCAAATTTTAAGAAACAATGTGTCTGATGCAGCCCTATTCTAGAATGTCTACTGGTAGTGGCTCTGCTGGAACCAGTGGGTGATCACACAAGAACTTCATATAGAACTTCATAAAAACAGGAATGTGAAAAGATAGTCAAACCTGGGTCTGGAAACTTGTAAAAATACCATATCAACATAACTTTGAACTGGACACTCTAAGCAGCAAAGTCAAAAATCTTGGATTAAAAATAAATGAAAATTAAAGAAAACCTGTACTTACAGAGTTAACAGTGGTGCCACATATATTCTTGCTATTTGAGAAGTCTTGCTGTATTTAGCATGCTAATTTTTGCATACTAAACTTCCTAGTGCAGAGATGCTTAGCTAAGGCCGAGAAGGCCAAAGAAAAGTCTAATATTCTGACTCTAATTCATATAGTAAGTACTATTGTTTTCCTGTCTATCAAGATTAGCACTTCCTAGTTTACTAAGATATGGGAATGATTACTGACAAATCTCAACCTTTCTCTTTTAGGGGAGTTTACAGTTACTGAGAAATTATTGGTTGGCTGGCTTCCTTCAACATAGACAAGATATTATTACATTGATTCAGTTCCTTTAGCAGCAACTTTGATAGTTTTTTTCCATCTACATTCCGGCATTTGAAATTGGATGCTTTCATTTTCTGTTGACTCAAGTTTATCTCATCATTATTATACATTCATGTCAGCGGCAACTCAAAAACACCTACGTTAGCAAAACAAGCTCTTCACCCTTCCTCTTTCCCTTGTGCTTGTTTTCAACAACTACCAAAGTGACTTTTCCTGGTAAAAATTAGACACTTTTTTCAAGGACGGGAGAAATGATAATGTAGCCAGAGAACACAATACACAACATAAGATTTATTGGCAAGTGCTACGTAGCTTTTGCATAAATTATGCACATTCGTGACAGGCAGACTGCATCTATAGAATATATGTAACTTTCATTTCTTTCTAGTGCCAAAAATAGAACTGAAGAACAAATTATATTTGGTTTGCTCTAAAGATTATGTATTTTTCTTAAATTCAAGAAATGTTGGATACTTAATGAAGCTTTTTTTACAATGCAAAATGTTCAAATGAAGTTGTCTGGAAAAGAGGAAAAATTAATTACTTCCAAGTTCTCTTCTTGTTACTATTTTCATTTTCTGATCTCTGATCATTTCCACACAACTTGGAAGTTGTGGCTGCTTAGTGTTATATGGCTGATTTACCCATCAGAAAAAAGTAAGAGTTTATACTAGATATACTAATACTAAGGTCAGAACTTTCTTTGCAACAAAATCCAAGGATAAGCTGAGTAACATTTTACCATTCAATACTTCAATTTTTCCCAATCATGCCAAAATTCTATTACCAAACAGAAATATTGTACCATTAACAAGCACAAGGATTAATGCACTTGTGGTTGCAATTCCAGGGTCAAGATTATTTATTAATAACAAATTTTATCTTCCAAATTCACAAGAACATTCTGAATCAGAAGACAAGAGATCCCACAAATAAACAATGCCATGGATAGGATTAAATACAAGTGTGTATGATATATTTCATACATAGAGTATCGTGAGAGGATTGTCACACCACAGATAACACAAATAAATTATACAATGCTTGTACTGAATAGTGCCTTCACATTGAATGGTTTATGCTCCCCAACCCCAAACCATTATTTGTAAGTTTAAGTCAATTAATAATTTCCTATATCTGCAATTAGATATTTCCTAAAAATGTAAAGGAACATATATTTGCTGGGAACATGCCACATTTCTGAGAACAATTCCCTAGTTCCAGATTAATTTATTTGTTTGTTTATTTGTTTAGCTTATGGCATATCATACATGGACTAGCAATTAAATTAAATTTCAACTACATTAGTAGAATCCAGTAAAATATCAATGTCACAAAGATCTATGTTCAAATATTAGTGTTTAGGCCATCTAATCATTGAAGCACAGCATTATTTATATTTTTTAAAAATCAGATAGTGGGCCAGTATATGCCCTCAACTTACAGTTTGATGTCGTATACTCCAGTCACACTGAGGGGAGGATACTATGCTCCATTTATATGGTAGTTCAAAGCCTGGAACCTGTTTTGTAGAAAATTTGGATAAATATCCAAAATTTGGAACATATATGAACTCATAATACTTGCAGGAAGAATTTTGCTTGTTAATGCCATGCACACCTCAGAATAATTCTTATAGGAGAACAATTATACTGTTCAGACAGGATCCTGACAAACCATTGGGCTTACAGCTGGGAAACAGGGAAATAATTGGATTGATCAATGGTACCAAAAACAAAACAGTGGATAATGCAGTATTACTACTTTCCTGTCCTGGGCAATGAAAGAGCAAGAAGCAAGATGGAATGAGCAACAGAGAGCATTTTGCAGCATGAGGCATTCCGCTTGCATTTCAGACAACAATATTTAGGCCCTCCAGGGAATGTCCTTACTGCAGCATTTTAAAAACTTGTGCTTAATAGCTGAATGTTGGCAGCAGCTATTGTTCTTTGCTCAGTCACACATAAAGCCTGTATGAAGCTGTCCTTGTATAGCTGGATTAGCTCACTACTTTGGCATAATGAATTGACTTGACCTGCAGTTAATTCTCTTCTGCTCATAAATTGTTTATTGTTGCTCCTAACTATAAATAGGAGAGGCTACAAATATTAATCTCTTTCAAAGTTTGCTGCATTATCACAGACTCTGAAGCAGGACTAGCATTTAACATTTTGGGGAGACTAAGAATCACTGCAGGCAAAGTAGCGATGTAAAATAAATAGGCTATATTGTACATATGGGCAATACCAGAATTTTATGAGTTCTTTTTCCTATTTAGGGAAAAGCTGGAAAGTCTTTCATTTTCTTTTAAAAAAAAGGACATAGTAGGCATATTTGAGGACTTGTAGTTTCAATCTTATAGATATCACACCAAAAACATTTCCCAGTTATCAGTTGAATAAAGTTATTCAAGGAGTATAAACTGTTTGTGACCTCAAGATTGGTCTCTCTGTCTGTTTAGGGTTTAGGGTTTCAGTTCATGGTGGGATTATGGATACAAATAAATGAATAGATCTTATTGGCTGCTGTCAGTTATAGAATTGACTGAAAAGAACTTAGGCTGGATCCATCTGTCTTCTGTATCCTGGAAGAAATATTGAAATTTTCACTAATTCAATAAATTCAAAATAGATGCATTTATAGCAGGTTGTTTGAATTTCAGTTTGGCAATATTAGCCATATTGAATACATCAAATGGTCCTTTGGAAACTGGTGTAAACAGGGAAAAGAAGGATGAACTCCATGAACATCCCCACTGTATGAAACAAGTAATTCCTCTGAATATTACTTCCCTTTTGTCTCCAGGCTATGTTGTTAATTTATGTATAAGTAGTCCTCGACTTATTATCACAATTGAGCCCAACATTTCTATTATGCTGAGTGAGACATTTGTAAAGTGAGTTTTGCTCCATTTTACCTTTCTTGCCACAGATTCAGTAAGTGAATCCTCGCAGTTGTTAAGTTAGTTACATGTTAAGTGAATCTGGCTTCCTTATCGACTTTGCTTCGCAAAAGGTGATCTCATGACCTGCAACCGTCATAAATATGAACCAGTTGCCAAGCATGTGAATTTTGATCATGTGACCATGAGGAGGCCACAGGGGTCATAAGTGTGAAAAATGGTCATAAGTCATTTTTTTTCAATACTGTCGTAACTTTGAACAGTAACTAAATGAACTGTTGCAAACTGAGAACTCCCTGTATTATCACTTTATTTTATACTATTTCATATTTTTCTACATTGTTCTTTCGATGTTGGCTTTTTAAAAGAACCCACTGTCATATTTCTTTGCAGGAAACTTTCTTGCTCCAGGTAGTGAATCATAAACACATATTCTTGAACTAGTTTTTAAGACAGTTTCTCAAGTCATTTAATGGAGCTACCTGTTAGGTTTATTGAGAAAAACAATATCAGCTACTTTATCTTCAAAATATTACTTTATTGAAGTGTTTCAAGTGTTCTCCTAGGGCAAATGCTTGTATCAGCAGCTGTTTGCTTTAGCTTTCAATAATTCTGGCTTTTTTAAAAAACGCTACCAGAAGAGCAACAATGCTTCTTTTCTATTTAATTATCCCCTTTATGATACTTGGTTTATCATACATCAATCCAAAGCAGCACTATTGTGCCTGGGCCATCTGCTCTTTCAGAAAAAATATCTAATATTTTCGTATTCTCTTCCGTTTGTTCTGCAGCTGGTGTTCACCTCGTATATATTTAGCATCTGTGTATATTTCAAAATTAACGTACTTGTATCATCTCATCAACAAAAACATACTAAATAAACAAGGGCAGAAGTAGACAGTCAAAGTACTCACATGCCTTAATTCAGTGGTGATGTCTCAAGAATATATTTAATGAACTCATGACTCTAAAAAAAAGCATATTGAACATTGGAAAGTTCATACAAACAATTGCATGTAAGGGGCGTGGAACAAAAGATGACACAATAGGAGCCAATGAAAGGAAATGGAAAATAAAATTCCTGCATGATTAACACACTTAAGGGCTGCTTTCTCTATGTGGTACTATGTGGAAATTTCTGGATGTGCCAGATGTGTTGAGATGGCATTCCCTCTGAAAAATAAAGCTCCAACACATCTGGACAGCATCAATTTGAGACAGTTACTCTAAAATGTATTGAGCATGGCTTTACCAAGCAATGTTTTCAGGTACAGAGGACACAGAGGGACAGAGATACTTGATGTTGTTACAACTGTCATCATTATCCAAAGTGAATCAGTGGTGGAATTCAATTTTTTTTACTACCGGTTCTGTTGGTGTGGCTTGGTGAGTATGACATGGCTTGGTGGGTATGGCTTGGTGGGCATGACAGGGGAAGGATACTGTAAAATCCCCATTCCCTCCCCACTTCTGGGGCAAGGTTTCTGCAAAATCCCATTCCCTCCCCACCCCACTAACCTGCTTTCAGCTCCTTTCTCCTGTGCAGGACAACAAAAGAAGAACCACAACTGGGACTCATGAGGCAGAGAATGGATGTGGGAGGAGCCAGTCAGAGGTGATATTTGCTGGTTCTCCGAACTACTCAAAATGTCCACTACTGATTCTCCGAATTACTCAAAATTTCCACTACTGGTTCTTCAGAACTGGTCAGAACCTGCTGAATACCACCTCTGGAGTGAATGCATAGTAGCAATGTCATATATAACTTAGTTACAGGGCTAGAAGGAATGCTCATCAAATTTGAAGATGACACAAAGGGCCTCTGGGCAGTGGACAATGCCAAAAATAGGTGAACATTGCCTTCTCTATACACCTCCCACCCTTAACTCTTAATAGATTTTCTTGGGAAATAGATATTAAATCTCCAATTTAGTTAACAGAGTGTTGGAGAAGGAGACTTTAAAACTTGAGTTACTTATCCTCATTCAGTAGGGTGATAAATACAGTGATCTTATATGCAGAGGTGGGTTTCTACCGGTTCTGTCCACCTCTGTAGAACCGGTAACTCTGAAGAGCAGCAGATATAGAATCGGTTCTATGTCTGTTGATGTTTTTGCCCACCCACCCACCTTACCTGATCTTTATTTCCTGACTTTTTCAACTTCAGCTGCCAAATGAGGCTCAGCTGCAGTTAAAAAAAGCAGAAAAAGAGGGCTGTTTCAAAGGCTGCTTCTCTGCATGCAGCATGCTGATGACGATTTACAGGTGACGATTTACAGGCGGCCGCTCACAGTGTGCAGGAAAGCACATCATAAATCACCGAACCTCGTAAATCCCGAACCGGTAGTTAACCCACCCCTGCTTATATGCATACACAAATGTATTTTTGTGCCCTAATGCCAGCATTCCTGAGAAGCCTAAAGGAAGAATGGGACATTTCTATTGTCTCATAATTTCATTTCATCTTCCACAAGAAGAGTAGAAGAGTGGTTCATTGTATATTTGGATGTTAAATCATTTGAATGGAGATCTACTATTTTTTTTTTATGAATCATCAAGGGAGAAGGTAAAACAGAAACAGAAGAGAGAACGATTCTACTTTTGTATTGAGGAATGTATGCATTTGATTTATAAAAACTAAGAAAAAAAGAATCAATGCCAAAACAAGTATAGAAGGGAAAGACAAATTATTTAGTCACACAATATACCAGCATGTTGAGCAATCTCTTTGACCCAATGCCTGCTAGAAGAATCAGGTGTTTAAGGCCTTTGTAAATGACAGATCTCTGGGGGAACACAGGCTCTCATAATTTTCATAGGTCTCAAACTTAACAGCCTGATATGTTTTCAACCTCAATCTTTTGGGAGAACATTCAGACAAGTTAAACAATAACCATGATACGGTAGTCAAAGTGCCATAACAAACTTACAGCCCAGCCAACCTCTCAACCCAGTGCTTGGGGAAGAACCCACAGAATCATGGCCATCTATTCCCAAAAATAGCTGGAAATGAGAGATGGGTCAGGCCTTTGAATTTTCAAAGGCTTCTTAATCTGGAAATATTAAAAAAGAAAAGAAAGAAGAAAAAATATGGCTGATGTTCAAGTTAAGCCCTCATTCTGTAACATGTTTAGATTGAATGGAGACCTGCCAGCTGGGTCCTATCAGGTGTAGATGTGGTGTTAAGTTTGCAACTGTGGACTCTGCCAAAGGTTGCTGGAATGAAAAAAGAAGCAAATAATTGTTGGTTCCACATTATTAGAAACATCAACACCAGCTGTTAAGTCAAACCTATTTCCATCCTTAGGCTAAATGTATAAGTCTCTTGATAGAAGGAAAACAGAAAAGAGACAAAGCTAGACAAACTTTATATTAACAAATCTGGAAATAATTTTGAACATTTCTCTAGGTGAAGAGAATCCAGAAAAGCAAAATCATTAGAATTACCTGAAGGCAGGGAGCAAGTACCCTCAGAAAGACAGTCCAGTTTAGTGATATAAATCCCTTTCCTCCAGTCCTGACATGAAATCCCTTGTGATACCACAACAGGCTACTTTCCAACTATTTCTACAGTGTTAAGTAAATGAAATCTTGGTATCAGGCTTCAAGAAATATGTTCTGAAACATGCAAAAGAATGAATTGCCAAAGTAAAAAAAAGTAATGTTGGAAAAGGCAGTAGACTTCAAAACTATGTTTACCCATTGCCTATTTCTCGGTTGCTAATCTAAGGTAAACGGCAGACAGAAGTAATTTTGGTGAGATCAACTAAAGGATTAAGGAAACCCATAAACCATTCTAAAGAGCTAAGAAAATTATTACGGTCTGCTACTCTTGGGCTGAATCAGATAATCTTCTTGGCTTCAAAAGTATTGCAATAATATACGTAATATAAAAGTGAATCCTGACCTACTCAGTCTGAGGAATCTGCATTGCATTTAGCTTATTAGTTTAAAAACAATAATAATACTGCCAGCATGCACAATAAAAAGGATATTTACTTGTAGTTATTACAAATTCATACAATTTATTATTTGAAGTCTAAAAATTATGGAAAATTCTTGGGATTGGTAGCTGTCTGATTGGCAGGATGATAATCTAGTACAGGAAATTGTGCAAACTATTATAGTAGATTTAGGTTCAGGGCCAATCCCTGTTACTATATTTACTCTATTTATGCTTTTAAAAAAGTAAGCATAAAAATCTGTAAAGCTGCAATAGTTTAATAAATGAAAACTTCAGCAATATTTTCTCTGGAGGACACAGTATGAGACAGAAAGCCTTCCACTTCCTCAGTGATTTCTTCCAGTTATTATATTTAGAATAAGCTGGAAGGACAAAAGGAATCACTATCTGCAAATCTTTACACTATAGAATGAGTCACTCAACTTTATGAAGACTTAATGATTGTTTTGCCTGCCCAGAATTATAGGATTGAATAGGTTGTATATACCTAGTTTGCTGGCTGGGGAATTCTGGGAGTTGAAGTCCCTCCATCTTGATGTTGCCAAGATTGAGAAACAGTGCTATAAAACAACATAAATGATATGAGAAATAGACCCGCTGATTTCTCTTCTTCTTCAACACTTGGCTGGTAATTCTGACTCTCTTTTTATCTGCACAATGGTTTCTGGAAACAGCATGGCATTATGCCAAAGCCTAGGAAGCAGCACTGTCTGAAAGAAAATGATTACAACAAGCCAAAAGCAGTGCACAGCTAGCCGAATAATGACTGTCTCTGGCAGTGTGTATTAGTGAGGGATACCATGACCCCTTTAAACCTGTGTGCATAAATCAGAAAATTATTTATGGTTAGATGGTTGTCAGTTCTAGTTTATAACCAGGACATTTGATTAATTGGAAATCCGGCCATATAATGCTACTTTGACTATTTAATAGCCACTAGCTTTCTTACTTGTGATAAGTAGGTACTGTCTCTGGCTAACCAATCCAAAACACTGAGGAGAAAATAGATTCTTTATTGCTTTCAGGTTATAATATTTACAGAACTAAAAATACTTATGAACCAATTAATGTTACTTATTTTCAAAAGAAATGCATAGCTTTCATAGACTATTTTACTTACAGATCATATATTCTCCTCAGACTCCCTATTGTTTTTACCATACTATGTCTGGAGGGAATAAAAGGCTCTATTAATGGAAATTAATATCTGCTTGGTTGACACTATCACATGACAAAACTTGTCACTGAACAATCCTATGAAGAACAGAAGTAAGACCTCATTTAATATCGTTTCTAAACATCTTTTAAACCCAGCATGAATTTAGAGAAACCCAGGACAAGTTCTTTAACAGAACATGTGGAAGGAAGAGGTTCACCATAGTTCAATATGATAGAATTGGATGGATGGATCATTTTCATTTATGGCTATAAAGCTACAATAATTTCCCAATAATTAATATTTGGGGTTTCCCTCAGGCTCCCATTTACTGTACTTTGGATTTTAATGAACA
Organism: Bungarus multicinctus; assembly: GCA_023653725.1. Taxonomy (NCBI): domain Eukaryota; kingdom Metazoa; phylum Chordata; class Lepidosauria; order Squamata; family Elapidae; genus Bungarus; species Bungarus multicinctus. Next base: position 96,453,317 of record CM042838.1, on the reverse strand, counting down.
AAACACAATGTGGAAAAATCAATGTGACATCTTGGCTTGCAAGCTGGCATATCTATCTATCCATTTATCCATCCATCCATTCATAGAGCAAAGTCAGCCAGAGGTTGCCCTATAAAATTGCTTCTCTGAGCAGATCCTCAAATCACTGCTGGTGGCATGACTATGCTGTCTGTCTATTCAGCGGCCCCTACACACAATGCATTGTTCTCAGGACTCCTTCTGAAGGATTTCCATAGGGTAGCCGGTGCCATTGAAGCTGCTGATACCAGAGCCCATGCTGATCAGATCTACCAGATACAATAGCTAGGTCTTCTGCTCTATTTATTCTACTTGCCCTGAGCTAGCACATGTAATTAGTCTGTTTTTCAGGAATGTAGAATGTATATGTGGATAGGTGAGTTTTTCCTGGTGTGATGTGTTTTGTCGATGTTTCAATTGTTACCTTTATCTATTCAACATCCAGAATTTTAGTTCAGGTGGGAAGCCATGTAAATCTAAACAAATGAATAACTCTGCAATGTCAACCTAGAAAATGGCTTGTTGCTATAATACTGGATTACAATGTAACATTTACAATATAAGTTCTATGTGGCATTAAAGCATACACAAAACAAAAATCAGAAAATGTTGCTGACTTACTGGTAGCTGAGTATCCCAAATTCCTGCTTTTATTGCTGGCTACCATGTTTCCCTGAAAAGACCGGATCTTATATTAATTTTTGCTTCAAAATATGCATTAGGGTTTATTTTCTGGTTAGGTGTTTTTTGGGGGAAATGCGATACTAAATGCATCCATCTGTGACAATTTTAACCGGGGCTTATTTTGGGGGTAGGGCTTATATTATGAGCATGCCAAAAATCATGCTAGGGCTTATTTTCTGGTTGGATCTTATTTTCAGGGAAACACGGTATTATGCTTGGGCAAACATGTACTGTATTTTGTACCAACATGGTGCTAAACAAAGCATTAAACACAGCTTAACTCCAGAGGCATGAAGTTTCCCAGGCAAGTAAGAGAGCAGGGAGAAAGCCCATATTGTCACATCATAATAGATCAGTCTCACAAGAATTGATAATTGGAATCAAGAATCTTGAAGAGCTGAAATCCTTCAAGTGGGAAGATTTGTAGGCCTGGGGAGAGGACAATGGATAACTAAAACCAAAACTAAGATAGGAAGCTGATTGTCATATATTGTACCATGAAAAAGGGTGTGGCTTCATTCCTTTGTAAAATATTCTATTCAAGGTCTAGTAACTGCTAGTCACAAGAGAGAAAGCTGGATCCTGACTACACCCTCTTGATAGGCAAAGTACAGGAAGATGTTTTAGAAAAATATAATTCATTACTTACATTTTAAGATGGCAACTGTAAACATAGTCCAAGATTTGGCGCAGGTCAAGCCTGGCAACCCAATAAGCAAAGAATCCATGCAAAAAGATAGGAGAGGGCAAATCTAGAGTTCTAAGCATGGTATACACAGAAGTTGTTCTCAGTGTTTTCTCCCAGGGAGTGAGGCCAATAAATTGGCCAGACTGAGCCTCCACCCAAATATGCAGCTGAGGCATGTTACTCATTAGAGTCTGTTCTTTCCTTGGCTTGTTTTATGGCAAATCTCAATCTGCAAAGCTCAGCTCCTTACTGTCGGATCTTTATCGTACCTCTGCTTAGGACTGGATGGATGAATTTCAAAGTTGAATGGGTACAAGCAAGAAGTCCTGGGGGTTTTCTGGATATGCTTCAGCCAAATTGGAATCATTGGAATCCCTGGCTACACCTCTTCTGGAATCTTTCATGTCAAGACTATTGTCCTTAGATGCCCCTGCCAATACTTCCTTCCTGGTTTTTTTTTTTTCATTAGAAGCCTAACTAGAGCAAAAGCCTCCTTCCTTGCCTCTGATGAAATTTAGTTTTCCTCACTCCAACAGTCCATTTTTAAGTACATGTAATCCTTGTGTGGCAATGTGAGTTTTAGATCCTTAGGCCCAAAACCAGCTGGATGATCTACTGCTCATTATTCTATTTCAGTCCTAGGAAGAAGACAATGGCAAAGCACTTCTGAAAAACCTTGTCAGGGAAACTTCAGGGACTTGTCCAGGCAGTCTCCAAGAACTGGACATGATTGAAGGGAAGAAAAAAAAAGATCTAATTTACACCCATGCCATTCATAAAACCTCTCCATACCTTTCCATTTTTGCAAAGAACTTTTGCTTCCATTTCTCTACTTTTATGGAAGATTCCTTCCATCCATCACTTCATGCATTGCTATTTGCCACTTATGGAGGAGGTAATCTATTACTTCTAACTATAATCTTTTCACTTTCCCCCTTTGCCTTAACCCACTCATTCTTCTTCAGCTGATTTGTTTAGCTATTCATTCTTAGTTCATTATCTCTGTGTATGATCAAGCCATTTTGATACACTTCATTCATATATTTGCCATTTATTTTTGTACTTAATTCCCACTTTTCGTGATTTTTTTCTGATATACCAAATGATAATTTTCTTATTAAATGATAACGACGCTCTTATACATAACTAGTTTTATTTCTTTACACAAACATTTCTTTCTTCTGTTAGACTACATACTACTACATTAGATTTCTACTAGCATTTCTCCGTCTGTTTCCCCATCTTTAATAAACATTCTGCCAAGCTTCTCCAAATTCATCCACTTTCTCTAGTTTTCTAGTTGAAAATTGTTTTGTACAAACCACATAAGGACTTGTCCAATGACTAAGGATAATAGCATTTTGCAACATATGAGGCTCTCTGGAAAGATCATCCCATCAGTTCTTGTTCTGATATGAAATAGGAGATGCAAAGGAAACTAGGACCTCTCTTACTTTTACAAGTGTAAAGAAAACAACCTAACTTTTCCTCACATGCTTAAAAAACTCGAGTCTCTTCAATATCTGGCCTAGATAGCGGAGGCACTCTGGAAAAATCTCCACTGGTTGAGTTAAATCAAAAGGCAGGCTTCCATAGGCTGCCATTCCTCTAGATGTCCATTTCATAAATCAATTCTCAGCACAGTCCAATAATCAGAATGATCTCATAGCATTATAAATGTGTCCATTCCATGCGAGAACATTTAGAAAGCTCTTAGGCCCCATGTCTGTGGAACAAGGTATTCTGCATCCCAGTCAGTATTGATATAATCTGAAAATGACAAGACTTGGAGATTCAGCTCTGTCTAATTTCTTTCAGCAGCACTTGTAAATGGTGCTATTAATAGAAAATTACCTTCTTTGGTCTTTCAGAGACCACTTCCTCCTATTCTTCTACTGTTTAAAATCAAGGCACAGAAGCCTTAGTTGAGGCAAGTCTCTCTTACTCCCTCCCTCCCACATTTGCTGTTATCTTTCTGTCCACTGAATGTCCTGCCAGGACTTAAAGTTGAGGGAGGCGGGGGAATCCGGAAACCTCTTTGTGTCTTTGTGATTGCTGAAATGTTCAAAACTATTAAACAAATGGAAACATACATACAATGGAATGTAAAGGACTGGCTTCCTTCAGAGAAGGAGACTGTCCACATGGCAGACAAAGAGGCTGATATTAGGGATTGCCTGGTCCAGAGTGGGGCGGTGTCTAAACCTTTCAATGTTACAGGATATTAGGACTATAATCACTGATCCCCCAACCATTTCCTCACCCACCCTCATGTCTGGACTGCTGTGGAGGATAAAGTTAGGTCTTTATATATATTCTGCTAAGCCCAATGGTATTGTATAAACCACACAAATAGAAAAGCAACACCTAAAGCTCCTCCAGCTCAGCTTTGAAGATTGCATATTAATAAGCTTCTGCATCTTCTTCCATTTAATTTAACTCTTTTGTACCACCAATAGGGGTCATGACAGATGTTGAACCAGAATAGAAATGCTGCAGCTGCAAAACAGCCACTAGATGAATAGAATGGGGCATGTGGAAGACTATATAGTGAGATATACAGTTAATTTAGTAATCAGGATGATTAGGGGACTGGAGACTAAAACGTATGAAGAACAGTTACAGGAACTGGGCATGGCTTGTCTAGTGAAGAGAAGGACCAGGGGAGACATGATAGTAGTCTTCCAATATTTGAGGGGCTGCTACAGAGAGGAAGGGGTCAAGCTGTTTTCCAAGGGACCTGAAGGCCAGACAAGGAATAATGGATGGAAACTGATCAAGGAGAGATTCAATCTAGAAATAAGGAGAAATTTTCTGACAGTGAGAACAATCAACCAATGGAACAACTTGCCTTCACAAGTTGTGGGAGTTTCATCACTGGAGGCTTTCAAGAAGAAATTGAACTGCCATTTGTCAGAAATGGTGTAGGGTCTCCCTCTTGGGCAGGGGGTTGGACTAGATGACCTACAAGGTCCCTTCCAACTCTGTTAATCTGTTAAAAATTATGGTTAAATTCTTAATAACCATGAGATATACCTAGGTACCAATATTTCAGAAAATTACAACTTTAAATATATTTACTCCAATAAAGATGGAGACTCTTGCTGAAATATTGTATTCCAGTTTGTACTTTGTACAGAATTATAAACTTTCTGAACACAGAGTTTGATGCCAAACCTGAAACACCCAACACTATTTTTTTCAATTCTTATTTCTTGATGGAAAAATATCCAAATCTTTGCACAAAGCATTTCTTAAGTAAAAAGACCAGTCTTTCTGTCTGATTTAGAAGGGGTGGCATGTTATCTTCATCTTGCATAAGAGGCTATTCTGTTTTGCTTTTTTGTTATTTGCATAACAAGGGCAGCCTGAGAAAAATTAATTGGTGGTACAAAGACTATGATGATGAGGACAAGAGTATATATATATATTAAATATAAATAGCAATATGACTGAAAGCTGAAGAAATAAATAAGGTGATGCTAAACATTTTAGGGACATGCTATAGTAATAAAATATACTGTTGTTTATGACAACTCATGTCATACTAAAATCTCCTATTTACCAAGAAAATTCTTGTCTTCTGCCTTGAAATAATCACAGTGTAAAGTTAATTTTTCTAGCTTTCGGTGATTCTTTTACTGATGCTAGAATTACAAGCATCCAACTTCCAACCAATGTACTTATAAGGCCAAAGACAGTGAGCACACTCCAGCATATTTTTTTTTTTCTAAGAAGGCCCCATAATCCAGCAGAATGTATAAAAGCATGCCAAATGGGATGACACATTTCACTGTGGCTGTTTCTGTTAAGAGATTCAAGTAGTTGGTTACTCTAATTTCTTTTTACAGGAAAATGTATGATTTATTATATGACTGGGTGCTTTTTAGGAGTTGGCATCTGGCCCCTTCTTTTTACCAAAACCCGGCACAATGTTGACGGATCGGTGATGGTATTTCACGCACTTCTTGTCCTATCCAATTTTCTTCTTCTTTTCTTGCATAGCAACCTTTGGGATGTGGCACAATCACCAATTTGTCATAATAAATGTATAATAAATCATACGTTTTCCAGTAAAAAAGAAAATAGAGCACCCACTTTCTCAGCTCAAAACTGTGGTGGTCAGTTTCCAAAGCATTACTTTATCTAAAGCTCCATCCTATGCAACAGTTGGTTGGGCTTCTGTTGAATTATAAGTTTTCTATTATACATGATATGAATTAGGCTTTCTTGCCCGAATGTGTGTGAATAAACTAAACTAAGAATGGAAAGAACGAAGTCAGAGCAGAGTATTCAGCAGGTAGCGGATATTTTGAGTAGTTCGGAGAACTGTCAGTTACCACCTCTGACTGGCCCTGCCCCCATCTCTTCTCTGCCTCCCGAGACCCAGCTGATCGGCTGGATCTTCTTTTGTTGTCCTGCACAGGAGAACGGAGCTGGAAAGCAGGTTAGTGGGGTGGGTAGGGAATGGAGATTTAGCAGTATCTTTCCCCTGCCATGCCCACCAAGCCACGCCACACCCACCAAGGCATGCCCACGGTAGTAAACATTTTTGAATCCCACCACCAAATGAGGTGCATATTAGCCCTGTTTCCTAATCCACGTGTGCAAGATCCATAAGGAGATTTTCATCATGCTCATTGACATGAGTAGAAACCTCAGGGCAATAATTTTCTCCATGTGCTTATTTATTTATTTGTTGAATTTAGATGTTGCCCATCACAGAGTGACTCTGTGTAGTGAACAATTAAAAAAAACATAAAACACTCCAAAACCATATAAAATACATTTAAAAAGAGCCAGACAAAACAAGAATAAATTAAGATAAAAAATTAAGGATGGGAGGGCCATCAAGGCATCAACCAACCCTTGGGTTACATGCTGCACAGTGAACTCCAGGTGAGTTGCCAGAGCCTGATTTTTAGAGTCTTTCAAAAGGCCAGAAGAGTGGAGGCCTGCCTCCCCTCTGGAGAGAAGGTTTTCCACAGGTGGGGACAATTGCACTGGGCCCCATCAGTTGAAATTCCTTAATTGATGGATTCATAACATACCTTCCCCACCTGACTGGCAGAGAATTTGTTTGATCTTTCCTGCTATTATGACATCCGTATATCTTTCCCCTAGGAACTTAAACAGGGTGCCCTCTCATTCTGTCTTCAAACAACAGCCTTGTAAAATAGTTTGTACAACAAGATCATGTTTGGTCCCACATGTTTGACTAGAGTCCCCCTGGTTTCACTTCAACTATTACATCACATTGGGTTTTAAATAAACCAGGCAAAGTATTTGTTAATTAACATTCTAAATGCTAATAAAAAAGGGAGATCATTGTAGATTTTAAGAAAGAGCGAGCATAGTCATACTCCACTCAGTATCAAGGATGCAGCTTAGAAGTGGTCAACAGTATTAAGTATCTGGCGGTGCAGATAACTAACAATCTGAGCTGGTCTCTCCATACGTCATCCTTAGTGAAGGATGACGTCACTAAAGGATGACATCTGCATTTCCTGCATTGGATGAGGAAAGCATATCTTTCTCCTTCTGTCCTGGCCACTTTTTACAGAGAGATAATTGAGAGTGTTTTAACAAACTGCATCACTGTTTGGTTTGGTGGCTGTAGTGCCTCTGAGAGAAAATCCATTCAGAGAATGGTAAGGACAGCCAAGAAGATTATAGGAAGCTTGCTTTATGTCATTCAGGATACTGCTTGTAAGTGCTACGTGCTTAGAGGTCAAAGCGTTGTTACAGATCCCACACACCCATTTTACGGTTTGTTTCTGTTGCTCTTCTCTGGGAGGAGGTTTCGAAGTATTTCTAGCAGGTCTACCAGATTCTGTAACAGCTTTGTTCCCTATGCCACCTGTCTGGTAAACTAGCAAGATTTGTTTTGCTCACCATGTACATGTATACATCCGAACTAGACTGTGTTCTTTCTCTGTGTTGCCATATAATATATATGGGTATGCGCATAATTTTGTATTTATTTATTTTGTCATGTTTATGTAGTGCATATTGGAGGTGGCGACCTCTTGAGAGCTGTATGCAATGAAATTTCATTTTAATGTATGCCAATTAGTGTACATACAAAGTTATTCTAAGTTGTGCAGCTCTTTTCTTAGATATGGGGATGAGATATGGGGATGGAGATGGCATATGGACTTTGCTATTTTGCATTCAAATGAATGCTCATACAATCTAAACTCATTGCATTGTGTTGTTCCATTCAACCATCATTAAGTACACAAATTTCATTTATTTGCCTATACACATGATCCAAACTCTGTCAAGGACCTTGGAGTACTCATCTCTAATGATCTAAGTGCTAGAGCCCACTGTAACTACATAGCCAAAAGGGCATTAAGAGTTGTTAACCTAATCTTGCGTAGCTTTTTCTCTGGTAATATCACACTACTAACTAGAGCATATAAAACATTTGCTAGACCAATACTCAAATACAGCTCATCAGTCTGGAACCCACATTATGTATCTGATATTAACACAGTTGAGAAAGTCCAGAAATATTTCACAAGAAGAGTTCTCCACTCCTCTACTCGTTGCAGAATACCTTATGCCACCAAACTTGAAATTCTAGACCTAGAAAACCTAGAAGTACGCCACCTTTGGTCCGATCTAAGTATAGTACATAAAATCATACATTGCAGTGTCCTATCTGTCAATGAATACTTCAGTTTCAATCATAACAATACAAGAGCACACAATAGATACAAACTCAAGGTAAATCGCATCAAACTTGATTGCAGGAAATACGACTTCAGCAACAGAGTGGTCAATGTCTGAAATACTCTACCTGACTCTGTGGTTTCTTCCTTAAACTCCAAAAACTTTAACCTTAGACTGTCTACTATTGACCTCACCCCTTTCCTAAGAGGTCTGTAGGGGGCGTGCATAAGCGCACCAATGTGCCTACTGTCCCTGTCCTATTGTTTCTTTTTATTTTTCTTATATGTATCCATTTCATGTATTCATAACTATGTTTATACTTATACCTGTTATCTTATAATTGCTTGACAAAATAAATAAAAATAAATAAATATCTTGTTATTTCTTCCCCCCCCTCCCATAACTTTCATGATATGGCAACTGCAACTAATGAAGCCCCTTCTCCTATAAACTTTTCTCTGGTGTAAGACATTTTTTTAAATCCTGAAAACAACAAAGCCTCCCTCCCCCCCCCCAACTTCAGTTTGGAGTTGAAAAGGCAACAATCGTGGCCAAAGAAAACGTATAAAACATTTCCATTTTGGAGTTTGTTTCTTCTGTAAGTATCAGATATCAGATGTCAGCAGCTAATTTCAGGGAAGGATTATTGCTTGCAGATTTTCTGGCTGTCCCGATTGAGAATCACATAGAAGTTTTGGATTTTCTGTTTAGAAAAATCTAGAAAAATAATAGTTTATTTTATTTATTTAGTCAAAAGCTTACAATACAATAGAAATTAAAATAAACATAAGTTTAAACATAAGAAATAGGAACTAATAATTGGGGACAATAGGACAGGGACAGTAGGCATGATTGTGAGTTGGTAAAGAGCACTTAGGACACTGAATCCAACCTCCTATTCAGGGCAGGAACTCAACTCTGAAGCATCCCAGACAGATGGATCCTAGCCTTTAATCAAATGCATCCCAATGAATGTGCTCAGTTCTCTTGATAACTAGTTCTACTGATGAACTATTTGGTTTTCTTTTTCTATCTTTTAGAATACTAGTCATCCACATTAATTATGTGTCATTTACAAATCTGATTACCGCTTCCTCTCCATATTCATCCAAGGGCCAAGGACCAAATATTGTGGTAATGTAGTCAAGCTGTCTCTGATGAAGCACTAGTGATGAGAACAATTTGACTATGATGTTTTGAACCAGGCATGTGTCCACATTGCAATGCCATTCAGCCACATATAACTAATTTGCTAATCAAAACATCATGATTTATTTTGTCAAACAAAAAAGTCTGCAGTAATTGTGCAATCTATTAAGGAAGTTGCCCAATCAAAAATATGAGATAAGGTTAGTCTGGCAAGAGTTCTTAATGACAAATCAGCATTTATTTCTATTAATCATCACATGGTTTTCAAGCTCCGTCTCTTTAGAATCTGCATTGAGATCTGTAGTGCTTCCAGTCCTTTTCTACCATTGTTCTTGCCAAGTTATTTGGTTCTTCATTAGTTCCTTGGAATTTTTCAAAGATAAAGCTACAGCCAAACCATCAGCAAGTTCCCTTAATGCTCTTGGATAAAATTCAATTGTCCGTAAGCATTTACATTCATTCGAACTGATACATCTAGACCATGTGTTTATCAGTCTCAAGCTTGAGTTCTTGTTTTTCATAGTTGCCTGGTGAAATAAATATTTTTGTTACATTTGACTAGCTGTGCATTTTGTTTGTTATCCATCAACATTTTGCTGTCTTCACTGAGCTTCCTACAAGGTCAAACCAAAGTACCAAGGGAGGCTGCATTCAATCAGCAAACATTGCAAACTTGCAACAGAATTATGAAACTGTACACAACACATTCAGTCACATCAGATCCTCAAAAAGCTGCATTTAGTTGTTTGTTAAACAGGGAGGGGCTGTATGCAACTTAGCATTTTATATCAACCTGGCATACAAATGTGTTTTTATAGTCACTGTGAAATATAGAGAAAGGGTACTAGTGAGTATCAGATCCAGCCAAAGTCTTAATACAGAACAGATTGTCTTTTTTCTAGAATGGAGCAAACAGATCTGTTCTGGTTTGGGCCTTCATAAAAATCTAAACCTTATCTACTTTCTTATGAGCCCTATGCACTGCAAAAACCTCCAAGCTGTTCAAAAGTGATTGATATTTATTTAAATACAATGGTGGGGGAAAAAGGGAGTAAAAATAGCAAACTGAGCCAGATTGGAATATCTCCCAGGTAACATTCAGGGGATCTGATTAATTATGTGCTATCAAACTATTTTTGACTCCTATATACAGGTAGTCCTTGACCTACAACCATTCATTTAGTGACCATTTGAATGGACCATTTCCATTTGCACTGGAGAAAGTGACTTATGACCATTTTTCACACTTACAATCATTGCAAAATCCTCATAAAGCAAGGGGTGGACATTCTATACCCATCCATTGAACCAATGGAAGTGGGTTGCAAAAGCTGGCTTATATCAAAGTGGGAGGGGCTGTATGAAACAAAAACAATCACACTCTTTGCTTCTATCTAGTGGAGACTCATATTTTTGTTGTCCAGGATGGGTAGTCATGACAATACAGTTTCACCTGTCTGCCAAGTAGGCTGTATGGCTGGAATGGATTTGGATTTTATGAACAAAAATGGCATGTGATGAAGAAATTATGTCTTCCTAAAAACAAAGACTTCTTTTGTGAACTTATTGTGTATTGCAGTCTCTTCATCATCACCATCTTTCTTCAATTTATGTAGTTGATATAATTAGCTGACAATGTAGTACAGATATCTTGATATTTGATGGACTGATATTTTCTGGAATAGTGGCTTCGGAAATCTGTATTGCAAGGACTCTTTTCTGCAAGTAATACTGACTATGGCTTAGCCATTGAAAACATTAGAGCAGTTTTTGGGTTCATTAGCAGATGGACATAAAAAAAATATTTCCTTCCTTCCTTTTTCGCATTCCATGCCAAAATGATGGTAACACATTATCAGCTGCTATTTTGTTGAACTATATTTTGTCAAAAGATGTTGGTGACTCTATGTTAAAACAATCCAACTTGATCTATTTTCCACCTAATTTCTATTTCACAATTTATGAAAAGTGCAAAGAGGATAACCAACAGGGGTGTCCACAGGATATGGTAGAGATCAACGCTACAAGGTAGACCAAATCAAGAAACGGACACTGCATATACCTAAATCTACTTTTATTAGAATGGCTAAATGTAAAGCCGGAATGTGCTTCCCCATCTCCCTCTTTATCTTCATGAGTGGTAAAAGGGAGCATGTTGTAGACATTTTAGTCAATCTCTTTCTTTGTATGGGCTTGATCTTCCATCTTTCCATCAATGCCATCTTCTATACTCGGTGTATTTATGTCAAATATATTTAGAGGTTACTTTTAATCCTCAGTCAGCCACATTTTGCATAGCATAAGATTTACTTCAATGGGGAGTCATGTTCTGAAGTTAAGTAATCTTCTTTTGCCTGAAATTAAGGGAAGTTCCTTTCCTGGGAGTTTTCTAGATGCTCCATCTCTATGGTTGTTTCTGATTTATTTATTTATTTGATTTGTCAGTCGCTTACAAGATAATAGGTATAAGTATATACATAGTTATGAATACATGAAATGGGTACATATAAGAAAAACAAAAGAAACAATAGGACAGGGACGGTAGGCACGTTGGTGCACTTATGCACGCCCCCTGCAGACCTCTTAGGAAAGGGGTGAGGTCAATAGTAGACAGTCTAAGGTTAAAGTTTTTGGGGTTTGGGGAAGAAACCACAGAGTCAGGTAGAGTATTGCAGACATTGACCACTCTGTTGCTGAAGTCGTATTTCCTGCAATCAAGTTTGGTGTGGTTAACCTTGAGTTTGTATCTATTGTGTGTCTTTGTGTTCTTATGGCTGAATCTGAAGTGTTCATTGACGGTAAGTCATTGCAATGTATGATTTTATGTATCATACTTAGATCAGACCGAAGATACCCCATTTGGATCACCTGCAACTCTGGCTGGGGGGGAGAAAAAAGGGGGAAATGGAACAGGAAGAGATAGTCTTTCAAACTCCTTTCCAACAGTCTGTAAATATGGCAGCTCATCAGAAATCCATCTGCCTCCGATCATGTCCTTACAACACACAATGGAGAATTTACTGACTGGGAGAAGGGATAGCTGGGTTGTTTGTGTCATGGGAACAGAACTTGTGATGAATGTGTGTGAAATTTCCTTTTTCATCTGGTTTCAATCCAGTTTTGAGTCTGTGTGAGGGAATGGAGTCGATGAGATTTGCTAAATTTGATTACTGCTGCTTAGGAAAACAGGAATGTTACTCTTGCTTGTGGCCACTGCTTTATTTCCAGTGGGGACACTCTAATTACTTAAGAGCACAAAATATGCATGTCTGAAGAGTGTGTATATGTAGAAGTAAAATGGTGGTTCCACATGCAATTTGTATGTATATCACTTAGAAAAATCCATCCATATCTTCAGGTCAAGGTCCTATTCTATTTTTGCTCAAATGATGCAGATCTCCTGGCCTTTATCCCCAAAGCTAGTATTTTCCTTCTTTCCTCTTTTTTTTTCAAATTAGATTTTTAATTATTTGACTTGTGCATTCCCCATTGACTTGTGCATCAACACCAAACTTGACTTGGCTTTTAATCCATTCTTCTTCTTCCCTGACTACTTAAATGAAATGCCAGTCCTTGTAAGACGTAGATTAGTTCAATGTAACAAAGTCATCTTAATGCTTCATAAACCATGAACAACAGATGGCTAGACATATACTTGTACATAGGAATATACACTTAACTGGGGAAACTAATGTGTCTTAGTTCTATATTAATTTCCTATAGCTATATATATAAAAGCGAAATAACACTCACACATCATCACAAAATCTGCAGAACCGTAAAGCCTACAAATTTGAAATTTGGCACATCTTGACTGGATTTTTTGAAATGGCTATTAGAGCATTGGTATTTTGTATATTGTTATTAACATGCTCTGATGCTAAGGAGTTCTATTCCCCCTCCCCACCTGAAAAGACATCTGTTCCAAATGAAAAACAGAAGCAGAGGAGAGGAGTTTCAGTTTTAATTTCACAGCAGCAACCACCTTTAGTACAGAACAGTTGAGCTAAGCCACGCCCAGGCTCCTTGCTGTTTCCTTGCTCACACAGCAAATACTGTTTCAGTTTCCATGTTTCAGTTTCCAAACAGCCCTCAACTCTCTCACACACTGACAGGACGCTAGCCAGTTGAATACTGGTAGACAGATGGATGCTGGTAAGCAGAGACACATTTTTTCCCTTATTTTCCTCCCCAAAAACTAAGCCCGATCACATAATTTCATAGTGAAGCATGGGTATACAGCTAGCTAAATACAATATATTTAATATTTTCTATATTAAAGTTTAACAAAAGTTATACATCTCTAAAAGAGAATGTCAATGTTATGGAGGATAAGATAATTATGGCAATTAGTCATGATGCTATTGTCACTATTGATAGATAAGGAAGATAGGAAGGATTTCTCAACAATTTCAGGAAAAAATCAGGAGAAGATGCTATTATTCTCATGTCTTGGTTAAGAGTATCTCATAGGCAACTTACTGGTCACTGAGGAAACAGAAGAACAAACTAACAGGGTTTTATTGTCTATCGAACACAGCTTTTCTTAAGATCTTACTTCCACATTGCAAAAGGCTAAAGGTTAAGCAAATTAAGAATGGATTGATTTGTTTCAAGTCCAAAAAGCATTTTTATCACTGGATCATTATCATTAGTTTTCTCTCCAAATTATTCCTTAAACACTGTAATTACTACATTACCTCCAATGCGAGTCTTTTGGGAATAAAAAAACCATGTGTTTTTTGTTACAATTCTAATTGCAAGCCAGGCTGAAATGAATCAAAGAAAACAATAAAGCAAAGAACAAACAGAATGGTGGGGCTACACTGTTTATTTATTTAATATTTTAATGGTATGTAAAAAGAAAACTCTCCGCCAAAGGCTAATGTACTAAATCAAATGAATGTTATATATCTCTTCATATAATATTATTCAGTTAAATTATTAATATCTAACTTGGTTTTCTTAACAATGAAAAAGCAGAAATTAAGCCTATGAATTGGTATATCCATCCTAATTGCTAAAGAGTTCTCCTAGTGAGCCTCCCAAGAGTGAAATTCCTGTTCAAATGTTGAATGAGAGAAGAGTTCCTTGGCCATTATATAATTGATGAAGAACAGATTTTTCAATTTAGAATTAGCAGGTCTTTATGTACTATATATGTATTGTTTTATATAAAGATTTTTTTATATATGGGGCATTTGAAAATGCTTAACATTCTAGCACATGTTTAGGTATCCAAAGTTGTTTTTTTTTAAAAAAAAAAACCTGAAGATTCCACACTTTTTTGGCAAATGATGCCTCTATTCCAAATCCTCATATAACAAACCAGTCAGCCACACCAGGTAGACCAGACCAAGAATTAATTCCACAGGAAGACTAAAACTGCTTTTATTGAGATTGGCTCAGTGACTAAGACGCTGAGCTTGTTGATCACAAAGGTCAGCAGTTTGGTGGTTCCAATCCCTAGCGTCTCATAATGGAGTGAACTCCTGTTACTTGTTCCAGCTTCTGCCAACCTAGCAGTTTGAAAGTATGTAAAAATGCAAGTAGAAAAATAGGGACCACTTTGGTGGGAAGGTAACAGAATTCTGTGAATCTTTGGCGTTTAGTCATGCTGGCCACATGACCACAGAGATGTCTTCGGACAGCGCTGGCTCTTCGGCTTTGTTACGGAGATGAGCATTGCCCTCTAGAATTGGAAACGACTAGCACGTATGTGCGATGGGAACATTTATTTTTATAATAACATAATTTTTCACCTCTGATTGTGCTGTACCTCCTCTTGTTCCTCCTTAAGCCTATGAAAATTAGGGAGGTGTCTATCTAAGCTGCTTCCAAGTACTTTCTGCTTGTTTGGGATATAAGCTATGGTTTTCCCCTTATTGCTTTGGTAAAACATCTTGCCTATCTCTATCAAGGTGATCCCCTTACCTCTACAAAACTTCATCAACGGGTCTAATTAATTGATTGATCTAAGGTATGGATGCCTCAGACTGCTTTGTCTATGGAGATTCTCAATCATCCAGGACATGGTGTCCCAAAGGTGCTTTTTTCAGGAGGCAACTTGACTTTCTTGTTTTTCTTTGAAGATATTTTGCTTCTCATCCAAGAATTGCACTCCAGGTTGAGATGCAGACAACACAAACTCATCCCCAACAGAGTCTGCACCTCAACAGTGAAGGGACACAGAAAACATCCTGCAGCCCAAAAGCTCCACACACATTTGAACTACTCAGCTGACCCTAAGGACACAGATAAACCTTCAAGTTGCCTCAAGGATCCTATAAAAGTATGCAAATGACCAGCTATCTGCAAGGAATATAAATTGTTCCATTCGCCACCATTCAGCCAGAGCTGAACAAACTTCTTGGATGAGAAGCTAAATGTCTTCCAAGAAAAACAAGAAAATTCAGTTGCCTCCTGAAAAAAGCACCTTTGGCACAGACTGCTTTATTTCTCTGCCCTAGTTATGATTGTTTGCTATTTTCAAGCTTACATTCCCCCATAAAGTTAATTTACTTGATCATCAGGATCACAGCACAATTGGTACAGTACAATTCAGGTTCTGGGAAACTGACATGTATTTATAATAGTTACAGTATCCCAGGGTCACATGATTACCATTTGCAACCTTCCCAGGGGGCTTCCAAATGAACAAAGTCAATAGGGATAGCAGGTTTCACTTAACAACCATGTGATTTGCTTAATGACCATGGCAAAACTGTTATAAAATCAAGCACAGTTGTGTGATGACTCACTTAATAACCATTTCACTTAGTAATGGAAGTTCTGATCCCAATTCTGGTTGAGATTGAGGACTATTTATATATACTAGGGAGGAGTATGTATGTATGCATGCATGTATGCATATGTATGTATGCATGTATGTATGTATACATATGAAAGGAAGAGGGAGGGGCAGAGGGGGAAAGGGGGAGAGAAAGAGAGAGAGAAAGAAAGAGAGAGAGAGAGAGAGACTTGGAGTTGTCATCTTTTGCCTAATGAAGGGTGCCAAATATAAATTCCCCAAATGGAAAGTATTATTTTATCCTTGCTTTAACTTGGTGTTTTCCAACTTCTAGATATGTAAACCTGAATTCCCAGAATTCTCAACAATAGTCATGCTGGCTGGGAAATACTGAGAATTTGAGTCTGTACACTGGGAAGTTGTTCACCTTGGAAAACATTGATCTAACTCAGTGGTGTCAAACTCGATTTCATTGAGGGCCTCCTCAGGGTTGTGTTTGAATCAGGGGGATGGGTGGGGGTGGTCAGATTGGGCATGCCCAGAGCAGGTGTGGCCAGCTCAACATCATTCGGTCCTCCCATGCTCAGTTTTCAGCCATGATGGCCTCCCACAGCCCTCTGCCAGTGAAAGCGGAGCTCAGGGAGGCACATGCAGCCTGCCCAGGCTCTGTTTTCAGCCTCAATGGCCTCCTGCAGCATGTTGCCTGCAAAAATGGAGCTCAGAGGGGCCATATGTGGTTCCCCCCAAGTTCTGTTTTCACTGGCAGAGGGCTGCAGGAGGCCATGCCTAGCCCTCCCAGGTTCTTTTTTCATTGGCAGAGGCATTCCAGGTGGCCCTGTGGGCAGATCTAAGCATCCAATGGACCGGATCTGGCTCGGTCAGCCCTGGTCTAACTCATGTGGAAGAAACAAGCATAGGTAAATATGTAAAGTCATGAAAGTTACTGAGCAGGGCACCAATAAATTTTCCCAATAAACATCATTACTT
The DNA here is from genome assembly GCA_023653725.1 of Bungarus multicinctus. Classification (NCBI taxonomy): domain Eukaryota; kingdom Metazoa; phylum Chordata; class Lepidosauria; order Squamata; family Elapidae; genus Bungarus; species Bungarus multicinctus. The sequence goes on along the minus strand of CM042838.1, from coordinate 96,436,359 downwards.
TCAGGCAAATTTTATAGAATAGAATAGAATACTTTATTGGCCAAGTATGATTGGACACACAAGGAATTTATCTTGGTGTAAATACTCTCAGTATACATAAAAAAAAGATACATTTGTTAAGAATCAAGAATCATAACGCACAACACTTAATGATAGTCATAGGGTACAATCAACAATCAAATCATACTAGGAAACAGTCAGTATAAATCGTAAGGATACAAGGGACAAAGTTACAGTCCTACAATCACAAGTGGGAGGGGATGGGTGATAAGGAGTGATGAGAAGATTAACAGTAATTAGTAGTGCAGGCTTTGTAAATAGTTGAACAGTGTTGAGGGAATTATTTGTTTAGCAGAGCAATGGGTTTCGGGAAAAAACTGTTCTTGTGTCTAGTTGTTCTGATGTGCAGTGCTCTATAGTGTCGTTTTGAGGGAAGGAGTTGAAACAGTTTATGTCCGGGATGTGAAGGGTCTGTGGATATTTTCACAGCCCTCTTTTTGACTTGTGCAGTATACAGGTCCTCGATTGAAGGCAGGTGGGTAGTAATTGTTTTTTCTGCAGTCCTAATTTTCCTCTGAAGTCTGTGTCTGTCCTGTCGGGTTGCAGAACCAATAAATTAATTAAATTAATTAATTAATTTAAATATTTAAAGGGGTACAAATAAGTCAAAATAAGTATTGTATGACTCCCTTTTAAAGCCCTCGACTATGTACAGTTGGTATGCTCAAGGATATTGATTTTCACGTGTCTCTGGCCCAGATTGTCATTTAAATGTCTTTCCCTTCTGTCACACATAATGAGAAGGAATAATTATTATAAGCATCTGGAGATGCTTTAGGGGTTCCTCGACTGGCTTCTCACTTTCATGTGAAACGATTATGTTGTTTTACCAGACGTAAGTCCTAGCAAACGTTATCAAACTCAAAAGACAGTTTCAAGCCCCCTCCAGATGCCTTTTCTTTATGGCTTTTATCTCCCACTTACCCAATCATGATTGAAAGAATGTGGATATTATTAACTGACCTTCTCTGACCTCTCCAGCATTTCTCTGGAATTAAAGCTAAATCATTAAATATGAGGCAGAAAGTCAGACAAGAGAACTTAAGTCATTGCAGGGGATTGTCTTACGGAGCCAGAAAGGAATGTTGGAAGAATAAGCCACTACAGAGTTGGACTATCATCTGGGCTTCAGAAATATAGTTGACCACTAGGTGATAAGAAAGGGATGCAGAAAAATCTAGCACACTGTTGCCATCTAGTGGAAGTCTGGATTTTTGTAGCCAAAGTATTATAAAGAAAAATAATACGTAAAGATAAACTGATAACTGCCCTGAGCTTAATTATAATTTTCATATATTTGTCCATCACTGTTAACTCCTATCTTGAATTGTAGTTCAACTCCTATCTTGAATTGTAGTTCAACCACTTCGGGCAAATTACACTGTTTCTTTTTTGTTTCTTAAATTGATATTAAATTTATTAAATTTATAATGGAGAGATATTGCTGCAAAACCATGCAGTGAAATTATTCTTATATCAGGCCTAAAATGACAACAATTTTCAGTGGGATGTATACCCATTGTAATGGATTTGGAGAGATAATAGGAAAAAATTAAAGCTTAAAATCCTAGATATAAAAAGCAAATCTGTTCATACTTAGTGGGTGTAAAAGAGACAGCTAAGGATTCCATTAATCATGATTTGGGTGTCTAACTTCTGCCAATTTTTCCTCCCAAATAGATGCAAGTAACTTGCATTACACTGTTTCTGAAAGGAATGCACAGTATGCCACAGCCTAGCATATCCTGACGTATTTTATATAATTTTATTGAACATTTTAATTAAAAAGATAAAATACAAACTAAAAAAATAAATTAAAAGGAAAAATAGAAAACACAGAATACAAAGAAAAAGTAAGAATGTAGTAAAATAAACAGAAATATATGAAGACATGATTCACCCCTTCATAACAACAAGCATAAACAATTTATACATTTATATTTTAAAAGCCTGTCAAGCAGAAATATGCATGTTTGTATATCCCACACAAAATGAAGTTCCAATGGATTAAAATAGGTTTTTGTGGCAATTACAGTAACAGCTTTATAAATATACCCTATGTTTCTGCATTTATAGAGATGCAGAGGACATAAAGGATCATCAAATACTATACATATTTTTAAATCCATAAAAAGATCCTCTTAGCCAGAATACTGCATGCACTGCCAAAATGTGGCCTGGATTTTTTGAGATCCGCACATTTCTGTTTATAGCTTCATGCTTGAATTAGGGTGCTGTGAATCCAATATATAGTATTTGAGTCACAACAGATTAACCACAAGCTTTTTGCATATGGCTGCGTGCGTGTTGAAAGGTCTTTGTTGCAGAATGCACAATGACTGGGAAATAATATGCCTGAACGGTTCATCATGAGTGTGAGTGTGTAAACATGCTAAATGCAATCCAAATGCTTCTGTCAAAATAGGTAGTTTATGCTTAAGACAAGCTACTGCTTACCCTCTGGGTAAAAACTTGATTGTTTGCCTCATCTGTCAGCGTTCCAGCAACCCTCCATTCCATCATCATTGGAGACGTAACCCAGCAAGATGGTGCTTGAGTTTGGCTCTGTAATGACTGACAGCCTGTTTGCCTATTGTGGTCAGTTTATTTCTAGCGGGGGTCACAAAATACAACTAAAGATGACGCCCAGCAGACATTGACTTTATGAAAAACCTATGCCTTTATTGGCTTTAAATCATAAGACAAGACAATAAATTAGTCAAATTATACATGACGGAAGACAAGAAAAACCATGGTGACAATAACAAATGCCATTGCATCTCCAGTCCCACCTATTGCCAATGAAGAAATGTAGCCCTGAGCAGAATGAAAGATTCCCATTCTCTGATTGACCTATATTTGAGATCATGCATAAAGCAGCACCTAAAATAGTTTACAGAATTAAGGGTAAAGTCTCTCTCAAGTTCTTCTAGGCACTATGTGGTCACACCCACACTGCTTTCTCAGCAGCAACACTTGTGATTTGCTATTGCCACCTTATATACTGTATTTTTTCAACTTCCCAATCTAGGCTAATGAAGTAAGGTTTCCTTGGGGATTCCCATCCATTTATCAACCCAGTCTGATTCTGCTTTGTTCTCTTAAGATAAGCTAAGATCCAATAGGCATGGTGACAAGTGACAAGAGACTAACATTTCCTTACTGTCCTCTAGTGAAGGATACATTTCCAATAACTCCTTGTAGATCCAACAGCCCAAAAATGAATGAAAAAAAAGGGAAATTACAAAAGAAAAAATTGGCAGTTCACTATGAATCTGTGTTTTAGCTTAGCAGCTTAAAGATGTGTGGACTTCAACTACCAATATTCTTCAGTCAACATAGGATTTCTGGGAGTTGAAGCCCACTCATCTTAAAATAGTATTTAACACATTTTGTTTGCCAAATTTCCCCCTGCACTGTTAGCTATGTTGAATTCTCTCCTGCTTAGAACATCCAATAAGAAAGAAAGAAAGAATATCCAGCTTCTAGCTGTGTATTTTTTTCTATCTTTACCCGTATCATTAGGGAACAGCCTATGTACGTATAAACAGTACAATTCACATTCATTAAGAACTTTCAACAACATGAACCTATTGATTTCAGTGGCTATGAATCAGGGATGCAAGCTCTGTGTTAGCTGTGGTGACTCACACAATAGATTGAGTAGTCTCCTTAGAGGAGAAGCACATTTCTAATAACCAGTATATATTACACCAAAGGAAAATTCTCTCCTCTTGCATATGTCCACAGTGTCTGCATAAAGACTTGTGTCATCATTCAGCAGTTGGAATCTTGCTTCCTCTTTCAAAAAGTGGACTTCTTGGCTTCCAAGCTTCAGTTCATGGTGTTGAAAGAAACATCCTGGGTTCAGTTCCAAGTGGGGAAAAAGACACTGGAAACATGGAAGCTATTTGGAAAGATGGTTTAATGGTGGACAGCAGGACCACATGGCTTGGAGTTCCAAAGTGAGAAGGATGATCACATGCTTCAAGGTGAGAAGAGAAGGGAAGAAGAGCCTACCAAGATGCTGAGAGACCCTTATATAACCTCTGTTGGGCCCCACCTTAGTGTTTCCTATTCCTATGTGAGAAATATATTCCATTGGCTGTCAGAGTCCCAGGGGCGGGGTCTTAGCTAACTTTGTAAGCTTTCTCTGGACCACATGGCTTCACCTGAGTGTTGGCTGATGCAGTCTTCCCAGGCCAGGTGGTGAGATGGGTAGACCCTTTATTATGTAGAATACTCTGGCCTAGGCCTTAATGGCCCATTAGCAAAAGTGGGGGGTTGAGTTTCTGCTTCTTGGAGTTTCTACTTTACTCTTTTTAGAGGAAATATTCTGCTTTTTTAATATTTCCCAGGATATTTCATTTTTCTAGGAGAGGGGTGGGTGCTAACTTCCTACAATCACACAATAGATTGAGCAGTCTCCTTAGAGGAGAAGCACATTTCTAATAACCAGTATATATTACACCGAAGGAAAATTCTCTCCTCTTACAAATGTCCACAGTGTCTGCATTAAGACTTGTATCATCATTCAGCAGTTGGAATCTTGCTTCCTCTTTCAAAAAGTGGACCTCTTGGCTTCCAAGATTCAATTCATGGCTACTGAGTTGACAGGGTGATCAATTTCTAGTTTCACGCTGTCTAAGCTGCCAATTGATACTCTGGAATTCTTTGTAGCCTGGCTCTTCTTGTCTCCAATTATGAGTAGCCTATCATATTCTCACTAAGTTCCTGACAACCTTCTTTTCTTCTTTCCCCCTTTGTTTCTTATGTCTTATCATAAGTTATGTGTGTGATCAAAATTTCTACTTCTTTCTCTAATCCCCCCCCCTTCCACCTTATACCCATCTTTTACAACCTGACCTACTTAAGGGTAATTAAACCACAACCTGCAGTTATGCAGTTTATGAAGGAGTGATTATCTTTTCCCCAAAACTTTTAAAGCTATTTATCTACCATTTCCAAGGACCTTTTTCCATATCCTGCTATTTAGCTCCAAAATGTTAAACTTTCCCCTCTTGCACCAACTTCAGTGCATCCATTGGGCTGCATATGTGTGTCTAATAAAGAAGGAATATGGACAGATGTATATAATATTAAAATGGGAATGATTTTTCTAGCATCAAATTGGTTTGCTTTACGAAAAAGCAAAGTTCACTAAATCCCTGCTTGTGTTTGAACATTCCAAATTTAGTCAAGCTAGAAACTCACTCTGAAAATGCCAAACTATACAATGGTTTTGTAAATCCAAAAGATATACAGGCATTGTGAATCAGGAGATTTCCATGCAATCATATTTATGTCACCAGTATTATAAATAGATGTGCTTTTGGAATGCTTTCATATTTTTTTGTTTCACACCAGCTACCTTCATAATTTAAATTCTCCCATGCTAGACAATCTTTTGTAAGCTGATCTGGCTTATGTTAATATAAATGCATGAACATATCTCAGTGACTACATAGTTTTGAATCTACCAGTCTCAGTTTGCTGGGAGTTATTAGGCTAAACAAATGGTTAAGTATGAGAATTAATGATAGCACCAAGCTGCAAAATTAGAGGGCAGAAATGCATGACTCTTCTATGTTGAGTTGGAATGAAAATGTCCCTTCAATGTAAGATTGTCCAATATGAGCATTTAAGGCTGTATCTACATCTGTAGGGAAATGAATTGTCTGTAATTTGTATAAATCTAATATTTGTTATGATCTCTTATATCTCTGGATACTGCCATATATGGCCTTAATTGACATCCCACTGAGAACCTAGCTCAGATAATGGCTGTTTCCAGTCATATTGATAGACTTGTCTGAATGGAGAAGAAGAGCATGGAGAATGTAAATAAGCACCCATCTTCAGCAATGGACACTACAAGATCTAAAGATAAGAAGAATCCATACCTCTTCTTAGAGGTGCAGAGGGCGGCGTGGTCGCGACGGCCCTGGCGGCTCCGAGTCGATCGTGGAGGCCCCAGAGGCCTTTCCCGGCGGTCGGCGGTCGGCGGTCGGCGGAGTAAGTCGGCGGTCAGCGGAGCGGGGTGTCTGTGGACGAGCGCCTGGCGGCGGCGGCGGAGGCCGCGGCGGCGGCGGCGGCGGCGGTGGCCGCGGCGGCGGTGGCCGCGGCGGCGGCGGCTGCCTCTGGGGTCGTTGTGGCGGCATCCTGTACAGAGACTATGTCACGGCATGGCTCCAGCGGCCCCCTGAGGAGTATGGTGGCCCTGGATTCCCCAGGGCGAGGCCGATTCGGGGGGGCCGTTTGGAGGGCCTTGGACTGGCCTCGGCGGCTTTGCTACAGCCGCGGAGGCCCTGGAACAGCGGCTGTGACACCCCCGGAGTTCCAAGGTGAAAAGGCCTTGGCGCCCCCAGTGAGGCACGGCGGTGTGGCAGGCTCAGCGACCTCACTCAGGCCGGGGCGGTCTTGGGAGGCTCCGGTTGGTCCTGACGCGGGCCTGTTGCAGTTACGGCCCTGGAATGGACCTGGGGCACCCTTGACGGCTCCGAAGACGACGCGGAGGCTGGGGGACCCACGGAGGAGCTCGGCTGAGGAGTGGTGGTGCCGATGCCCCCGTGGGCCGCTTAGGCGGAGCCATGGTTGTTCCCCTTTTTTCCCTGGGGCCCCCACCGGTGGCAGAGGTGGTGGGCCCAGGGGGGGGATTAGCTCTGCCTGTGACCTTTTCCCCCCCGGGGGTCCCACCGGTGGCAGAGGTGGGACGACTGGGGGGAGGCGGCATATACCCCAGCCTACCTGGATTTTTTCCACGGCCAGAGGATGGCAGAGACTGCAGGCGCTCCGGGACTATCGAGGTGGCCGGGACCACGGACTTACTCGAGGGCAGAGCTCTGGGCCCTGAGGGATGCCCCCCTCTCCCTCAGGTGGCCTCCAAGACTCTCTAAGACCTTTTGTGATGAGGGATCCTGGGATCCGGAGCGATGGTGGGGCCGAAGAAACCGGAGGAAATGTTGTAAACCTGGGATTAAATTTTTAATGGGATTTTTTAAGGGGTTAGAAGGATCCAGGGCGGGCGGGGGAGACAGCCCGCATGGAATTGGGGGCAGCCAGGCCGGCACGCGCGCCTGGGGGGCCTCGGGGGTTCCTGTGTCGGGGTGGCAGACAGGGGGTGGGCAGCGGGGGGCCAATTTTATTAGCACGGTGACTGGGAGAGGTAGATATGCTGGGGGTAGAGGGCCATATCCGGTAAGGGGATCGCGCTCCCGATGTCTGCAAGCGGTAGCACGCTCCGACCCTCATTACCCATCCTGCAGCCCTGGTTGTCCGGAATCTCAGGCCCTGAATACCCGGCTGTTGTTGTGCAATGCCAGGTCCGTGGTTAATAAGGCTCCCCTGATCCATGATCTGGTTCAGGAGGAGGCCGCGGACCTGGTAGGTGTCACCGAAACCTGGTTGGGCCCAGAGGGCGGTGTCCCTCTGGTTGAGATGTGCCCACCAGGTTTCCTTGCATTTCACCAGCCTAGGGCTCAGGGAAGGGGTGGTGGGGTAGCGGTGCTTATAAAGGAAGTCCTTTGTCCTAGGGAGGCCACTGTCCCTCAGACGGCTGGCTGTGAATCTCTATTTGTGAAGTGGGGGCAAGGGGTACAGATGGGTCTTTTGATGGCGTACCTGGCTCCCTGCCACGTCTCATCGGCCCTACCCGGACTCCTAGAGGTAATAGCCGGGCTGGCGGTTGAGACCCCTAGGCTTTTGGTCATGGGGGATTTCAACCTGCCATCGCTCGGTGAGACCTCGGGGTTGGTCCGGGAGTTCTTGGCTTCCATGACGGCCATGGACCTGACCCAGTTAGTTTCTGCCCCCACTCATGTAGGAGGACACATGCTGGACCTGATTTTTGTCTCTGGGCAGTGGTTGAATGACTGTAATTGGGGGGATTTAGTTATTACACCCTTGTCATGGACAGATCATTCCCTCCTTAGGCTGGATTTCTGTTCCGCTACCCCCCACCGCAGGGAGGCGGAGCCACTTAGATGGTTCCGCCCCAGGCGCCTAATGGACCCGGATCGGTTCCAGAGGGAGCTTGGGCCATTTCCTGAATCTCTGGCTCTCAGCTCGCCTGGAGACCTGGTGGCCACCTGGGATGGGTTAGCCGCCGGGGCTCTAGAGCGAGTTGTGCCTCTGCGACCTCTGACCCGGCACAGATCCCATTTGGCTCCGTGGTATACGGAGGAGCTACGGGAGATGAAGTGCCGGAAAAGACGTCTAGAGGGCATTTGGAGGGCGAGCCGTTCTGAGTCTGACCGAACACAGGTGAGATCTCATATTAAGACTTACCTTGTGGCGATAGGGGCGGCGAAATCTTCGTATTTCTCCGCCCTTATTGCATCAGCAGAAAATCGGCCTGCCGCCCTGTTTAGAGTGACCCGCTCTCTACTTGAACCGAGAGCGCGGGATGACCTCTTGCAGGGTAGGGCGGAGGAGTTTTCCCGATTTCTGCATGATAAAATCGCTCAGATTCGGGAGGGGCTCGACTCCAATTGGGTGGTCCCGGGGGAGGTGTCCGGGGCAGGTCTTGAGAGTGTTATCTGGGGGGAGTTCGATCCTGTGACCGCCGAGGGTGTGGACAGGTTGCTGGGGGGTCTGAATGCCACCACCTGTTTATTGGACCCGTGTCCTTCCTGGCTGGTTTCGGCCGCCAGGGAGACGACACGAGGCTGGCTCCAGGGGATTGTCAACGCTTCCTTGAGAGAGGGGGTGCTCCCTACCGCCTTGAAGGCGGCGGTGGTGCGCCCCCTCCTCAAGAAGCCTTCCCTGGACCCAGCTATTTTAAACAACTATCGTCCAGTCTCCAACCTTCCCTTCGTGGCGAAGGTTGTTGAGAGTGTGGTGGCACGTCAGCTCCCCCGGTACCTGGAGGAAGCTACTTACCTCGATCCGTTCCAATCGGGCTTCAGGCCTGGACATAGCACTGAGACGGCATTGGTCGCGTTGGTTGATGATCTCTGGAGGGCTCGTGACAGAGGGTTCTCCTCTGTCCTGGTCCTATTAGATCTCTTGGCGGCTTTTGATACTATCGACCATAGTATCTTATTGCGACGGTTGGGGGGGTTGGGGATTGGTGGAACCGTCCTTCGATGGTTCTCCTCCTTCCTCTCTGACCGTTCGCAATTCGTGTTGGCGGGGGGGGAGAGGTCCACCTCTAGGCCCCTGGTTTGTGGGGTGCCTCAGGGGTCGGTCCTTTCTCCCCTCCTGTTCAACATTTACATGAAGCCGCTGGGCGAGATCATCCGTGGTCTTGGAGTGAGGTGTCATCTGTATGCAGATGACACCCAGCTGTACATCTCCACTCCGGACCACCCCAACGATGCTGTGGGGGCTATGTCTAGGTGCCTGGAGGCCGTGCGGGACTGGATGGGCGGGAACAGGCTTCGGCTCAACCCATCCAAGACCGAGTGGCTGTGGTTTCCGGCGCCCCGATATGGCCAGCTGACACCTTCGCTGGCTATTGGGGGGGAAGTTTTGCCCCCCACAGAGAGGGCTCGCAACCTGGGAGTCCTCCTGGATGTACGGCTGTCGCTTGAACATCACATCGCGGCCGTCTCCAGGGGGGCGTTTCATCAGATCCGTCGGATCTACCGGTTGCGGCCCTTCCTGGATCGGGACGCCTTGCGCACGGTCACTCAGGCCCTTGTCACCTCTCGCCTGGACTATTGTAATGCCCTCTACATGGGGCTCCCTGTGGGGAGCATCCGGAGACTCCAGTTGGTGCAAAATGCAGCCGCGCGGGTGATTATGGGGGCGTCACGTAGCGCCCATGTGACGCCTCTCCTGCGCGAGCTGCATTGGTTGCCGGTGGCTCTCCGGGTTCGCTTTAAGGTTCTAGTTTTGACCTTTAGGGCGACCCATGGCATGGGACCAGGTTACCTTCAGGACCGCATTCTGCCAACGTTCTCCAACAGGCCGGTGAGTTCCCACAGGGAGGGTCTGCTCCGGGTGCCGTCGGCCGCTATGTGTCGTCTGGCGGCGCCAAGGAGTAGGGCCTTCTCTGTGGGTGCCCCCGCCCTCTGGAATATTCTGCCACCGGAACTTCGTACCGGCACGGACCTGAGGGCCTTCAGGCGCGCGTTAAAGACCTGGCTCTTTGAGCAGGCCGGCCTGGGCTGAGATGATGATTTTAAATTTGATCTCCATTTTTAATTTTAAATTGGGTTTTAAGGGTGGGGGGGGGTTTAGTCTTATTATGCAGCCGATTTAAATTTAATTACTTTTTAACTTTTGTATTTTCTGTGGGGTTTTTAGATGAGCTGTTCACCGCCCTGAGTCCCTTGGGAGAAGGGCGGTATATAAATGTAATTAATAAATAAATAATAAATAAAAATAATAAATAAATTCTTCTAAAAGCATGGCACTGCATCAAAGCATAAAAGACTTGAGATTTATGGATATGAATTTTGAACTAACATGGCTGCCTACTCGGAAGCTGTCAATGATGTTATGTGGCTATAATTCTCTGGAATATAACATAGAAGTACTTGTTGGTTGTGTGTATTCTTATATTTCTCTAAGCCCGACAACAGATCTGAGAAAGGACACAGAGATTGATAATCCAGGATGTCTCTACCTTGGCACCATGGAGGTTGGTTTGGCCAGCTTTTCAGCTAACTACCAGGTCTTTTCAGATCCCTATGTGGAAGGCACACAGATATATTTTTGAATTTCATGTATAACTGAAGAACGGCTGAACAAAACCTATGCACAGATAGCCCTTGGAAGGCAAAAAAACTGGGTAGACTTTTTCTTCAAGTTTTCCAGGAAAAAGAAAAACACTTTGGATGGTGAGACAGGCAGCTAAACAAACAAACAAACAAGTAAATAAATAAATAAAATAGTTTCTATAATCATTTTTCAATGGCAGTCTAAATAATTAGCACCATTACTGAAAAGATTCAATAACAATAACAATAGCACTTAGACTTATATACTGTTTCACAGTGCTTTACAGCTCTGTCTAACTCTTTACAGAGTCAGCATATTGCCCTCCAACAATCTGGATCCTCATTTTATCCACCTCAGAAGGATGGAAGGTTGAATCAACCTTGAGTCGCTTAGAATCGAACTCCTGGAGTGAGCAGTGAATTAGCCTTACAGTACTGCCATTCCAACCATTGCGCCACTATGGGTCTTCAACAGGAAAACTTCTGTCACTAATGTTTTTCATTGGAATTAAATTGTAGGAAGCAAGGAAATTTGAAGATTTATGGATACATTATAAAACTAATGAGTATAAAAATAAAAGTCTGGCATTCACACTCGTGCTCTAGTTTTAACTTATGAGTACAAGATTTAAAATAAATATAGTCACACCACAGTCTGCCAATGAAAATTTATCTGAAATTTTCTTCACCACTAATCATTGTATCATCCAATTAAATGACAACAGCTAAGGGAAAAAATACAAGGAATATTCTCCATCCCACACTAGTCTGACTAATGATGCTACCTGCAAAGGGATACATGTGCTCCAGGGGAGCACATAGGTCAGGAGGCAGATTTACCATTGCGACCTAGACACTCATTTATGTTCAATCTATCCATAAGAAATATCTGAAAACCACCTGCTTCACAAGAAGTAAAAATCTGAGACCATCATCTTATTGCTACCATTCATGGACAAGCCCTCTCTAAAGTTTCATTAGCACATTAGATATGTGCTATGCTACCTGCTCCAAAATCACAGAATTGTGTGTACATTCAAAGACAATGAGGGACAAATATAAATGAGTTGGTTACCCTTATAGCAAATTTCCATACAAAAATCTACACATAGTTTGCTTGGCTTTGTTCACTTTCAATTTACCTTTGAACATCTAGAAAATAATTATGGGAACTGTAGACAGAGTAACAGCACTGGTAATTTGGAAAGCTGAAGCGGCCTCAAGAACTACCCTAAAATCTTCAGAACTAAAGACACATTGAACGATATTCATGGAAGTTCATGGGTGCCGTCTACAATTCTGGTTAAAAGCCATAGGCTGGGAATGAGGTAGGAGGAGAAAAGAGATTGAATTAGCTCCAGTTGCCAATAGAGAGGATGGCTGGCTGGCTGGCTGGAGTTTTAAGATAATTGGCTTGGCAAGCATATTACAGATGAGCTATTATGCCATTAAACAAAAAGAGACCAGACAGGATGTTGTTTACAGAGAGCTACAGAACAAAAAGTTGCATTTGGCACCAGGAATGGCTAGAAGCAAGGGACTGGAGACATGAGAAAAAAGTTGCTGCCCCAGGCTGCATTAGCCACTGCTAAAGAAGCAAAAGGGGAAACTTCCAGAGGCTTTATTAATCTTATTTTATGTACCACTTGCATTCCATGCAGGCATGTTCCATCTGAAGACAAATGAAAAACAAGCATATTTGATTCATTAAATCCAACCCCAGCTAAATAGAAGGTGGGTTGCATAATTCTTAAAAGCTATCCTAGCTACCACAGCTGCAGTTGTGCTTTCTGTTGAAAAAAAATGCATCCTCTCATTTAGGACTGAATTCATCATCACACTCGGAACGTTTAATGATTGTTTTCTATTGCAGTCCAAAATATAGCCCAATTTTGGCTACTTGTATAAAATAGCAAAGTCTTCAGGTATAAAACAGGGAAGTCTTCAAAGAAGAAGGAGAATTCAGCATATAACTGTAGTTGATGGAATAAATCACAACATATTTAGCCAAGTTCCAGAAAACCTTTTCCAAAACTTGCCACCAAACTGAAAGTTTTAATGTACCAAGGTGGAAAAGTATTAAATCTATGGGAAGCAATCCCATTAATTGTAGTACTTTAATTTTAATTTTATCTAATCCAGCCTAACAATCAGTGCTGATTGGTCAACTTTCCAAAATAACTGGCTACAATAAAGATGATACTGCAGTTGAATAACACCCAGATTGTTAGTGGCTTCAGATTGTTCTATTCAGACCTTAGGCTGAGTAAAGTCTCCTGATGAATGTCTGAAGAAAAGTTTGTCCTTACAATATTTTAGTGAATTACATCCAAGGCTTAATTCACCCAGTGCCTGAGTTTTCATTTTATGCTCTGTTGAGGTTTCTTTGATGAAGATATCTGGCTCACAAAAGGACAAATATAGATTGAGTGAAGTGATGCTTAATCCTGAATGCAGTGCTCAAATATACTGCAATGTTATTTCATACTCTTTAATTATTTGGGAAGAGGGAAAGTCATGAAGGCCAGAAAGTGCCTTTGATGATGAGCTTTGCTGATAACAGACCATCTGGGCTCACTGTGAGAACAGGTGGCCAGAGAGAACCTCGCTGACCTTGCTCTAGGCACTTTGATCTCTCAGTCCATCCAGCATTGATAGATTAGCCAAGAGACCAAGGTTGTCTCCCTAGAGGCTGCCAATTAACCTCCAAGCACTGCAGTGGCATTCTGCAAAGGTTAGAGATGTTTAAGGGCATGACAGAACTCAACCAGTTGGCTACAGAAGGTTGAGCCCTGAACATTTCAAAAGCACAATATTATTTGTGTATTTGGATTTTGAATGGGCGGGTTTTCTTAGCAGTGGAACTGTCTCTTTGCTTTGTTGAATTGCATCAGAAAAACAGCAGGATAACTATAAATGTTTGGAGTTGTATGTGTGAGAGTCACTCTAGAGAATTTCAAGTTAGCTTTAAAATCTAATTTCTCCTTACAATGTCCCATTTCTTTGACCTTCATATAAGCTTGGTTTATATAGTAATTATGCTTTCTTAGAAGAAACTAGCCCCACAAGCTAAGCTCCACTGATTTTAGTGAAATAGCTATGGTTTTGTCACAGCAAAGAATGTTGATAGCTGTTCTCATTTATTGAAGAAATGTATGCCCTGCTTTGCCCTTCCTCTCAAAGAAGTCATATAAAGTGACTTACACAATACACACATATATATATATAAAGTCAATGATCCAACATTATAATGAAGCAGCAGGGGGAAAGAAAACAAAGTTATAAAAGAGCAGAAAAAGCAGAAAGGATTTTTGAAACTAGGAATCAGGAAATTGCACAACAGAATCAAATGTTTTCAATTGTAGCAAGAACCCAGATAAAAATGTTGGGTTATTTATTCCAATTACCATATTTTACATAGTTCCTATGAATAATTGCTATTAACATACTTAATATAAGTCTAATTATTGTGTATTATACATTATGCTTGAACCTAGCTTATTATAATCAGTAGAGAACATTTAGACAAACTATTTCTATGACACCTAATTAACAGTACAGTTGTGTAAGAGAATCTTTGAGCCAAAGTAGTTGCAACATTAAATGTGTGTAAACATTTTTGTTCTTTAAAATTGCAATTTTAAGATTGCAACAGTTTGGGATGGGATTTTTAATTTTTTTCATTTCTGTTCTGTGCTAAAGTCCAGATAAAAATAGTCCCTTGATTCATGCTACTGATAGTGCCAATACTATACAAGCATCCCTAATTGTAAAGGTGTGTGGGTATATGTGTGAGTAAGTAAGATACTTGATATAATGGTGGTATACAGAGTGTTGTGCTCTCTTTTTATGCATATTGTGGTTACAATCCATAGAATAGAATAGGATAAGATAGAATAGAATAGAATAGAATAGAATAGAATAGAATAGAATAGAATAGAATAGAATAGAATAGAATAGAATAGAATAGAATAGAATTCTTCATTGGCCAAATGTGTTTGGACACAAAAGGAATGCATAAGCTCTCAATGTATATTCAAGCAACAAGTGATAAATTGTTGAGATAAATCTCAATGTATATTCAAGCAACAAGTGATAAATCATAATCATCCTAAAAATACATTCATTATAAATCATAAGATACACATTTAGTGATAATTATAGGATACTAAATAATCAATCAACATAAATAATACTTACTAAATAAAACAATTAATATAAATCATAAGATACAAGCAACAAAGTTATTGTCATAAGAAGATAAGGAAATAGATAATAGGAAAGATGAGAAGGATAATAGTAATGCAGCCCTACTAGTAGTTTAACAGTGTTGTAAGAATTAATTGTTCAATAGAATGATGGCATGGGGGTGGGGAACTGTCCTTGTTTTGGCATGCAATCCCTATAGCGTTGTCTTGAGAGAAGTTTATATTTATGATGTGAGGGGGCTATAGATATTTTCACAGCCCTCTTTTTGGCTCCTGCAGTATTCAGATCCTCAATGAAAAATAGGCTGGTAGCAATTGTTTTTTCTGCAGTTTAATTATCTGTTGAAGTCTGTGTCTGTCTTGTTTGGTTGCAGACCAATTATATTATATAATTATATTATAATTATATTGTAGACAGTTAAAGAGGTGCAAATGACAGACTCAATGTTTCCTTTGTAGAACTATATCAGCAGTTCTTTGGGCAGGCTGAGCTTTCTGAGTTGGCGCAGGAAGAACATTCTTTGTTGTGCTTTTGTTGATGACATTTTTATATTAGGTGTCCATTTTAGGACTTGAGATAATATAGAACCTAGAAACTTGAAGGTCTGTACTGTTCATATCGTGTCATCTAGTATTGAAAGAGATAGTAGGAGGGCTTCTCCTAAAACCTATTATAATTGCTACAGTTTTGAGTGTGTTCAGTTTAAGATTGTTCCAGCTGCACCACAAGGCTAATTGTACAATTTCTTATCTGTGTGCAGATTCTTCGTTTTGTCGAATGAGACCAATCACTGTTGTATCATCTGCAAACTTCAGTACCTTAACAGAGAGATCTTTTGAGATGCAGTCATTGGTATATAGAGAGAAGAGAAGTGGAGAGAGAGCATACAGTTTGGGGGGGGGGGGGGTTGTGCTAATTGTACAGGTATGTGATGTGATTTTGTCTAGCTTCACCTGCTGCTTCCTGTCTGTTAGAAAGTTTATGGTCCACTTACAAGTGTGGTCAGGCATGGCTAGTTGAATCAGTTTAGCTAAAAGAATATCTGAAATGATGGTATTGAATGCTGAGATGGACCCTTGCATAGGTCTTTGGAGATTCAAGATCTTGTAGGATGTAGTGCAGAACCATATTAACAACATCATCTGCCAATCTATTTGCTCAGTAGGCAAAAGGACTGTTTGAAGAGTATGTGTTGGATATGCAAATGTTTATTGGTTCATGTAAATGTATATATTATTTAATTTCATGTCTCATTCTGATTGCATAGAAATGCCTCATGCCAAATCAGATGAGTGTTCCAGACAAAGAGAGACAAGAAGGAGGAGGGAGTGGGGAGGCATCTATACTGTCTATATTGATTGGCAGCAGCAATCTCAGGTTGCAGATTATAATCTTAACTGCTAAATTTGAATTGCCATGCCAGGAAGCTGTATCTGGGGCTAAGATAAATTATGCACCATTTAGAATCCATATAGAATCACATTTGCAGGATGAACAGAAAGACAGTCTTCTGAATGGAATAAATGAAAGGCTTAGGCCCTGCAAAGGTCTCATTGCTGTCATCTCTTTAAAACTATTAGAGGTCTCCCTATTGCTCCATTTTTTTTTTTCATTTTTTGCATTACAGGCCATTCTTTTTCTGGACTATTTCAGATCTAATGGCCCAATGTTGTAGGTTTTGGGGTACTATATATGGAGTCATCTATCTGTATATGTATTACCTTTGCCTGAGGTTTTACTATTGAATAAAATATATTTGGATAATATGTTTCAGTATTATTAAATAAATATTTAGTAAAAGCATAACTCGGTAGTCAAAGAAGTAATGCTTGCAGTGAACAGGTCAAACTGAAGAACATGAACTAATTCATTGCTGACAAGTCATTTACAAACTATTGATTTCTCTTGCTTTTTCTGTAATTTTTTTGAATGGTAGGAAATTTGTCTAGAAACTTTATAACGGTTAGATCATATAATTATGATCAAACAGGATGGCCACATATGTTTGTGCAGGTTGGCTAGTAGATCCTGATATGGGAGCATTTATGTAGCTACTTTGATACATGAGATTTAGCTAGATCCAAACAATATTGATTACATGATAGCCACAGATTAACTATTTCCTGCCAATATCATATAGGAGTATGACTATGCCCTACTTGATCTCTTCTAGGGAGAGAGAGAAATGTTTCTATAGGCATAAAGTGATACAGAACCCTATCCCATGCTAGAAACACAAAAAGTGTACTTCTTCAAAAAAACTGTTCAGAAGAACCAACAAAGTCTAAACTGGAAAAGGGAACTGAAGAAGAAGTAATTAGATTAAGATTAAGAGTAAAGATGAGTACCATCATTCTCCAGAACTTCAGTTTAAATTTGGAATTTCTACAAAAAAAGATAATCCAGAAGAATAGACATAGGAGACCTTGCTTAAAAAAAAAATTACTGTACAAATTCAGAAAATTTGAATTTAGTCATGAATCAAATTTCAGAGCTGGATAATTGTAATCCCATTCCCAGCTCTGTGTGGAAATCTATGTATACTGGTAGGATTTTATGGTCTGCCTGGAGTATCTGCTTGGCATTTTCTTATGGATATTCTTTTTACTTTTTGATCCTCATCATAGCATGGTTCCTGAAACCCTTTTTCTGTAAAACTGAATATATACATTTTAACTTTTAAAGTTAAAGAGGGATTGTAATTTTGCCTCTCTCTTTTGTAGTAAAACTTTATTTTTTATCCTTTTTGAGATTGCTGTATTTTCCAAAGGAGAATTAACATCTTCTAATCCAAGTTTACATGTTCTAGACCCCTAAATAAATCATTTTCTTTTCTCTCCCCCTTTACTTTTCATTCCCCAGGGATTCAGTGCCGTGTCTGAGAGTCCTGTATAACTCTCACTCACTAAGAGGACAGGGAAGATGCCAAGTGAGATAAGCGGTAGGAATGGGAGAATGGGAGGTAGGAATGGCAGAAGGAAATAATCAGCTGCTCCTTCAGAACAAGAGGTTGATAAGACCCAGAGGGATTGTGAAAGACATTGTGAGACCTCTAGGTTCCATCCTAAAGACTCATATAGTTCTATTCCAAGGATAAAATAATAACTATCTCTGAATAGTAAAACTGCTCTTAAAACTTGCATTGTGCATGTTGGGTTGAAAGTATGAAGCTAAACATGCTTACTAGAAATGTGCTGAAGCCCAGTTTCCAGGGAAAAAAGGAGTAATATAGAACAGATTTTAATTTCCCATGAGAAAAGCACAAAAGTCAAAAGTTATTCCTGTTTTTATTTTGTGCTTCCACCAAGCCCCTGATTGGTTCCTCCAAGGTAGTATTGCAGCAGTCATGCAGAAAGAATCCTCTTTTTTATTCTTCAGTGAAGAAACCTTGGGAATTCAATGAGATCTTTAGTTCTGCTCAGTGCAGGGATGGGATAAGATGCAATTTCTCTGAAAGAGATGGACTTGCTTTAATCCACTTAACACCAACCTCACACCTCTTCTACTCATCACAAAGTTTCTTCTGTGTCAGCCAATCTGCACTGTATCACAAGATTATGATGAAGGGGGTGGTGAATTAACAGCCACACCATCCATTGTTGGCCTACTAGGGGTTAACCACAAAAAATGTAGTTTTCAGAACTCAGAAGGATTTCTCTGTATATTTGAAGAAACTCAGTTTACCAAAAAAATTTCATTTGTGCAAATGAGATATTATTAAATTTCCTAGCATGTGGAGGAAAGACTGTAATTGGCGATGCTGGTGAGTAGAAAAGGGAAGGTGTATAAAAACAGAGAAAGCAGACCCGACAAACACAGAGGTGGGAACAGAACTGTTACAGAGGGATTCCATAATCCAGGGAAGAATTGATGCTTATATAAGTTAGATTCTCACAGCTGGGATGCTAACTTGAAAACACACAATAAAAAAACAAGTCTCTTCATGTCTTTACTTCCCACCTATGAGAAATTCTTCTGAAATGTTATTATCCTTTGTGATAGAAAATATTTTTCCTCCAATAAGTGAAAACAGATGAAATGCCTCTTTGGCTTCCCATGGTTCAATTAAATCTTCCAGAAGATTTTGTGTTGCCACTCAGGGGCCCTTTCAGATAGACTAATGGGACAGGCCAGGAGGCTGAGTATTGAAAAGTGCTAAGTAACTGAAAAAGAATTGTACATGCCCTTCCTCACCTCATAACAATAAAGGAAACTCAACATTACCCAAAGAATGAGAAGCTGCATCATAAAGGCAGATTTTAAGAAAAGGAGGATGGTGCTGGTCATAGTATGAGATATTATAGCATAAAAATAATATTCAACAGTACCAATTTGTGGTCCTCAAAATTAATAAATGCTTCAAAGTATGATTATTGTATGAAAAATACTGTATATCTCTTTGTGTTTCTAAGGGTAGCTCTTCTCTCTTAACCCTTCCCCCCCAATTAGGAAAGTAGGTGAATAAGGGAAGCAGGCAGAGAAATGGAACCAAAGATGGAAGGGGTGAACACCATAAAAAATCTGCCCATTTCATAAATAGCATTTTTTAAAAATGCCATTTAAACAAATCAGAAAAACTCAACCCATCTGGAAGAGATGAAAAGATGCGTCTATTTTAAAGTGAAAAATTGCATCGCTGAAAACCTGTGGTTTTACTCTTGGTTCCAGTGTTGCTGGCTGGGGTGTTCCAGGGATGTAGCCTACAAACCACAGGTTCCCATCTTCATTGTTTGTAAATAAGGGGCCTCATCAAAGTGCCAACTATTTTTACCAAATTTATTTATGAACTGGAGATATGTGTATATCAACTCTTTCAAAAGTTTATAGCCCAGAGTAAATTGATTCTTACTTCCATCATTCAAGGATCAAACACAGAAAATGCTTATAAATAAAACACAAAATGTACCTGTAATTAGCCACTAACATCACGTAGCACGAGGTACAACTTTCCTTACATACACACAAGGGATTAAGAAAAAAAGAGTTGGAAGAAGTTATGGGAAAGGTGATATGACTCTCCTATAAAGAAAGCACCACCATGTTTAAATCAGAGCAATTTCAGAATAAATGCTTTCCATATTTGTTGGATAGTGTTGCATATTTTTTGTTCAGATATTTCTGGACAGCAAACACTGGACTGTAGAACAGTATAAAGTATAATATTATTCATTGTTAGTTTACTTTAAAATAATACAGCATTATTAGATCAGATGTATTATTTGGCAGCCAGCTATGAGAATTATGAAAAACCAGCATATTGTATTCCTTCAAAATATGTGTGTGTGTGTGTGTGTGTAAATATATACACATACATACATACATACACACACACACATATATTCTGCTGATTTACATCAGCATTTAAAAAATATGTGCACTCTCCCTGCACCTTTTATCCCTGTTTTTATCACTGTTTCTTTTAAACCTGTTTCCCAGATATGACCTTTATTTTTCATATCATCAGGTCAGCAGAACTTCCTTATCTCCAATTATATCAGATATCACCATGAAAGAAAATGATGATTTAACACATAGATGCAGGAAGAGCTGCTCTTCATATTAATAACAGCATCCTCTCTGATTTTCATTTAGAGATGTCCTTTTCCTCTTCTAGCATTTCTGAGGGCAATGAACACCTTTTTCCTAGATCCTCAAAAACAGCAGCAGCAAGAAATAACAGAATATGATATATTCCGAGAATCAGAAAAACAAGGACTTCAAAGTTATTATTATATTATTGATTAAATTTATTTGCCTGAACCAAGCTGAGTTGCAGCTGAGACACCTTAATATTCATCTTTTTGCAGATGCCAGATAATAAAAAAAACCAAATAAAGTGAGCACCATGAATTTAATAAGCATTTGTAGAATATTTAGAATATCAGGACAGGCTTCAACACTGTCTGAACAGGAAAAATCAAGAGCCAATTTGCAATTAGGTTTTCAGACTGATTATGCATACAACCAGGCTAGCCCTTTTATATTGAGAAATCTTAAAGCCTTAATAATGAATAACTCTGAGTCTTTGTTATTTAACACTGACACTTTGAGCAGACTGTAGTACTTCAATTGCTGCTGATTCGTATCCTATCAGGATACTCACTACAGCCAAAGTCTTGCTCAGCAATAATGGAATCATAATATTAATGTAATTTCAATTAGTCATGTTCAATATAACATGCACAAATAGACAATTGTCTAGTTGTGGCAGTCATTGAACTGTCTACCTATTCTGCAATTATTGAATTTCCTTTCCTTGTGGGGTCCTTGCAGAAATCCTTTTCAAAACTATCTATGGAGATTCTCAGTCATCCAAGTCATGGTGGTCCCCAAGATGTTTTTTCAAGAGGGAACTAGATCTTCTGGTTTTTCTTTGAAGATGTTTCACTTCTCATCCAAGAAGTTTCTTCAGCTCTGACTGGATGGTGGCGAATGGAAGGATAAATACTCCTTGCAGACAGCTGGTCATTTGCATTCTTTTAGTGAGTCGCTAAGGTTGCCTGGAGATTTATCTTTGTCATCAGAGTCACTTGAGTGGTGCAAATGGGTGTGGAGTTTTCTTGGAACTGTTGAAAAGACTGTGTAGATTGGAAATAGATGATGTTGAGAGACGCTGGTTTGAAAGAGGGGTCAAAGAGTCCATCTATGTCAAAATTGAACAATCCTTTCTCAACAGAGGCGCAGGGATACAACACCATCTATCTATATCAGGTGACCCTGATGACACAGATAAATCTCTAGGTGACCTTAATGACTGGGTAAAAGAGTGCAAATGACTAGCTGTTTGCAAGAAATATATATCTTTACATTCTGCACCATCCAGTCAGAACTGAAGCAGCTTCTTGGATGAAAAGTGAAACATGTTCAAAGAAAAACCAGAAAGTCTGGTTGTCTCTTGGAAAAGCACCTTTGGAACCTTTACAAAACTATTTAGGAGCTCTCATAAAACTTCTTTTGGCCATTCAAAAAGTGGTGGTTAAGGACAATAATAAAGACTATGAAATTGATCTTAGATAACTCCCATTTTATAAATCTTTGTCTTTTTTATGCAAGGAAGCACCCTTTGAGACTAATCAATAGTCCACAGCCACCTGAATTTTTTAAAAAATCTAAGAATTCATAACTATAAGTCCAGATGCATGTGTGGAAATAAAAATGGATGGTCTATTTGCAATCTTCTCTTTGTTTTAACAAAAAGTACCTACTTTTTAACAGTTATCATACAGGATAATTAGCACCACAAAAAGTATCCATGAGCACGATTTTGGGGATCAGGCATACAGGCAAATCTTACGAAGATACTGAAGGAGTGGATAGGTTAATAGGCCACATGAGGATTTGTTTACTTTAAAACAAACTAAACAAATTACCGTCTGAAGTACTGGGCAGAAGTGTATGACAAAATTCTCTGTTTTTTGTAGTTTAATGTAGGAATGAAAACAATCTGAAAAGGCTAGTGTCACTTACTATGACACTGATGTCACTAATCATGCCTTATATGACTTTTGGGAGGGATGGAGGGAAGAACCTTTTTCAGTCATATAGGTCAGTATTTTGGTCTGGAGAGAACAAGATAAAGTTACATAAACTGACCTGCAGTAAATATTAATGCTAATTTTTGTGAGTTTTTTTAAATTAAAGGGACGTAAAAGCACCTGTAACAAATAAATAAGTAAATAAACTGAAAGTCTGGCTCTGCTAGCTGCAGGAAGGTGATTTGCTAATCCCCTAGGATCCTGGTACTGTGACAAGCTTGCCATTATCATAATCCAAGCTGAAATTGGGCTATGTGAAAAAAGAGTTTTGTTCCCTTTCCACAATTCAGCATTTTCTGATGGGTTTCTCCCTGCCATTAAGGGTAATACAGTTCTCTCTTTATGGCTGTCAAGAGTCTCCCTCAGGCACTCTGTGCTCCACCAAGTGGAACATTCCCTTGAATCATCTTCAGGCTAAGGTTGCCAGCTGCAGGATCAGTGCCTGACAAGTATTTGGAATAGAGTTGTGTGTGGTTCAGGCATTTTACAGAGTTTGGATAGCTGAGAGGGCTAGAGTCACATGGATTACACGTAGACTTCTATAAAATTTGGGGTGTGTCCTTCTATATATAGTACCCACAAACCCTCACAATTTTCTCTCTGAATCTTCTTTCCATAATATCAGATTTGCATTTTTAAAATATGTATTTATTAGATATGAAACCAGAGTTTTCCAGATCTTCCTCTGAAGTCATTGCAAACTGATATTTATAATGCAAATATGGGGATGACACACAAATCTGCTGATGAAGTGGTGGGGCAGTTCCTGATCTGTGAAAAGGAAGGGCTGGTTGATCCTTTGGCTATGAGAAAATGATAGTTTCACAAAGGAGATAAACATACAGATTTAACGGTTTCTGCTATACAGGGGTTAATCGGGAATGTTCAAACTCTTGCATCCTACAGCTGGCATCCTTAACTTGAAGATGATTCAAGGGGATGTAAACACTTGGTGGAACAAAGTGTTTGAGCATCCCAGATATCCCACACATCCCACATATTTTCTGTAAAACTATTGTTGTACTAATTGGGATATCTCCAGGCTCAGCCTCTGGTAAGTTGGATCCAATTCTCACAAATGAGGCTTCTTCAAAAGACCTTCATGAGCCAGTGCTCATATTGTCCAACAACTTCTGGAGTCCTTGTTAGGTCTCATCCAAATCAAAAACAAAAACCAAAACAAACACAGGCCCAGCAACAGTATTTTACAGACTATCCTAATCTTGCAGAGAGTACGTGTGTGTGCCTGATGCACACTCTCTGAGAGAGTTCTACTCTCTATGCTTAACCTCAAACATTTGGAGGGCTATTCATTTTAACCCCACCCCAGATCCCACCCAATTAACCTCAAGGCTCAAAAAAGGCTGAGGTGGTCACCTCATTTCCGAAGCTACTTGTCAGGAGCAACAGCTTGCTATTTCCAGCTGCTCTTAAAAATGAAGGACAAGGCCATTTAAAAAGGAAAACAAAAAGAATGATGAGTCAACGTTCCTCAGAATAGGAAAGAGTAGCTTGCAGGAAATGTCTTTAAATAAATGTTTATTTGGTAACAGTTAAAGTAAGCAAACATGGCTAAGAAGAGACCATCCCTCAGGAAGGGTGGGAGAGGTATTTGGGAACTGACGAAGGAAAGGACTGGCCTGCTTCAGAAAAATTCCAAAGCTTAGGAGAAGCTTCCTGTTAAGAATTTTCCTGCTAAGTATGCTACTGTACAATATGGCCTTTCAGTTACAGACTACCTATTATGTAGAGTGGGTTGTCTACCTAGTTCTCACACAGTCACAGGGAGCCATAATAAGGTTGTTTCATTTTTCATTTTTCTCTCTTGCGTTGGGAGCAGCACATCCATTGCATGAAGCCAAAAACAGCATTTAAAGTTGGTGGAATGATTTTTTTTTCACCTTAATGTTTGACTCCAAGAAAGTTGTACCATCATTTTGGTTCAATTTGCCCTTTTTCTAATGTTGGTGATTAACCCTCTCTAAAAATATGCATATTCTAAAATATTTGCTGCATTCTGCTGCCCACTTAGGCAAGGTAGTTTTGGGAAGCAGCTGTTTTTTCTAAGAACATTATCTTTGATCTGAAGAAATATTCACAAAAGCAGGCTGCGGCATGAGGAATTGCATTTACTATGATTGTTTTTAATGTAAAAATTAGTTGGGGGTCTCTGCCAGTTTTTAATCTTTAAATGGTCCCAATTCTGAACTTTGAGCTCAGAGGCTTCTTCCAGAAACTTCCCCAAATGATCATGTGAAATATGATTCATGGTCAATCCAAGGATGGCTGGAGAAAATAGAGCCTTTCTCCTGTTAGATAAAATGCTTAACACATTAGTATCAAGAACACATTCTCCAAAATTAGAATTAGTGTCAACATTTCAGAGCAATGTGCTGTTCTTGTAGGTTTTTTAAACAAAAGTTAATAGAATAGAATAGAATAGAATAGAATTCTTTATTGGCCAAGTGTGCTTGGACACACAAGGAATTTGTCTTGGTGCAAATGCTCTCAGTGTACATAAAAGAAAAGATACATCTGTCAAGAGTCAAGAATTATAAGGTACAACACTTAATAATAGTCATAAGGTAGAACAAGCAATCGAATCATACTAGGAAACAGTCAATAAAATCATTAGGATACAAGCAACAAAGTTACAGTCATATGGTCATAAGTGGGAGGAGATGGGTGAATGGAAGGATGGGAGGATTAATAGTAATAGTAATGCAGACTTAGTAAATAGTTTGACAGTGCTGAGGGAATTATTTGTTTAGCAGAATGATGGTGTTCATGGGGAAAACTGTTCTTGTGTTTAGTTGTTCTGGTGTGGTTCTTTTGTGTGTGTGTGTATGTATATGTGTGTGTGCGTGTGCGTGTATGTATGTATATAAATATAAAAAGTTGTAATATGTATATAAATATTGGAAGTTTGAATTCAGCAGGAACCCTTGTTAGAAGATAAAGAGCTGAGCATATATAGAATGCTAAAAGCACCTTTAGTCATTAATGAGTAACATGTTTGATTTAAAAAAAAAACCTTCATAATATTGTGGTCTTGAATGAAGAATAAAGACTTAGCCCAGTTATCAGTGAATGCTAGCAAACATTCATTATGTTTGAAGTAAAGGTTACATTTATTAAGAAATATATGAAATAAAAAAGTCTTATGTCTAAGCTACATCTTTTGGACAGGGAAGCAGAGGAGAGAAAGAGAGAGAGAGAGGAAGGCTCCCTTTGCCGCATAAGCCAGAGATTTATGTAATTAACAACAGGTCATGTGCAAAAGAGAGAGGGGCAGCATGAAAAGACCTTTCCCCTTATCTATCTCTTGCCATTTGTCAAGAGATCAAAACAGTTCATATGTGTGAAAAAGCACAATGCAAACCCCAATAGGAAATGTTGAGCCAATGTCCCAAAGGTGCTTTTTCAAAAGGCAACTGGACTTTCTGGTTTTTCTTTGAAGACCAGAGCTGAAGAAGCTTCTTGGATAAGAAGTGAAGTGTCTTCAAAGAAAAAACAGAAAGTCCAGTTGCCTCTTGAAAAAGCACTTTTGGGACAACCATAACCTGGATGACAAGGTTATGTCTATGGTCATTTTTCCAAGTCTATGGTCATTTTTCTATGCTCTGCAGGCTATTGGTTGCTTATGTTTCAATTAAATCCAAAAGATAAATGCTCATTGGTTCCTTCCACTTCCAGAAATAGTGCTACCATTGACATCTTCTTACCTCTCAGTGTTTATTTTCCTTTCAGAAAGTGATAGGAATGATTCACTGAAATGTTCTACCTACAGGTTCGTTGCAGAAATTTAAAGCATCATTTGAGTCCAGCAATATTTATAATGCTTTGGGGAGACACTGTGATAGTGACAGAAAAACAGATGACAGAAAAAAATGGGGATTCAGTGCTGTCTTAATATAATTGTAGCATAATGCTATCATTATTGGAAAATGGAGATAATTTATTCTGATAAAGCAGAGGGAAATTATCTTTTTCAAAGAAAAAAACCCAAATGTTTCCAACTAGCAAAGAAAGATCTCTGCTAGTACCCGCTGTAAATTGGGTGAGATCTGCAAAACGGAATCCTCAATCACTGCAAAAAATTTGCTGGAATTGACAGGTCCATTGAACAGCTTTGCTTTATATAACCATGAAATGCTTGGGAGCATTTTCAGAAAGAAACCTTTTTTCCTGACCCCATTACAAAAATCATTGTTTATGAATGAAGACTTTGATAAGCCTGAAATATTTTTGAATATAACCCTTTGACACTGAATGTTCAGCTACTAGGCAAGATACATTTAGAGAAAAAGAAATGAACAATTTGAAGAAAAGAACACCTTGCCGATGTTATGCGTAGATGTATCTCTATTATGCAGCATAGATCTCTATTATGTGGCATAGAACCGATAGTTTGGGTGGAAAGAACAATAGATTAAAGTTAATATCAACATATTGTAGAAACTAATATTCTCTAGTCATTGGGAAAAAAATGAAACTGAATGGGGTTTAGATATTTCTGCAGGGCAATTTATCCAAAACATAAATTCCAAATATCTATGGAGATTCTCAACTGCTTTGGAGTTCAATTGCTTTGTCCTAAAGCTGCTTTTTAAAAGGCAACTAGACTTCCTTAGTTTTTTCCTTGATAATGTTTTGCTTCTCATCCAAGACGCTTCTTCAGTTGAAGAACTGTAAAAGCTTCTTGGATGAGAAGCAAAACATTTTCAAGGGGAAAAAAAACCCAAAGAAGTCCAGTTGCTTTTTGAAAAGCACTTTTGGGATAAACTCCAAATCAACCAGATCTAATAAAAGATAAAAAAGAGTTTTGGAATCACTTTCAAAGCCCTGAGACTTAAATATTACCTGTGGGGAGGTCTCAAATATGCAGTATAATGCAAAGGAACTAAACAGTATTTTGTAAGGAAGAGTGGGAAGCATATCAAAAGTGGAAACTTAACTGGCCATTGGAAGTGTTTGGAAGCTATCATTTCTGCCAAATGAGATGAAATGACTGAAAGGGTAAATTCTGTGCCTGCCATATTCACTGATTTCTTATTTTGTAAACAATTGTACATTTCAACTGTTTTCGGATATTTTGGAGAAACTGTAGAAAAATGGCAAAGCACAGGTCAAGTTCCTGCTAGTATGGAGAGGAAAAGCTTTCTGGGAACTTGCTTAGAAATTACCCTTTCCTGACAACTAGAAAGGAGAGGAAAATGAAGCAAGGCAAAAAAATAAATAAATACCCAGCTCAATCAGCAAGTATTTATCTCCCAAGGGATAAAAAAAATATTCTGGAATTACTGAGCTGGAAATCATAGTTCTAATAAAGTAGAAATTATTCCTCTGGGTGAATCAGGCAGCTGCGTCATTATCGGACTGAGGCCAAATCCTCAGAGAGACCATTATGCTATCAGCTAAGCAATTAGAAGGGCTTTGACTGTACATGTAGTAATCACCATGCTTAACTGGTTTTTGGTCAGCTTGTTAGCTGTAACATGATCAATGGCTCTCTTAACAAATGTCTGCTACTTACTTTTATTTCGGGTACCATTTTAGTTTTTCAGTTCCTCTCTTAGGCTATGAAGGAGTGCACAACCTTCCCTATTTAACTGATTAGGGTCTCTCTAGCATTCCTATGGGTGGGTAGTAATACAAAATATTTGGGCCTGCATAATACATCTGGACAAAACTGGAATATTTCAGATTTATTTTATTTATTTATTTATTTTGTCAATTGCTTAGAAGATAATAGGTATAAGTAAAAACATAGTTATGAATACATGGATACATATAAGAAAAATAAAAGAAATAAAAGAAACAATAGGACAGGGATGGTAGGCACGTTGGTGCGCTTATGCACGCCCCCTACAGACCTCTTAGGAAAGGGGTGAGGTCAACAGTAGACAGTCTAAGGTTAAAGTTTTTGGGGTTTGGGGAAGAAACCACAGAGTCAGGTAGAGTATTCCAGACATTGAACACTCTGTTGCTGAAGTCGTATTTCCTGCAATCAAGTTTGGTGCGATTAACCTTGAGTTTGTATCTATTGTGTGCTCTTGTATTGTTGTGGTTGAAGCTGAAGTGTTCATTGACAGGTAGGACATTGCAATGTATGATTTTATATACTATACTTAGATCGGACCGAAGGTGGCATAGTTCTAGGTTTTCTAGATCTAGAATTTTGAGTCTGGTGGCATAAGGTATTCTGCAACGAGTAGAGGAGTGGAGAATTCTTCTTGTGAAATATTTCTGGACTTTCTCAACTGTGCTAATATCAGATACGTAATGTTGGTTCCAGACTGATGAGCTGTATTCGAGTATTGGTCTAGCAAATGTTTTGTATGCTCTAGTTATTAGTGTAATATTACCAGAGAAAAAGCTATGTAAGATTAGGTTAACAATTCTTAATGCCTTTAAAGATCTTATTACTTTGTTGGCTTAAATTCTAGTAATGCTACTATAGGCCTTACACCAGTGACTCCCAACCTTTTGGGCACCAGGGACCAATTCTGTGGAGAGAGGTTTTTCTGCAGACCAGAGGGAGAGTGTTTTTTTTTGTGTGCCGCCTACATCCTGCGGATGGGGATTCACTTGTTTGCATGGCCCGGTTTCTGGCATGCCACAGACCAGTGCTGGTCCACGGACGGAGGGCTGGGGACACCTGGTATACAATATTCTGGTCTTATAATTTTCCCCCGACATATGACAAATCATGCTAGCAAATTTGGGTGGCACACCCATGCTTGTGGGAACCAGGAAAAAATGAGGCTTAGGGTCAAATGTGATCCTGAGTGACGATGCCCACCCAACTGCAGCGGTATTGGATTTTTGACCAATTCATTGGTAAAACATAATGTTATCAAAAATAACATTTCTGGAGAAAAAAGTCTATGAGGAAAAGCTGCTGAAGGTGGGCTAATTTGACCATTGCAGAAATCTACTACAACTACTTCCAGAAACATATAAATTCAGGGAAACATAGAAAATGACATGCATGAGAGGAAAACAAGGAATTGCATGATAAAGTTTGAGACTTAGATGGTTAGAAGTTTTAGTTCCTTTTGGTGTTTGCAGTGGAAGGAAATAAATCAAAAGGATGGAGACATCCTATCTTCTGTCTCCAACCATCTCTCCAACATTCTGATGTTAAACTAATGGAAATTCTCCCTGCTACATATTGTGTTGCTATATTGGGATGCAAATGAGAGACAGATGTCAATATTTCAATAAACACATTTATGAAAGAAAGAAAATGGCCCTGTACTTCTTCAAGACTTAAGATCTTTAGCTACCACCTTCTTGAGTTTCAGGGAATCTGCATTAGCATTAGCAATAGCTTTAGCAATAGCACTTAGACTTATATACCATTTCACAGTGCTTTACAGCTCTCTTTAAGCAGTTTACAGAGTCAGCATATTGCCCCCAACATTTTGGGTCCTCGTTTTACCCATCTCGGAAGGATGGAAGACTGAGTTAACATTGAGACAGTCAGGATCGAACTCCCAAATTGCTGGCAGTTGGCAGTCAGCAGAATTAGTCTGTAATACTGCAGTACTGCATTCTAACCACTGTGCTACTAAGGCTGCTAATAAATAAATAATGTTATCACTTGGTCAAACTCACACACCCTCTTCTTAGTCAACTGTAAATGTGGTCAATTTCATTTGCACACCTTATTCTCATCATTCATCAGTATTTTTAATGTAAAGACTATTGCATTTATTTTTCTATCAATTTTTCCTAACATCTTTTTTTAATTTATGCTATGTCAATGCAAATGCCGAGCTTGGAACTTCAGTGCAAATGTGAAGAAATGTGGAATGCAATGGCCAGCCTAATTGCAATTTGCATAATAACCCAGGAAGTGCAAATGAGGTTAAGTTCATTTAATAAGAGCAAAGAAAATTGTCTAACATTCTTAGGCTGAAAGCAGTTTCTTTACAGTAAGAATATGGGGACAGTATTAAGCATTAGCAGTGCTGTTGAAATGTAGTCACCCTGTGAGTCTGTGATCTAATAATAGAATGATGATATATACAGGATATATGATGCTCTGCTGTAAATTGTGATCACTTCCCCAATTTTTAAACTAGTTAAATTAGATTTTTAATTAGTTAAATGAAGATAGATTAAATTTATCTAAATCTTGGAATAGAATTGAGAAGAAAAAACAAAGAGCAAAAACTAGTGTTATATTAGGCCCTTATTAATCCAGGCTAATACAGTTTTTCCAGTCCAATTAGTAAAAGTATAAGATGCATGAACCGGTATCAAAAGCTATAGTCTTGTTGTCTGTAATGTGGTCAAGACCCTGTTTTCCCCCGGTATAGTCTGTGTGCTCTGAAGTCATTTCTTTCACATATCTATGTTCGGTCCTCTCGCCAGCTGGTTTGGTCTTCCCCTCCTGCCATTCAATATGGCAGCATTGCAGTAGCCTGCTCTTAGGAATTGTCCTATTTGGCTTGGCACAAGGACTGTGCTGGTATGCAAGTGGGGAGGAAAAAGAGTTGCAAATTCTTTGCAGCTGTTCAAACAACCCACTCACCTTCTTCTCCCCTTTCCATCCAAAGGGCCAGCTTACTCATGTAAAGCCAGCTGGCTGCTTGTTTTCCTTGAGTATCAGTGGTGCAAACAGGGTGGGTTGTTTGTCAGCCTCCTTTCTTTTTGTGTAAAACTTGGTTTTGAGAAGTGCAAAGTTCAAAAACAGCAAGAAGGCTGGGCTCTCTTTTAATAGAAATGTGAAAGGCCATCAAGCCAGATTAGATCTTAATTTATTTTTTTCAGATGCCTACTAATTAGCAGGCTGATTAAGTCTACAAGAGGCATAGTGTGATGCTTTGCATAACTAGGGGGGAAAAAATCCCTAGTTTTAAATTTAGAAAGCAACCACATAGTGTTCCTAATGCTGACATGTGACTACTGAGAAAGCCAGTATTCTCCCATCACTCTATCAACCCTCTTGTTCAGATCTTGGTTTTAAAATTTGTACTGTGGAGGTGCACTCCTTGCTGCTGTAAATTGTGTCAAGAGCCCTAGAGCAGGAAAGCAACAAATGAATTGTGAAAAGCAGAAAATGTCACTCCTGCAATTAGTATTTTCTTTTTACTAAAAATGAATACTTTGGAAACAAGAACCCATACATGCACCTGAGTTTTTGCCAACTTTGATTCTAAATATCAATGACTTCATGCCTGGAAACCCAATTACAGATACTCCTGGTGCACATAACATAGATTGAATTGTAGACCCAATCTATAGCTGGGACCATGCCAAGTTATACTGTGGCTCCTTCAGCCATTATTATTTGTGCATCATGGTATATGGCTTCCCATGTTACATGAGATCTATGGCTAAGCCACTTTATAATCTAGTCAACTATGTACCACAGGGTTTGGTCAAGGAATCTATTCAGCCAATTTTGCATTCTGGCTGGATAATTTAACAACCTGGGTTTGCCTGCTTCTCACTTGGCTTTGAAATTAGAAATGATAGCTTGAGAAAACTCAAGGTTTCCCAAAATGTCATCCACGTTTTTCAAGGAAACTATTCCAACAGTGCCTCAGTCACATATTGTGCTATTCTTCTGCTCTTTCTCTACTGTAGGTCAGACAAAAAGACAGATAGACAGTGGGAAAATATGGGAAGGTTACAACTGGATAACAACATCTGGAATTGCCATAAAATTGTCCAAATCAGGCATATCCGACAGCTCAGGGAGCAATTTTTCTCTTTCCCTTTCCAATGATTCCCTATTTTTCCTACAATTTGATTCCAGTAACACATTAAAAACAATTATATAAATATATATTTAAAAAGTGAGGCTTCTAATAGCAATCTGCATGCAGATACTTAACCATGTGATCTAGTTTCCTTTCCCCCAGTTGAAACCAGTCTGTCTTCTTTAGACAGAAAGAAGCAATCTTCTGCAAGGAACCATTGGCCATTCTTGAAGAGCTGTTAGAAATATCACAGCTTCACCACTGTCTGTATATACCACCTCAGTTTCCTTCAGGTCTCTTATTCAGTGGATTTATAGAAGAAATCTGTTTAGTTTCCTACAACACATTGGTTTGATATACTTGGTGAAGAACTACTGTGTTAACTAAAGGTTATTTTCCCCAAAATGTAATTGCTACACTAAACCAGAGCATCTTTTAAAAAATACAAGAAAAGATTTGTGGACCAGAATATAATGATTAAACATTCTGTCTTTTCTGCAGAAATGAAAGCTTGCCATGCTTTGGTTGTTCTAGCCTAGGTTTGTTCTAGGGAGTTTCTGAAAAACAAACACACACAGAAAAGATCCTGCCCCAAAAAAATGCATTAGTTCTATCTCTGTTGGGATTGCTCACATTATGCCAAGGACAACTCCAGTACAGTTGTCTTTCTTTAAGTGATGCTTTGGCAGACTGTATCTTTTCTATCCTGGGAGAAATAGAAAGGTGGGTCCATCAAAAAGAAGCCTCATTGTCTCCACTTATAGTAATGAAGAGTTGGTTGCCAAAAAAATCACATCATACCTTATGAACATTGAGCTTTGGTCAACCCCTCTTGCATTTACAGCTATGAAATTAAGTGAAAGGAATGGACCAAGTCTCAGAATGGTTTTTGGTTATGATACCTCAGCACAGCAACATTGCATTATGTAAAGTGGTTTGTTATCAGCAGTGTTGGCTGTTCTGTTTACATATGGTAGTATTGTAAACTGCTCCGCCAGGCAATGGTTAGAATGATATGTAAGTTTAGTTTATAGTAAAAATACAGTGTATGTGTGTTTCTTTTAATGTGAAAAGAATAGTGTAAGACAAAAATTTTTGCCTAATGCTGATTGACTGGCATCTATGACAGGTGAAACTGGATACTCCACTATTTTTTAAATAGATTTGCATCTTTAGAAAAAGAAGGGGGAGGAAATTTCAAATGTGAATGATGAGGAACAAGTTAAGAGGAGGAACTTAAAACACTTTTTTAGATAATGTACCAGAATCATGGTGGAAAGAAAATGAAGCCACTATTTATAGTCCAAAAGCTGACACAGTCTCATACATTGAACAAGCATAGCATGAAGATAGACATAATCCTGTAGGAACAAAAACAATTTCAGCCAGAGTTCATTTAAAATTTGTAAACATGAAGGAGAAGTGCCGAGCCAGGAAGCTTCAAGAATGATTGTAAGGATCAATGCGATCCTGCTACTGGGTTTAGAATAATAAGAGTATTATATTTGCACAAGGATGAAATGGCCTACATTAATCCCAGAAATTCATTTTTTTGCAAAGACAAGAAAATCTTTCTAATCTGTCACCTCTCCTCTTCACCACTGCCAAACAAATCCATAAAATTTCTCCATCAGCTTTCTTGCTGCTTAAGAAGAGTCTGGCAAGAGAAATCACACAGAGTCATGTGGCGGGAAATGGTCCCTTAGCCAAGATATTTACTGAATGATGTATTTATTGATCTTCTTAATGTTGAAATTGTTGACTATATAGATTCTGGAAATACAAGCACTGAAAGAAGTGTATGTACTTGAAGATTAGAATGGTCCCAACCCTGTTGGCCTTTCATAACTTGGCAGTGTACCCAGGCCTGGGGCTCAAATTCACTAAAGGGCCTGTTTCTTGGTTTTTCTATAATGGGTTAATTATCTCAGTTGCTGTATGCATTTATTTTTGAATGCTTTTATTGTTTTAATCATTTTAACAGTTTTATAGTTTTAGAATTGTAAGCTGCCCAGAGTCACTTGACCAAGATGGGCAGCTATATAAATTGAATAAAAAAATACACCCCACATTATTAGTGAGGGAATGTTATTCAAATTGTTGCCTATAGTGTTACAAGATTATGGGTAACTGTAATCTAGGTATGGATTATCCTTCTCAGGAGCCATGGACAATTCTGCCACTTCCTCCAGAAATTAGACATGTGGTTTGAAATAGACCACATTCTTTGAGATTGAGATATGTCTGGTGTTGGACAACAATCTATCAGCCTTATGACTCCTATATCAAATTGTACTGTTAACTACTTCTGGAAGCCATGCTGGAGGTTGAAAAAAGGAATGAAGGGGAAGGTATAAAGAATCAGGCTCTCTTCCCCTCCCCCCCCTCTTTAAATATTTAGAGTTTGTTGAAGGTCTAAATATGGGAAGATAGCATAGAAAAGGGTAATGAGATGTGGCATTTCAGCTCCGTCTCTTCAGCATTTCTGCTCCATCTCTATTTGCTCTGCTCTTTTGGTCTGCAGCTAGGAGTGGTTTAGGGACTTATAAGAGCTCCTTTAAGAATTGCAAAACAAAAACAAAAAAACAAAATTCGTGGGATAGTCTTATCAGTTTTTCTGCAGTGTTCCTGGCAATGATACATTATGAAACCTGTACACAAAATGCATTCTTTTTTAAAATGTAGGATTGGTAAAAATGTCACATTTGAAAGCTCCTTGTAATTAATGTCAGTCCAGTTCAGAAGCCAGGATACATTTTCTGACTATGGTATGCCATATACTTCATAATTGATCTAACCTGTACCTCCATATTTCACTAAATAGTGGGGGTTTTCTTAGCTTTTTTTATCCTAGTTCTCCAAAAGCATTCCCATCATTTGCTAAGAATTATAATCAGTGAGTGTTTTTGTATGTCAGCCACCTCACTGACCTTGGCTGACCTTGTAAAAATTAAATAGACTCTGCTTTTGTTCACACTTGGATGGAAAAACCACCAGAAATCCCATAGCAGTAGGCTAGACTGAAACATTAAATAAATAATGGGAAGCACATCAAGCAACTTGGTTGCTACAATTTTTAATGACTGTGTTTATTTGTTGGATGCATAATCTTGCCTTTCCTTCTGTAGTTTGTAATGGAATGTACGTGGATGAGCCTGGGGAAAAGAGATGCTTCCAAAAAAATGATCAGGCAGGAGTGGCAGGAATTCCCAAATAGTTTAACAGTCAAAGAAAGAAACTTCAGAAGGATCCGTCCTAATGGATCAAGGATTTAAAAATGGCAGTGGGAGATTTATACTTTTAGTCTTGCAAGAGTCTGTTAATGTAACTGGACAATAAAGTTTAATTCATTAATCTAGTCCTATTTACTTTGCCAGATGGGTTCTATGCAGTATCCATAGCTCCCCTTTCTCTTCTTTTTCTTCACTACAACACAACCCTGCTGTCAGTGTTCCAGCAAAACCAGATCCCAAGCAGCAACTCCGAGAGAGGCATTGATCCAAAGTTTCTTTTTATTGGAAAAGTCATACTGGCACATCTGGGAAAACGCCAATCTGAGAGTTTCGGGTTTTCTCTCAGTAAATCAAAATCCAACCCCTGCACCTATCAGTCCGTCACATGGCCCAATCACCACCTGTCCCAACAAGAGACATCCCTTCAACCACTCCTCCTCCAGATACAGCAGGAATAACATGACCTTGACTGAATAGAAGAATGCTATTACTGTATGTCTAATTACTAACACTCCAAAAATCCCCCCTCCCAATTTCCCAAGCACAGGAATGTGGTAGCATGGAAGTTTCTGTGTTAGTATGGCTTCCAAAGCTGATACCTGCAAGGTAGGTTAGATAGAGAGGATGTCTGGTCCAAAATCACCCAGTGAGGTTCCATGTTTGAGGGTGGATTTACCTCTCTTGTTCCAGTTTAGCACCTGAGACAATAATAGTGAAGTACATGTAGTCCTCAAGTAACGATGGAGCCCCAAATTTATGTTGCTAATCAAAAAATTTGTTAAGTGAGTTTTGCCCCATTTTATGACTTTCCTTGCCACATTTGTTAAGTTAATCACTGCATTTGTCAAGTTAGTAACCTGGTTGTTAAGTGGATGTGGCTTCCCCATTGACTTTGCTTGTCAGGGGATCAGGTGACCCCAGGACATAAATGTGAGTCAGTTGTCAAACATCTGAATGTAAATCATGTGGCCATGGAGATGCTGCATCAGTCATAAGTGTGAAAAATGGTCATAAGTCACATTTTCAGTGCCATTGCAACTTTGAACAGTCACAAACTGTTGTAACATGAGGACTATCTCTATGTCCATTAAAAAAACAATTAAAGCCTGAAGTAGCCACCTGATAAATTAGTCACATGGAAGAGATTTCAGTGGTGCAGTGGTTAGAGTGCAGTACTGCAAACTACTTCTGCTGACAGCCAGCTGCTTGCAATTTGGCAGATCGAATCCCACCAGGCTCAAGATTGACTCAGCCTTCCACCCTTCTGAGGTGGGTAAAATGAGGACCCAAATTGATGGGGGCAATGTGCTATATAAACCGCTTAGAGAGGGCTCTAAAGCACTATAAGTGGTATATAAGTCTGAATGCTATTGGTATCTCTTTGCAGCACTGAAGATGCAATTATTGGATACCTCCTGACAAGAGGAAGCATCTTTGAAAGAAGTCAGTGCAGTGATTAGAATATTAAAAATTAAGACAAAAGATTTGGGTTCAACCCATCCTTAGCAATGAAGGTAGAGTAACCCAACCTCAAAGGACTTTTGTGAGGATAAAATTAGAGTGAGACTATGGAGTGCATCACCTTAGCTTCTGGAAGATATAAATGCAACAAACAGAGTTTTAGGTTCAGAAGTCAGGCAACAATCTCGTAGTAAAAAGACATTCAATCTGAATCTTTGCCTGGACAACCTATTTGGGTTATTCAACCTTCTTTCTTTTTTTTAAATTCTGGTCAGGGAAGTACAAAATATGCTGAACATGGAGCATTTCTGCACAGGAAACAGACGAGCAGCTGCTGGACTTGGAGGAAATAGAAAAGTATGATGGAACTAAGAAACTATGTGGAAGATCCCCCTCAGAGTAAATAGATTGTAAGTACAGACAATTCCCATTCCTTCGTCTGTACTCCCCAAGGAACCTGTGAGTTTAATATTTCAGCAATGAAAGTGATAGGGTAAGCAAGCAAATTTAGTTAAGATTGAAAAAGTTAGGGGTCCGGGGGTATCATTTTGTATACCCTCTAAAGTCCTGTACAACCACATTGGACTAATTGAAAAATTAGTCTCACAACTTTACACTTTTGTTCAAAATGAGCAAGAGTCATATTGGTAGGATTAGTGTATAATTTGGTTAAATTACAGGTCAGAAAGTCTCAGTACAGACAGATCATTGTAAAACAGCCTGGCTCCAGGTTGGCAAAGGGGTACAACAAGTTTGGGCACTCTTCCCTTATTTATTCACCCTATATGCTGAATATATATTGAGAGAAGTTAGACAGGAAGAATATGAGCATGGTTTTGAAACTGCAGGAAGAAACATCACTAACCTGTGCTAAGCTGATGACACTATTTTTACAGCAGGAAATGCAAAGGATCAGCAAGTTCAAATAATACAAATTAAACAAAATGAAATGGGACTAAAATTAAATATAAATACAACCAAACTAACGACTATAGGAAGAACCACCAATCTTAGAATTGCAGTTTGAGATGCCCCAGGATTCCACTTGTAATACCACTGCCATGCAAGCTGCATTGCCAGTTGGCTTCCAAATTCAATTCCAAGTTGGCTATCCCCTTTAAAGCCTTCATGATGGGGGACCAGCTTAACCTGAGGAACCATCTTGGCCTAACTATTTCAACCTATCTCACCTAGGCAGTCAGGAAACATTGCAGATCCCATCGATTAAAATGATTTGACTGATGGGATGTAGGAAAAGAGCCTTATCTCTGCACTTTGGAACATCTTAACCCTAGAGAGGAGGAGGTCCTTTTGGACTTTTGGAAGATGTCAAGACCTGGCTCTGCCAATTGATAGATGATATTCAACCTTAAGGATGCTTGGTAGCTTTGGGGAATTTCTTCCATCTCTTAACTTTCTAACATTTTAATTTCAAACTTTGTTCTTAATTCTTCTTTTAACTCTGTTTTTAATTATGTTTCTTATACCCCTATACCGGGTGGGATTCTACCAGTTTGCACCTATTCGCTATAACCAGTTGTTAACATTCTAAGCAGTTCGGAGAACTAGTTGTTAGAAGAAATTACTGGCCTAATCTTGTAAGGAAGGCAGGAAGGAAACATTCTGATGTTGTTTACAGAAACTGCCTCTCGGTTAACCCTTATTACATTCTTGGCAGAACTAGACTTCCTGTCTCTGGAATGCCTCTGGAGTTTTTTTCCCCTCCTTTGCTGGTACTTTGCTTGTGTGGAGTGACCATTCAAAGTTACAATGGCACTGAAAAAAGTGATTTATGACCATTTTTCACACTTACAACTGTTGCAGCATCCCCACAGTCATGAGAGACCAGGCGAGGAGATGTGGGCCTCAATGTGAGTGATATTGAATTGGCCACACCCAGCGATAACATGACCACCAAGCCATGTCCACCCAGTCACATGACCACCAAGTCACACCCACCACCTAAGCCACGGCCACAGAACCGGTTGTTAAAAAATTTGAATCCCACCCCTGCCCTATACATTTGTTCTTGTAAAGCACTCAGTCACTGAGATGAGATGGGTGATATGGAAATTTGATAAATAAATAATGAAGATATCAAAATGGGGAATAGTTTCTGCCTTTTAGGGTCAACTATTGACAGTAAAGGAACAAGTAGTCAACAAATACACTGCAGATTAGCACTTGGAAGAGTATGCATGAAGGCCTTGAAAAAGATATTCAAATGCTACGATGTGTCTGCAACTACAAAGACCAGACTAGTACAAGCTATGATAGTCCCTTGACACTCTATGGAAGGGAAAGGTGGATTTTGAAAAAAGGAGAAATGGAAATCCTTTGAATTTTGGTGTTGGAGAAAACTCCTGAGAACACTGTGGGCACTCAAAAAAAACAAAACAAAACACCCAATCAATGAGTTATTAAAAAAATCAAACCCAAGTTCTCACTCAAGATACAACCGACCAGACTCAACTGCTTTTATTTCATATCCATTATGCGAAGATTCAGCTCTCCAGAAAAGGCTCTAATGCTGGGGAAGGTGGAAGGAAAGAGAAGTGCATCTAGCAGCAAAGTGAGTGGATTCAGTTACAGTGGCAATAAATGCACCACTTGATTAAGATTAACATAAGATAAATCTAAGAATCTCCACGTGTCCTGAGATTTTAATTGTTGGTTTTAATTTATTTATGTTGTAATGTATATGTATAGATACATTTTTACAACTGTAAGCTTCCCAGAGTTACCCTATGGTAAGATGGGTGGCTAATAAATTTTATATATAAATAACTAAGTAGGTAGCTAGGTGGAGGGAGGGAAGGAGAGAGAGAGAGACAGAGAGAGAGAGAGACAGAGACAGAGACTAAGACAGACAGATTGTTTGTCATGAAGAAAATCTATCTAAGGGGTTATTGGTGAAAACAACTTGATGACATATAATCAATCAATTAATCAAATGCATATTCATTACATGTAGATAAAGTAAAGTACAATCAAATTTAGTTTTATTCCTAGACCATTTCAAGACTTTTTTAGAAGTCTATTTCTTAGCAAGTGTTCTAAGCGGGAAAGTTATTCCTCAATTTGAAAAGGATGGTATACTTTTCTTTTAGGTCCTACAAACTATACTTGATGGGCAGAATATATAAGCCGCCATGTTGTTCTTTATAAGTGATAGATAGATCTCTGATTTTAATCCAAGACCAGGAATGTGAAAAGAAAGCAGCAAAATACATCAATGCAAATCAGAGAATAATTCACCTTCACTAGGTCATGGGATCATTTGTAAGCGTAGCTTTCAGGAAAATTGAAAAACAAATCTTTTTCACTCTATTAGCTTACCAGTTTGATCATGATTAATATTCTACACTGCATTTAACAAAGATAATGTTGAATACACATCAACACTTCAGTTGGCCATCATTTAAAACTTGCGGTGAGGTTTTCATGAAATCAGGTTGATGGATTCTCCTTTGAGAAAATGTCTACAGTCCCTCCTAGGGCTGACTAACATTCAGTTTCTTTTTTAGAACTTCTTTTCTGATAAATTCCTCATTAAACAGTGCTAGTTAAAAACAGCTGCCTACTTTTGACATGCAGTTATTTCTTTCCTGCCCTGTGGAGCTTTAGTATTTAGTATTTAAGAGTACTGCAGTTGGACTGGCAGCCTGAAAGAAACTGTAAATTGATCTTAAATCTGCAGGTGACATAAAACCTATTTCCCCAACTCCTGATCCTTGACCTTTTGTGGCCAATAGAATGAGAAGAAAAATTGTAAAAAAAAAAAAGTGATTCTTGTTTTTCCTACCACATGTGAGATTAGAAATCCCCTAAGAAAATACTAAATGACATGTGATTCCATTCAGGAAAATGAGTTAAAGGAAGTATCTCATCAGCAGAAAGAAAGAAAAAAAATCAAGAAAAAAGTTTGTATCGATACATTCTTAGAAATAAATTAATGCAATGTATAGTATACAATTTTGATTTGTAGTGAATCCCACTCAACAAAGTTGGTTGGCTTACAAGGACTAAGAACAAGAATGAAACATTAAATCATTAGTAAAGTACAATAAAAATAAGTTCAGTAAGTTCATAAATTGTTCCGACCCAAACCTGGTTCCAAGAAAGCAAATACAAGAAAAAGGCAACAGTATAATCTGTTTAAGTTTCAGCTAAGAATCCTATTTCTTCATAGATAAAAGGCGGCTTCCAACTAATTAGCTCTGACAAGGAAGAGCCTTGCCAAGTTTTTTCAAGTCTGACAAAAAACAATAGATAAGAAATAGTTTACAAGAGTCTTCAAATACCAACTGTAATGTCCATGAGGCTGAATTCAAAACTTCTTTGCCTTCTGCAAAGAAGGTTAATTTCACAACTGGCTTTTATCTTCTTGAAGGAGGGGCCATTACCTTGCAGCCTGAGTCATCCATGATATTGTAACTTTTCTTTCCTCCGAGCAATCCTTCGTGCACGCGCACTTGGCACAGGCTCCTTGAGAACCTCCTTATTGCTGCTGCCAGCCCCCACAATTTCTGAAGGCAACAGTCCTGTCCCAAATGGTCCTGACTCCTCATCTGAGTCCTCGCTCTCCTCAGCCATCTGCACCTGCTGCCAGCTAACCACAACATAAATATCAGGAGATTGGGGGGAGGGGGAGGAAACCTCTTGACCAGTTGTATAGCATAGTACACACCACAATGGATACACACCAATCCTATTCTTAGTGCCTAAAATAAAAGGCAGGCTTTTCTTAAAGGCTGTTTTGAAAGACAGCAGGATCCTTCCATGCATTCAGTAATACAACAGAGATGATATCCCTTCTGGTTTTCACAAGATGGCATTGCTAATAGATGGGACCCAAAGCCTGTCTATCAAATCTCATAGGATGAGCAGAGACAGTTGGAGAATAGACAGGTCCTTAAATAATTAAGTTCCGTGAAAGACAACCAGCACCTTACACTGCACACAGAAGCCTATTGGCCAGCAGTGTCTCTTGGGTAACAGTGGTATTTATTTATTTTTTAAATTTATCTATCACCAATCTCCTCAATAGGCAACTCTGGGCATTACCCGTGCATACAGAGGTATTCCCATTACTAAGAGCCCTGGTTGATGGTTAGAATGCAGTATTGCAGGCAAACTCTGTCCAGAGCCTAGGGTTCGATCCTCACAGGGCTTGAGATTGACTCAACATTCCATCCTTCAGAGTTTGATAAAATGAGATTGTTGGGGATATTATTATTATTATTATTATTATTATTATTATTATTATTATTATTATTATTATTATGTTTATATATCGCCCCCTCTCCGTGCGGGACTCGGGGCGGTGTACAGCCAAATTAAAAATGCAGTAACAATACAATATTTAAAAACAATTAAAAGATTAAATATCGTGGCTGAGAGATAAAAATCAAACTAGGATTTAAAAAATTAAAACCAATTAAAACCAATTAAAACCCTATAAAAACCCTAGGCCAGACAGGCTTGATGAAATAGGTGAGTTTTCAATGCGCGCCGGAAGGTCAAAAGGTCAGGGATGGTCCTCATCTCCGGGGGTAGTTCGTTCCAGAGGGAGGGTGCCTCCAACGAGAAGGCCCGCATCCTCGGGGTCGCCAGCCATCCAGCCAGCGGCACCCCGAGGAGACCTGCTCTATGGGAGCGCACTGGCCGACAGGAGATTGATGGTGGCAGTAGGCGGTCCTGTAGATACCCAGGTCCTAAGCCATGGAGCGCTTTAAAGATGGTAACTAACACCTTGAAATGCACCTGAAAGACCACCGGTTGCCAATGCAGCTCGCGCAAGAGTGGCGTAATATGGGAGCTCCGAGAAGCCCCCAAAACCACCCGCGCGGCCGCATTCTGCACCAGTTGGAGCCTTCGGGTGCTCTTCAAGGGGAGCCCCATGTAGAGAGCATTAGCATAGTCTAGACGGGAGATAACGAGGGCGGATGTGACTGCGAAGTGCATCCTGATCCAGAAAGGGCCGCAACTGGTAGATCCTACGGACCTGACAAAAAGCCCCCCTGGCGACGGCCGCTATATGATCGTCTAATGACAGCCGTATAGCCAGGAGGCCACCCAGATTGCGCACCCTCTCCACAGCCAGAATTTCCCTCCCCACAGCCAGTGAAGGAACTAGCTGGCTGTATCGGGGTGCCGGGAAGCACAGCCACTCGGTCTTAGCTGGGTTGAGCTGAAGCCTGTTCCGCCCCATCCAACCCCGCACAGCCTCTAATATGCTGACATTGTAAATCACTCAGAGAGTGCTATAAAATCTATGGAGCAGTATCTAAATGATATTGCTATTGCTACTATGTGTGTGCCACTGTATTCTGAGCAGCTACAGCTTCCAAGTGTTTTCAAGGGCAGCTTCATGTACAGTGCCTGAAGTGGCATAAAAGCACTTGCTCTACACACACACACACACACACACACACCATAGTAGCAGTAGCACCATTACATTTCCTGCTGTAATGTATTATTTTCAAGATATTTCAATAATGGCTGAATAATATTAACTTGCACAGGCAAATTAATTCTTTTTATAGGTGAAATAGAGAACTAATACTAAATTTTCTATTTTGTGGAGTCCTCCATAACATCAAGGTATATATCCATTTTATGTTCCCCAATTATTTCAATGACTTTTATCGCTCACCAGAAAGAAGTATAGATAGAAT
The DNA here is from genome assembly GCA_023653725.1 of Bungarus multicinctus. NCBI lineage: Eukaryota > Metazoa > Chordata > Lepidosauria > Squamata > Elapidae > Bungarus > Bungarus multicinctus. Next base: position 96,392,795 of record CM042838.1, on the reverse strand, counting down.
TTCAACAATAGGTAGTTAGGGTAGGAGGTGGGTAACTGGATATACCAGAAAAAGAATTAAGTTACTTCCAGCTACTTTTTTTTAAATTATTCAAGGTGTGTCATCTGATGTTTTGTGAAATAGAAAGTCCTTCCTTTGATCGTTTCTCTTTATGTGCAAAATGTTCTTTGAAGGCAAACACACACAGCTTCTGAACTACAATATAGAAAAAAGAATGCATTTGATTCCATTAATTCCAATTCCTCTCTCATATTTTATCCAGTCAGGGTTTGTGATCCTCTGTTTCTATTATTGGCCAGGCATATTGTATAATGACTTCTTCCATTAGTGCAGACTTCATTTATGGCTTTGCACATTGGCTTTGAGGAACTTTTGTCAAAAAGACTGTTTTTCCTAACCACAATATTATGGCTTTCCTTTGCTGATGGCACTTCATACAAAGAGCGTATCCTCAAAGGTGGAAAGAAAGGCCCCAAATGGATGCTGAACCAGAAATGTAATCCCTGGACACAGCTATATTTTCATTACGCTTCAGCAGAATGGAACTTAATATTCTGCATTCAGCAGTAGCTTATTTTGTTGAATTAGTGCAAGATTGTACAAGTTTTGGTGAAAGACAAACTTCAGCATAAATGGAGGTGTGTTGTTCCACCAGTGCTTGATTAGATACTTTATGTCTAACTCAAGATTGATCAGTCAATCAAATCTTTATTTGGTCATAGACCAGCACGACAAATTCAAGATGTTTAAAAAAAACACTAGGAAGATTGTAATTTCTTGACAAATATTTATTTTAATTGCATGGTCTGCCAGTACAAATTCCATTAGAGAACAAACAACAATATCACAAAGAGTCCAGTATCACCAGCTTTCCTAGCATCCTTCAAAATTTTCATTTAGAATAGCATCTATGGATGTTAAAGGAGCCACTAAGGGAGTAAGTGGCATATTAATACTTTCTAAACAAACAAGCAAACATATTAGGACAAATGATATTTACAAAATATAAATAAATTAGAGAAAATAAACCAGAACAAGTTCAAGTTCCTAACAGACAGGAAGCAGCAGGTGATGCTAGGCGAAATCACATCCGATATCTGTACAATCAGCACAGGGCCCCTCCAAGGCTGTGTGCTATCTTCACTTCTCTTCTCCCTATATACCAATGACTGCATCTCAAATGATCCATCTGTTAAAATACTGAAGTTTGCTGATGACACAACAGTCATTGGTCTCATTCGAGACAACGATGAATCTGCATACAGAGAGGAGGTTATACAACTTGCCTCGTGGTATAACCGGAACAATCTGGAACTGAACATACTCAAAACCGTAGAAATGGTGGTAGATTTTAGAAGAAACCCTCCCATACTACCACCTCTTACTAGACAACGCAGTATCAACAGTAGAGACCTTCAAATTTCTAGGTTCTACTATATCACATGACCTAAAATGGACACCTAACATCAAAAATGTCATCAAAAAAGCACAACAAAGAATGTTCTTTCTGCGCCAACTCAGAAAGCTCGAAGTGCCCAAGGAGCTGCTAATCAAGTTCTACAGAGGAATTATTGAGTCTATCATCTGCACCTCTATAACTGTCTGGTTTGGTTCTGCAACCCAACAGGACAGATACAGACTTCAGAGGATAATTAGGACTGCAGAAAAAACAATTACCACCCACCTGCCTTCAATCGAGGACCTGTATACTGCACGAGTCAAAAAGAGGGCTGTGAAAATATTTACAGACTCCTCACATCCTGGACATAAACTGTTTCAACTCCTTTCCTCAAAACGATGCTATAGAGCACTGCAAACCAGAACAACTAGACACAAGAACAGTTTTTTCCCAAAAGCCATCACTCTGCTAAACTAATAATTCCCTCAACACTGTTCAACTATTTACAAAGTGTACACTACTATTACTGTTAATCTTCTCATCACTCTTTATCACCCATCCCCTCCCACTTGTGATTGTAACTTTGTTGCTTGTATCCTCTGTTTCCTAGTATGATTTGATGTTGATAGTACCCTATTACTATCATTAAGTGTTGTGCATTATGATTCTTAATTCTTAACTAATGTTCCTTCTTTATGTATACTGAGAGTATTTACACCAAGACAAATTCCTCGTGTGTCCAATCACACTTGGCCAATAAAGTATTCTATTCTAGTCTAAAAAAAAAAAAAAAAAGTTGGGAAATAGTGACCCAAGTTGTTTACATTAAGAACAGCAGAATTTCTTGTAAGAAACATTGCTTTATTGTAGCAATTGGTAGAGCAGAATAACTAGGATGTTGTTCGCCATAATAATTTGAAATACTTTATTCAATCAAAACAAAACCTTGAGTTTCAATGTTTCAGTGTTTGGGGACGTGGGGCAGGGGTATTGCCTTGAGGCTTGCCTTGGAGGGCTGCTTTTACATTTTGTTGGCTAGAACTAGCCATGTTCCTACTTCTCTCAGCTTAGGCTACCTAGGATGATTGGGAGTTTGGGTGGAGCAGCAAGCTTTCCATCAGCCAATAGTACAATGAAGAATGAATCTGCTTCTCAGACTCTTCTGTAAAGCAAAAAAAACTAAGACAGGGTCTGTGTCTAAATCACTATAGCAGGATAAAGAACAGCTTCAATCAGTGTTTCTCAACCTTAACAACTTTAAGATGTGAAGACTTCAATTCCCCAGAATTCCCCTGCATGCACATCTTAAAACTGCCAACGTTAAGAAACATTAGCCTCACTATATGACTACTTCTGGGAAGAATTTGGTTTGTGGTTGCTTGTGTTTGTGATGTAGCTCCCACCCCACATTAGTGATAGTATGTTAGGTCTTCATTTTAATTTAAGTTTTATAACAGTCTAGTGGATGAGTGGAGAAAAGAGAAAAGTGATAGAGGAATTGCCTCTGCTTTTTCCTTCAGATGCCCCTCCCTTTCTTTAAAATAAATGTCCCTGCTTATTTAGGACAACTAAGTCCTCCAGTTTGTAGAGTTTGTGTTCTAAGTATGAGAGCATAGCTAGGCTGCTGCTGGGCTATGTACATATTCAAGAGAACATTACCCATTCATTTAAATAGAGATTTATGTCCACCCCATATTTAAAAAGCACATTGTCTAGCCAAGTCTCAAGTCAAAAAGAAAACTTGAGTAAGGTCAACTAGTCAAAAGAACGTGGCTTGAGGATGGCTTCAAAGCAGGGGTGGGATTCAACCGGGGTTACTACTGGTTCGGTGACTACGTTTTGCATGCACATGCGTACGTGTAAAAACACCTTAAGATGTGCCACCCGGTGAGCTGAAAAGTGCAGTGTGCAGGTGCACAGCATCTGAAAAGCCTCTTTTTTCCTGCTTTTTCAACCTCAGCTGTGCCGCGCAAAGCAGCTGAGTTGAAAAAGCAGGAAATTAAGGACAGGTAAGAGCCCAGGCCCAAACAGCAGCAAATACAGAACCGGTTCGGTGTCTGCTGCTCTTCAGAGCTACCGGTTCTACAAAGCCAGGCAGAACCAGTAGCACCCCATCCCTGCTTCAAAGCTATTGATTTCACTTGCTGTCATGCTGTGAATGAAGTTGCTATGATGCAACATTAGGTGAAGCTGACTATCAATGAATTTGTCATTTTTATTTTATTTTTTTCAAAGCAGAGCTTGGGTGGTTCACAGTGGAACCAGCTGAAGCTTTTGGGTAACAAACCAACCTTTGTGGTGTCTATGGAGATTTTCAGTCATCCTGGTCATGGTTGTCTCAAAGATGCTGTTTCAAAAGGCAAGTGGACTTAGTTTTGTGTGTGTGTGTGTGTGTGTTCTGTTTTTTTCCTTGACAAAGACATTTCACTTCTCATTCAAGAAGCTTCTTCAGTTCTGACTGACTGAATTTCAGTCAGAATTGAAGAAGCTTCTTGCATGGGAATCGAAACATCTTTCTCAAAGAAAAAGAACTGCCTTTTGGAGAAGCACCTTTGAGGTCTCCTTTGGGTGTTAAGTTTAAAGGGATTATCCAATTATCCCTTTTCTCATTGGAGAGATCTGTTGCTCTGGATCTAGTGATCCTGGTCATAGAAAGGAGACTAATCCACATTCAGGCCCCAGACATGAGATACTTCATGTTCACAACCATCAGCACTAGAATTCCAGGTGCATCATGAAGATGGCTTCAAGTGTACTTGCTCATCTTGGGACAGCTTTGACAAGGAGAAGTCATCTTCATATCATATCATATTCATATCTGCTTTAATATCTAACTTGTACTCCTACTGTGAACCAACGAGAAGAGGGAGGTAGCAGAAGGCTTGTGGGAAGGCTAAGGTTTGCAGAAATACAAGAGTGATAATGAAAAAACATTAAAAGAGAAGGAAGCCAATACACTCCAATAATGATGGAGGACATTCAATAGCTGTAAGGTTCTATAGAGAATATGGAAGATGACTGTGACAGAAATATGCAGGAATTATTACCTAGGCAAAAGGGGCTGAAGTATTTTTTTTTAAAGTCTGGATCAATGAGATAACATTTGGAAATGCCTCAGGTAACTGTTCCCCTAATTCCCTGTAGTATAAGAAGGAGGAAGAGGTACAGGACAATCAAATTTGCAAGATTCTGTTATTTCAGCCAGTTTCAATAATAATAGTGTTAGCCTTCCTGCTGAGTTAATTTCCTGCTCTTGTCTACCCTAGTGGAACTGACAGATGCTGACCAATTTTGGAGGGAGGCTGAAAAACTGGGTGAGACAAGATGGAATCAGAGTTTCTTGAAAAGAACATGGCTGGCTGGCATTCTAAATATTAGAAGGACGCTATTTCTACTTTCCTAATTACATAATTGGTGGGTTATGCCTAATTAATGAACAATGATATAAGTTCAGCAGTGCAATGACCTGAAATAAATACTTTGCCTTTCATGCAAGAGAGACAGTCAGCAGGGTCCTGGGTAGACCGCTGGCAAATATCTGCCTAACCTGTATGTCAGCAGCTGTCTGCTTGCATGGCACCAACCCAGATGCTACATTATGCCTGCTGGCAATACTGAGCACTGTATTCTAGCCATTTGAGTAAACACCACACGGCAAGAGACAGGCCAAGTCATCTTTCTTAAGAGACAGGCAAGAGACAGGCCAAGTCATCTTTCTTAAGATTTTTGATTCATTTGTCTTTTTAAAGAACAGCAACAATTTTGCACTGCTAAAACATATACATATGCATTAATTTAACAATGCTTGCATATGGACAACTTGTATAACACTAGACTAAATGGGATTTATTTAATTCAGAAGCAAATCGGTATTAGGGTGGGAGAGCTTGCACTTTTATTTGATGCAGAGGAGAAGCTGAGGACAGCATTAACATCACAATATTGTGGTGACATCACTGGACAGGCCCACGGACAAAAGAAATTGGGAAGGGGCTAGGTGGTTGTTTGGGCTAACTCTAAACAAACCAGGAGTCTGTGGGACTGCGCAAACCAAGTCTTGTTCCCTTTTTCCATTTAATGCGTGTGTGACATGTGGAAAAAAAAGACAGAGCTATAATCATGCAATAATACCCATCATCTTGATCTTTTGACACTCTACCATGTTTTTGCCTTTAGTCATGATTTCCTTGTTTCAAACAAAAAGCAAGATTTTTTAAAATACTTTTTTTTTTTTTTGGTCATTCTTCAATCTTCCGGAGAATCTTCCTTCCTGTTTTTCAGACGTCTGTTTTCTACATCAAACTGCTCACTCAGTCTATAGTATGCACTTTCGACAGATACCTTTTTTTTTACTCATCATTCACTCATCATTTTTCACATGTGCGTGTGTGTGTGTAGTATCTATATATATCCCTCATGCAGACACCAACATTTCAAAAACTCAACTACATTACTATATCATCTAAATCAAGACAAAATTTTAAATTGCTCTGAAATAAGGAGTGAAAGGTTCCCAACAGAAGCAGCTTTAGAACAATGGCTCTTTCCCATGATGACTGGATTTTATGAGGTCTGAAAAAAAAACACAGAAGAAACATGGAACATCAAACAGAAGGACACTAATATGATGATAGATTCATAAATGATAAAAACACAGGGTTGGAAGATCTTTTTTTTTTCTTTTCTTTTCCAGATGACAAGAATGTTGTATTGATAGTAAGAAATAATTATAATAACAAACTTTATTAATTATACAACTAAAACAACAAACAAACACATACACAACACACACAAAAAGGGAATATATGTGTGTGTGTGTGTGTAAGGTTTTGAGCTGATAAATAATTAATAAGGGAGACTAGGATAGATCTATTTCGAGCTAGTTAGCTCTCTTCAGCTAGCCATACCCTTACTGGGATTCGAATCAGGGAAGTATTACATGTGAGCCGGTTGTAATTGCCACTAGACCACTGGCTCTATCCTGTTCAGCTGAGGCAGGGGAATAAGTATATACTTTGTATTACTTTGTATATATATAACTATTCCATTATCAACAGTCTGTGATTCCTTATTTGTTATCATTATTGGTGTCATATTTCCAAATACACCTTAATGCGAATATATAGTTACTACCACTTTTTCAATTTAACAATATTTACTACTGTACTTTTTATTTTTGTTCTACCCAGTCATACCAGCATTCCCAGCTCTTATAATACTCTGATGATTCTTTATCCTTAAGCGCTAACGTTAATTTATCCATCTCTGCACAAGCTGCTATCTTCTGAATGACCATTTCCTCCGTTGGAATATCAGCTTGTTTCCAGCATTGTGCAAAGATTAATGTAGCTGCAGCGAGAATATGTGATATTATATATTTGGCTTTTTTGGGAAATTGTCTATTAAATATTAATAATTATGGTATGGTTTTAAATATTAATAATTAAGAATTATGGTTTTAATTCAATTTGTTCCATTATTATTTCCTCTAATCATTTTTTAATTCTATGCCAATATCTTTGGGCTTCAGTGCAGGACTACCACATGTGAAAGAATGTTCCGTGTTTCTTTTTACACTTCCAACAGTTCGGATTCATGTTAGGAGACATCTTTGCTATTCTCAAAGGTGAGAGATGCCATCTATAAAACATTTTATAGGCATTTTCTTTATATGTTGCTGATTTTGTAATTTTATTATTCCTAATCCAGACCTTTTCCCATTCTAATAATGTAATACTACGTCCTATATTTCTACTCCAAACTATCATGTTGCCTTTGACTACTTCTTCTTCTAATTCTGTCTCTAAGAGATAATTATAAAATTTTGTTATATTTTTTTTATCAGGACCTAATAAGATTTTATCTAGTTGTTGTAGATTACCGTAGATTCCAAATTTTTTTTTATCTTGTCTGTATCTATTTTGAATTTGCAGATAAACCCACCAATCTACTCTTAGCCCTTGTTCTTGGAGGTCTTGCCGTGATTTTAAAGTTCCTTGCGCATCTAGGAGATCCTTGTATTTTATCATCTTATTAAGATCCAAATTATTTGGGTGTATCATCGCCTCCATCGTTGAGATCCAAATTGGGATTTTTAAATAAAGTTTTTATTTTATTCCAAGTAGCCAATAAAGAGCCTCTAATTATGTGTCTGTAGAAATAATTCTGTTTAGTTTTTCAGATGTCCCATAAAAATGCATGCCACCCCCTCTGTAAATCGTGGCCTTCTAGAAATAAGATTCTTTTATTAGACAGATTTACCCACTCTTTCAGCCAAAGTAAGGAGGCTGCACTATGATGTATTTCCCAATTTGGGAGTGCCATATCCCCTCTGCTCTTCATATCTTGCATTGCCTTTAATTTTATCCTCGGTTTCTTCCTTTGCCAAATAAATTTAGTGGTTATCCTATTAAGTTCCACAAAGTAATTTTTATGTATTTTTATTGGTATTGTTTGGAATAAATAAATGTTTAGGAAGAATGTTTATTTTAATAGTAGCAATCCTCCCTAATAGAGAGATTTGCAGTTTGACCCATATCTCTAAGGTTTTTTTTACTTGTTGTAATAATTTATTATAGTTATCTTCCATTAGAGTTTTACAGTGGGCCGTCAGCCAAATTCCTAAATATTTAATTTTTTTTACCACTTGCAGTCCCATTGTCTTTTCCAATTTTAATTTCTGTTTTTCTGTTAAATTCTTAGTTATTAATTTAGTCTTTTCCCTATTAATTTTAAGTCCTGCAACTTTCCCAAATTGCTCTAACTCTTTCAATAATTCTTGACCTGTTTCAATTGGTTCCTCTATAAAAAAAGACCATATCATCCTCAAATGCCTGCAGTTTGTATTCTTCTTTCTTAATTTTTAACCCCTTTATTCTTGGGTTTTGTCTAATTCGTGTAAGCAATGTTTCCAACGATAATATGAAGAGCAGAGGGATAATGGACACCCTTGCCTAATTCCTTTCTCTATTTTTATTGGACGCGTATATTCTCCGTTAATTATAATATTTGCCCTTTGTGAATCATAAATTGTAGTCATTATATTTTCAAATTTAGTGCCTAAATTCATATTGTTGATTTGTTGAATTAGGAATTGCCAATTTAGGTTATCAAAGGCCTTCTGTGCATCCAAGAAGACAAGGGCTATTTGTTTTTCCAGATGAGCTTCATAGTACTCCAAAACATTTAACACTATTCTTAGATTGTTCCTGATTTGCCTATTAGGGAGGAATCCGTTTTGGTCTTTATGTATATATTCATTCAGTATTTTTTTTTAGTCTGTTTGCTATAATTGTAGTAAATATTTTATAGTCAGTATTTAATAGAGAAATTGGTCTATAATTTTGTATAAATCTTAAATCTGAATCCTCTTTCAGGATCAACGAAATTAGTTTCTCCTTCCATGAATCCGGCATACTGGCTGCCAATAGAACTTCATTCTACCATAAGAGGCCCTATTTGCTCTCCTATTTTCTTATAAAGCTCTCCTGGGATCCCATCAGGTCCTGGAGTTTTATTGTTCTTTTGATTTTCTATTGTTATTTTTAATTCGGGCCACGTAATATCTTTAGTTAACATTTCTTTCATCTCATCCTCAATTATTTTATCTTTGTTGCACCTAAATAGTTTCTTATCATATCTTCATTTACCTCTTTCTTTTTATAGAGGTCTTCAAAGAATTTACATGCAATTTCTTTTTTCTGCTTTATTCCCTGCTGAACATCCCCATTTTCGTCTATTAATTGATAAATCAATCTTTTCTGTTTTTCTTTTTTGAGTCTATAGGACAACCATCTTCCTAGTTTATTAGCCTGCTCAAAAAATATTTGTCTAGCTATATTCAACTTTGTGACCATCCTTCCTGTTCAATTAAGTTTAATTTATGTTTGATTATTACCATCTGATTTTGCAGTTTGGAGTCTTTTGGGGAGTTTTGTAATTGAATTTCTAATTCTTTAATTTTTTGTTTTAGTTCATTTTGTTGGGCGTATTTTTCTTTATTTCTCCTAGCAGTGTAAGATATCACTGTGCCCCTTATTATTGCCTTCATTGTATCCCAAATATTCTGCTTCGTAATTACTTCATTATTATTTTCTTTTAAGAAAAAATCTAATTCCTCCTTAAGTCTATTCATAAACTCTTTCTCTTTAGTTAACTGTATATTTAGAGTCCACCTTTTCCTTGGTTTTTTTCCTTCCTTTCCACACTATTTGAATCGGATTATGATCTGCCCATTTGTTAGGTAAAATTTCGATCTCTTTTAGTTCATCTGCTAGTTCACCATTCATCCACACCATATCAATTCGTGTCCATGACTGATGCGGATTAGAATAAAATGTAAATTGCCTTTTCTCCGGATTTAATTTCCTCCACATATCTATCAAATTTAGTTCAATCATCATTTCTCCACATGTTTTCGGTAATTCTCTCTTTTTCCTCTTTTTTCCCCCACTACTGTGACCTTTCTGGTGGTCCACAATGGCATTAAAGTCCCCCAAGATACAGATATTCCTTTTTTCTAATTCCACTATTTTTTTGTGTAATTGTTTAAAAAATTCTTTTTGATTATCATTAGGGGCATAAATCACTACTAGTAAAATTGGAATTGATTTCATCCAAATTTGTAACACCAGAATTCTTCCGTTAGGATCTGTCCAAATTAACTCTGCTTTCATATCTTCTTTCACGTATACTGCTATTCCTTTCTTTTTCCCAGGGTCTGCTGGCGACGTATACAAATTCCCTAATTTGGGGTATTCTAGATATTTTTCATCTTCCTTCCTTATGTGAGTTTCTTGTAGGCATATTATATCTGCATTTTGTTTAATTGGCTTAGTTAATATTCTTTTCCTTTTTATCCTAGAGTTCAGACCATTTATGTTAATTGATAATATTTTCTTTTCCTCGTCCATTACCTAATTAATTCTTGTTCTTTGTCTTGTAGTTACTCCTGTCTTTCTTTGTAGTTGATTTTGTGTTTTCTGTTCCTCTCTTTCTTGTTTCCTATCTCTAATCTTTTGGTAATCTTGATCGTTTTGTGAGTTTGATTCTAATTCGTCCTTACTACTTGTTTCTTCTGAACCTACCAATCGTTCATAGAATTCTTGGGCTTTTTCCACAGAATCTACTCTGACTGTCCTTTCTTCCCATGAAATTAACATCCCCTCCGGGATTAACTATCTGAATATAATGCCTTTTCGATTCAATTGATTTGCCAAGAATTTATAGTCTCTCCTTTGCTCTCTCACTCTTCTTGGGATTTGTTTAAGCACTAGAATTTCTTTCCCTTTATATGTAATTGTCTCTTCTCTAGATATCTTATATATAACATCCCGAACCTTTCTTCTGGCAAATCTTACGTGAACCTCTTTTGGATATTTATGGCGTCTTGCATAGGTTGTATTCACTCTGTAGACCTCATCCAATTCTTTCAGAATATCATCCTTATCTTTTTCCAACAATTCTGCTAGTATTCCTGCCATTACTTGTTCCAAATCCTCTTTGGATTCCAATATATTCTGGAATCTTAAATATGCTGCGGCCTTATCCATTTCTAGGTAGTCCAGAGAATCGTCCATTTCTTTACTCATGTTTCTTAATTGTTCACTGACCATTTCCAACTTCTTTTCAGTTTGTTCAGTCCTTTTCTCGACCTCCTTTATTGTTGATTCATTTCTCTCTATTGCTTGATGTATTATTCCAATTTTTTGATCCAGCTTTGAGATATCTAATTTCATTTCTGCTTTTAAATTCCCCATCTGTTTTTAATTCATTTGTGTCAGCTCTTGACTCAGTATGGTTTTTTGTCATTATTTCCTGAAGTTTCAACATAGATTCTTGTAGAATAAGAAGAGTTGATTGAATATTAGCATTCGTGATGGCAGGTTGTTTCTCTCCAGATAATGTTTCCTCAATTGTCTTTTGTGCCATCAGTGAGGGCGATGCCACCACTGTAGTTTGTCCTGAAGTAATCTTCTTCCCAGATTTAAGCGTTGTATTAGCTGTAGAAATCATCTCTTGTAAAATTTGTTTCTGTTTTTGTATTATATTAAATACGTTATTCTAAATTAACATTCGCGATTGAAATGTATCCAATGGTAATAGCCACTACTCTAATTAGTTTAGTATGTTAATAAATTAAACACACCTATCTATATAAATATTCCCCAACACAGTTAATTTCTAAATCAAATATCTGGATTTATAATTCCTAATATTATCTCAGATTTCTCTGTTTAAATTTTAAATATTACTGAACTCTATATCTATAAATGTTATGAAATTCTCAATATTATAAAATAGTACCTCAAATATTTATAAATCTAATTAAAGGTATATTAATCTTACTATACAACAATTGGTTATTTAATCTATAATAATCACAATTAATTATTTAGTCTACTATAATCAACTTCTATATTCAAATATCAATACTTAAATAGTTTATTAATTATCACCTCCTTTTTTGTATTGAAACCAGATGTAAATTCCAATATTTACTAATATATCAATTAAATCATATAAAAAATCCCATTACCACGTTCAAAAATCAGTTTAGTTGGTGTCAGGTGATAATTACATTCAGCAGGAGTTATAGGCACAAAGTGTCTTAGTATAGCAGTTCAATTTGTTCTCTCCGAATCAGAAATTTCCTTCACCAAACAAACTGGAAGTGCAGTCTTGCTGAGTAATGTCTCTGGCTTTACAGTCTCACTGTACTTTCCGTTATCACTGTTCCATCTTTCATTCAGGAACCCTACAAGTCAATTTCTAAATTTCATATAGTGTCTTTCTTTAGTAAATCTCCTCCACTTATTACGGTTCCAAGTCAATAGTCCCAAAAGAAAAGTCAATAGGTTAATCAGGCTTCTTCTGTGGGTTCTTTGAAGTTACAATAAAGCTATTTGTTTCCTCCCTTCCAATCGCCTTCCAGTCTCAAATTTGCTTCCTCTTGTATGTAACGATTTGGAATTTGGGACCACCATTGCTGGCGGTCTCTTGATGTCGGTCTCTTCAGAGTCTCTCTACGTCGCGATGAGAATTGCCTTCTCCACACTGCAACTCAAGTCTCCCCACACCGGCACGTTTCTTTACAGGATACATGCACCCCTAAGGGTCGCTCCAACAGCAAGAAAAGGTAACTTGAAGCCCAGAGTGAGCTTCAGCACCTCCACTTGTCCGTACCTCCTCACCGGAAGTCCGGTTGGAAGATCTTCTAGTCTACCCTTCTGTTCAGTACATATCCCCCATCATGTATCAGCATCTCTGGTAGATGACCATCTAGCCTCTGTTCAAAATCTTTAGCAGAGGTAGTGGCTGAATAAACAAAGATAGGAAATCCACAGAAAATACCAAAGATGGAATAGTTGTGGGTGGCAACCACTAAGGCACCCCTTCAACCTCTGAGTTGGCTGAACTAAACACAGAAATTAAACAATCATCTAGATTGCCAATCTGACCGTTCTCTAAATATTGCATGCAAGTATACAGGTGAGCTGCAAGGATTGATTGTTTTCATTTTGCATTAGAAGTTAAATTTTGAATCCATGCCTGCACTTAAACACATTTGTGGATTCAATTTGTAATTACAAGGAAGGTTTAAAGAGACTTAAGCAAAGTCTCTGGTTTCCCCTACCTCTTTAGGATTACGAAGAGTAGTAGAATGTTGGGTGGTTCTCCTTTAATTGTTCTTTGGAAGATAACAATAGTCAAGATTGGGGCTAAGCACCTCCCTTTTTCTCTAGGTCTGCAAAGAACATTTCCCATAATCAGATGTTTCTGCCTAATGTAGTTTCCCTTTTCACCGCCTGGTCACTGATGCACTCATGTGCATGTTGAAAAGTATGCAACAAGAGATCTAAGAAAGAGATAATATGGCAAAAGCCTCCCAGCCTGTTAGCCCTCCTTCCCCCATTTTTTAAACTACCACCTTTTTTAGAGTATTATTTCTCCATAGAACATATTTTCCTTTTGTTATTTATTTATTCAGTTTCTACAGCCATCCATTTGTATTCTGTCCCTGTCTGGAATAGAAAGATATATCTTAGGAAAGAAAAGTTAATTGAGAGTAGTTAAATCCCTATGGATAGAGAAATAGATGGATTGATGTATAATTTTCCTAGCAGGGTTCTTGTGTTTTAAAAGCTGCATGACAGGCAAAAATGCTGCAGGAGAAGTTGTTCTGGAGTACAGGGCAAGAGAACTTTCCTGCTCAAGGGCAGCAGCGGTGAGACAGGTGTATTGGGAAAAGGCTCCATAAAGTGTACAGTAACTTCCCAAGACCTTGTCAACACACTACACACAGACATTGATGGACAGATTTCGTTCATCTGTTGTGCAGAGTTCTGCAGGTGGTCTTCACATGTTATGAAAGCATTTCAATAAAATATATAAAGGCACTACATAAAATATAATAATTCAACATTTAATCTACTATCACAGTCCACTTTATATTGATCTACATAATAGCTGTATAAAAAAATAATAAAACACTCTCCTAATAGCAAGAGAAGTTTGCAGCATCACAGTCTAATAATAGGCAGTCCTTGATGACTACAATTGACTACAATTGAGTCCAAAATTTCTATTGCTAAGTGAAATGGTTAAGTGAATTTTGCCCCATTTATAATTTTTCTTGCCATGGTCATTAAGCAAATCACTGCAATTGTTAGTAGCTACGTTACCAACTTAACAATTGAAGTTAAGTGAATAACGTGAAGTGAATATGGCTTCTCCATTGACTTTGCTTGCAAAAGGGGATCATGTGACCCCAGGACACTGCAACCATCATAAATATGAGTCAGTTGTCAAGCATTTGAATTTTGATCATGTGACCATGGGAATCCTGCAATGGTCAAAAGTGTGAAAAAGGGCCATAAATCACTTTTTTCAGTGCCCCTGTAAAGTTCAAATGGTCACGAAATGAACTGTTGTAAGTCGAGGATTTCCTGTAATCCTAAATTGAGTAAGAACTTTACCACCATTTATTAATCATTTATTATTACATTTATACCCCACTGCACTCACTGCCTTCCATCGTCAACTATTTCTGGAAGGCAAAGAATTTCAGAGCAAATGGCATTTCCTGTATCAAGCCATTTCCAGAGGGCTAGGGTCACATCATGAGAACACAGCTCCATCGTCTCCAATAAAATTGGCCAAGACGAACACTTCCTTTGTTTAAAGGTGAACCCTTAAAAAACTTAAATGTGCGACCATCCAAAGTTAGATGGAAAACAAAATAATTCCAGTTATCACTTATGTCTTTAGCTTATGTCTTTGTCTTATGTATTTACTTTCCTTTTTATTATTTCCTCCCCTTTACTGAAGTGTATAGTTAGCCGGTATTCTAAACTGCCAGTTGTTAAATTTTAGCCAAACCATATTGTTGCTTTACTCTTAGTAGTTGTTACAGAAATCAGATGTTTGCTTTTTCTGCCAAAATATCTGAATATGGATTGAATTAATCTGTCCATTCTCCAATTATATAAAAGGCAGTCAAATTCTTGAAGCAACTTTTTCATATTTCTTTAAGAGGATTGAGAAGGCCAAATGAGTGAGCTGGAAAAAGCAGAAGAATCCTAAAATCATGAAATGTAAGGCGTTATGTAAGGAAATGTAAGGAAAACTGAGTGCTTAGCATACATATAATGATGGCAAATTCTAGTTCTAAATCAGAGGTGTCAAACTCCTGGCCCGCAGGCCGAATGTGTCACACGCTGGCCACACCCATGGCCAGTTTAGTGAAGGGGAGGGGAAAGTCATGATACATCATGTGATGACTCCGTGACGCAGCGAGTTTGATACCCCTGATCTAAATGGATTAAGCAGCCAGGAACAATTCTCAGTTATATACAGTACTGTTGATTTCTGGAGATGAGGTGTTCTAGACTTTTTCTTTCCTTGTTTTCTCACTGTCTCTTTTGAATGTGCTGTATAAATGTTGTTTACTTCTATGTCCCTTTTAATAGCTCATTTGTCTGAGTACCAAGCTTATAGCAGTTACCTAATAATTTTTGGATTCAGCTTGGTCTAGGACCATGATGGCGAACCTATGGCACACGTGCCGGAAGTGGCATGCAGAACCACTTCTGCCAGCACACGAGAGGTCGCCTGGAAGAGCCCACTGCACATGCATGCATGCACCACCACCCGACAAATGATTGTCGGGTATCTGACGCGCATGCACAGGGAGTGGGGGGCACCAGAGACGTGCGCATATGCGCAGAGACACACAGCACATGGGGGGTCTCGCGTGCATATGCAAAAATGTGCAGCATGTGTGGGGGTCGCATGCACAGGGGGCATGAGGAACAACATGCATTGCCTTCTGGGTGCTGGCAAGAGAGCACGCACACACAAGCACGCACACAATTTTTGGCACGGGAGCCAAAAAAGGTTAGCCACCAGTGGTCTAGGATGCTCACAGTTCCCTAGTTGAAACTATAGTTTTAAATCTGTCCAATTAAGGAGTTTTCATCATATATTCTGACTGGCAATTGGTATTCATGGATGCGCTCTGCTAGACTTCTGCCTGCCTGTCCTACATAGTGACTGTTACTGTTCTTACACTGTATGTTGTATGTCTATTCTTGGGTGGGAGTGGACTAGGGTTTTTTGTTTTCTTAAGGAAACAAAAAGACCAAAACACCTCTTTGCCTGCTATCAACATCCAGATAAGCAGTTATTAACACTAGAATTAATGCCAAACCAACAATCAAACAGTAAACAATACCCAATCAAGAAACTACCTACTCAGCTAATCTATCAGTAAACAACAGCCCAATCAAGAAATTACTAAGAAGAAAACAACAGTCCCACTAACACTGACAAGACAAGCCATGGTATATAAACAGAAAGCAAATCCCACTCCCACCAGCACTGAAGATATTACCTAGTTGGGTAATAAAATGTCTACAAGAAAACAACCAAGCTCAGAGAGCACTAAGGATTCCATAGTTCAACCCCAAACTACAAATATTCACCTCTGTTGCGAATACTAAATCCCAGAGCCAAGAAATAAAGAAAATCAACAAATGCATATTTTATAACTTATGTGCTTGTGACACTACCAGAGAAATCATATTGGATATTACATTTAGGATGACCAATGCAAGTTATTCTTTGCCCCTGTCCAAGGAAACTATAGTAAAAAAATGATAATTGAAATAATAACAGCTAATTTATTTTCCAGGAGAAGTCATGAAAAAGGCTCATTCTCTCTCTATTAAGTCTTGGGAAAGTTCACTTATTTCCATAAAGGAACTAGTTCTGCATCAAAGAACCTATGAAATGTGAAAGGGCAAAGAGCTTATTTGAGAGAATTCAACACACTAGAGAATTCCCCTTGCTCAACAGATATAGCTTCAGCCTAAGTATGAAGAAGTATTTAGGTGAAAGTGTTTATTATCATCCTTACACAAGCATCTGCTATCTTTGGCGTCAGTAACCACAGCTGTGAATCCTCTTGACCCACTGAATCTTGTAAAGTCTCATCATTGTTATCACCATTGTTACAGGCTCAACCCCTCACAGCTTAACCTCAAACTGTCTACCATGGACTTCACTCCATTTCTAAGAGGTCCTCAAAGGGAGCGTGCATAAACACAACAGCGTGCCTACCATCCCAGTCTTACTGTCCCCATTTATCTGTATTTATTTCCTTTGTTCATGTTTATGTTCATATATATACATGTTTGACAAACAAATAAATAAAAAAATAACTACCAGATCCTTGGCTGTCCACATCTCACTCTCTCATGCTGTCTTCTCCATAACTCTCACATGATGCAGCTGGTAAATGAAGTATTTCTTTTCTGTTTCTAACATGGCTGTAAAAGACATAAGAAATTGATCAGTAAAGCAAGTTAGGACATAATCATTTTTATGTCATGTCATAGGGTTATCTTAAAAAAGAAAATCAAGTCACAAGTTACTAATTTTTCTTAGTCAAAATAAAATTACATAAAACAGAATTACTTTCCCTCACCCTACCCCATTGCTCTAGCAGCTTGCATTAAAACAGTGATGGTTTGTTAAAGATTGTAAAAAATCAGAACGTCACTCTTTAATGAAATTGATTTTTTTGTTTTTTTGTTTCTTGTAAAAAACATGTTTCAAAGGGTGTGAAAACCCTTAAAACGGTTTTTGAGTGCAGGAGCTGTAAAGAAGTTGGGAAGATTTTGGGCTATTCCTGTTATGGTGGTCTCAACACTACCTAGAATTACAAGTATTGGGGATTTCTACAATTAGACCCAAACTTATTTGGCTAACTTCTATAGGAAACTGTTGGGCAGAAGGATGGGTCATTTTGTTAGCTGTATTTCCATTCTGTCTTGGTCTGTAATCCTCAAGAACAAGCATCAGAACTAGCAGAAGTAGCAAAATGAAAGCAAGGTCTCTAAATGCCTCTTTCTGATAGTCATATACCTCCCTTAGTCTTTGTCTAGGCAAATCGCTACAAAGCATGCCCTATCAGGTTTCTCCTCCAGAACTCAGTTCTAGACAGCCATGCAATTTCTATTCACCAATTTATCTTTCAGGAATGCCATGTTTAAAGAATGTGTGTGCATGTGTGGAGGCATAGTCCAAATCCTTGGAAGGTAGGTAGTCATCCTTCCCACTCTCTTCCTATAAAAGCTAGTTTATTTGTTGCCATTGTTCTTCCACCAGTCAGCCTCTCCCAAGCTGATAGATCAATGATGGCTAACCTTTTTGGCACTGAGTGCCCACAATGCGCGCATGCACCCCCCCAAATGCAATATGCATGTGTTCCCTGTGCATGAGCCCCCATGCATGTGCACACATCCCCTGTGCATGCACCCCTCTGTATGTGCCCCACCACCGTGCATGTGTAGCAGAGACCCAAAGACCAGCTGGCTGGAGGGAGGTGCACACATGCATGGATGGCAGAGCTAAACTGGGGCAACAGCTTGCATGCCCACAGACAGGGCTCTGCGTGTCACCTCTGGCACATGTGCCATAGGTTCGCCATCAGGGTGATAGACCCTTCCCCACGAAAGTGATGCACATAGTAGTAAGCATTTTACTTATTCCAGAGGTAAATAAGCGTTCCTGAGCTTATTCTTCAGCATGCCTCTGACTGAAATTGTAACTCAGATTTCAGGTAAATGAGGGTAAACTCAAAAGTAATAAAATATATGCTCTATTAGTCTCCTCTCAAATCAATTCCAACAGTTTACCTTTTAGAAGCTCTTCTTTTTTGGATGATAGCCAACCTAATTCACAGAATTTGAATAGACATGAAAAAAAACACAGAGGGAGGTTAACAGATTCTATCAACCTCTATGATGTTTTATGGGTTCGCCTTCACAAATGCCTGTTACAACCCAAATGACAGTATCCTTATTAGCGTTTTACCTTGGCAGCACATATAGGATTCTACCACCTCTGTTCATGAGATAGCCCATGGGCAATTCTTGTCACACTGTACAGACAAACAAATTAATTCATCACACTTTGCGATACTCACGGTTTCCTTCCATTTTCCTAGTCCCTGAGAAAATAAGCTTTCTTGCAAAACTGCTCCCGTAAATTATATTGGTGTTATACCTCAAGCATTGCTGCTGCTGCTGCTTCTGCCAATAACTAGAAAAGTGCTTGATCTCATTTCACATGGTTCAAATATTTTAAGAAACATCAAAAAGCTCAGGATCGTCCACTTCCCAGTCATGTGTAAAAAGACATCTTACAGAATTTACAGGTCATGGTTTACAAAATGTGAGGTTGTATGTGCTAAGCCTTTCTTATTATGAAACATCTTTAAGGTCTCATGATGCACAGTTCTGTTCTTTATTTGTAAATATTAAGGAACAAGCCTACACTTTTTTTTTAAAAAAAGTATATGATGCAAATCTCTGTGTTTGGAAATAATTAACGCATCAAGAATAACTATTATTTTAACATATGTATTTATTTTAATATATGTATAAGAGTTGTAAATTGCTCCATTCCAAAGGTTTCTAAGCAGTGAAAAATACAAGAATGGTGACGGAAAATACATCAGTGCATTAGTAGCTTTCTTGTAGATTTACACAAAGGTCATTAATTCCCTTCTGTTATTTCATGTCTTCCTGAAGGCACTGGGAGAGATCATCCAGCAGTTTAGCCTTCAGTATCATCACCCAGCTTTACACCATTATTCCATGTCTCACTGGAGATGCTGTCAAAGTCTTGTCTCAGTACCTGGAAGGTCTGGGTGGGTAAGAAGTCAACACTGAACCTTAACAAGATTGACTGCTTATTCTTTGGAGTTCCCTTACCTTATTTAAAAGAGTCTATGACTTGGGGATACTCCTGGATTATTGGTTCCTACTGGATCAGTAAATGGAAACTATACCCATGATAGCTTTTGTCCATTTCTGCCTGGAATACTAGTTGCAGCACCTGGACATGAGGAACTTGCCTTTGTTGTTCATGCCACTGTGATGACCCGCATTGTCTCAAAAACAACACAAAAACTAAAACATGAATCAAGGTCTTGTAATGCCTTCAACTTAGCTTCGCTGTTTTATTAGTCAAAGTTTAAATTCAAAAAGTAGATAATGAAGCAAAAGGAAACCAAAAACAAACCACATTGATGAGAGTTCCAAGGATAATTAATCACACATTCCAGGAAGATAACTGGGTAGAGTCCATGGGAAGAATGCCAACAAAGATAAACCTCATCCAAGGAAAGCACTAATTTAACTCCAGCGTCTGTGAACACGCAGTTCCAAACTCTTATACAGAACTCACAGCTGCAACCCATGAGGAGGATCATGGCCCTCTCCTCCCAAGTAGACCACACTTTTCCCTGATCCTCTCCTCCCTGCGTGCCTAGAATGGATAGGGGATGGGCCTAGATCTTCCTCTGATTGCTCAGCCGGCCTCTGCCTTTCCCCAGCCTCCTCCACCACCTCTGGAGCCACACTTCCACTCCCTGTTGGCTGTTCCTCCTCTTCCTCAGAGTCAGTCTCCACCAGGGGCATGACAGCCACTATCATTTTTCACTTAAATTACTGCCTTGCACTCTACATGGAGCTACATTTAAAGACCATCAGAAACCTTTAAGTGATATCAAAGCCCAAATATGTATTGACAGGCAGAAGGATCCATATTATACCAATGCTACTGGCCAGGGGTATCAAACTGGTGGCCCATAGGTCAGATGCATTATGCACAGGCCACGCCCACCCCAGCTCCATGAAGAGAAAAAAACATTGTGAAACGTCACGTGATGTCAGCTTTGGAAGCCATATTCCATGCTGCCACATAGCCTGAGAAAGTGGGAGGTGGGTGATTTCAATTGAGTAGTTCTAAGTAGACAAAACAAAATTATTTTCTTAGTTCAAGCTTATTAAGCGTGGTACAGAAGAGAAAAAGGATCTTACACTGGGACAGATCGTGATTGGTCCATGTGATGTGATGATGTGGGAAAGGGGGATGGATTGTAGTTTGAGACATTGTGGGAAGTCTGGGAAACTTTTAGTTTTGAGATTCCACAGATGTGCCAAGTGCTATTCTAATAAAGATACTTTTGAGATTATGCTTGTCTCAGAGTTACTGATTGGAATGGAGGTTTGCGGGAATGCTGACATGTGATGACAACGTGACACCGCAAGTTTGACACCTGTGCTATAGGCCTTGCATTGACTCATTCATTCAGAAGCACAACTGAAATTCCAGGGTTTACTCTATCCAGCTACTATTTTTCAGCCTTAAGTTACATGCAGAGCTGCAATTCTCCCAACCAACTCAAGTGTTCTTGGAGAAACAGAGGGTTATACCCCATTTTCAGTAGGCCACCATCTTTGCTTCAAATGTTAGTTTTCAGTTATGTTCCTCATCTGTAGCATTTGTTCTGCCCATGATATTTAAACAGCAGTCTAACCTAAAAATTGTAGTCAAGTCAAGGAAAGGCAGTCAGACTACCATTAGAGGAACAGGGCTGCCAAAACTCTACCAATGTCAATCTAAGGAAACAATTGTTAGGATAATTATCTCTTTCATGTACGTTTCTGGATAAGTTCTATATTTTCTGTATTTCTTTTTGCATGGCTACATTGCTATCTAGATATTGTGTGTGTGCATAGATGTGTAAAGCACATGTGAAAATCACAGCAATTTCTCTACCAGCACATTGGCAAACAAGCTTGCTTGCCAAGTTTCAATAAAGCCTTCACTTCATGCAATCACAGTTCCAAGCCTACACCTGGAAAAGAAGGGTTTTTTTTTTTTAATTTCCAGCATTGGCTTATTGTAAAAAGTGAAAAGAAACATGTTGGGAGACTAATGAGCCTCCATTTAGATTAAATGAGAGCCAAAGGATATTGCTGCCCATAGAAAAGATGCTGCTCTAGCAAAGCAGTAATGACTGTGGGAGAACAATCAAATGCAGACTCAGGCTAGGAGAAACCTCCAGAACTAATCAGCGAGTGAGCAATGACAGTCAAGCGTGAACTGCCATCATCTGCCAGGGCTCATCTGAATAGCACAGATCAGCAGAGGAGCTCAAGTTCAGAAGACAGCTGCCTGCCATTTGCAATTAGTATTAGCAGCATGGAAGGCAAGCTGGCTGGCTACTAAAGAAGTATTTTCTGGTGACTTGAAATCAAACTTGCTTGCTATTTTCCCTAACTCTACCATTTCTTTGTCGTAACCCTTTTGCAAAGAGATGTTCCACACAAAAGAAACTTTTTACGCAAAAAGGCAACATTTTGTTTCTTGAATTTAAACAAACAAGAAGGAAGGAATCATTTTAAATTTTACACCTGCAATTGATTTGGGAACAAAATATCTCAAGGAAAAGATATGCCTATAGACTGACGTTTGCACAATCCTCTGTGGGCAGTAGTTATACTCATCAGGGTATAACTAGAGTATCAGTGGTGGGATTCAAAACTTTTTACAACTGGTTCTGTGGGTGTGGCTTTATGGGCGTGGTGTGGCTTGGTGGGCATGGCAGAGGAAGGTTACTGCAAAATCCCATTCCCTCCCCACCCCACTAATCTGCTTTCCAGCTCCCTTCTCTTGTGCAAGGCAACAGTAGAAGACTCAGCCAGCCAGCTGGGACTTGGGAGGCAGAGAATAGATGGGGATGGGGCCAGTCAGAGGTGGTATTTCCAAGGCGCAGCACAGATAGATGATAGAGGGTACCTACAACTTTGGAAAATTACTGCTTTTGGTCTACAGTGCATAGGTGTCAACATGATGGGTGAAAGAAGTGAAGGATGAAATATGCATCAGAACACAACCTCCCTGAATTACATACTTGTATTTGATGTTGGAACACAAGTAACAAAGGCTGGTGGTTGCATTATGACCTCACATCATGCTCCTTGTGGTTCTTTTCATTATCTTAGTTTGCTATACTAGAGAGGCCAGACTAGTAGTGGGATTCAAATTATTTTACTACCAGTTCTGTGGGTGTGGCTTGATGGACACGGCAGGGGAAGGATATTGTAAAATCTCCAGTCAGAGGTGCTATTTGCCTGTTCTCTGAATTACTCAAAATTTCTGCTACCAGTTTTCCAGAACTGGTCAGAACCTGCTGAATACCACCTCTGTAGAGTATGAAGATAGCTTTGAAGAAAGAATGCAAGAACCACTAAGTAATTGTCATTTTAGGCCTGGGGATGAGAAAGAAACTCCACTTTGATTCTGCTTGGTATAAGACAGGGAAAAGAGTTACTCTGCCAATGCTTTCAAGGTTCTGTTATTCCACCTGATAACAGCCCATTGTGTATAAAAGCTCTTTAGTTTTATTGGCTGTAATCTTTCAGAGCCTCTCAGATAAAATTCCTTATGATACATATTAGGGTATTATGTACTCACTTAGTTGAAGTGAAAGGAAAATCTGTTCTTCTTCCACCCCACCATCCTCACTCATCCCTTCTGCTACTCACCTTCTAGTCTTCTGGCTACTTCAGGTTTACCTTCTGATCTGCAGATAGTTGCCATAACTCCACATCCTAAATTACCAATTACAAATGCAGGTGCAAATCAAAGAGGTTGACTTCAGCTATAAATCTCACCACAGAGCAGGAATGCAAGAGCTCAGGAAAAACAAACCAATTACCAAGATTCCATCTGGACAAATCCAGGAATTCGAGCTGAGTGTCAAATTGTCAAAAATCAATCAGGGAATCGGAAGCCACACACATTCAGGAAGTAAAGTATGATTTTGGAAAATAGTTTGCCAACAGAAGTCTCGTTCCCAGGCTCTTCCTTTTATAACACTGGCCAAAGCATTCTTTTTTTTTTAAATTAAGTGAGGGTTATGGGGGGAGTTGAGTTTTACTGAACATCTAATCAGAGGAATCACCATTCTTAAGATTCACAGCAAAGCCTGTAACACAGTGCCTAGAAACCATAGCTCTCCCACGTATACATCCAAAAGTATGGATCCAATATGTAGACGACACCTTGGTCATAATAAAAAAAAACTAGAGAAGACACATGAAACTATCAATAACATGTTCAAAGGAATAAAATTTACAAGGGAAGAAAAAAACAATAACACACTACCTTCTTGGATATCCTCATCAGCAGAGAAAATTGCAGCAAATTGGAAACACACAAGCTTATTGAAAAGCTATCCACACTAACCAAATGCTCTACTACCAAAGGAAGAACCCAATCTCCCACAAGAAGAGCTATGCAAGAACATTATTCAGAATAGAACAAATGCACTGCAGCAAGCCAGAACTTCAGAAAAAGGAAACAATCTCCAACAAAATGGATACCCATGCAACTTTATCAAAAAGTGCCTGATCACTTAACCCACTACAGTACAGCCAGCACAGGCTATGAAAGGGATAACATTGGCATACATTAAAAAAAAACTGATAAAAAACCCAACATCCAACTAAAACCTTCCAGAATATTTTTTATTAAACCAAAAGACCCAGTAACCCAAGAAAAAACAACAACAGGAATCATCTTTAGCATGCAGTTTAAGGCCTATAATATGTAAGGACAGACAGGCAGAAGTCTATCAGAGGACATTCATGAACACAAATGGCAATCAGAAGGCAGACACTTAACCATGGTTTTAATTAGGACATTGAATATCTTAGACCAAGCTAAATTCAAAACTGTTGGGGATTTCCTGGAAGTTTGGCACTCAGTCATCAATGGGCACATAGAGACAAACAACATTTACACACCAATGGAAAGAGATTACACAAACATGGGGGGGTGTCTAGAACACCTCTCTAGCAATCAACACCCAGATAAGCAGGTTTAACACAAGATAATCAAGCAGTAAACAATATCCTAATCAAGGAACTACCAACTCAGACAAACAATCGAGCAGGAAATCACCGCTTATGCAAGAAATTATTAAGAAGGAAACAAGAACAACTCAAACAGCAAGCTACTGTATAAGAATAGAGATCATTCACAACTTTCTTCTAATACTGAAGATGTTATCTGCTAATGAAATATCTGCAAGCCAATAACCAAGCTCAGAGAGCATTAAGGGCTCCACACCTATTCTTCTCACTTAAACTTTCTGCATATGAGGGCTGAGAATATTTTCTTGTTTGGACTCTAGGTCCAGTTAGCCTGTTGCTGTGCTTCTACAACAGATGGCTGATTACGTGATTACTTCAGACCTATAAGTCCTGCTTTTTTCAAAGCCTCATGTAAGGACAGAACCTGTCAGTCCTTGATCCTCTATTACATAGCCTCAACAGGCCCATAATATTCAACAAAACAATGCACACATTGCATCCAAAGAGTTGTGCAATTTTAGGACAATGAAGCAATTGCTCTAGGCAATGGGTAGGTTATCTCAAGTATCTGCATTTTTCCTCCTAATAGTTCTGCAATAGGCAATTCTTAAATATGTTTCTTTTGAAGCAAATTCAGCTCAGGGATAATATGAATATTCACTGTGAATCAAAAAAAATATGCATCTTGATTGCAATATAAACACATGTAAATAGCAGAAAGTAACCTTGGAACAGCTTGACTTTCCACAATGTCTTGATGAAAACTACCACTCCAAAGCTACTATTTTTCCCAAAGAAGATAGCAACATTATTATTATTATTATTGTGTGTTTTATATCCCTCTCTAAGTGGTTTACAAATGTCAGCATGTTGCCCCAACAATCAGGGTCATTTTACTGACCATGGAAGGATGGAAGGCAACCTTATCAGTCAACTTTGAGCCTGTGAGACTGGAACTGTTAAAACTGCTGGCAGCCAGCGGGTCAGCAGAAATAGCCTGCAATATTGCATTCTAACCACTGTGCCATAAGGCAGAGGTCATAAAAACAATACAGGAGCCAAAGAGTTAATATCACTCTCCTTCATACCCCAGCCCAGTGATGCTAAGGCACCCAAATGAATTACTACTAATTCAAACAACATGTAGGTTAATTAAGTTTCTGGATGGCAGCCTTCAATGAGAACAGATCTTTCCATCTTTTGATTTTCTTAATTAGAGCTGCAGAACAAGTAAACTCTTTGAATGATGTTAATCTTGTAATTTAGGGAACTATGTCTCCTTAACTAGAGAGCCAAGGTATACAACCTGTAATCATAGAGTTCGACATAGCTTTTGGAAAATCTTGAATGTAGTTCTGCAGAGCTATGTATATGTATGTATGTAGGGATCCCCATTTCCATGCACAATTTTTCCCTCAATCAACTGAACTTGTTGTTTATAAGAAACTGTAGATTTGAAAACAAATTATATGGCTTGCTGCGGGGTGTGTGTGTGTCTGTTCTAAACATTAGGATGGATGGGGCATGTGATATGAATATGATGTATAAAAATATATCTTTGTATTTATTTTAATAGAATAACAGCATTGGAAGGGATCCTATAACTGTTGTAGTCTAACATCTTGTGAGTATTGGAGCACCCATAACTTCTGGAGGCAAATTGTCACTGATTAATTGTCCTGTCAGGAAATTTCCACTTAGTTATAGGTTGGTTCTCTCCTTGATTAGTTTCCATCCATTGCTTCTTCTACCTTCAGGTGCTTTGACCTTCTCTTCTTTGTGGCACCCCCTTAGATATTGAAACATTACTATCATGTCATCCCTAGTCCCCTTTTTATTAAATTAGACATAATCCACTTCTGCAAACGTTCTTTGTATGTTTTAACCTCCAATCCCCTAAACATCTTTGTTGCTCTTCTCTGCACTCTTTCTAGAGTCTCAACATCTTTTTTATATTGTGGTGACCAAAACTGGATGCAATATTCCAAGGTGTGGTCATAACAAGGCATTATAACAAGGCTGTTCAAACTTGGCAAGTTTAAGATTTGTGGACTTCAACTCCCAGAATTCCTGAGCTAACATGACTGGAGGAGGAACTCTGGGAGTTGAAGTTCACAAGTCTTAAAGCTGTCAAGTTTGAAGACCCCTGCATTATAAAGTGGTACTAACACTTCACTGTTCTTGATTCTACTCCTCTGTTAATGCAGCCTAGGCCTGTGTTGGCTTTTATGGCAGCTGCAGCACACTGCTGACTCATATTTAAGTGATTGCCCACTAGAATTGCAAGTTCCCTCCCCTGTTAATACTATTGAGCCAGGTATACCTGTGCATTTTGTTTTTCATGCCTAAATGTAGAACATTACTTTTCTCATCATTGAATTTCATTTTGTTAGATAAATCCCAGTGTTCAAGTCTGTCAATATCCTTCTATATCTTGAGCCTATCTTCTGTGGTGTTAGTTATTCCTGCTAGGTTGGCATCATCTGCAAATTTGATGGGTTCCCTTTCTATTTCCTCATCTAAATCATTGATTTAGTGAAAGACAGGCATGATTGACTTAAAAATCCTTTTAATGACCAAGCTGAGGGTATTTGCTCTTGTATGCACCAATTTTTTTCCAACAATAGAATTTTCATTAGTCTTCTAGGGATACTAACATGGCAGAAAACTGCCATGAATATCCCAGGGAATAGAAGTGGGAAGATAGTTTATTAACTCTCAACAAAATTGGACATAAGAAAAGATAAAAAAGAAATTACATTCCAGAAATGGCCAAATCCCTCTATAATGAGAAGGTCACAGGACAGCTTTATGCAGTTATTCTGTTACTTCCTGTGATGGGGAACCACCCTCATTACAACATTTTGTAACCCTGCAAAACGTGCTGAATCCACCAAAATCGCTATCCAGAGAAAAAAGAGAGGAAATAGTCAGCACTTTCCAGCAGCTCTTTGAAAACAAAGTTTCAAGGAACAGAAAGGCATTACGATCTTTGAGAGAAGATGGCTCTCATAATTGTGTGACCAGTGAATCTAGTGATTCACTCTTCTTTGGTCTTTACCACACTATGAGATTCAAGACCTTAGATATCATTAACTTTAGTAATATTAAGATTTCTTAATTGTTCACTTAATGTTTATATTTTATCTTGCAGCTAATAGGCAAAGAGCAGAAGACTGGTGCAGCTAGGTGTCGGCAAATGTCCATCATTCAGCAGAAGGCTTATCATGGACCCCGTGATCCAGCTGTTCCTCTTTTTTCTGTTGCTGACTGTTTCACTACCACTTTGAGGGATCCATGCCGTGACAGGAGAAAAGAGAAGGAAAACTTGCCATTCCATGTTTTTTCCTATGGCTGGCTCCTGTGATTAAGCAGGCACTGTATAGGAAACATACACATGTAGATATTGCAGTTTTTCTCTGATTCTGATGTGATTAACTATGATAGACATATCACAAAGGTGTGTTTTCAAAAGGCAAACAAACAAACAAACCTAGTCCAGTTGCATTTTGAAAAAGCACTTTTGAGACAACTATGACCTGATTGATTGAAAATTTTCAAGATATTTATAATAGACATAGACAGTCTTCTATTACAAGTCCCTGCAGTTCTGTGTGTATTTGTGTGTGTGTATATGTTTGTGTCAGAGTATATTCATGAAACTGGAATAGAGCTTGGTAATAAGGTCAGCCAATGAATAGGCATGGCAACTAAGTCAGCCAATGAGAACTGTTTGGAAACTGAAACTGGAAGTAGCCTAAGCGTGGCTCTATATTAAGCTCTGCAGCTATGTGGAGCTCTGAGTCTGTCTATTGAAAATGAACTGCTTCTCTCTGTGGTGTATAATGCTTGCCTGCTGAACTAAAGTTAAACTGATGTCTGTTTCTGAGCTGCTCATGTGTTACTGAAGTTACTTGCAACATGTTTCTTGTTTGAGTTTGCTCCATGTTGGAGAAAATTACAACTGGTTTGTAAAATCTACTTATTATGTTTATAAAGATGTTAAATGAAGCATCAGCCATCTATGTTTATTTTTCTGGCGCTGAATTATCGCTGCAAAACTCTGAATAGTTTGTCTTTCATATGGTTGCCACAAAAAGTCAAAAGAGTAACAACTGTATCAGTGGTAATTTCTGAATTGGTTCACTGTGTTTAAAACAAATGATAATCTATTCATATCCATAGGATAAAATAATCACACATAATACGAACAAGCATTGTTTTATATCAATGTTTTCCTAGAGAAGTTTTTTTTTTTATTTATTCAAATTTGTTATAGCTGCCCAACCTCAATGGATTCTGGGCAGCCTAAAAAAAAAAACCCTCCAATCCAACCCCCCCATACAAAATAAAAACATAAAAACCATAAGGCAGATCAGACTAAAATGATCATCAAATCAATATAAATCAAAATAGCCCCCTTCCCAATACATTAATATATTAATCTCTGGGACCAAAGCTTCAGTCATAACTGCTTTAGAAAAACAAGGCAGGGAAAGCATGTAAAACACACTAAGCTTTTAGAAATTTTAGTTTACTTTAGCTCAGTTCTAGATCATATGTTTTGGAAAGAAAAAGAAGGGGGGGACGAGAATGCAGGAGTTGGCCACATTAAGAGTCAGGGTCCAATAGGATGCATTATTTTGTGTATTTGCATCCTGGATTTTTCATAATTAAAAGCTTTTTTTGTCTTTTTCTGTTTACATTTGTTGTGCTGCTTTTTTCTTTTTCCTTTGGTCTTTTTTTACAAAAACATGTTTGGGGAAAAATGATAAATGGGATGTAAGAATTTTAATATTCATTATCTCAATGAATGTTTTTTTCAAAGTTGGTTAACTTTAAGATGTGTGGACTTCAACTCCCAGAATTCCTCAGCCAGCATAGTTGAAATCCACACATCTTTAAATAGCCAAGTTTGAAAACACTGATCTAAATTGACTTAAGCATTGCTTGACTCCAAAATGATTCTGATCAGCCAATAATACCCAAAGAGAGCAAGACTTGGAGCTTTTGAAGGAGAATCAACATTTTGAAAGTAGCAGGTCATATTAACAAAGCACACTGTGTGAAGACTAGGGATTCCCTTCCAGCATTGCAATAAGGCAGATTGAGGACCCAGAAAAAGAACAGGGTTTGAGCCAAACTAGAGAATCTGGGGAGATGCTGATCTACAAGTTGGGAAGATTACAAGATCACAACCATCTGAGGCTTCTCAGAGGTTGCTGAAAGACAGTCTTAAGAAACTCAGTCCAATAGAAAAGGAATGTGTTTTGTTTTTTCACTCAAAGGTGAAAATTCCCAATTCTAATCCATACACTATCCCTTCTGTTGTCCCAAGGATGCTTTTTCAAAAGGCAACTGGACTTTCTTTGTTTTTCCTTCTTCAGAACTGAAGAAGCTTCTTGGATGAGAAGCAAAAAGTCTTCAAGGACTTGGGCTGAGAATCTCCTGTTCATAGACAACAGTAAAAACCACTGCCTATCACTTAACATCTGAACTGTCATTTGCAATGATTAGCAATAGCACTTAGACTTATATACCACTTCACAGTGCTTTACAGCTCTCTGTAAGCAGTTTACAGAATCATCATATTGCCCCCAACAATCTGGGTCCTCATTTTATTGACCTTAGAAGGATGGAAGGCTGAGTCAATCCGAACCTTGCCATACTGCATTCTAACCACTGTGCCACCAAGGCTCAATTATTCTTATTCTTTTCTTAGTAGTCTTTTGGTTTAAACTTGGATTATGCTGAGACATGGTGCTCTTTTGACGAGTCAGTTTTCTCAGCTTTTATGAGCAAAACATTCATTGTAGCATTTCATGATTTTTACCTTGATAACTGTGATTGTCAAGCACTATTTATAAGCGCACCAACGTGCCTACCATCCCTGTCCTATTGTTTCTTTTATTTTTCTTATATGTATCCATGTATTCATAACTATGTTTTTACTTATACCCATTATCTTGTAAGCAATTGACAAACCAAATAAAATAAATAAAAAATAAAATTTAAGTTCCTTCATCCTCTATAACTACTCCTGAATATCATCAGCTTAAGTTTCTCAGTATTTTAAGGCAGGGAGTATATTTAAAAAAAAAACAAAAGAGAAAAGACCTCCCTAGAAAGTAATTCCCAAATAATTTTAGCATTTAAAAAATAGGACATCTGGGAAAATTAACCCAGAATCCAAATTGCACATGTTTGCCTTCATTGCCACACCCATTGCGGCTTCCACTTCTTTCCCAAAACCATTACATTTGACTTTCAGGGACTCAATTATTGTCCTTACCTGCATCCACAGAACAGGCAGATCAGTGGTGGGATTCACATTTTTTTACTACCAGTTCTGTGGGCATGGCTTGGTGGGCGTGGCACGGGAAGGATACTGAAAAATCTCCAGTCAGAGGTGGTATTTGCCGGATCTCTGGACTACTCCGCTACCTCAGAACTAGTCTCCAGAACTGGTCAGAACTTGCTGAATACAACCTCTGAGGCAGATGATGAAAAGCTGTTAACACTGGAAACAGCTTAGATCTTTCCAGCATCTGCAGTTTATGGGATTTGCATACCATATTTCTTTTCTTTCCATTTCAAAAGAAAGAATTACTAAAATCCCAAATAGTATATGTAGTAGTATTGTTTTCCAAGTTTCATTGTGAGGCTTGCCAGTTCTCACATTGCATTTTTCCCAAAAAAGAATGGAGAATCCTGTACAGCATCTGCTCAAGAAGATAAGCCTGAATTTGAGATGAACGTCCCTGCCAAAGGAAGGAGAGGGAAGAAAAACTAATCTGCTTCTTTCAATATATTGTTGCAAAATCTATGAAAAATCTTATTTTCAAAGTTAATCTTCAGACAAAGTGGTCTTCCTTTCTGATAAAATCCAGATTTATTCAGAGAAGTCCTTCAGTTATAGAGTCTGAGGATGACCCCTGCTGGCCAAAAATGAAAAGTGCAATGGATAAACAGGAAGAAGAAGAGATGAAAAAAAATGAGGGCTGAATGGTGCCAAGTAATGAGGCCCTTGACTGAAGGCCACTGTTGTTTGCTGTGGTCCTCAGCATTTGTCCTTTTCCTGTTTTGTCTGTTCTCTGGCCTTTATAACATCTGCTGTTTCCTTCCCCAGGATGCATATGGGTTCCTAATAGAGAATACTAAGAGGTGTTCCAGGATATAACCTCATTCAAATGCAGTCATTGCCCAAAGCCTAGACATTGGAGGTAGCATTCTTCTTCATACCTCTATATTTCCTATCTGAAGTTGCCCTAATTTGGTTAATGGGAATTATTCAAGAGAGTTGTGAGCATGCTTTTTTTTTTTTAAAAAAAAAAAACACCTTTTCCATCCTATTGTCTCAAAAGGTTACCATTGTGGGAATAGAACAGTTATTGATAGTATTTCAAACCTGCTGATATCACTGGAGGAATTTATATCTTATTACTTTGAACCCATAAGTAAGCCAAAATAACTTTACTTTTTCTGTGAAAATTGATACTCATCAAACTACAGCTATAATATTTTTCTGTATTGTGCTTGATTTATTTTATGTATCATCTGGAGCCTTTGGGAGGAGGTAGTTTATAAATCTTACAAATAAATAGGGAACGAATGCCTTCTAAGACATGCTGGATCAGTAACAAAGAGGTTTAATTTTCTTTCTTGTGTTTCAGTAGCCATGATCAATCATTCAAAGTGATGGATTCTATTCAATCACTTGTTAAATAAATAATACAGTATTGAGCTGAGCTGATACCCTGCTTTTCTTTTATTTCAAATCCAACTTCCAGCAGTTCCAACTGCTGACATCTTTGAGTCTTAATTGCTTAAAGGGTCTGTGATGATTAAAATATAATATTTTTTTCCTACTCAGTCTCTATGAGGAACTTCAGAACATGCAAGCACTCTCAGTACTCCCATTTGTAACATCTGAAAGCAACTGTGCCTTCTTTCCTGAGATCATGTAAGTGTTGTACATGTAAGTATAGGGTCTTCTGCTCAAGCAACGGGTTGGACTAGATGACCTCCAAGGCCTTTCCAACACTATTATTCTGTATTTTATGATCCCAGGAAATTGCATTTGGATGTTAAAGTAAGTTTGTGTACACCAAAGCACATTCTGGAGAGCAAATAACAAACAACTGGAGAAAGAGGAATTAACTTTAAATAAACCAAAACTTTAATCAAAACATTCCTTAGCATTGGTCTCTGGACCACTAGTTATCTGATTTTATAACCATCCTCCATGCACATGGACATGTACACAGAAGTTATTTCCCTTGATCAAGCTCCCAATATTAGCGCTTGGATTGGTGGTGTGGAGGCAGACCCAAGTACTCTACATTTGCAAATGAGGCATTAGTTGGCTTTACGTCACTCCTTCCATCCAGGGGTGGGATTCTACCAGTTCACACCTATTCACTAGAACCAGTTGCTAACATTCTGAGCAGTTCAGAGAACCGGTTGTTAGAAGAAATTACTGGCCTCATCCTGTAAGGAAGGCAGGAAGGAAACATTCTGATGTTGCTTACAGAAACTGCCTCTCCGTTAACCCTTATTACTTTCTTGGCAGGACTAGACTTTCTGTCTCTGGAGTTTTTTTCCCCTCCTTTGCTGGTACTTTGCTTGTGTGGAATGACCATTCAAAGTTACAGTGGCACTGAAAAAAAGTGACTTATGACCATTTTTCACTTACAACTGTTGCAGCATCCCCACAGTCATGAGAGGCCAGGCAAGGAGATGCGTGCCTCGATGTGAGTGATATTGAATTGGCCACGCCCAGCCAATAACATGACCACCAAGCCATGTCCACCCAGTCACATGACCACCAAGTCACACCCACCACTTAAGCCACGGCCACAGAACCGGTTGTTAAAAAAATTGAATCCCACCCCTGAATACTGTGACAGCTCTAAGTATGAGAATCAATCATAAAGTTTGTTTTTCAACACTGAAAAAGAGCAGTTGAATGAGGACTATATGAATTATTGTGACTTTGTTTATGCAGTTCATCTCTTTCATCTATCTTCATAGACTGTTAAAATTTTTGAATCCCACCCATGCTTCCACCCAACATTAAACAGCAAAGCAGAACAATCCTACTTTACAGAATTACTGGCCAACAGCATTTTAACTAAGCCCTTTACCAAATCTCAGTCCATATTTTTTGTTCATAGTTTAGTGTTTCATGTGAACAAAGAAATTTGAGATGAGAAAATTAGAATGATAAATTAGGAATATAATATTGTGTCAACATGCTTTCTTAATTGCATGAGAAGACAACTAGGAAAAGCAACTATGAGGCAAGTAGATCCAATTTGGAAGTTTGAAAGAGAAGACAATGTAATGCCAGATATTTGGCTAAATTACTGTCTTCCTGCTCCCACTGTAAAGTTGAAAAAATTATTTCCATTGCTTTCTCAATGCTGTAGTTTTACGGAAACTTTCAGTATGTTCACCTTGTTTATTGCTGAGTGAATGAAAGTGAGTAATTTTTTTCCTTCTGTTTCTTCCTGCTTAAGCTCATGTTTAAGGAATGTAAGCTTATAATTAGAGCCAAAGGAGAAATCATTCCAAAGCCCACCAAAAACTAGAGTTAAAATAGAACCTATTCCTCAGCCAACATGAAACAGAAAGAAAACTCAGTTTCTTACTGCTAACTGTGCAAGACTTCAATTGGATTTAATATAGCCAAAACCTATGTGGTATGTGGGTTTAGTGGCGTTTTCGTGTAATTAGAAGATTCTTATGAAGGATGAGAAAAAGAAATACCCCATTTTTTTGGGGGGGGGGGAATAAAGTGACATCCAGTTGTTCCTACAGCTAAATTGAAAAGCTTTTATTCTACATGAAAATGCAAAATCCAGCTCAAAAAGGGATTAGAGATAGCTGGTAAAGTTGTAAAGTCAAAATACTTTCTCTTGGGAACCAAGGATGTTCTCACACCTGGACAGAGGAAGGAGGAGTGATGTCGCCAGCTACATGGGCCATGTGACTGATTGTTTGGGATTGGGGAGAAAACTTTGTCTTTTAATTAGGTAAAAATTGAGGGACCCTTCAGAGTCTGTTTTCACCAGATATACTGTATGCCAATATATTTCCAATAAAGCTATTATTTGAAACTATCTGCTTCTTGAGTTTTTGCTTGCAATGGATCTATTGCTTGCAACCCTGACATGCTACATAGAAGATAAGCATCCCGAGTCCTGAAATATGGCATGCATCTTCTGCCAGATTATACAACAGAAACCATAGGAGACGGGCAGTCATTCAAATAACCTGGTCCTATGCCATAAAAGGCTTTATAGGTAATAACCAGCATGTTAAATTGCTCCCAGAATACATTAACCAATGGATCTTGTGGAAGTGAGATGTCACATGGGCATAGTGAGATAAGCCAATCATTGCTTCTGTTGCTCTGCATTCTAGACCAGCTGAACCTTGAGTAGTCTTCAAAAGAACCTCACATACAGTTCATGTATTAATTTTCTACATAAGGCAGTGAGTAGACAAGGATGTGAATGGTTGTCCTGAGAATTGACCAAGTCCTATGCTATTTGCTTTTGCTTCTATAAATCATGTCAAGCAGTGTTCACCTCACCTCACCAATTGAAATCCAAAGCAATTTTTACTTTCCATCTATCCTTGACCCAGACAGCTCCCCTCACTCTCACAAAGTTTTATGTTGAATCCAGGCCTTGAGAGTAACCTTAATCCATTCCTAACTTCTATGTAGGGTATATTACTGCAGCAGCTCCAAACAAAGGTAATTAAAATTCTCCTTAAATACCTCAGTTGTTTCAATTTTGGTGATATGTACCTTTATGTATTATTAAACTTTTATAATTTATATGTAAATTTAAATTCTATATTTTTACTTATTCTATATTTTTACTCATTTTTATTTAAAAGATGATTCGTTGTGGCACTTAAACAGAAAGTCTGTAAAAAAATTTTTTTTAAATCAAGAATTCTAAGTATTCTCCAGACAATACATAAAGCTGTCCAAAACATTACATACATACATACATAATCTTTTAATCTACAGATATATATATATATATATATATATATATATATATATATATATATATATATATATATATATATATATATATATATATATATATATATATCTTTTATTCTACATTACTCTTTCTCTCTCTCTCTCTCTCTCTCTCTCTCTCTCTCTCTCTCTATATATATATATAGAGAGAGAGAGAGAGAGCGCACCAGCACCCTCTAGTGGACTACAGTTTTAGAACGTTGGCAAAAAGTAATAATGAAAATCTTAGCTAAATGTTTATGGAGATTCTGAATCATCCAGGTCATAGTTGTTCCAAAGGTGATTTTACAAGAGGCAACTGGACTTTCTGATTTCTTTGAAGATGTTTCGCTTCTTTGGGAAGTCTTCTGAACTTATCTAGACTATCTTCTTATTTAGCATAAGTAGGCTAGGACTAGAGTAGGGAGGTCCTACACATAAAAGAACATTGAGGAAATGTCATTGTTAGAAACAGGCTGCTAAAACTTATTGTGGCCAATCCAGTTCTATTTCCCAACTAATGCTTATCAACATTGGTACTCCTGCTGAGGGCAGGAGGTCCCCATTTGCATCATTAGCCTCCTAAACAAAGATAGGTTGACACTACAACAAGAATGAAAGTAGAAACGTTTTGTTATTTTTTTTAAGCAAATGTTTTATTATTGAAATACCCACCCATTATTTGTTAAATCTGTACATGCATTTGTTTCATTTGGAAGTGGTTTCTAAAAACAAAAACAAAAAAATCCAAAATGACTCCAGCATTCTTCTGTTCAGAGCTGAATTCAAGAGAACAAGAACCATCACATAAACACTTTATCAGTGAAGTTTATCAAATGAAGCATGAAGTGATGCCTATACAACCTAGTGTTACAATCCATTTAAAAATGAAACAGCGACTGATGGATGATGGCAGTAGGACAAGAGTCAACCTGGACCATTATTTCAAATAAAATGACCAATGTTTGCTACACTGTTAATGTGAAATGATTCAAACGATGGGACTCAGAATCATCCAACTGTCTTACTGCACAAAATCTAGCAAAATCACCCCTTATTATAGTTAAGAAATTATAATATTTGAAAGGTAGGAAAGCATGGGAATGCAGGTACTCTTAACTAGATTTGGTCTCTAAATTATCTCAAACCCATTTCATTCTCCCTCAATAGACAAAGATCAAGTTTCCTATTTGCAAAAACTATCTTCTGTGCTGTGCGATGATGGAACGTAGCATTCATGCTTTCATCTATACATTAATAATTGTTAATGTAAGGGACTTGTAGTTCTGGACATGTTAAGTTTTCCTGGTTGCCTTCTTTGGCACACCTCAAATGGAAGCTCTCCATGCAAAACCAGAGCCATGGTATCAGGAGAGAATGCTAATCATACTGTGACCACAATCCTGACTTTCATTTTCACAGTTTTATGTACTAGCAGCCTTTCCTTAATATGGAAGGAGAGATTTCCCTTGCGAAACCAGGCTGTTTCCTTGCATCACCTTAGAACAGGATCCCAAACTTTGCAACTTTAAGAGGGAGTTGAAGTCCACAAGTCTTAAAGTTGCCAAGTTTGGAGACCTCTGCCTTAGAATATAGATGTTCGCATGGCTTTTGAATAGAGAAGCATCTCCCAGTAAAAATATCAACAGTAAGTTCTTCACAGTGACTTCTGCAACATGGGTTCTGGTGGAAACTACAGTGACTCCAAGGTCACATGATCCCCAACCAGGGAGGCAAGAAGAGCTATGTACTTTCCTTGGTACATATAAACTAAAGGCCAGAAAAAGTGTTCCCTGCCACTATTGGCATGAACAATAATAAATTCTGTATAAGTTTACCATTTAACAAAGAGAAGACAGAATTACAGAAGATTCATACTAATGTGACTGGAATTATGTATAGAGTCTCCATCACCACCTCAAATAAAGTTGGAAAACCAGGAGTAGATGTCAGAAAGCCAGGACAGACTCATCCTTGGAGATGCAATCACTAAAATGTCTTCAATGTAATGGATTCCCAAAGGGAGGAGTATGGTAGAAATGAAAAAAATGATATCACATTTTCCATATCATACATCCCTGTCCAAAAGGTAAGCAGTGGTATTTTAAGCTTACAGTCCAAGTCTTGAACTGGCTGGTATCAATTCAATAGATCAGAGGAACTGAAGCTAAAAAAAAGATACAGGCATCCGATTATTTAGAGGAAACGTTCCTCTCTACAGCGTGTATTTCTAAAAGCATGTGATTAAAAAAAATAAACCACAAAAGCTAAAGCCCCCTCCCTCCAAATCTTCCTTGATGAACAGCATAAGGATTATGTACATATAGCAAACAGCTGCAACAACTGGAATATGGGAATACTCTAAGCTTAGTCACAATCGACAAATGTGGATAAAAGGAAGGGAGGAAGAGATGCTGGCAATAAAGGTGCAGGGTATCTCACAAGGAGAAGAAGATTTAAATGGCCTGTTTCATAAAAGAACAGTCAAGAGATAAAAGGAGGCTGCCCAAGTCCCTCAAATAATTCATCAATACCACACAACCTAATTGAACTGCAGCAACACTGCAGAGTTGTCACCAGAGGGATGAAGATAGTCTGGGTTTAAGAAAGGGGCATTCCATGTGTTCTGGGGCAGCTCTCAAGACCAGCAGTCTCTCAGTACTTGGGCACTTTGGTGTAGTCTTCAGTGTGAATGTTCTTGCAGAGGCAGATAGACAGCACCATTCCCAGCAACTGCAAGAGAAAAAGGAAGGAAGGATGAAAAGGCTGATTCTTTGCACTTCTAAAGAAATGGAGAATCCCTGGCCAGAATTTAGCTGTTCAGTGATTATTCAGATTCAGACCAAACACATTCTTATAATGGAACCTAAGACGAAGCCAAAGTGCATTTTCTGGTTTTAGCAATAGTAATAAAACTTAGACTTATATACCACTTCACAGTGCTTTTACAGTCCACTCTAAGCAGTTTACAGAGTCAGCATACTGACCCCAACAATCTGGACCTTCATTTTACCGACCTTGGAAGGCTGAGTCAACCTTGAACCAATAAGAATCGAACTGCTGCAGGCAGCCAGCAATCAGCAGAAGAATCCTGCAATACTGCATCCTAACCACTGCACCACCACATTTTTTATCTCAACTTCCTTCATCTTCTCAGTCTTCTTGGTTTTCCTCCTATTGTCAAAACTGCAATTATAAGCTCCTCCAGAGAGGGAACTATATTTTGCTAAAATTACTGTGAAAAGCACTTTCATAGTATGAGTTTTACTACAGTTAGTTCTTGCTTACTGATGATCCTTGGGAGTGGGAATTCCATTGCTAAGCAATGCATTCATAATGTAGGGCATCACACGACTGCATCAAATTATGATGCTAGTTCCAGTAGTCCCCATTGCTGTTGTTAGGTGAATTCTATGAGGTTGTAGCATTCCACAGTCACATAATTGCAGCGTTCCACAGTCACATAATTCCCTACTGACTTTGCTTGTTGGAAGCTGGCACAAATTGTGATCACTTGACCACTGGATATTGCAACATTACAATTGTGTGCAGGTTGCTGAGCACACAAATAATTATCACAGGATCATCGGATGCTGCAATGAACACAACTATAAGGACCTCTCCTAAGTACCTCCTTTGTTCAGTAACATTGTAACTTTGAACAGTTGCTGAATGAATGGACATTTAATTTCATATGTTTAATAAAATGTTCCAAATAAAAATGTGAGAAGCAGCTAATGAACCATATTCAGCCTGCCATGACCAATATAGTTGATTTGTCATCATATTGAAACATGTCGGGACAAAAAAGCAGCATCAGCAGATAAGAACTCATACATAATAAAAATGAAAATCAGAAACCTGCTGAGGTGAAGTAAATCTGCATCAGCCTTGAGAGATAGAATGATCATTCTAATTGAGAGACTACAATGGAAGAGATGTAGATGGAGCAAATAACCAGATCTCCTCGGATATTTGAGTCTTTAGATTTGGATCTATTTACATCTGGTTCATAGTATCTCCCTCAAACATATTCTCTCTCATTTCCCTTTTTGCTTCTTTGTTTTCAATCATAAACAATATTGCTAGTGTGAATAAATTGAAGCTGACAGGAAAACATTTAATCAAAGCTATCCTCTTTAAAAGGCTCCAATCATCAGATAAATCTAGATTTTTTTTAAAATGTACTTTTAGCCAAGACATAATTAAAAAAAAATAGAATAGAATAGAAAGAACAATTCATACTTTTTGGAAAACTGATTATAGAGAATATATTTAAGTACATTTTTCACTTGGATATCACTTCTGGATTGTGTGCCTGTGATGAAAAAAAAATGAAATGCTGACTTTGGTTTTGTCAATCAGAAAGATTTGTTATTATAGAAATGGCTAGTTATATGCAAATGTGTAAAAGAAAATAGTTGAGGCTGGAGTGTTTTTCTCTTGTACTGTGCTAAAAAGAGTCGGAAGTCAATGTCTTTTTTCTCCCTTGTACCTCACTTTCTTTTCTCCTCTCTTTTTCCTTCCCCTAATTTCCTATTTCTATTTTTCTCTGTATTTTATATATTAAATAAATAAATAAAAGGAAAATTAATTAACTTCCACCAAGTACCAAGTATTCACAGGCCAAAGAGCCGATGTACTGTACATACAGATAATATTTTGCTTTGCTTGTATTTACAAGCAAAGCCACTAACAAAAAAGCTTTTTACAAAATGCAGGAAAATGAACACCTACCTCAATGACCGCAACTCCCGTGCATACTCCAAGGATGATGCCAAGGTTGTCCTGTAACCAATTCTGCACACCTTTCATACATCCCTGGAAGATACATACCACATCTGATTTACTAAGATTATAAGATTATGGATAATAATTATCAAAAGCAGGACAGTGTTATTGAGCTAGAGCATGAGTACTTTTGAAATATTTTCTATTTATAACGACTATTTTGGATAAGACCAAAAGAAATTAGAAAGCTATTATTTTCTCTTTAGTCCAGGATTCTCTTCTCTCTGACAAACAGGGATTTTTTTTCCAGGAGATCTTAT
Organism: Bungarus multicinctus; assembly: GCA_023653725.1. Taxonomy (NCBI): domain Eukaryota; kingdom Metazoa; phylum Chordata; class Lepidosauria; order Squamata; family Elapidae; genus Bungarus; species Bungarus multicinctus. The sequence goes on along the minus strand of CM042838.1, from coordinate 96,352,064 downwards.
TTCCTTACTGCTGGCTTGTGACCCAATTAGATTCCAAATGGTTGTTGGACACTGAATTTGAACCATACCCATCAGAAATATTCCTGTGCTAAAGGAAAAAGCAGCATTTATATATTCCAAGCGAAAAACTAAATTTTGGAGCCAATAAAGTAAACTTAAGAACTGCATATTATAAAAATCTATTCCAGGATTTTGTCACCAAAAAGCCGTTATCGGGATGCGTCTTGGAAACTCATAAAGTATATCGCCAAGAACAGCAAATGCCAAGAGTATATACTATGTCTATGAACATTAGCATTTGTTCTAATGGATGCATTTTTTTGAAATCAAAATTGGGTAGGAATATGTAGCAGACTACATAAATGACCAATAAGACAGGAGAGATTGAGGCAAATAAAATGAGTTTCAAAAGTGCATCCAAGAATTAAAATGAAAGATAAAAAGGCAAAATGTATTCTCAGAATGACAGGGTGAGTGGGCAGTCTGTAATCATGTCAAGGAGATGTCCAAGGTTACATCCACTTCCAACACTTTCCCTTCAACCAGGAAGACAACTAAGATCAACTCAAAAGCCATTAAAAAGAATAAAAAGAAAGATTTTATACTGTCCTCCCAAAAACCTTTCAGACCAAATGCCAGACAAAATGAGAGTGAAGGAAGGAAGAGAAAGAAAGCAGGTAAACAAAAGCTGGTGGCATTTTTTTCTCTGTACTTTTAAAATCAAGAGATCTCTGGATGGAACTTCCCCAAAGGAGATACTCACCTGCTTTTTAACTGGCCAGTCATCCACTGTTGTAGAGTTGGAAATATTCAGGAGGCAGAAACCCACTTCAGTCTGCGAGTTAGAGGAGTCATTGGAGCAAGAGCAAGGATAGAGTGTCTGGTTTTTCCCCTGAAGAACTGTGTTGTTTTTCCAAGTTTCTGGCCCAGTCCAACCACAGCATTGTAGCTATGTTTAAAGGAAAACAGAACCTTGTTACTTCCTGTTCAGTGTCATACGGCCATTTTGTCAACTATCGAAAGGATTCTAACTGAAGCCATAAAAATTCCTTATTTTCTTTCCCAGTTGCCATGTTTAAGGGAGAGGGAGATTTGTGGAATGTAGAATGTTTCCTTGCACAGTACCAGGCATAACACTGATAAGACTCGTGAGAGCTGAAGCTGACCCAGCATATCCTAGCAACGGTAGGAGGGGAGTACCAAGACCTGTTTGGTTGGTTAATGTGATCTGGGACACAAAGGGGGGTGGCCAGTATCTATATTTTAATTCTGCCAAAGCGCGGGAACTATTCAGAGTTGGCTTGACTTTTGAACCTATCAATATGATGTGCCCAATAAACAAGATCTTTGAAAAAGCAACAGCCTCAGAGTCTTAAACTAATTCATTGAGAGCATTACTCAGAACTGTGACACAATTTGCTCGAGAAGATTTTTCTGCTTCTTCTTTGCTCACTATTACATTTTTTTTAGTGGTACTATCTCGCTTAATAAAATTCTATGTGTAGCATACAATTATTTTTAAAAAAGAACACTAGTAAAAATTGCATGGACTTGTCTATGTACTTGCCAGGAGTCAAAGCAGACAAACAAAACAAACCACACCTTCATCATAATATAACAAAATTCCCTTCTCCTTTACAATCTAAGGTAATAAAATCAAGCAGAAAATGCCATGTTAATTGATTCAATAAATAAGATAAATAAAATGAAGTTTTGTGAGTTTGGAATGAATTTTAAAGAGGAAAAAAATAGTAGCAAGTCTCATGAAAGCAGAATCATCCTCTTTACCTTAGTCACATTGAAGGCAAAATATATCAAAAGTTAATACCTATAGGATCCTTACATTTACACTACCATGTAAAATGCACCTCTATTAATTCTAGAGAATTCATTTCAACCTCTACAATTAACAAAATGCCAACAAAATGTCCCTCTTTTAGACATTTAAAATGATCCCTTTTGCCACACTAGAAAAATAAGCAGGAGTGGGTTGATTTTTTTCCTTTGGATAACTTTAGGAGTAATTTTATGTGGGTTGGGGAGCTGTATAAATTTATTTAATAAATAAATCTTACAATTTTCACTGTTAGGTATGAGATGGATAGCATATTTTGTAGCCATTGATACTATTTTTATTATTAAAATGAGTAGGTCTTTCATATGAAAGCACATCCCAATATATGAAACTACTTCACCTGTCTGGAAATGTGGGAAGTCCATTGTGATAGGACTGTGTCTGACTAGCTTCAGAAATGGTGCAATTAATAAGAACTACAGGGATATCTCAAGGGCTTCTATGGAAATAGCTTACAGATCAACTGGCAAGGCTGCTGACTGTGAAGCTGCCTCCCTATAAGATCTATTAAGAATTCTATAACCAAAATGGCATTATATACAATGAAGCTGGATACAACTTTTCCAGCACACTATTTGCTTGTGAGTTTCCTATCCAGTTTCAAATGGAGGGTAACAATTGTAAAACTCAATATAGCCACACACAAAAAAAGATGCTTTCATAATGTTGTATATTCTTCCACTTTGAAGAGAACATTAATTCTCACTCAATGGTATTCTGGAACAGCAGGCAATTAGATTTCATTCTGCTTGAAGATCTCCAGATCCAGTGTAATGCCCTGAATTGCTAGTTCTTTGAAAGTGATTGAAGAAGTATATTAGAGGCACTTCCCAGCCTCACTCATTTCCTTAGCATGAAAAAGGCCAATTGTTAAGAATAGCCAGTCACCAAAAGATGGAGCTCTTCTTCTATTCATTCCTCTTAGCTTGTGGTTAAAATAGGATTATATAAAAAGCTGGCAAGACTTTTCATTTATGAAGAAAGACCAAGTAGGCCTTAATTATATAATATACTGTACTGTATGTAAATAAGAGTTGATTTGTTGTTGGGGATAGAATATATAAATAGAAACCTGCTGAAAATGGTAATAGTAATCTATGCAATAGCTACAAAACTGTGAGAAAAAATTGTAACTGAGAGTTTATTTAGTCCTAACTAGCTAAAATGAATTTCATGATTTCATTTCTGGTTTACAAAAACCATAACTCGATGTTCTGTTCTGACTTGGAGACAGTCTACAGGTTTTTGTTTTATGACAAAACACACAACTAATTAGTTCACAACTGTGAACTAATAGCTTCAATTAAAATATCCCCAATTAATTTAGGAAGAAAACCAAATTCAAATTTCTCTTATATTGAATGAATGCAGTATAATCTCTTTATGAGTGGATAAAGAACTTATTAAACACCAATGTCCAATTAACCTGACTGTACTGGTATAAAAGTGATTTTAAACTACAGATTTTAAGCCTGATACATACTGTCTCTACCCCATCCCCTGCCATGTCTACTAGAAGAGACAGTCAGCCTTGAAAAGACTACAAATTTGCAGAACATCAAATCATACTCTGAAAGAATAATACTATCAATTTGGAGGCTGCTTCTGATGTAGGGTAAGCAGTTTCCCTTATCCAAGGAAAACCACTGACTACATTTAATAGAAGTCTTCAGATATACTTAGGTTTGTTAAAAAGCCCAAACAAGTTCTGCACCACATTTTAATACAGGCTTATTTGACTAAAGAAAAATTATATATGTGCTTTTTAACTCTCAGATGAAGAAATGGAACAGCATTTACTCAGATGTACAAAACAGTTTTCTTATTAGAAGACATTCTGATCAGCAGAAGAGCATTTGGTTTTAGACATGACTCCTGAGAATATATAGCAAAGAAGAAGGAAAAAAACCCCAAAACAAATGCATCATAGAATAAATCAATCCAGAACTCTTTTCAGAGCTCAAGTGACGTGGGTCAAATTATCATATGTTAAGTATTTTATGCAAAATGAAAAACTTACAGTATAATGCTAAAAAAGGAAGGATAGAAAAAAAGAGAATGGCCAATAACAAGGTGGATGGACTCAGTTACAGCAATGATGGGTGCACCATTGGAAAACCTGAAGGACCAGATTAGGAACAGATCATGTATGATTATTAAAAGACAACACCAACTCGATGACACATAATCCAGCTCTTTATTTGTATCCTACAAATATCTGGACCAAGTCAATATAACTGGTAGCTTCTTAGAGCTAACTAGTCCCAGTCTTATTTTTATTGGCTTCCTACCAACCAGATGCTGTGATAATCTGAAACTATATTAGATGGCTACATCAAACTATATTAGATAGGCTACATCAAAAGATTGGGTAAGAATGACAGGAGTACAGGGAGGGTTGCTGTCAAGAGCCATCAGTAGTAAGCATATTATGGTGGCTACCAGTATCAACCTTAACAATGTATACAAACTGTGTCATTGAATGATTCAGGAGCCCTGGTTTATGTGAAACCTACAATTAAAAATATGAAATAAACTGTGTCTGATTTTATAAGAAAGCTGTCTATGGACCTTGAATGGCAACAAGTTTTCACATATGGAACTCGCTAGTAAATGCGGTCACAGTGTTGAAAATGTATATATAAATACACTGCCACAATGCAGCTTTGCACCCTGTAGTAATTGAACACGTGGACAATTCCGGCATGCTTCATTTTTTTGTGGTAACACCCGAAGTAGATCTCATGCACAGGACATGCCAAACTTTACATCTGGCAAATTAGATATTGCATAATTATTCACACATGTCAATGGATCCATATTCCCCACACATGTTCAATTTGAATTGGACTAGGATTTGAGAGACTCAGGTTCAAGTCTCTGCTCAAGTAAGAAAGTCAGTGATCTCATCTTTCCATCTAATCTAAGTCACCAAATTAAAACACAAAATACAAAGAGGAAATTATGTATACTGCCTTGAGCTTCTAAAGCAGCATTTTTCAAACTTGACTGCTGTAAGATGTATAGATTTCAATTGCACGCATCTTAAATTCCCCAAGTTGAAGCCCATCTTCTGGGAATTGAAGTCCATATATCTTAAAGAGGCCAAGTTTGAAAAACACTGCTCTAGAGAAAAGACAGGTTGAGATTGCAGTGATTGATTGAATAAATTCCTCGGATATACAATAGAACTCCATATCATGAGCATTATTTGGTGAAAAGAGGTTTTAACAAATGAGTACCTCAACAGGATCTCCTGCTTGTACCCCTGTATTGTACATCTTGAGAACAATACCAGAGGAAAACAAAAAGACCATATATTGATGATATGACCCACTCTATGAAAGCAACTTGTTTCTCATATTTAGAACTTGTGTTTGGTTCATAAGGTTCTCTACCCACTTACTTCTGCCTAAAGCCAATCTTCAAACATCAATATTAATTTATGATTAAATTAGATGAAGATCAATGTTACTATTCTCATTCAAGAAAAACCTTACCATATATATTATTGACAATACCACTAACTATCTCAATAACTCTTGCATGGCAACTTACTTGTAACTGGACATAGTCCCAAGCATTTTCAAGGGTCTTATTATTCTCGTCAGAAGGATTGTAATTCTGGACAAGTTCACTAACAATCCCAGACATTTCCGCTTCAAGCTAGTAAAAATAATACAAAAACATAATTAAGCACTGGTCTTGTGATTATTGATCCCATTTTACATTTGAAGATATATAAATTATTTGAACTTTATTCCATAATAAGGGAATCTTTTCCTTTTTCCCCTAGATGTGTCTTCCAGCATGTCCTGCAAGTAAGAACTGGAGAGAGGGAAAGAGAAGGAACAATAACAACTTTTTTCTCTATCAACAAAAAGAAAGTAAGGGACAAGTCAGAGCATTTCACTCAACACTGAAGGATTATGTTTTTATTTAAAATGAACCTGTTTTTCCAAAGAACAAAGGTTATAATCCATCCAGGGAATTCGTTTCAATTCCGCTCATGGCAGCTCTTTCATACACAAACTGGGCACTAGTGAAGAGAAGGACCAAGGGAGACATAATAGCAGTGTTCCAATATTTGAGGGGCTGTCACATAGAGGAAGGGGTCAAGCTATTTTCCAAATCACCTGGAGACAAGGAATAATGGATGGAAACTGAACAAGGAGAGATTCAACCTGGAAATAAGTAGAAATTTTCTGACAGTGAGAGCAATCAACCAATGGAACAGCTTGCCTTCAGAAGTGGTGGAAGCTTCATCACAGGAAGCTTTCAAGAAGAGACTGGCCTGCCATTTGTCAGAAATGGTATAGGGTCTCCTGCTTGGGAAGGGGGTTGGACTAGATGACCTACAAGGTCCCTTCTAACTCTGTTAATAAACAGACATGCATGTTACACACACACACACACACACACGAATACACACACACACACACACACACACACACACACACCTAGAGACTGCTATCATGCTGGCTGTTCTTGGATCACCTCATTTTTCAGGACTTCACAAAGATGTCACCTTTTTTGGTAGAATAGTAAAGCCAGAGCAGAAACAAAGGATGTCATTCTTAAGATGCCTTAGGGATATTTTTTCTGAAACAACAGGTGAGTTTACATGACTTTGGAAAAAAAATCATAGTGACACGGATCTCTAGGAAATCAAATATAGAAAATAGGCCTAAAGCTTGTTTGTTTGTATCCCACCTTTGCTATTTTTATAAATAACAAAAGGCTTATCCAACACACCTTCTTCCTCCTATTTTCCCCACAACAAAAACCTAAAAGAGAGTGTCTGGCCCAAAGTCATCCAGCTGGCTTTCATGGCTAAGGCAGGACTTACAAAAAGTTACACAAGGAAAAGGCATAACAGCTACAAACCATGTCTAAGATGTGATGAAATAATTGTTAGCTATTCTATTAATATCTTCAGAACAAGTATGAATATCAGTCTGTTGGTGCTGAGCACTAAACTCACACGGTTCATATTCTGGCAATTAGGAATATGACAATCACAGAATAAAGAAAGAAACACAAGCAACAACAAACAAGTTCTTGCAAAACAGAGTTGCTGTAAAATATTCCTAACTGCTACAGATTTGGAAAGAAGGCAGCCATCTGCCTTTTTGTTTTAGGACACATGTCTGAACAAATGGCCAAAATCTCCCGCGGTGTGAGCCCTAGCAGCTGTCAAATCAGCAAAATGCAAACTCATCTCTTGAGCTATGAATGGCACAAATGTCTGGATTACTATCTGCCGACTGCAAAGACGATGTCAGACTAGAACAGTAAAATGTTTCACAATTTCCTCTTAGTGAAACTGGAAATTACCACAAAGGTCAAAAGTTTCTATTAAGAATTAACTTTCAAGTCAAACTGCAGTCCATGCTTTCAATTTTTACTTCGTCTGCTAGCGTCAAAAACTAAGGTATACCTGATTCCACAAAGAAGAATGTAAAAGGAATGAAATTTATGGTTACTTAAGTATCATGCAAGGTTTTTTAAAATTATATCGCACCATGTTAAACATAGAGGGTCTTATTATTACTGATCAGGGTAAAATTTCTCCTTTTTCAATTTGCTATAATATGGACTTGATAAGAAATGTAAATCTTCCTGTCCAGTAGAGACATATTATGATCAGGAAAATTAACATCAGCATGAGCTCAGGACTATTTGCTTTTTCAAAATGCATTAATGTTAAACACTATGGGCACCAAATGAGAGAATTTCTTTTCTTTTTCATTTACTGCAGTGCTTATATTTTCCTTTCATGATGAAGTGTTGGGCAGTTTACAATTCTCATTTTCAGGATGACTTACAGATGTTGGTTTTCTACTGTCAATGTTAAGGCAACCTACGAAAATCTTACATAAATTAAACCTGAAAAATATTTTCTGAGGAACATGGAGAGCTACCCAGAAACCATTTCCTCTAATGCTGGCCTATCAGAGCAGGAACATAGGGATAAATATGCAGGAAGCACTGCAATATCAGTTTGTGATATTTTCAACCTACATTAAATGAAGTTTCCATCAGCTATTTTAACAAATGGAAATAATTTGCACAAACTGAGTACTGGCTAGTGAACTGTATGATTGAATCTAGGTCTGAAGAGCAGCGTAACAATATATATTTCTGAATGGTATAATTACATGAATGGGTCTTTAAGAAACTTGGAGAAAACTTAATTCAAAGATAGTTTAAAGATTTATAGGGATCCACCAATGAATCTTATAATTCATTCAGCTTAATTCATAATTAAGCTCTAAGCAGACACATGAAGTTTTAAAGCAAGCATTATTGGGCGGGGGAATGCCTCTATGTTTCTGAATGAAAATGAAGAAACAATATATGGAATTTAGCAAATTCTTCCAGCCTAAATGCAGATATATGGAATATGAATCAACCCAGTGTAAGAGAGGACAGATGGCTGCTTTCCCATCCAGCAGTCACATTATAGTTGAAACTTAGCCAACTTTCATAATCCAGAATACTGGGAAGGAGAACACAGTCTGGGATTCTAAACCTCTTTTGCCAACAGAATCTCCATTTAGTTTCCTCAGAAGTTTCCCCACAATAAGCAAAAGAAGAAAAACAAGGCTTCATCAATTCCTGTTATTAAAGCAAGCCTGAAGAAACACATGTAGCCTTCCATCTTTACTGCACAGATGCTAAAACCAAAACCATGATGGAAGGGGGGGAAGAGGGGGGAGAAATGAGTGATAGAAGCACTTACAATCTACTGCCAGGAACAAATTTGTGCAAATCCTCCCAGATTCCACAAGCAGAATTTGCCAACTATCGCTCACTTTTTCCAACGTTACACATTATTAAAAGTTCTCCTGACTAGACTACACACATACTTAAATTCATTACTCTGCATTGCCACATTGTTCTCTTCTGTAAGTCAAGATATTGAGGGGAAGGGGTCTAAAAATATATGATTGTCATTAATTTAAACTAAATTTAAATTTAATTTAAACTAACTTAAGTTTGATTACGCTTAGGTTCTACTGTTATTATCTCCATTACACATTAACTTGCAAAAAAGGTTGTGGAAAAATTAGTACATTTTTAAACAAAGATTGGTATGTATTTGATATGTAATTTGGCATCAGAGCAGTTTTTACTCAGATTTTAGTATGCCTTTCAGATTAATATTTTAATTTCTTTCTTTATTAGAAGTTGCAGCACAACATTCAAAGAAGTATAACTACTGAAATATACTGTTATTTCTTCTCATGGTTTGCAAAGCGCGAATTAATTAAGTTTACATTAAAATGTAAACTCAACATTCCAGAATCTGAAAGATAGTTTTGCAGCTGGGTAAATGAGTAAAAATGGGTTGCATTTTAACTGTTTTTTTGTTGTCTCTGGACAGTAAAGGCAAAATTGATTTCTTTTCTTGTTTGAAAATTGAAATTGTACATAAGTCATATATAACATCTCAAAATAGCAAATATGGGTACAGAGATTACTAAGATTATAAACCAAAAATTAGAGGTTCTTTCTAAGAAGCAGGATAGTGGAAAGAAGCATATTACAAGAGAGAAAAGTGATCTGAATGCTTTATACACATATTTCAGATTCTATTCTTTTTTATTTATTCATTCCTGCAGTGGATTTTGTCCACTTTTACTTTATCTAGAAACCTACTTTTGGGGGCAAGTTAAACTTTTGTTGTTGCTTCATTTAATCAGTTTCTTACCCAAAATTCTCAGGATCTCATTTACTGTAGTGGTTTTCTGAACCGCTTCTGAACTGTTTTGAATTTTAAATTTGAATTTTGTACAATTTCACAGTCTTGTTGAATTGAACTTGCCTTACTTTTAATGGAAATGTAATAAATAGTAAAAGTAGACCGAGTATTTCTATTCACATTTATCCAGATTTCTTATCCAGTGCAACTGTACATAACAAGCAAGAAACTAATTATTCATTATTTCCCAGTTTATTAATATATCTTTTAAGCAAAGGAGGCTTTGAGCAATTAATCATTATTAAAATATAGGTGATTAACAAAAATTAGCTATTGAAAAAACTCTCCTTAAATTCTATAAAATATTTACAGTTAGTTGGTGTCTACGCTGCTTTTCTTTTCTTTCTTCTTTCTATTATTTGCTGCTTAATTTTTGATCTTAGTTCCTGGTTTTAAGAATGATGGTAAGCTGTTTTGAAAACAGGAATTCAAAATCCCCTAGATAAAGTTACATGCTTTTTTTTCTTAAATATTTTCCTAAGTACATATTAAGAAATTCAAAAATGTAAAAAAAATAATAAACCAAAAAAAAATAGTTTTGGTTAACTCACACCTAATATTTATAGTTCTGTGATTCTTGCTGTTGTAAATTTTGTAACAGAAAGTACCAGATTATCAAGTCACATATATCATTTTTCCATCTAATCAGGAACAAATCAGATACACCCCAGTTTTATTTTTATCACTTCATGCAAATACAACGAACAGTAATAATTCCAACCCAAATGAAGAATGTCAGATTGGAAGAGTTAAAGAGCGCTTTTTAAAAAAACAATGACTTCATAGTGATATTTGCTGAAAAACTGCATGTCTAAATCTTGTTTTTAAGGCATTACTTAGAAATGAATAAGAATCAGAACAATACAACCTCAACCTCAGCAAGGAAAGAAATTGGGAAACAAAAGTGTCACTCACTGCATTCCTCTGGAAATAGATCAGCAGGCCGGCAGCTATTTGGGCTATGAGGATCAGCAATAGGCAAGTAAAATACTGCAAAACAAATGAAAAGTTTTTCTCACATTTGTGACATTAGTACTTGGTATATAGATTGTCTTCAACTTACAACAGTTAGTTTAGTGACCATTCAAAGTTACAACTGCACTGTAAAAAAGTGACTTATGACCGTTTTCCACCTTGTGGTGTGGAGACAATAACTTGGTCCTCAACACCAATAAGACTAAGGAGCTTACAGTGGACTATAGAAGGAACAGATCAGACATCCAGCCTTTGCTTATCAATGGAGATTGAGTGGAGCAAGTGGCCAGTTTTAAGTTTCTGGGTATTACCATAAAAGATGACCTGACCTGGGTTGCTCACATTGCAGCACTGGTCAAAAGCCCCAGTAGAGATTATACTACCTGAGACTTCTCAGAAAACAACTGAATGAAAAACTGCTGGTGACCTACCGCTGCAACTTAGAGAGTATTTTTACTTACTGCACCTCTGTATGGTTTGACAATTGCACAGTGACAGATAGGAAAGCACTCCAAGAGGGTTAACGTCATTGCCCAGAAGATCATTGGTTGCCCTCTCCCTTCTTTGGAAGAGCTTTATAGTTCCCGCTGCCTTAAGAAAGTTCAAAACATTGTCAAAGATCCATCTCATCCTGGCCACCCTTTTTTTGAACTATTACCATTTGGCAGATGGTACAGAATAATAAAAACAAACACAAGTAGGCTGAAAAACAGCTTCTATCCCAGAACAGTAGCTCTTTTGAATTCTACTATATAGTGCAGTGTTGATGCGAGGTTTTCGGTTCAATGTGAAGTAAGTGTGTTTGTGTTTATTTTCATGGTCATGATGTGCACAGAAGATGGTGTTTGATTTCGTTGTATGATGTGCAATGACAATAAACTAAACTAAACTTACAACCATTTAACTTACCTACAGTTACATGAATAAAATTCAGATGCTTGGCAACCAACTCAAACTTTTGACAGCTGCAGTGACCTGGGGTCATGTGATCACCTTTTGTGACCTTCTCACAAGCAAAATCAACGCGGAAGCCGGATTCATTTATCAGTTGTGTTACTAACATAACAACTGCAGTGATTCACCTAACAACTGTGACTAGAAAGGCCGTAAAATGGAGCAAAACTGCCTTAATTACTATTTTGCTTAGCAACATAAATGTTGGGCTTAATTGTGGTCATAAGACAAGGACTATCTATACTACTTCACAGGTGGAGTTCTTCATGGGAACGGGAGGAGGGGGGGGGGGGTCCTATGGAAGACAGTACAACCAGATGTAATAGGAAGCTTCAGCTATGAAGCCAGAATGCTTTCTTGCCAGGAGCCCAGTGAGCATCTGCTGATGTATCAGAAAGAGATTTATTTCCATTTTCTGCCTGTCTGAGCACAATAAGCTAACAGAATTTGCTAAGCTTGCTTCCATGAGGTGTTTTAATGGAAACCTGGCACAGGTTTAGACAAGGTAGCTGAACAGGTCTGAAATAGTACAAGAGTCTCTACGGATCTTTTCCATCCTTCCTGAAGACTTTCAGTCTTTCTCCCAAGGAAGAGAAGCTGCTGATAGAGAGCAAGACATGGAAGACATTCTGGGGTGGGATTGCAGCCTTCTGCCTCTACTGTAAGATCCTTCCTTACAGGGCAATACTGGCAATTTTGGAAAGAATGTGGGAAACACACTGTTTTGTCACAATCTTTAAAACTAAAGATGGTAATTATAAATATGCAAAACCTAATGAATCTATAAGAACTCATTAACAAACAAAACAGCAACATCGAAATCAGCCAGGAGTTTGCAAATTGGACCTCCAAAGGACCGTAAGTGTGGGTATGAAGAAAGCTTTTCTTGTGAAATATTCCACAATTAGATTGCAACCACAGAATGGGCTCCTTCTGTAATAACTTCCAAAGATATACTGTATACCGAGATGCCACCGATCTGGCAATTTTTGCATATATTCTGTGCTTTCCAGATGCTTCTCTATCACTTGTGACTTGTAGCTCAAATCCAGAAAGACTTTACCAGCATCTACATGTACTGCTTACCAGTCCCAAGAGGCAGCGAATCTCATTGACTGCTCCAACACAGCCCAGGAACCCCATTAACATGGTGAGAGCTCCTACTGCAGTAAGAATGTATGCTCCAACTTTTGAAGTTGATGATGAGGTCTCTGTGGAAACCCAAGGGGAAAAAAACTACATATAACAGATGCACATTTATTATGTTCCAGCAAAACAAGATAATTGTTCAAGAGAGATAAAGCACTCTGCTTTAAGTTCTCTAGCCAAGAAATCAAAGCACTGGACAACAAACAGCTAAATCCAATTACATGCATATATTGCGCTGGGAACTGAGCACTCACTTATTGGTCATGTGATTGTGAGGAAATGAACAAAGTTGTGTTTTAAAAGAATGGTCCAGAGAAAGGGGAAGAAATTGACCCAGAAGGAGGCGAAGAAATTGAAAATGCATTCTAGTATTCAGGGAATTGAAAACCTAAGTCCCAATTAGTAGGTTTGCTTGTGGGACTAGATTAGCTGATTTAGGAATACTGGTTAGTGCTTTATTTAGACTTTAATAAAATAGGAAAGGATTATTAGCCATGGTTGGAAGTTGGCATGTCTTTTCCAGATTTCACATAATGATAAATTCTTAATGACTTACGTTTGGATGACCACTTTTGTATCCCCAAGTATTAACCATGCTAGCTGGGGTTAATATAATATCCAGTTCAAAAATTGGTAGGAATACTACATAATCCACCTTTGACTTAAAACATACGTGAAATATTTAGTAATGTTCTATTTTTAAGATGTTCAACTTTAGAGCAGTCCCCAGTTGAAAATTCTACATACTTTGAGACAAGCCTGTCCCATCAAATGCTGCTGCCTTTTTTAACAAAACGGCCTAAGCAGAGCCTTTAAATCCAACCTTGCAGAAAGGCAGTGCCTCAGCTGGGCTCTTGATCTGTAGCACTTTTTGGTTTGTTGAAAAAAATTTCCCAGACTTCGTTGGCATAAGGCTACAAATTTCTATTCTCTCTTGCACAATTTTTCCTCTCCTTTTTTTTTCTGGGAAAAATTCCAGACTAGCACAAGAGGGAGGCCTTTTTGGCAATAGAATGGAATGCCCTGCTGTGTCAAGTTCCTTCCCAAACTCTCTGTTAAGGTTACCAGGGAAAAAGGGGGAGGAGGAAACAAGAGAATTGAAAAAAAGACTCCATCTGGAAATCTCTGGGAAGGAAACAGGAATCTCTGCATGCACAATGTGATTACAAGATAGAAGAAAACTTTTTTTAAAGGGTGCTCGCATATTAAAGGCTCTAAGAACACAGTAGCAATAACTGCATTACTTTGATCTGCCTATCCTATAGAATTATAAACATTTGGTTTACGGATCACAAGACAAAACCAGATCATGCTCCAATTCTTATTTTATTGTTTAAAACTGCAGATGAGTATTAAAGGGAGACAGGAAGGAGACACGGCTTCATTCAACTTGCCATTTTTGTGTCTGGCTAATTCTTCTTTATAGATAACATAACATTGCAGAAGTGATCCAGCTAAGAATAGTTAGAAATGCAAATACAGAAAGCAGAAATAGCACATACTGTTAACAGGAAAATATCTTTTTTTTAAATCATTATAAAATCTGCCAACTTCTGAAAACTACCCTCACATTTCTGCTAAAAGGAGTGAAAATTATCCTGAAAAGAATTTTACAAGGATAGTGCCCTTGGTCTGACCTGATGTAGTCTCACACGAAAAAGCTGATTAGCTCTAGAAAGCTTTTCTAAATCTAACAGGAAGCCATCTCTGCTTTGGACTAAGGTCTAAAGATGGGCTGTTCTTCAGATGTACAGTGTTTCCTGTTGGAATTTACTTTCAAAGGCAAGAAAACTATACATGAATCAACAGGAAAATTTAAAATTGTCTTACGTAGAACTGAAATGAAGCTTGTTTTGTCCACCAAAATCCATATTCCAAAACCTAGGATGACAGCACCTAGGATCTGGAAAAGAAAATTCAGTTACTTAAAAAGATCATATTAATCTTAAATTTTATTTTATGCATAACAGTTTTAATGATAAGTGTCTCCAAAACAGCTCACAGAAACAAAACCTAAACTTTGAACTATGGGGAAAAAATGGAAATAGGGTTACAAACTACAAAAAGTCAAAGCTTTTTAAAAAATTCATGCCTTTATCAAAGTTATTTCTATAACACATCAGGGTGAAACATTTCCAGCAGTAAAAGACAGATGGTGACTATGTAAACTTGCTGTTTTTTTAAGGAGGAGGAAAATCTATTTAGTCTTTCCAATGAATGTGACAAATATATTGAGCCCAGTCATGTCTTGAGTATCAGAGAGGTGACGCACAGACATAACTAAAAATAAGAATCAGCATTGACTTGGTACTTAATCAACCAGAGAATTTCTAACTTACAACTTTGCCAGAACCCTACCAATTTTCTCACCAGATCAGGCCAAGCATTCTCTTTAACATAAAATTAAAAATTGGGGAAAGAAACTGCCATTTTTCTATTTTCATATCACAGTTCTTCTCTCTTCCTACCCACCTCACCCCATTTTTTGGCTTCTAGAATCATACAAATGTCTCTGGGCACTCAGGAAAATCCCTATTTATGATGTGCAATTCAACAAAGGTAGAACATTTCTGTGGCTTACAGTTCCATTCAGCCTTTACAGCCAGTGAAGCTTCCCTGTTTCTGTTAAAGAGTGACATACATAAACAGAACTATAAACTAATTGCTGAGATCATCACATTTTCTTTTCAAATGAGATATTTTTTTAAAAAATTAATACTTAGATTTTAAATGAATGGAGAAGTGTGCTTTAATTTTCTACATGGGAACCTTCCTGAACAGGTACAAACTCAAATGTTCAATGAGAACTAGTTTCAAGTTTAAAAGAATTCAAATGACCAGCTGTTTGCAAAGAATATAAATCCTCCCATTCCCACCATCCAGTCAGATCTGAAGAAGCTTCTTGGATGAGAAGCGAAACATCCTCAAAGAAAAACAAGGAAGTCCGGTTGCCTCTTGAAAAATGCACCTTTGAAACAACCATGACCTGGATGACTGAAAATCTCCATAGACATTCAAGTTTATAATTTGCTGTGCACCTCTACTTTTAAGGCAGAAGAATTAGATAACAGCTATGTGCATAGACTTAGCAACACTCCATAAGTTCTCAAACATCCCTTCTCTTTTTAGCATGTCATTAATCTCAGACCAATTACTATATATATAAAATAAAGTACACAATAGAGTTACACCCTTTGTATGAATGATAAGAATACAAGGAAACAGCTAAAGGACGACTAAACAAGGCCCTCCATGTATAACTGTATAGAAACAGGAAGCAACTCTGCAGTCCCTTACAAAGGATACTTATGCTAAATATTTGCCTACCAACGAAATTCAATGAGGCGACAAATCATACAAGTCATACCAGCAGTAAATCCGGTGGCACAGTGCCACATCTTGGTAAACAGGCTGCAAAGACACTGCAGTGCAGCAGTGTGCTGTAAATAGCTGCCAGCTGGCAAACTCTACCCATCATCATACGTTGCCATCAGCACACAGTTGAGAACAGGGCAGCAATTATTATGCTGCTCTAATCCATTTTTACTCAGCTAATCGCAAAACATTCCTGGGGATGGATAAATAAATCTGGACCATTCTGTAGACTTTCATGTCAAAACAGTTCAGCTGCAAGACAAAAAAAGACCTCAACAATGGAGGAATCCCAATTCCTTCACTAGAAAATAAAACTCAAGATTTCTTTGAATGACAACTCCTCTGTATAGGGGATGAATCAGAGGTGGTATCCAGCAGGTTCTGACCAATTCTGGAGAACCGGTAGTAGAAATTTTGAGTAGTTCGGAGAACAAGCAAACACCACCTCTGACTGGAGATTTTACAGTATCCTTCCCCCAGTCACTCCCACAGAACCAGTAGTAAAAAAAATTGAATCCCGCCACTGGGATGAATAATATCAAAACTGACAACTGTTAAATTGTATTCCAGGGTTTATTTTGTGATTAAGTAGAAGCATCAGGATTTTGCAAATTGTTTCCTAGGACGAACAGTAAAGAAAAAAAAGTATATTGTGTTTAATAGATTTGACAAAACTAATAGCACAACGTTGCATTCCAAGAAAGGATTCATCTTAATGAGAAACCAAAAGCAAAGTGTACCCTGATCGTTTTTACTTTCTCCAACCTGGTTCCCAAATTCTCCTTCCTTATACCCATGACATGGAGACTCCACTCTGGGAAATGTAAAATTCCAAATAAGGAATTTTTCATGGTTAGAAGACTTGCCTGCATTACATGATACTGCAGTTATGGTCATTTGACCTACAATCCTGGAGCAGTAACTAAATTAACCGTTTTGAACATAAGTGAGTATTACACCCCTAGAAGGCTGTTTGTTGCCAAGCAAGAGAAAGAAAGCCAAATGAACAATGTCCTCCTAGGTGATCCTTGACTTCATTTAGTGACCATTCAAAGTTACAAAAGTGACTTATGACCACTTTTTACACTGATGGCCATTGCAGCATCCACATGGTCACGAGATTTACATTTGGATGCTTGACAACTAGTTCATACGTATGACGGTTGCTGTATCCCAGTCATGTGGCCAGTGGTGGGATTCAATTTTTTTTTACTACCGGTTCTGTGGGCGTGGCTTGGTGCGGTGGCAGGGGAAGGATACTGTAAAATCTCCAGCCAGAGGTCTCCATTTGCCGGTTCTCCGAACTACTCAAAATTTCTGCTACTGGTTCTCCAGAACTGGTCAGAACCTGCTGAATCCCACCTCTGCATGTGACCAACTTTTGTGACCTTCTGATAAGCAAAGTCAATGGGAAAGCCAGATTCACTTAACAACCGTGTTACAAATTTAATAACTGTACTTAATAAATGATTCACTTAACAAATGTGGCAAGAAAAGTTGTAAAATGGGACAAAACTCACTTAACAAATTTCTCACTTAGCAACATAAATTCTGGCCTCCATTGTGGTCGTAAGTTGAAGACTACCTGTATAAATTGGACTGTCAACACAATGTTGTGGTCTGCAATCTTAAAAGCTACCAGCTTCTCTCTTTTGGTCCATCTGGATTTTCTATTTACCTCTCCTAGCCCTCTTACTGTCCACCCACCCTCATTTTTTCCCATAAAGAATGTTAATACAAAATTAACATTCATACATACATACGTTGTATCCTGTGCCTTCATCATACAATTTTGACCACATCATGGCAATTATTCTGGATTTGAGAAAATTACACGACTACTGCATTTTACAAAGGAAAATAGGTGACTAATTAAATTACAGCAGAGGGTAATTTTTTTTTTAACATCTGGGTGGGAAAGTTTCCTGTCTGGAAAGAACAAAAAATTTCTGAGCAAAAAAATGTAGCATAAAAAAAGCTGTACCAGCGTTTAAATATGTAAACATGCTTGCAATGATATATCTAGTGGGAAAATTTCATGACTTAAAAAAAAACCTCTAAAAAACCCCCCTCACACCTACTCGTAATGAATTGAGAGAAATAGAACAGTTTTAATTTTGCAATGGACAGAACAATTACAAGAAGTGTTGTTCCTTTAATGAAACACAGTATCGTGTTCAGCAAAAGCTTATGAACTAGAACACTAACAGCAATAGAGAAAAAAAGAAAACACAAGGGCAGAGTTGAATACGCTGATTCACTGCGTGGCAAAGTAGAGCTATTATATTTGGGTTGCAAAAATCTAGATGACTATTACATGACAGCAAAGAGAGTTTTCTTTATCTTGTTTGTAGGATTTACTGACTGTAAGAATTTTTGCAGCCCAGATATAGTTATCCCAGAAACACTATGTGAAATATGAACAGCAATCTTCTTTTAATATTGCAGTGTGCCAACAACACTTTAAAATGCAGAGACTGAGATCTTTCCAGCTGTGGTTCTGAAACGACTTGGATGCTGTTATTGATTTGGTTGCCAAGGTTGTGTTTGTACACCACTTGCAGTACTGTTGAGTGAAATGAGTTACACATTCATAAATAACATTCTGGCAAGTCCCCCAGAGTCTGTTCCCTGTGCCCATAGGCTACTCCAGATAATATAAACTGTACTTTGGGACATGTGCAGAAGGCTTCATGTGTACAGCCGAGACTGCTAGCCAGCCCTGCAGCTTTCAGTTTAGAAGCTAAATGGTCAAGAGGCTTTTTATAAATGTAATTTGCTCATGATTCATATCTCCAGAACTATGGATAGATAATATTCATTATACCAGATTATGTGAAACAAGTTTTTGATTATAACTATGTCTTGAGTAGCCTTGAGGACACACTAACTCAAAAAGCAATGGGCTGAATAAATGATTATAGCTTAGCTGCATCACAATGACCAGTAGACAAGGTGTGGTTTCCAAAAACTCAACACTGAAACTCGCTAGTGATGAATCCATCTGATCTAGTTGATTTCCCCTTAAACCTTCTGCAGTGGGCATCAGTTATGTGTATAATGCATTAGGAGGGGCTTCTTACAGCATAAGCATTACAAATTCCAAGATAAGGCTTTCATCTCAAATGGTTTGTACCAGCAGTAATAAAGAGTAGTTCACATTAGATACCTCACTGATCATCATAGGATGAAAAAATAAATCCTATGCACCCGTGCCTGTGAACTCAATAAAGTTCCATCACTGAGAAATAAACCATTGTCCTATTAAGTGTCACACAAATAAAAATGTAGCTTTGTTTAGTTCATCATTCATTACCCACAAGATTCTGCTTCAGATTCCTCTAGGCTGCCATGCTTTAAAATGGGATGAAAGTCCAGATTTCCAAATCTTAAGGCAAATTGTAGAGCCATGATAGGAGGCAAAGAGAAGAACCCCGGAAACCAGCTGCTTCCTATAGTCTAACCAGTGGAAAAGTCTTAATGGAAAGAATTCCAGTCGTCTATTCTCCTTCGGCTTCTTCCTCCCTGCTACTTGTTTCAGCCAGCTCTCAAGAGACTTCCCACTTCTTTCTGTGCGTGCTGTGGGAAAATACTTTGCTGCTTAGCTCTGGAGTTATTCAATCACACAGCTTTCATCCACCTCCTGTTAGTTCAGAGCCATCTCAACAGAGCTTGGAGAACATACTTGGCTTCACTAACTAAAGTCAAAGGGAAGGGAAAGCTGGGAGGGAAAGACTGAAAATATCTACTTCACTGAAGTGCTGCGGTGATCCAACCACAAGCAGGGATTATCAGAAGACAATGCTCTTCTGTAGACCATTGTAGATTGACAGCTTCTTCTTTTCAATCATTCAGTTTAAGTTCCTTGAAGTGCCTTTCACCTTTTGCTGTTTGCCATGAAAAAGTTGCCACAGAGACTGGTATCATGTGCTACCTAAAGCATCAAAATTCAAAACATTTTTAAACATCAAGTAAACCTGAATTACCTGTCCTGCTGGTTTTCAAAATAGGATGCTGAAAATAACTTGCTGGTTTTGTCCCTCACACCCTACAAGGGAATGTATGCATCGTCCCAACCTCCATGTCCTATTTCCTACAGTAACATTTAATATAAGATATATATCTTAAACACAGTGTATGTCATTTCCCTGCCATACGCCTATGGATAATGATGAACTAGGGAGAAAGAAGCATGTTTTTTGTGAGAGATGATCTAACTAAATATTATTTTACTAAATATTTATTTTCTTTTGCATCACATTTTTTATCTCCACGTTATTCAAGGAGGCTACACCTTAACCTAATATCACCCAACTGGTCCCTCACTTAATATCCATAATATCCAGTAGTCATATAGATAATTTTCAGCTGCAGATTTGCTTTAATTCCTATATCTTCCATTGCCACAGTTTATTAGCACAGCATTACAGATTCCAACAACACTAGAAGATGTTTAAGATATAAGAACAGTATTCGTATCCTGAGAAGCTCAAACTAGGCTACAGCAAAAAAAACCTCAGTAATTACACACACTCTCCAAACTAAGCATTATGATCCTTTGAAAGCAAACATAAATACAATGGATACTCTGTTAAGGAGCTTCTGAACACAGGCTTGCTATATACAATAATTAGCTGTGTCGTCCATTAGTCTGAGGACAAGTTCAAATGGGTATCCAATGAATTTTACATCGCCTACTGACACAAATTCAGTCCTATCTCCTTGTAACAATTTCTCTTTAAAGAGTGTTTTCTTTTGTATGCTAAAACTATGTATAAATGACCTTTGGTCCTTGGCAGCCTTAAAAGGAATGCTGATTGCTCAAAAGTTAAAAACAACAAAGCATTCAGCAAAAAGAGGGGAGTAGGGAAATAGTACAGAAAGCAAATTGAAAAGCAGCTCCAGATGTGTGCCAGATGGACTATCTGGGCAAGTTATATTGTAGGCAAGCTCTACATAGCCTAGAGTTAGAAAGTGGCAGAAGGAGGTTATCCACAACTTGAGAAAGCAAGCCTCTCATTTTACCTAGTGATTTAGTGGAGTTGTGGGTCAGCATTAAGCCTATAAAAGGGATGTACAATTACATGGATGAAAAGGCTCAAATCTCAAAGCAATACTGCAAGTGAAATCTCAATACCACAAACGTCTTCTGCAACGAAGGTGCTCTAGCTCCAAATGGCATATGAATCTCACTTGATTTTTTATTTTGCTATGTCCCTCTATTCATCACTGGGAATTGGACGGTTATATCAATTTTTAAAAATGTTATGATTTCTACCATTTTACATTATTTTTTAGCCATTTCTTGTAATGTTAAGCCACCGTTAAGATCCGTTTTAAGTAATAATCCTTCTTTGAAGCCTTCCTTTTTTGAATGTATTTTTATTAAAAGCTTCTTTTCTTAATATAAAATAGAAATAAAAATAAAAGAGGGGGGAGAGAAGAGGATAGGAGACAGAGTGAGGGAAGAAAGAAACGAAGAACAATAACTTTTTCTGATGTAGTAAGATGCATAATAAAGTATCAACATTTTAGTTATACCAAATAATATCTACTTGCCATTTCTATAGTGGTAACCAATTTAATTGTCAAAACCCAAAGTCAAAATTTCTTTTTCCCCCTCTTTCATGCAGAAAGCCCAGAAGTGGTTCCAAGTAACCACAAAATTATTTAGATTCTTGTCCCTAATTAGTCCAGTCAAGTTCGCCATCCCTACTAATACCATTATCTTTTCAATCCATTCATCTATTGTAGGAGTTAAGACTTCTTTCCATTTCTGGTCATATAGACATCTTACAACTCTTTCAAGCTTTTCCAGTATCTGAAACTACATTGACTGAAAATAGCAAGCTTGGCAATTTCCAGACACATGGATTTCAACTTCTACAATTCCCCAGTTGGCATCATCATTGCTCAGGAACTCTGCGAGTTAAAATCAAAACATCTAGATGTTGCCAAACCTGAGAAATCTTTACCTAGAAGAATAAACTGCAAGAGAAAGATGAATCAGAATGTCCATAAAAGGCAACTGAATTTTTTTTTTTTTACTGAGAAATAGATGTTGGAAAATAGGTCATACTGCCTAGAGTTTTGATCCTACTATCGAACATTTCATCACGTATTATTTTGAAATGAAACATATGGCTCACTAGTCATTATAAATACAATTAACTCACAAACATAGCACTTCAAAATAATGTCTTAAAGGCAACTGATGACAATTATACTGCCATTCTCGGCTTTCCAAAAATGAGAGATTAACATTTGAATATATTTGCAAATATTGAATGATCCTATTGAAATACCGAATTTTTAGGGACCTTTGAATAAGATGTTCATAAAACCTTGTTAGAAATATGAATTCTTTATTTGCTTTAATTTTGTTATGTAAAAAATTAAAGTTACTGGACTGAATTCAACAATATTTAAAGAAAAGCAAGAACCAAACGCTTAGCAAACCATACTGCAGCAATGAGATCAAAAGGTTATTTAGTAACTCAAATACAGCACTTGCTGCCATGCAGTTGTGTTAACATTTATGCTGCTGGTGTGAAAACATAATCAGGGTAAATGACAGGTGCAGTCAAATTAGACCCCTTAAATAATGACTGTCAAAGGGAAAAAAGATGAAAGGACATCCATATATTTGAAAAAAAGATGTTAAGATCAGGTACTCCTTAAAATGTGAGAAAAATCCAAGAGACTGTTACTGTGGGATAGCTCTTCTTTCACCTAGGATTATACTGTCTAGTAATGTTAGCAGATTTTATGGCTGAATTTCAATAGATAATAACTAGGCCTTTGAATAGATTAGTGGAGATTTATGGTATAAGGACCCTTACTTCCATCCCCCATTAATCTACATAATCAAGAATAAGGTTTATAGAGCAGCACAGAGTAAGCATGTACAAGTAAGCTAAAGAATAATAATGCAGAAAATGTACCTCTGCTTGAGTGTCACAGTGGATGAAGCCTATGGCAAAAAAAATCATGCTGGGGAAAAAACAAACAGAACTAGAACATAGAATGTATGAAGCATGAAGCGTGGAACCTGGATATCAGCAAGAAAGAAATGAATGAAGCATTTTGGTATTAATAACATCAGGGTCTGAAAATATCTACATTCAGTTAGGTAAGTTTACAATAAGCTATTCTGGAAATGGCAACATCAAGAAGGAATGGAATGGAACTGGCAATACAAACGAAAACTCAAATGAAACGAACAATTCTGAGCAGCAAAGGTTAGAACAATAACTCTTTGAATCTATACAATGCTATCTATATATCACTCTCATTATGACCTTTACCTGGGCAAATAATGTAAAATATAGCTACAAGTTTTGAACCAAGCTACCTCAAATGGGCTAAATTACAGAATGTGTTCAAAATCTAGGATCCATGATTCTCAAGTGAATGAAATTTGGGGAAGACATGGCTGCTTCAGTGTTATTAGCTGCTTTCACATGATATCCACTTTCAACATTCCATGACAGTTTTCCAGGCAGTCTTGCAATCCCTCCTTTACCCTAGCAGCAGGGAATTGACTTATCACATATGTCAGGCTAAGCACAAGAATGATGTAAAACAGCAGTCCCCAACATTTATGGCTTGGCAGCCTGGTGGGGGGAGAAGGGAACCAGGCCATGCAAGCAGCAGGCTGGCTCACAGGTGCATGCATATTGGCCAGCCACTCATGCAGCTGGTTCCAAACAGGTCACGGCCTGAAGTGGGCCACAGCCCAGGGACTGGGAAAACCTGACATAGAACAATTCAGCCAGAATTCGGTTGTTTGTTTGCCTACACAATAGACAGGATCTTGCCAGACTGAGCTTTATTATTCTCACTCTAATGAATATATTGGGAAATTCTAGCAAATGTTTATCCTTCCTCTCTTTTTTCTATCCAGCATTATGATCCATAGTCCACATTGCAGCAGAAACTAAGAATGTTGAAAACATGGTATATGCAGTAAGAGATACCCCAAAGGATTCAATGAGCATATAAGGTGTGGTGATGATTCATATCCTCTCTGCAGCAGACAGTCATCAGAAATGGGAGGATTTGAAGGACATCAAGCAGGATGACAGGGATGAACTTCCCTTCTCAATGGGTGGTACCCTATAATATACAACTACTGAAGACATCCCTTTTCATTTCAATGTAGAAATATGCTCATCTGTCAAATCCATCAAATATGTCATCAAGTATACCACACAGGTAGTGATCAGGCAATTTTTGCACTGAACAGAGAAGATAAAATCATACAGTACTTGATAGGCAGATATAGCGGGCCCTCTGAAGTCAAACATTGCAGCAATGTTTGGATTTCGAATTCACAAGGGGATCTAGCCATTGTTCATCTTTAACTAATTAATTTCCAATACTGCAAATTTGCTTCAACACGTGAGACTTCTTGTATAGAATAGAAAAGAATAGAATACTTTATTGGCCAAGTGTGATTGGACACACAAGGAATTTGTCTTGGTGTAAATACTCTCAGTATACATAAAGAAAAGATGCATTCATTAAGAATCAAGAATCATAACGTACAACACTTAATGATAGTCATAGGGTACAATCAACAATCAAATCATACTAGGAAACAGTCAGTATAAATTGTAAGAATACAAGCGACAAAGTTACAGTGCTACAATCACAAGTGGGAGGGGATGGGTGATAAGGTGCGATGAGAAGATTAGCAGTAATAGTAGTGCAGACTTTATAATAGTTGAACAGTGTTGAGGGAATTATTTGTTTAGCAGAGTGATGGCTTTCGGGAAAACTTGTCTAGGATAAGACCTCCATGGTTAAGAGGGAGTACTTTGAAGCCATACCAGATTCTTCACAATATATGTGGCAAGAAAAAGGATTCTGGAAGAATGTTAACAATTTACTGTTGCAATTTTCATCAGCCTTTACCAGCTGTAAAACAAGTAAATGGTGCTGATGTGGAGAATTCATGCATTAAAAATCATACTTATGAAGACTTTTGTTAAGTTTCAGTAGAAGGGAAACCTGTGGTAGAATTGGGAAAAGGAAGATATTCTGAGTTCTTACTGGATGTTGGATAAGACAAAATTCAGAAAAATCAAAATGAGTAAATAGGGCTACCTGAAGATATGGTTCTGTCACCAAAAAGTATAGAAGAATGTGTAAATTTCACCTATCACATTTGACAATACTGTAGAACTGTTTTCTATCATGGTTCCCCTCAATGAAATGAGGATAAAAATAATCCACATGCATTAGCTGGAATGATTAAATATTACTGTTCCTTTAATGCCCTCAGTGAAGGATCTAGTGCTATTCATTTTCCATAGCATGGAAGATAGAATCTCTTGCCATTTTAATGATGAATTTTAATTAGGAATCTTCCAAGAGTTTGAAATTGGGATGATTGTGGAAAAACTCCCCAGTAATGTCATTGTATCAAAGATAAACTCTGATGCATGCAAAAAATGACATTGTCATGATTCCAAAAATTACACTCAATTTATCAGAAGGTGAAGATGTTCCTCTTCAGTGGGCACAGTTCTGAATTCAGTCATGCTTTGCTGTCACTATATATAAAGAGGAAGAACAAACCATGGAGAATGATTTATCTGGAGAAACCAGTATTCCAGCATAGTCAGCTGTATGTGGCAGATCAATCACAATTGTTGTCATCAAAAGTATCCTTTATTAAATAAGAAACATCTATATTTGTCCTGCTACAGATCTTTCTTCTTTAATAAAATGGTTTCATTTTCTTTAATTTTAAAACCAAAACAGCACCAATCACTGTTTGTTTGTTTAAGTAAGAAATATCTCTAAAAAGGGTGACCCAATGGGTCACAGGTTGTTTTGTCCAAGATATACAGCCAAATGTCACAATTTCCAACATTTATGCAGGAACAAAAGATACATTTGAAGAAGAAATAAAACAATTCTGTGCCGACATTCATAAAGTGCTACATCAAGTGCCAGTATATATATAATATTCATTATGGAAGAGTCCAACATCAAAATTGATGAATGTTACATGAATACACAGCATCCGAAAATGGACTGTATTACAACCAAACCAATTACATCTTATATAGCCAACAGTGGGGAAAAAAAACATATTTCTTTACTTTTGCTGCAGACTGTGGTTTGGACCACAACTATTTGTAGCCAAAGTCTGTTTCAGATTCAAATTTGAACACCCAGGAAATATGATATCAAAAAGAAAAAAGAAATTATGTTCAGCTGAAATTAAGAAACAATACCAATTTGCTTAATTAGATAAGAGAAAGGAAAAAATGAAAAACATCAATAAACCAGTTCAGAAACATTTTGCATATACACATAAAAAACCTGAAAACAAGGAAATAAATGGTGAGCAGAAGAAACTATCCAGATCGCTGAACCAAAGAGAAAGCTAAAATTATGGGCAATAGAGATGAGGCAAAACAGCTAAATGCAGAAGTTTAACATAAAATTAGAAAAAATAATAAAATTAGATTTCACGGAACATGCATGTAAAATTTCAAAATTATGTATATTTATTCTTCATCGACTACAGTAAAACTGTTCATTGTACTAAATATGAAAATTATGGAAATACCTAAAAGAAAAAGGCATTCCAAGACTCTTGATTCACTTCTACTATTCTATTGGTTTTTCTATTAAATTTATATATTGAGGCAGTTTTGAGGAACTTTAATTTAGATGACTTGAAATTTGAAATAAAAGCATTTAAGATATCCAGATGACATTGCTATACTGTAAAACTGAACAAGGTATAAAAGTGGAAGCAGAAATTAAAAAGACAAGATTGCTTCTGAACATCAAAACAATGTAGTTATGATGATAACTGGAAGATAAAAATTAATCAGTTCAGGATTTTATTTTCCTCGGGACTAAAACTGAATAAACAAAGACCTCAAAGTTAAACACTGCAATGACAATCATGGAAATGATTTCAAAAAGCATTGTTTTGATACCAAACACAGAATAATGAACTCTATCATTTTTTCCTATCACTACTTACAGTTGCAAAACACCATTTGGATAATAAGTAGATTGGTGGGGAAAAAAACCTAGGCTCCCTCAAATTATGGTTTTGGAGATAATTATCTACATACCTTGGACGGCAAAAATGACGAACAACAAGATCACACTGAATCAGAAATGTCACTGGAAGCTAAGATTACAAGGCTAAGGCTGTCTTATTTTGAACATGTCATGTATTAGAATTCCTTCAAAAAATCAATTATACTAGGAACAGTTGAAGAAACTACAAAACAGGATCAACAAATAATATTCTTGAGAGGTTCTATCAAGCAAAATATTGTTTTAAACCTAGAAATATTAAATAAAGTTGTAAAATATTAGAAAGAATTTAGAATAATCTATAAAGTCTCTGAAAGTTGGATGAAAAGAACTGATGAACTGATGAAAAGAAACAAGCAGAGTAACCATTCCAATATGATGGTGCTTTCTGAAACATGAGGTATGCATTTCATCTCAATAAAAATAGTTTGATGTTGGTGTTTTCTAATACGGTGTACAATGATAAAAACAATGAAAATATCTTATTGTTCCTAACAACTAGCAGAATAGTTATAGGTCTGAATTCAGCTATTAATGCAAAAATGTCAACAAATCAGAAACAATATATATTTCACATCTCATATTTATTTCCAGTTTGTGATTCACCATATTTTATCATTAGACAAATGCAAAAGTGTAATCTAGATAAAATAACTCGAGTAAGTCTTGGTGAAATAAATAAAAATAAAACAATAATAAAGCTAGAAATAAAACATACAAGTAAAATAGCTTCCTGTAATAATTTTCCCTGTACTTGGAGCAATGGTGGGATTGAAATTTTTTTTACTATCGGTTCTGTGGGTGTGGCTTGGTAGACATGGCATGGCTTGGTGGGTATGGCTTGGTGGGCGTGGCAGGGGAAGGATACTGTAAAATATCAATTCCCACCCCACTCCAGGGGAAGGATTCTGCAAAATCTCCATTCCCTCCCCACTCCTGGGGAAGGTTACCACCGGTTCTCTGAACTACTCAAAATTTTCGCTACCAGTTCTGCAGAACTGGTCAGAACCTTCAGAATACCACCTCTGACTTGGAGGTTCCAAACAGACTTGCCATTATTTTCATTTCTTTATTATCTTTATCTATTATTATCATTTAAAAGTTAATTTAACACATTTTATTCTTATAAACAGCCAGGAAAAGAAACATGGGTTATAAAATCTTCTTTAGAATATACTCAACTTTTAATTAGCTAAAATACTGTAGAAATAAGTTAGAAATCCACAGTGTGGATAGTATTTGATTGGTAGTCTTCTGAAGCAGGAATATGGTAATAATAATAATATATGTAAACTGATTATAAAAAAACACATAACACAGTCACCAAAATGATTCCCTGGAACATCTGTAAAAAAATTTAATTAATTGAAAATTTAATTAATAAAATTTTAATTGTGCCAGCAATTAAAAACTGAACATAAGAGTTGAAAACAGTAGTAGAAAACAAGGGGGTTAAAATATTGTAGGATTTCTGAATACAGATTGATAATCTTGGTTCATAATGCATCAGATATAACTGTGGCTGAAAAAAGAAACTATGGGTAATTGATGTGGCAATACCAGAGGATAGTACAATAGAAGGCAAAGAATTAGAGAAAATCACAAAGTATTAAGGTCTAAAAACTGAAAGATGATAGCATAAACCTGCCATAATGATCCCAGTGGTTTTGGCATGCTAGGTGCCATACCAAAAAATCCTGGATGGCACTTAGAAAACCTGCGTATTGACAAGAATTGTATCCATCAATTGCAAATAGTCACTCTGCTTGAATTGCATATATTATGCAATATGACATTCCAGGTTCTTGAGAAGAACTCAATGCTTTTGAAGACCAACACCAGCTAAAGAAGTGGCAGCTATGGATTCACATTCTTGTGAGCAGATAGTAATATAACAATTCCTCCAAACTTTTCATACCAAGCCCATATTGGTGCTGGCTGCAGAGAGCCAAATTTAGCAACTTCTGGAGACCTCCAGATTCTGTACATTTCCTATGTGGCCCCCTTTGCATAAATTTATGTTTTAATTAAAAAATCAAGGTACTAGTATTTTTGTCAAAGGAACTCATCTAGAAAGAGAGTGAAAGGGGAAACTGTCAATATCTGTGATTAGTTCGCTGCAAGAGCAGCAAAGATCTATCAGTTAACTATACTATGGCCCTCTGCAACTGAATAGTGACATAAAGAGCTTTGACACAACATCATCTTTAAGAATAGTTGGCCTTTATGTCTAGTCTTTTTTTTCCCTGATTTTTTGTCCTAGAAATAGATTTACTGATCCTCTTGGCTACTGCAATGAACATTGTTTTGAAATGGGCTTGATTAACATGCATTGACCATCGATTTGGCTGTGTGTCAGAGAGTGTACAACACACAAAACACTTAAGCCAAAACTTTTACAGATAATACACAATCAATACCATGTCTTTTTTTCCTTTGAGAATTATTTTATATGGGAAAATTATTATTTATTATTCCAGCTATTTAACAAGTTACTGAATTGTGAAATAAGACTATTAACATAATATTTTGATGATTTCAATAATACCAAAATGATAAATAAGTCTGAAGTTCTTAATGAACTTTAATCATCCAGTCCACATTGTTGTAACCCAATTAAATATATCTTCACAAAGTTGATTAGCTTAGATTGCATAAAATGTTTCTATTATATATTTTATTATTCATTTTCAATGTACCCTTTTTATTGGTCATCACAAAACAAATACCCTACAGGTAAGATGGTATCCTGACTACAGTTAACAATATCTCTGAATACAATAGCATTTTAATACCCTCCCAAATGTTTGGGGTCCCAGAAGTCATTAACTATTCATCCCAGTGGTCAGGGCCATGGTTACTAAAGCTATTTTCTAAACCTTTGGAGACCATCATGTTGCCCAATTCTTCTTTTGAGTAATGTTTTTAGGGAGGGAAACCCTTAATGCCCAGATTGTTACCCAGCCCTTCATGTCATCAATATTGCTAAATATTCCTCCATTCAACTGAATATAAACGTATTTATTTTTGTTTTCTTATGTTTTCGTGGGTATTTATATGTATGGTATTTAGGTTTCTTTGGGTATTTTCCCACATTTTAATATTTATGCTTTTATTATAGCGACATTTCAGCAGAATCTCATCTGTCATATTTATTTTTCCCCATATAATAATTTAACATCCCACTCAGTTTATGCCTTGTGCTGGTGCCCTATAGCCATGATTTTGTGATAGCTGGAACCCTTGTTTCTAATAAGTCTTATAATTTACTTGTGCTATTAGGCTAGGAAAGAGAAGAGAAACTTATGGCCCACCAAATGCTGCTGAACTGTGAATCTCAGAAGACTTAGTATGTCATCAATGGTGAGGAATGAGCTAGGAGTATTTCAGCAACATCTGGAGGGCCACAAATTCACTTCTCCTGGCATAAATCCTCTCCATGCTAAAATTTAAAAACAGTGTATTGAGATTCTATCTGCAAATACTTACAAAGAAAAGAAGGTTGAAGAGGAAAAGAAAATATTTTGTCACTTTCAGGCAGCCTGACGCCATCTTTCTTCTTATTATTATTCAGACCTAGGAAGTAGAAAGAACTAAATGAATAGCCATCCTTGATATTATTCTGCTCTTCTCATCCACCCCTACTGCATACAAGATATGCCAGGTAACTCAACATAAGATTCACATTGTCCTTCCTTTTTGGTATTTGTTTTCCAATAGATGGTTTGATTTGTTAAAAGGAAACATTCTTAGATTCCTCCTATTCAAAATTTGCTCAGAACTCAAAAAAAGAAAGAAACTTCTTCTAACCATATCCAAACAGAAATGAAACAGCTGTGCAATGTTCCTTAGCTTGTCTTGATATTTCAGAATTGAAGAACAATGCTGAATAGAGACAATGTGTATTTGTTTTACTTAGTCAATCATCAGAGACTTTCACTTTCTATGACTCACCAAAAACTTACCTTTTCCGAAGATGTTAAAATAGGAAATCAGCTGGCAATTCTCATGACCCGTATTGAGCAACTAGAATCTGACAACATCCTTAATGACTTTCCATAACAATGCAACAGGAAATAAAACATGACAGTCTTAAGAGCAGCTATTCTTTCAACCACCAGCAGATCAGCTCAGAGCTTCCTTGTGTGAGATAACAATTCAGCAAGGATAGTGGAATAAAGCCAGATATTATGCTCCAGTCTAAAACCTGCTTCTAATCCTGTTAGGTTATTTAGGTCAATACCAAGATCAGAACGGAATTAGAACATCTTTCTCCCCCAGGCACTAGCACATTATATTATCTTACACATTATCTTATATACTACATTACATACTATATATTATGTTCCATATTAAGGATGAAAATATTTAAACAGGATAAACAAATGGAAACACATTACTGAGAGTAGCTGAGTGAAGCATGAATGAAGATAAGATGCTGTAGGATATGGTCAGCCTGTTTTCTAAAATTGGTATTTTCTATCTTGAGTATTTCAGAAAAAGCTCTTCTTTCCAAGATAAATGAGGGGGAGGAAGACAACTTTTTCTTAAATTTAAATTATATGCACACTGCAAAAAATAGTAATTGTTCCATGTATTTTAGTAGTGTAAGTATAACTGCTATTTATACAAACAGAATTCGGTTGGGAGCTGGGCATCCACTCAAGATACTGCTTGGGCAAAATTTAAGTGAAGTTTGCAAATGCCACATTCAAGAATGATCTTCCAAATGGATAATTCTCAGCAAAACCCATAAGCTCCCAGAGTTTCTAACCAGCAGGAACAACAACTTGGAATTCTGAGAATTGAAGTTCTAATAGATCTGGGATATAACGTTGGGCATCAAAATGGTTTCCCATATAATAGGATATTTTGTTTAGGACAATACTAAATGCAGGATTTCTGGATATATTTAACTCAATACTTGAAGTTCACACTATCATGCATATCTTGTTTATTTGGGCTTTATCGGAAAAGAGATGTTTTTTCTGTAGGTCAGAAGATGCAAATGCACAATCTATTCATTCTCATTTTGTAATATAAACCCAGCCAGCCTTCTTTTTAGAAAAGCATACATCAATAAGACCAAGCATATAGCATGTTTTGCTGCTCCACCTCTTTATTCCTCCATTACCTCAGCTTCCAAGTAGCCTACTGAAAGAAGTGTAAAAGATACTTTGGGAAAGAGAAAAAGGGTATGAGGAAATTTCCAGGTTTTTTTAATGAAAAAAAAAAAAAAAAGAATTTCAAAAGCCTTTTCTGAATGGCTCATGAACCCCAGGGAAATCCATCAGACAAAGCTACAGAAAACTGAATTAGCGCTGCATTATTAGTCCAAATTCCTGTTTCACATGTTAATGCCCAGCTATCCTGTCCTGCAACATGCACAATATTACGAATACAAAAGGCTAACTTTGGACTTCATTCACAAAAATTTGTATAAGCATTTGCCCATAGATCAAACTCAACTCAGCTATAATCTGAAACAATCCTAAACAGTATTAAATCCTCATATCTCTTTAACAAACCATATTATGTTTAGCCCTAAATTACTGAAAGAACAATCACAAATCTATATCACCAGAATGTCACAGGTTCTTTTAACTATATTCAATTTACTGGACTCCATATCCAAAAGAGCCAACAATAACACAGGTCCCTAAACAACACATTCAAACAACATTCACAGCTATATTCACGACTTACCCCTACTCCACTCTTGCACACTACTCCTACTCCTACTGCTACTCCATCTACTTCTCATGAGTCCTATTAGTCCTACTCCTTGTGAGCTTTACTAGAGAAAATTATCTCTTTCAAACTGCTTCAGGCTGCTTTACTTCCACACACAAATACCTCCTTGCCTCTCCTCTCTTTCACACACCACATCACCACATTCTTTCAGCACAGCTCATTGTCCTGCTAACTGGGGAAAGGCTTAAAGCAGACATGTCAAACTCAAGGCTCGGGGTCTGGATGTGGCCCACGAGGTGCTTAGATCTGATCCACCGGGCCGTCCCAGAGACAGCAAAGGACCGGCCCGCAGTGTCTCTGCCTACAGAACGGAGCTTGCAAAGGTTGTGCACAGACCTCGCTAAATTCTTTTTTCGCTGGCAGAATGCTCAGGCCACCACAGGCACCCCCTCCCAACGTGAGTGATGTTATGCTGACCATGTCCATCCTGACCATGCCCCCCCCAGCTCCCTGAGGTCAAACACAACCCTGATGCGGCCCTCAATGAAATCGAGTTTGACAGGACAAGAGCAGCATAGGTCCTGGCTATTTTCTGGATAGCTTGCTCTTTCTCACCCAGAATCAGTGATATTATCAATCCACCAATGAACAATACCATGATATATATTGCTGGGGTAGAACCTATAACACAACTACTCTTCTATACACAAACTACTGTTGGCCCTCCCATATGAGAGGTACAGTATACTGCAGGATCCAATCTGGGTTGATCCCTGGGACCAAAAGTTTAGTGTTCCATGCTTTTGGACTCATGCTGGAGTCCATCCTCAGAGAACTTCTCTCTATCAGAATGTATTCCACCACATTCCTGCAACTTATCCTGGGATGTATATATTTGCCTTCATTCAGTATATGCTTACATGCAGAAATAAGGCGTTTACAAAAGCTATAGTTGAAAAAAAACTAAATAGAGAAACCACTGCACAAAGGCATTACCTTTCTCAAAGTAATTATTTTTATGATAGGAGCATCACATTTCTTATAATTACATCCTTTATTGTGAAAACTGGATTCCAATCAAGAGGGGAAATACTATCTCTTGCTTACTAAATTTTTGGAAACCTTTGATTGCTCGTATGTGTGTACACACATATATACACATTCATTTTCCATTCAGAAAGATTGTACCCTGTGCTAATAAAAACTCATTTTTGTTGTTCTAATTTTCAAATCTGTAAACAAGTTATACTGCTCTCAGTAATCCTTTGGGAATGTTATTCAGCTGGGCCAGTGGGAAAATGAAACAGCTATCCGAAACTCCACAAGTGCACAATGTTTTCTACAGTATGTGCATATATTAGGTACTGAAGAAGAAATTACATAAAAGGGTTATCTGAGCTTGTGCTATCCTTACCCATTTGTGCTTATGGCATTTCTCTTGTTTCTATATTACATATACAGTAAGTCAACCCTCCTGGCCTTCCGTAAGAGCCTAAAGTCCTGGCTCTGTCAGTTAGCTTGAGGCTCCAAAGACAAGATTATAAACATAGCTTTAATCTCCAAGCTCTTTAATCAAGATATTTTTTTTAAAGTTAGGGAAGAAAGACAACTAAATGAGTAAGTATGATGATCTTTTGAATAAATGTTCTATATGCTTTCCTTTTACCTGCAGCAAACTAATAAGTAGTGGCAGAATTAATAATCCCCTTGTTTACTAATAGAAATCAACCCATCCCTGGGGGAAATCAGCCAGGATGTTTGTAGCTACTGATCAGATTAAGCTTGTCCAATATAGTCAAAATGAAATATCAGAAGACAATGTGTTTACGCAGTTCCAGTACATCACCGTTCTGTAATTAAAAGTACGCCACATCACAACTGTTTCATCATCTACCAATGAAACCTAGCTGCTAAATCAGCTGCAAAAAATGAATTGTTCCAAACATTCAGGAATTTTGAAGCTGAAGAGATGTTTAGTTTGAATTAATTGAATTATATATTTATAAGTTGAATTCTAAATGCAGAAAGCGTAATGCCTGCAACAACATGGCACCTGGAGTAACATACAGAGATCATAACTGCTATTCTAAACCCCAGTTCTTTTGTGAAGGAAAATTTTTTTTGCAGAATTGTATGCAAAAAGTTAGGCACCTGGTCAAATTATACTCATCAGTGAATCCCTAAAAGAATAGAAGCTGACACATCTATATATGGGACAGAGTTAAACATCTCAAATTTGAATGTATACTTAAGTTCAGCTGTTTACAGGCAGAAATAAGAATATAGCAGGTGTAGAATTTAAACACTCTTTCAGTTAATATTCTGCAACAACTCTTTTACAGAAGGAACAATTTCCAATGTCCCAAAGTTGCCTCTTCAAGAATCAAAAGCACATTTGGGACAACCATGACCTGGATGACTAAGAATCTCCACAGTCACTTAACAATTTCCAATCTATTTCTCAAACAAACCAGAGACTTTCTATTCCTTTTTTATTTTATTTTTTGTAGCTTTTTATTTGCAGTACTGTTCTTAGAACACTTGCATGCACTGTGTTGAGATTTCTCCCAAGATTATAACTTTATTTATACTCAACTGTAGCCCTATACAATTCCCTGTTTCTTGGCAATGACTTCGCCATTTGTTCTTCAGGTAGCACCTGAAGTGTGTAAGCTTGAGAATGTTCAACTGCATATAGAAAATCTTTCATAAAGTTGTAAGTAGAGTATGGAAGGGGCTTCACATAAATGCCTTTGTACAATTAATGTCTTCTTACTGGGTCCTCCCCTAATTAGGGCCAATAGTACCCCCCCAAAAGCACATGAATACATTAAAAAAAGTTAAGAGATTTATCATAGCATAAGGACTTTTCCCCCTGACCTACAGATATAATAGCTTCATCTAGAAGCATAATCTTCATTTACAATAATTTAAAAGTTCCATTGGCACTAAATAGAATAGAATATAATTCTTTATTGGCCAGGTCTGATTGGACACACAAGGAATTTCCTTGGTGCAAATGCTCTCCGTGTACATAAAAGAAAAGATACATTCGTCAAGAATCATAAGGTACAACACTTAATAATAGTCATATGCAGGGATGGGATTTTACCAGTTCACACCTATTCGGAAGAACTGGTTGTTAACATTCTAAGCCAGGAGTCGCCAACCTTTTGGACCTCAGGCACCAAATTCATAATTTTAGATCCCAGGGACCACTAACTGGTTCTGTGGGTGTGGCCTAATTTGTGAGTGTGGCTTGGTGGTCATGTGACTGGCTGAGCATGGCTTATATGTAAATATAAATATTTATATAAATATTGAATTTTTTATAAAAAAGAGCAACTTTTACTCAAAATCAGGCAAAGCAGGCAGGCAGATTGAGTTGCTCACAGAATCACAGATTCATTCAGAGAGCTATCTATCTGCCATTGGCTAGCTCAGTCTGTCACATAAAATTTGCTAGCAAGCAAACTCACAAAATTACAGTGGGGCAAAAAAGTATTTAGTCAGCCACCAATTGTGCAAGTTCTCCCACTTAAAAAGATGAGAGAGGCCTGTAATTGTCATCATAGGTATACTTCATCTATGAGAGACAAAATGTGAAAACAAATCCAGACAATCACATTGTCTGATTTGGAAAGAATTTATTTGCAAATTATGGTGGAAAATAAGTATTTGGTCAATATCAAAAGTTCATCTCAGTACTTTGTTATATATCCTTTGTTGACAATGACAGAGGTCAAACATTTTCTGTAAGTCTTCACAAGGTTGTCACACACTGTTGCTGGTATGTTGGCTCATTCCTCCATGCAGATCTCCTCTGGAGCAGTAATGTTTTGGGCTGTTGCTGGGCAACACGGACTTTCAACTCCCTCCAAAGGTTTTCTATGGGGTTGAGATCTGGAAACTGGCTAGGCCACTCCTTCGTTGCCTGGGCAGTGTGTTTGGGATCATTGCCATGCTGAAAGACCCAGCTATGTTTCATTTGCAACGTCCTTGCTGATGGAAGGAGATTTGCACTCAAAATCTCACGATACATGGCCCCATTCATTCTTTCCTGTACACGGATCAGTCGTCCTGTTCCCTTTGCAGAGAAACAGTTCCAAAGCATGATGTTGCCACCCCCATGCTTCACAGTAGGTATGGTGTTCTTTGGTTGCAACTCACATTCTCTCTCCTCCAAATACGATGAGTTGTGTTTCTACCAAACAGTTCTACTTTGGTTTCATCTGACTATATGACATTCTCCCAGTCTTCTTCTGGATCATCCAAATGCTCTCTAGCAAACTTCAGATGGACCCAGACATGTACTGGCTTAAGCAGGGGGACATGTCTGGCACAGCAGGATCTGAGTTCCTGGCGGCGTAGTGTGTTACTGATGGTAGCCTTTGTTACGTTGGTCCCAGCTGTCTGCAGGTAATTCACTAGGTCCCCCCGTGTAGTTCTGGGATTTTTGCTCGCCGTTCTTGTGACTCCATGGGGGTCTTGCATGGAGCCCCAGATTGATGGAGATTATCAATGGTCTTGTATGTCTTCCATTTTCTAATTATTGCTCCCAGTTGATTTCTTCATACCAAGCTGCTTGCCTATTGCAGATTCAGTCTTCCCAGCCTGGTGCAGGTCTACAGTTTTGTTTCTGGTGTCCTTCAACAGCTCTTTGGTCTTCACCATAGTGGAGTTTGGAGTGTGACTGTTTGAGGTTGTGGACAGGTATCTTTTATACTGATAACAAGATCAAACAGATGCCATTAATACAGGTAATGAGTGGAGGACAGAGGAGCCTCTTAAAGAAGTTACAGGTCTGTGAGAGCCAGCAATCTTGCTTGTCTGTAGGTGACCAAATACTTATTTTCCACCATAATTTGCAAATAAATTCTTTCCAAATCAGATAATGTGATTGCCTGGATTTGTTTTCACATTTTGTCTCTCATAGGTGAGGTATACCTATGATGACAATTATAGGCCTCTCTCATCTTTTTAAATGGGAGAACTTGCACAATTGGTGGCTGACTAAATACTTTTTTGCCCCACTGTAACTCACAACACATCATGTATGTAAATATTGAATTTTTTATTAAAAAAGCAACTTTTATCCAAAATCAGGCAAAGCAGGCAGATTGAGTTGCTCACAGAATCATTCAGTGATCTATCTATCTATCATCAGTCTCTCAAATTTGCTTGCCGTGAGTCTGCACTGAATTTGCTTGCAAGCAGTCCTAAGGGAGGTTCGGCTGTACTTAGCTAGAAAGCAAGAAATCCAACCATTTCCTGCTTCCTAGCTAATCTAAAGCTCCCGGCACAGCAGAACAGATGATGGTCAGAAAAAGGAAGAATAGCAACTTAACAGACAAGTTTGCCGGGTAAGGAGTAAGTGGGTGGGGAGGATTCCCACAGGCCATGTGGGCTGAGCAGCCTTGTGTTTCTGTGCAGCCTGGATTAATTGCTTTGAGGGGGTGCTCTGGGGGTGAGATTTTTCTGCGGCCTACCAAAATTTTCTCACGGCCCACCAGTGGGTCACGGCCCACCGGTTGGCAACTGCTGTTCTAAGCAGTTTGGAGAACCGGTTAGAAGAAATTACTGGCCTAATCATGTAAGGAAGGCAGGAAGGAAACATTCTGGTATTGCTTACAGAAACTGCCTCTCCATTAACTCTTATTACATTCTTGGCAGGTCTAGACTTCCTGTCTCCGGAACTTCTCTGCAGTTTTTTTTTTCCTCCTTTGGTGGTACTTTGCTTGTGTGGAGTGACCATTCAAAGTTACAATGGCAATGAAAAAAGTGACTTATGACTTTTACGATTGTTGCAGCATTCCCACAGTCATGAGAGGCCAGGTGAGGAGATGCATGCCTTAATGTGAGTGATGTTGAGTTGGCCACGGCCAACCAGTCACATAACCACCAAGCCATGCCCACCAACTAAGCCACACCCACAGAACCGGCTGTTAAAAAAATTGAATCCCACCCCTGGTCATATGGTACAATAAGCAATCAAATTATACTAGGAAACAGTCAATATAAATTGTAAGGATACAAGTGACAAAGTTACAGTCATACAGTCACAAGTGGGAGGGGATGGGTGATAAGGAGTGATGAGAAGATGACAGATAACAGATAATCAGAGTTGGAAGGGACCTTGTAGGTCATCTAATCCAACCTCCAGCCCAAGCGGGAGACCCTACACCATTTCTGACAAATGGCAGTCCAATCTCTTCTTGAAAGTCTCAAGTGATGGCACTCCCACAATTTCCAAGGGCAAGCTGTTCCATTGGTTAATTGTTCTCACTGTCAGAAAGTTGCTCCTTATTTCCAGGTTAAATCTCTCCTTGTTCAATTTCCATCCATTATTCCTTGTCTGGCCTACAGGTACTTTAGAAAATAGTTTGACCCTTCCTCCCTGTGGCAGCCCCTCAAATATTGGATGACTGCTATCCTGTCTCCCCTGGTCCTTCTCTTTACTAGACTAGCCAAGCCCAGTTCCTGTAATCATTCTTCGTATGTTTTAGTCTCCAGTCCCCTAATCATCCTGGTTGCTCTTCTCTAGAGTCTCAACATCTTTTTTATAATGTGGGGAACAAAACTGGATGCGGTACTCTAGGTGTGGTCTTACTAAGGCTTTATAGAGTGGCATTGATTGTATCCCTCTGTTAATACAACTTAGGACTGCATTAGCTTTTTTGGCTGCTGCTGCACACTGCTGGTTCATATTTAGCTGGTTGTCCACTAAGACTCCAAGATCTCTCTCACAGTTACTGCTATTGAGCCTGGTTTTACCCAGTCTATATGTGTACTTTTGGTTTTTCTTGCCTAAGTGTAGGACTTTATTTTTCTCTACACTGAATTTCATTTTGTTAGATATGGCCCAGTGTTCTACCAAAATGAAATTCAAAAGATTAATAGTAATAGTAAAGGTATTAATAGTAAAAGTAATAGTAAAATAGTAATAGTAAAATGTTCATAGCATTCCAGAAACATATTTCAATTCTTAATAATCTATAATAGCGGTTCCAAGCCCTGGGCCATGGAGCACTGCTAGGTCA
This sequence comes from Bungarus multicinctus, assembly GCA_023653725.1. Taxonomy (NCBI): domain Eukaryota; kingdom Metazoa; phylum Chordata; class Lepidosauria; order Squamata; family Elapidae; genus Bungarus; species Bungarus multicinctus. The sequence continues at coordinate 96,312,178 of CM042838.1, read as the reverse complement.
AGGCCTGGTGGGAACAGGGCCATCAAAGCGATGGGTGAGCATGCAAAACTTCATTTGGGTATGCACGGGATTTAGATTTCATGCATGAAACCATTCCCACCCCCACCGCTGAAATTGCCAAAGCTGCTGTTGCCACTAGGCCATAGAACCCAAAAGGTTGGGGACCCCTGATCTACAGCATAAATCTGATAATATTTTTAAGATACAGAATAAGGAAGGATTCACTTTTATTCCAAAGTAAATCCCCCAGTCTAAATTGTACAAAGCAAGCTGAACAGAGAATCAAGGGGAGGAACCAGTTTTACGTATGGGAAGTAGATAGGAAGAACTAGATTCTTTTGCATGAAGTTGTTTAGGCAAGAGTCATTGAACTAAAACAAAAAATAGCTGACAAAGAAAGATTGGGAAAGAATAATACTTATCATTGTTCGTAACTAATATTATTCCCATGGATAATGTGTCACAAATGGAAAAATTTGATGTAAAATGTTATACTACTAAGTTTATATAATTGTTTTTCCTCTAGAAAATTTTAATTCTTAAATCCCATTCACACTGAAAGATCTTTCACACACTCTCATTCTAGTCAGCTGCTAAGTTAACTGTGAATCTGGACTGCACTGAAGGAAAGGATGATAGCAGACTATTTTCTCTTTGAAAGCAGAACCATTTCTTGACCAAGGAAGCATTGTAAAAATGCAAAACTTGAGTTATATTGTTCCTGCCTTGAATTGGAATCTTTCTGCACCCAGAATACATATTTCCACTGCCGTCTACCCACTCCTAGATATGTAACCTCTTGGAAACTCCCTTATGCCAATTATTAGACAGAGGCAGACAGGCAGGAAAAGCCTTGAATCCACAGTCTATATTCTCTTTACAACAGAAAAACTAAAATAGGGTTCTTGCCCAGGGTATATTTAAAGTGCTGTGCACCAATCTTATAATTATATTGAGAGACGATTTGCTGCCCTCTCCCCCTACCGATTCTTATCTTGCAACAGGAAGAACCAAATTGTGCTGTTTGGATAAATTGATAAAAGAGACTAGTGGATTTTTCCTGGCTTCCTCCTTTCAATAAAACAGTACCAGCTGTTACAAAAACAACCAAGTTAAGAAATAGGAAAAGCAAACAAACACATTCCCAATCACTCTTCTTAACTGGTTTGAGACTGAAGCAACCTTAGAAAGATGAATAGGCCAGCAGATTTAATTAAGTAGAAAAACTTGCTTCTCACAGTTGCTTAGGCCAAAGAAGAAAAAAGGGGGAAAAGGGCAGCTTTTTCAAAGCCCCAAGATTGCTAATCTTGAGGTTCCAAGTAAATTCTTACCACCTTTCCCAGTCCCATCAGCTGATCCCCAAACTGGGACAGATGGGACGAAGAGGAGACAAGAAGCTGAAGAAATAAGTAGAAGGAACGTAGGACAGAATATTAAAGAGTTTTCCACTGCAGTACAATACCAAATCGGGTGATGCACCAAAAAACAAAACAGTTTTTCCCATTGCATTGTGCAACCTCTCTGCCCTATGACATTGTTAGCTGAATAACGGTATTTGTTGCACTGAGCAGCTGTTGAAAAGCAAGGGGGAACAGTGAATGATTATTCCGGAAAGAGTCACCAACTACATTACACAACCCATGGGAAGCCCATCAGTCTATTTTTAAACATGGGTTGAGCACTCTTTAACCTACCAGCTGATACAGTAACTTGGATTGCACTATGAACTGCCCCAACGTACAGTCCTTCTTCTGGGTCTGTCATCTGTTAAATGAGCTACTTCCTCAGCAGCACTAAATTGGGGAAGGAACATTTCCCTCTTGTGTCATTGCACAGTTGTTGTACAGAAAATCCAATTTGAAAGAACTAATTTTCTTGCTCTGCAAAACAAAATAGCCCTAGAAGACAGGACTCAGAATGGAAAGGGTATGCCACCAGCAGAATAAGTAATTAATAGAACCTGGGCCAAGCCTACCTATTGGGGGTTCTTACTATGCCAATGATCAGACAAAGCATGTCAGGTTGCAACCACTGTAAAAAATGTGTGAGAAGGAAAATCATTACTTTAACATTGTGGTGACACAATGGTTAGAATGCAGTACTGTAGGCTACTTCTGCTGACTTCCAGCAGTTCGGCAGTTCAGTTCTTACCAGTTTAAGGTTGACTCAGTTCGATCCATACTGATATTAGGTTGTTTTTTTAAAAAAATAAATTTTTAAATACAAAATTAATTAATTAAAATTAATTAATCAACTTGAAACTTGATGGAAAAAGTCAAGTTGGGTTTTTCTTCATTTAATTGTCCAGAAATAATATTCTCAAGAGTTGAATTCCTTCACTGATGATAACCAATTTTTTTGTTTTGTTTGAAGAAGGCACAAAAGCCATATAGAACCAAGGCAGAAAACTGTGTTTTCACTCCCATTCTTCCAAGGTCAGTAAAATGAGGGCCCAGATTTTTTGGGGCAATATGCTGACTCTGTAAACCACTCAGAGAGTGTTGTAAAGCACTGTAGAGCACTATATAAGTGCTATTGCTAACAGAGATATAGGTAAGGAAGACTTAAGGTTGCCTCAGGCATGGTCTGGAAATCATATGACTGAAACACCAGGACATCATAACTGGAAGCTTCTTCATACAGTGGTTTGATGCAAGTAAGGAAGGACTCTGACAAAGATCTTGAAGCTGTTTGAACTGGTTCCCTATCAAATCTCAATAATGGAATGGCTTTATCACAGGTAAAAAGAGAAAGGGTTCTTCCTATGGGTTAAACTAGGTAGTCTACATAGAAATAGTCAATCTGAAAAATCTTACAGAATAAGAACATCATTTTTCAGTTCGTCAACCCAGTATAATTGCCTACTGAATTATAACAAGGTACATAATTACAAGTATACAAAGCTGGGGAATGGTGGAAGCTATTCAAATCAAGGCATGGTCAGAGGAAGTCAGACACACAGTTACAAAACATAGGAAAATGTTTTGTAGTTCCTTGGAAATGAACAGCTGAAGCATCCCTAAATTAAAATAGAAAGGTACACTTCACAGATTCTTCAGATTATTCTAATTAATAGGGAGGAGGGATTTTTGAATAAGAATTTGTATTGAAAATTCTTCAAAGAACATAAAAACTAACATAAACTAAGAAAAAGTAAAGTAAGAAAAAAGTAAATAAAAGAGTAAAAAAAGGAAGGAGGGAACAAAAAAAAAGCAAAAGTGCAGAGAAAAAGAATAAAAAGAAATAGAAGCAGCTTCCAATTTCCTTTCTAACAAATATATATAGAAATATAGTTATCTTTTACTGAGTGGTTACAAAAGAAAAGTCACTTTTTCCCCTACTTTCCAGTTTTTCTAATCATCAAAACCACAAATCGTAAGTACATTTTTTCCAATTCATGCAAAAGGTTTCCAATCAAGCATAAATGTAGATATTAGTTCTTCTCTAATCATATTCACCAACAATTCCTCCATTGTGGGTAGTGTTGAACTTTTTCATTTTTGAGGATATAATAATCTCACTACAGTTATAAAAAATTATTTTAATTTTTTTTTATAGTTGCTTACCCGTTAGCTTCAAAAAATAGTTTCTGGTTTCAATTGTAAAATTCCTTTAAAACCTTCTAATTTAATATTCACAATTCATAAATTCTTCATTTAATTTTCCAGAATTAATATTCTCTAGAGTTTAATTGCTTCACCAAAAAAAGGCACATAAGCCACACAGAACCCAATCAGAAGGCTGTATTTTCACTTCCTACTATAGAATGTTCTACAGTTTATAACCATTACGTTGACTATGTGAGCCAATTTAATCCCATGCACAAAAGCTTAAACCCAAGAGGTGATTTGTTTGCCCCATTTCCTTAACTACGATTATAACATTAAAAGGCTTATTTCACACCCTTGAAACACCCATAGCACATTGAATCCTCCAATTTACTGTTATCAATGCACTGGAAAATCCCAACATGATTTGTCCACTGTCAAATTTCAAGTTGATTAATTATTTTTTATTAAAAAAGGTTTTTTTTTACAAAGTTAAAACAATACATATTTAAACAAAAAAGAAAGGAAAAGAAAAGTGGTATGGAAATAGAAAAGAAATGAAAGAAAAAAGAAAAAGATATTCCTTACATCAGAATTACCAAATAATAAGAGTTGGAGGGGACCTTGGTGGTCTTCTAGTCCAACCCTTGTTCGAACAGGAGAACCTATACCATTCCAGACAAGTGACTGACTGTTCGGTCTCTTCTTAATTTAAATCCATTTAAATGCATTTATATTTCTAAGATTACTTCATGGTCCATTTTTTTCCACATTCTACTCTAATTGTCAAATCATAACTTCATTTTTTTAATGCTTTCATCAAAGAAGTCCATAAAGGATTTCCAACCAGTGACAACTGAAGTTTTACATTAAACGTCAGCAATGGCCCAGGACTCCAAAGCTTAGAGGATGCTTTCTTAAAAATGCAAATGTCAGCATTGATAGGTAGTGTTACCATCACCTAGATACTATATTGCATCACCTAGAAGTACCATATTCCTGAGAGGACTAAAGTCAATCTATTCACTGTTCAATGTGGTTAAATGTTTACATGCATCTTAACATCCCATCTCTGAAATAACTGAGTCATATATATTGCAAAAGATACAGGAGGCTATCTATATAACAATAGCAATAGCATTTAGACTTATATACCACTTTACAATGCTTTACAGTCCTCTCTAAGTGGTTTATAGAGTCAGCATATTGCTCCCAACAATTTGGGTCCTCATTTTACCAACCTCAGAAAGATGGAAGGCCGAGTCAACCTTGAGCTTGGTGAGATTTGAACTGCCAAATTGCAGGCAGCCAGCAGGCAGCAGAAGTAACCTGCAGTACTGCACTCTAACCACTGCGCCACCGTGGCTCTTATCAACATCAGTCCAAGTGCAGCCTTTATACATTTAATATTTCTAGATTGCATGATTTAAAGGGAAATGTGATATTATAATCCATTAATCAAAAGCTTAAAAACATTGCAAGTGCTAGATTTCTGGATTCTTCCATGTTACTTCTTTTCACTAACCAATCCCCAATAATGGCCTCCATCCTCATTTCTCCCTAATTCCCTGCCCACTGAAACAACCCAACTTCTGACATCAGTACTGTTTTGTCTAAAGCAGCACAAGCTATGTCACGTCATTAACAGATAATCAGAGTTGGAAGGGACCTTCTAGGTCATCTAGTCCAACCCCCAGCCCAAGCGGGAGACCCTACACCATTTCTGACAAATGGCAGTCCAATCTCTTCTTGAAAGTCTCAAGTGATGGCGCTCCCACAACTTCTGTGGGCAAGCTGTTCCACTGGTTGATTGTTCTCACTGTCAAAGTTTCTCCTTATTTCCAGGTTAAATCTCTCCTTGTTCAGTTTCCATCCATTATTCATCTGGCCTACAGGTGCTTTAGAAAATAGCTTGACCCCTTCCTCCCTGTGGCAGCCCCTCAAATATTGGATGACTGCTATCATGTCTCCCCTGGTCCTTCTCTTTACTAGATTAGCCAAGCCCAGTTCCTGCAATCGTTCGTTGTATATTTTAGCCTCCAGTCCCCTAATCATCCTGGTTACTCTTCTCTGTACTTTTTCTAGAGTCTTAACATTTTTTTTATAATGTGGTGACCAAAACTGGATGCGGTACTCTAGGTGTGGTCTTACTAAGGCTTTATAGAGTGGCATTGATTGTATCCCTCTGTTAATACAACTTAGGACTGCATTAGCTTTTTTGGCTGCTGCTGCACACTGCTGGCTCATATTTAGCTGGTTGTCACTAAGACTCCAAGATCTCTCTCACAGTTACTGCTTTGAGCCTGGTTTCACCCAGTCTATATGTGTACTTTTGGTTTTTCTTGCCTAAGTGTAGGACTTTACTTTTCTCTACATTGAATTTCATTTTTTTAGATATGGCCCAGTTTTTTAGTCTGTCAAGATCCATCTTGGATCTTGACCTATCTTCTTGGGTGTTAGCTATTCCTGCCAGCTTAGTATCATCTGCAAATTTGGTAAGTTCCCCTTCCATTCCTTCATCTAATTCGTTAATGAAGATATTGAAGAGTACTGGGTCTAAGACAGAACGTTGTGGCACCCCACTGCTTACTTCCCTCCATGTAGACTTAGACCCATTAAGGACTACTCGTTGAGTACGGTTTGCAAGCCAGTTGCGAGTCCATCTAGTGGTGGTGCTATCTATTCCACATTTTTCTAGCTTACTAAGAAGTGGGTTGTGGTCTACTTTGTCAAATGCCTTGCTGAAATCTAAATATATTATGTCCACAGTATTTTTCTGGTCTACTAATTTAGTCACTGTGTTGAAGAATGAAATAAGATTGGTTTGGCATGATCTGTTTTTAACAAACCCGTGCTGACTGCTAGTTATTATTTTACTTGTTTCTAGATATTGGCAGATCTGTTTTTTATTATCTTTTCCAGTATCTTTCCAGATATAGATTGGTCTATAGTTTCCTGGTTTGTTTTTTTTCCTTTTTTGAAGATAGAAACCACATCAGCTCTTTTCCAGTCCTCTGGTAGTTCCCCGGTGCTCCAGGATTTTTGAAAGATATGGTGCAGTGGTTCATCAATGTGATGCTGCTAATAAGTTTTTCCTTGTTTTCTTTGTTTAAAAAAATCTGAAATTTCCCAGTTATGTTGAGCAGAAGTTGTTGTTCAGGCTACATCAAGCAAAATGGGAAATTTCAGGTTTTTTTTAACAAAGAAAACAAGGAAAAACTTATTAGCAGCATCATGTTGATGAACAGATTTTTATACTCACTGGACAGGGAATAAGAACAGAATGGAGCCTATTACGGAGTAGTTGGGTGATCCTAATGCACTAAGTGGAACAGCATGAATACATTAGTTATTTAAAAAACTGGTGAGTTTCCTAACGAAGTCCCGACACTGATTTTTCGGCATTATCCTAAGTCTCCTCTACCATTTGTTGCACCATGGTTGAAAAGCCACAAGAGCATTTATCACTTTGACCGGAAGAATCCAAGCAGATAGAGCTCTGGATAAGTGAAGGGCTGGGGAAGAACATACATATGGTGTCAAGTACCACAGGAATTTGGCAACCATAGAAGAGGCTGGATTTATACAAGGAAGTACATATGGAAAACTGGGGTGGGCGGGGTGGGAGGGATTCCAAGGGCTCCAGACAGGCATATGTGATGCTGCATTTCAGTCCAGATCGTCTGGAGATGGGCTAACCAAGAACAAAAGCAGGCTGGGTGGCCTCTTCCAACTGCACAGAGCATTATGCTTTAAATTTGTAACATGGAGATCACGTGCCCACCAAGCCTGAACTGAATCAGATTTGTGCAACTCCAACTTGAAACTGGGCTTTTTAAGAGGTGTGAGGACTGAAATCTCAAAGGTTATGGCTCCCTTTATTATTCCTAAATTCATATCAGCCAGTAAATCAAGTCGGTAGAGAACTATAAGGAGTAGCCAGGATTCTCAGATTCTTCAAAATGAGCTAACAGGGATACATTTGTTTCTTGTAGCTGAAGGATGGAATAACAGAAAAGACCCATGATCCAATGAAGGGTGGCTTGGAATGCCTGCAAAAACACTTCTACAACTGAATATACAAAAATAAAATATATAAAAATATATTTTAGCCATTTTTTAAATTTATTTATTTGATTTGATTTGTCAATCGCTTACAAGATAATAGGTATAAGTATATACATAGTTATGAATACATGAAATGGATACATATAAGAAAAATAAAAAGAAACAATAGGACAGAGATGGTAAGCACGTTGGTGCACTTATCCACGCCCCCTACAGGTCTCTTAGGAAAGGGGTGAGGTCAATAGTAGACAGTCTTAAGGTTAACGTTTTTGGGATTTGGGGAAGAAACCACAGAGTCAGGTAGAGTATTTGCATAACTTTTCAACCCAAAAGATTCCCAGAGAAGTTTTTTTAGACTTCATGGCACTTTCTTGCTCTCAAGCTTGTAATGTAATTGACCCAACATAAAAGGAAAAGAGATTGGGGGGAAAGAAGAAATAAGCATGTTTAAGCATTTGTTCCCAATTTGGCCTTTTGGCAATTCACACTGAGGAAATTGATGCCATCAAGATTGCCAGAGAGTAGAGAGCTCTAAGGAGGCGGCGATAAAAGAACAAAGAACATGTCTACTACAAACTTCTCTCATGCATGTATCCAAATCAAGAGTTGTACCTACTACCTCTAGTCAATAAATAGCTGGAAACATCCACATTTCCCCAACCCCTGAATAGACTTAAATTCTGCATTCACAGGATTTTAGCACCAACAACCAAGAGGCACTGCACACCTATTCCAGTTTCCCTTTGACAGGTTAGAGAGTTTTTTGTAAATAAAAAAGATACATAGTCGGATACTTAGATGATTTTGGCAAACTAAGAAGTTTGGATCTCAGGAACAGCAGACCATCAGAACTGTAGGCTAGATTGGGAATCAGAAAATTATCCCCAGAATAGATTAATGGCAAATCGCTTCCCTATTAAAAATGAATGCATCCATGAAATCCATAGGAATTCAGCTTGAACTTAGAGGAGACTCATAAAAAGTGAAAGACCTGAAAGGATTACACATAGAAAGCATCCTCATTTGGATCCTCTCTAACATTCTGTGGTTGCCTAATAAAAGCTTAGTCTAAAAGCATCCAGAAGTTTTTATAAAAGCCTTCCTGTGTATGTTCAAAACCAATTCTCCAAACTATTATCTATCTGTTGGCAAAAGTATTTATCACCTGGAATTATGCTACCTATCAACGTGGTACATGTTCTCCTCTACTGAGAGCACTAAATACTTAAAAGCACCACAAGAAGCCATGGCAAGAACTTCAGGAGCTCTTATTCTCCACAGTTAATGTATCCCAAGCACCTAGTGATGCTAGAACTAAGTAAGATTTGTCTAACATGCTCTAAGCAAGGCTGCCTTCAAAACTATTTAAAAGCAGTCTTTAGTACAGAATAAGATTTTTAGGGTTAAACCATACTACACCAATGTAATACCAGCTCGACCACAGGTGAGGATGTGGTGGCTCAGTGGCTAAGACCCTGAGCTGTCTATTAGGAAGGTTGGCAGTTCGGTGGTTTGAATCCCTAGCATGGCGTAACAGAGTTACTTGTCCCAGCTTCTACCAATCTAGCAGTTCGAAAGCATATAAAAATGCAAGTAGAAAAATAGGGACCACTTTGGTGGGAAGATAACAGTGTTCCATGTGCCTTTGGCTTTAGTCATGCTGCCACATGACCACGGAGACATCTTTGGACAGTGCTGGCTCTTTGGCTTTGTAACAGAGATGAGCAATACCCCCTAGAGCCGGAAATGACTAGCACGTATGTGCAAGGGGAACCTTTACCTTTATCTTTAGGCCGCTATGTTGCTGTCACATAATGTATCATGACGTTTTTTCCCTTCATGGAGCTGGGGTGGGAATGGCCTCAGCATGATGCATCTGGCTCACAGGCCACCACTTTGACACCCCTGAGCTAGGCCAACACCAGTTTGATTCTACCATAGGTTCAAATTAAATTGTTGATATTGGAAGCCATAAATGGCTATGAAAGTATTCATTGAAAGATCATCAATGTTTAATTGAATCCACCTAGAAATTAAATATGGACATCTGCATCTACACCATGGATGTCTGCATCTACACCTGTTAGTTCTGTCAGAGGTTTTCAGAGGTTGACTGATATTTGAAGCATTCTTTCCATGGCAGGATGTCAGCTACTTTGTTTTTAAATTATTTTTGTTGTTGTTGTTGAAACGAGATCGAGTTTTTGAACCATCAGTTATAATATGGATATTAGTTGCCACATTCATAATGATTTTATGCAACAATTTAAAATATTTTATTATTTTAAATGAAAAAAGAGAACCAAAAAGATTTTGTTTTGGAAGGTGATATCTGTACAAGTTATGTACTTTCAGGCGTTTATTTCCCATAATCAACAACCTCAAAATTTATGATAAGTGTTTCAAAACCACAGGCATACAGAATGACTATCAAGAATTAACTGGATAAAATGAGAACCAGTTTCAGGGCCGCTGAAAGATCTAGGAAGGCCTATTTGTGTTACCTCTTCATCACAAGAAGAAAAAAGAGAGCAAAAATATGTGAAACATTTATTTCCCTGTATCTATGTATGAATTTCCAGATCAAATACATTTTACTGAAACCAATTACATTGATTGAGTCAGCAAATTCTTTTCCACAATGGAGCATGCTTATTAGTTTAGAATGAAGCTGCAGCAATAAGCAAGAGGCTTAGAGAAGAACTTCTAGCCCCAGAATTAGCTATATATAGCTTGGAAGAGAAAGGCATGTTCAGTAAGGTGTACAAATGACTGTAATAGTAGTTAGGAACTGTAATCCCAGGGATAGTTTATTTGTTTAAAGCTGCATTCATCACACATGGAGAAATTCTACCATGGTGCAAGAATGAACGTATTTATTTGGCCTATAAGATTAGACGCTGCATAAAGTGAATCTGGGGAGATAATTATTAAATAGGGAAACATGCCAAGAAAAGGTAAAGCCTCTGAATTGATTTTATAACATAAATGAACATTGAAAGGATGTTCAATCTTTATAGGATTTTACAATAGCAAACTTGATAGGACTTCTCTTCAGTCTGGATCTTACACTAATGGAGGCTTATTGCCATTGTAGGTTACAATGTAATTTCAGAAATATAAAATATACAATACCAAATTAAAATAGAAAGGCTATCTTTAAAGGTAGCCTGTTCAGGACACAGGCTTTCATAGGAGGGACTGTCTACTTCAAATAGCTTCTTGCTTGTCCTGCAAGATCAAGTAAAGTGAATGTGTTCTAGGTCCTTTTGCCCAAAATGTCACCTATCAGCTCAGTGCACCCTTTCTATTTCAGTATTTGTTCATTGGGTTAGCACCCCATCTTATCTCACCCTCCTACCCTGACATCTAGATGGCTCTCAAGTCTGAGTATGTTTGGAGAGGCTCGAAGACATGGCAGTTCTCTTAGACTTTGAGGTAGGCTGGTGTTGAGTCCTTGTGGAATATTATTACATTACTGATCTTTTCTCTTCCAGCAACACATGATCTTCGATCCCATTGTTTTCCTGCTTTTAACGTTCTAAGCTGCTCAGAGTCTGGTGGAAATGGATCGCTTCTGAATTCAAGGAAATGTATGTATGTATGTATGTATGTATCAATAAATAAATAAATACATAAATAAATAAATAAATAAATAAATAAATAAATAAATAAATAAATAAATAAATAAATAAATAAATAAATAAATAAATAAATAAATAAATAAATAAATAAAAGATATGAAGAATACATACCTTTCCACTTTACCACAGGTGCCCATGGAGTGTTAGAAAAGTTGGTAGTTGATAAACTTCAGCCTCTTTTTTACATGTATTCCACACACAACACCACAAAATAAAAATTGGAGCTTGCAATTGTGCAGCTGCATCAAAGCCACTGACATCCTGCAAATATTCTGTATTCTCTGCATTCAGAGAAGTGGGTGTTACAGTTATTATAACAATAGCACTTAGACTTATATACTGCTTCACAGTGCCTCACAGCCCTCTCTAAGTGGTTTACAGCATCAGCATATTTCCCCCAACAAACTGGGTCTCCATTTTACCAATCTTGGAAGGATGGTAGGCTTTATCAATTTTGAGCCGATCAGGATCAAACAGCTGGCAGTAGGCAGAATTAGCCTGCGATACTGCATTCTAATAACTGTGCCACCACAGTTCTTATATATATAGTCCTGCTATAATATAAAGAAAACAGATTAGTGCATTCCTACACAAGCTAAGATTCACTTGCACAAGTTTTATTCAATATAAGATAATAGACAGGTAGGTAACACAAAACAAGAAAAGAGAAGCCTGGGATTTTGTAAACAAAAATTCTTTCATAGGAAGACTCTTCTCACTGATTTGCTATTCATGACAACTTAAAAAAACCCATCATACCAGTCAGTGTTTCTTCTGCTTTAGCTAAAAATGCAAAGAAACCTACAACATGAATGCCAATGCCAACATCAGAAAATCCACTGAATTAGTTTAAATCTCCCCAAAGCAATTCAAAGATATTTAATTCAATTCAACGCTTCAAATCAAATCATCAATTCGAACCCTGAGAGTGAATCTCTTTTAAATCATTGCTCCAAAAAGACTCTCCACACAGTTCTAATGCCTAGGCTCCAAGTGTACGATTTCCTAATACTATTGTAATAAGATAAATATAAATTCCTAAATAACATTAAGTATAACATTTGCCTGAAAAAAATTTCAAAAATTGCAGAATATCTTCTACTGACTTCAGAAATGGCTTTGATTGGGTTATATTCAAGAGACTCAATGATGCATGAAACTTGAGGTGTGCAAGCCAAAAAGGAAAGAATATTTGATGTAGGAGATTCCACAAAAAGTACTAAAAATTGTAGTTACTGCAGTAATATTCCATAAAGTTCAGAATAATTAATATAATAATCTTATGAATGAGAACAGGGCAATTTAGTACCACTATTTTTCAGAATCTGTGTATAAAACCTGAATGATAAATATTGCATTACTAACCCTATTCTTTAGTTTCTATTAGCAAAAAGTAATCCTAGTTAACAGAGTTCTGAGCAGAGAAGAAACTAATTATAATGTTACTGAGTTATTTCCATTCCAAAGAGAACACATGTTTTGTAAGGTTTAATTACATTACACTTTATCTGGCATAACATGTAATTTTGCATTTGCCCTAGAGTGACTAAGAAGTTCTGGACATCTTGTTTCTGATGCTATGGTGCAATTGGGGAATAAAGCTACATGTTTAATCTACCTAGTGCAATCTTAAAGATAGATCAGTTTATCAATATTGTATGTGTGTTGCATCTTCTTTCTAGTTCAGAAGAGCACAACACAACCCTAAGACACCATGCTGTTCCTCAAATCACTGGAAGAAATTCTTAACTTGCAATTAAATTATAATTTTTAAAGTGGCAGAAGGGGAAAATAATAAAAGAATAATTATATTCACTAGATTCATTTAATTGCATTTAAATTTAGATATATGCCCTGTCCTAGCCTTCTTTTCAGAGAACGATCCCCAGCATATTACTCAAAGAACAAATTAATCTTTAATCTTAAAAAAAAGTTATGTTTATAGCCTTAATTATAATTTTAATTATTTATCAAATGTATATAGCCATTCAAAGGCAATTCTGGGTGACACAATTCTTAGTCACTGGAGGGAGAATAACTAAGGGCACTATTTTGAAAGTTTTTTAAAAAATAAATTCCATCTAAAAATACAGTACATTCCATGAGTACTCATACTTGGTGAGTTTCTTGTTAGCCTAAGAGAAATCACTAAAAGAGATGAAAGAAACCTGAATTATTTTAAATAAACCTGCAATTCCAATTCTTCTGCCACAGAAGTGCTGGTTGTTATGGGACTAGATTGACCATCAAGGACACAATTTTCTCAGGACTCAAGAAAATACTCTGGCTTGTGGGAATCTCTTCATTCTCAGTTGAAATTATGAATAGAAGGGAGAGACCTGCACATTTAATCTGCTGAACACTGTATTTCCAGAAGCACTATTGAAATAACAGATCTCGGGTCAGGGCCCGCTCCTACATATCTGATGATAAAGCTGTCTCCTATAGTATTAACAATGCAACAATGTAGGCGGTAAGAAGAGTGAAGAAATAGAACCACTTTCTCAAATCAAACAGGTAACTGTTGGCATTCTTTCAAGAACTGTTATCCAAGGAGTTGGCAGTAAAATGGTGGGAGGATCACAATTCAATTCTGCTTTCAACTACAAGAAGATATGTAACATTTAATGGGGGAGGGATATAATTATAAAAGAGGAGCCTTGTTAATTTTCTGCAGGTCTTAATGTTACTTACAGTTGAGTGGTTTTATTTAGAAAGACGATTATTCATGAATCAGTCATCTAATCCAACCCTGAAGACTGCCAACCCAACTTCTTCTAGAAGACAGTCATCAAAATAAGCTAAGAAAATTAGAGATAAAACTGGCACTAACAGTAAATCTGCACATCAAGCTTTTGTTTTTGTTTTAAATACAGTACTTGAGTGTCATACAATTTAATAATTTTTCAATCGTTTTGAGACGTTAAAGTGAAACACAATATTTAGACCTAGAAACAGTCTAAACAAAGAAAAATAATACTGCTTATATTTTCTTAAAATAGTTTATTTTACTATTTTAGATTAGATGGCAAAAATAAAATAAACTAGCTTCCTCATCAGCACAGGATATAGGGTTATACTGGTTAATTAAAAAAAAGTTATATTGTCAATTAGCCTAAATCTGTACCGAACAAGTTAAAGGAGATTGTTCAAATATGGAATATGACAACTAAAGCTATTCTATTTTCTTCTGGAAATCAAATTTATTTTAGAAATAATACTAAATTAAAAAAGCCTTCTCCCTGTTTGTATGGCCTACTTTTCTTGACCACATAGTAACAAATCGTTTTGCGCCACTCAGAAATACCATTTAGAATTCCTTGCAATTTAGACAAGGTAACTTCATAAACTACAGTTAACACTGACCTTTTTAAAGAAAAAATGTGTAACATATGTTACACAAAAGATTTTGGCTGAACAATAAGAAACAGTATTTCATGGCTAAAGGCTTGGAAGAAAACTGACCAAATAATGCTAAAACATAGTTTAACAAGTTATGTATAACCCAGGCACAAGATATCTTCGATGCTATGACAATGAGCAAAAACAGATTATAATTTCTCTTCATATTTTGATTCTCAAAGATAGCTTGCTGGCTATAAGTAAAAACAGCATGCTTATCTCTATAGTTCACTAATATAAATCAGCAGGCTTTTCATCTTCAGCAGTCCACTAAGGAAACTCCCTGGGAGGCTTAATGTGTATATACAGACACATACATACATACATACATACATACATACATACATACATACATACATACATACATACATACACACACACACACACACATACGCACATGCACAGATATAAATACTACACGGATAAGGAATAATCCAGTTTACTTTTGACACAATTAATCTATGAAAACCTTTTCCTGCCAAGACTGCCTAATCCTGCCTACATTTGAAGGTTGCACTTTCTTGTCATTATTTGGATTTCACCCAAACTAAAAATGCAACCCTTACTCTCCCTAGATCAGACAGAGAAAGAAATGGAACTGAAGTTCCACATTGCTTGAACAATGGATTCACTGAAAGATATAGTATTTATGGTGTCTTAATTCCCGGGCAGTCTTTACCTCAGTCACATATACAGAGAATAGTTCTATTTAACTCTGCAGAGGCCCAAATCACAATATTCATATGCATTAAATAATATCAAAGTCTTTAAGTTAGTATGTGAAGAAAATGAAAACATTCTTAACAAGATTCAAAAGATACCATTATTTTACTTTTCGAAATATTTGGTTAAGAGTATGCATTATAATTCTAAAGAAAGAGAAGAGGCCAATGAAAATGCACTAAAGTATAAGCATTGATGGGAGATTAGTAAAGGCAATATAAAATCAATCTTTTTGCTTAATACATTGGCATCCTTCAGGCAGATTGTGTTTCTGTTCGATACAGAGCACAATCTAAAGTTACCACAAAGGTACTTAAATCTGTTTTGGTACAAGACAATTACTTGATTTTTCCTTCCTATTAAGTTGGAGTAAAAAAAATTGTAAAAATTTGTCCCTCCTCCGTAGAATAAGTCTATGTTATTCCTCATTTATCCTATTTCTCAAATTGCAGCTCTTTCCCCTCCAAAAATATGTTTGATTAGCTGAGATCAATTGCTTAGTAAATATGCAAGCCATCACTCTCTTTCTAGGCTACACTGTACACTGTATCACCATTGCGAAGCAGAAGCTGATATTTTGGTTGGCCTGTGAACACAAACAGAAACTTGTATTCATAAGGCTTTATTTTGCGCCTACCAGGCCTTACTATTTGCTTTTTCTTAAAGTTCCTTTTTCCTTATTCACTCCACAAGATGAATTCTGGTGTGGGGCCAGGCCATTGGCTGACTCCCATTATTATCCCCTGCTAATCATTCAAGTTCTATTCTCAGTATCTGAGGGCAACAGCAAAATCAGAAAACCAGGAGGAGGAGGAGAAGCTGCAGACCACCACACATGCTGCATATTAAATGAAGGATTCTTTTGTAGTGCCAAGAAATGTATGCAAGCAATGTTCCCAGGAACTTCACAGGATATGGGGGAGGGGGGAAGAGAGAGAGAAAGAGAGAGAGGGAGGGAGGGAGGGGGAGAGAGAGAGAGAGAGAGAGAGAAACAAGTGAATAGACTGGCCCCAATCTACATTACAACCACCACTGATCTGGTACCATGCTTTTTACTCTTCCTAGCACAAGAGAGTGCTGATCAGAAGGATCTGAATACTGTGAAAGAATTAGTAGAAAATTTCAGAAATGGAAATGACCTTAAGGGAGACTTTTACATCATTAAGCTGTGTCTATTTACTCTCCCTTTAGATTGCTGCCTCTTAATCTTGCATCTTTTGAGTGTTTCATACATTCTTATATCTTAGAAGATTTCTGACATCTTCTTCACATGAAAGGAAGATAATTTAGATCAATAAAAAAGAATATTTCTAGCTCAGAATTGAAATGAGGGCTAGCACTGATGATGTTAATTACTTTGGGTAATGAAACATCTGCAAGAAAACAACCAAGCTCAGAGAGAACCAAGGACCCCTCAGATAACTTAGAATGTGCCGCTTTTTCATCATCTGGCTGTGGAATTAGACCGTGACAAAAATGAGGGTCCGGTTATTAAGCTAGTTTCCTTAAAAAAAATTTAAAAAGTGTCTTATTATTATTATAAGACAAGCTTCACACCTTGAGGAAACCAATACCATATATCACAAATGATCCTGGGGTATTTGTAAATGCATGCAGGACTGTTATGTTATATTTTATATTCCCATTCAATTAGTTCAAATTAAATCCCCTCAAATTAGCAGCCCAGCCTGACTTTTTTTCCTACACTGACAAGAGTCTTTTCTTGTAGAGAAGGGGTCTTCAAACTTGACAGCTTTAAGACTTGTGGACTTCAATTCCTAGAATTCCTCCTCCAGTTCTGTTAGCTCAGGAATTCTGGGAGTTGAAGTCTACAAGTCTTAAACTTGCCAAGTTTAAAGAGCCTTGTTGTAGAGGGTCTCTTAAAGAGCCCACCAAGGTGGACATTTAATCTAACATACCTCAGCACTTTGTGCAGAAATCTGTAGCAAACAGTGAGGAGAGGGAAAGAAACGTTGTCTTATTTCATGAATATTTGGAAAATATTTGGAAATATCTACCGGTCCAGAGGAACTTTCAAAGTAAACTAGCAAATAGCAGGGACTGTCAAAGTAATATTTTCAAAGTAAACTAGCAAATAGCAGTCAAACTGGCAAAACTTGGTGCTGACCATATAATTGGAGAGCTGAGTGATTCCAACCAAGCAAGTTTGGTCTAGAATTTGAGGAATGCATTCTTGTGCTAGAGGTGTGAGTCAGTGTTTAATGCAGTAAGTATCAGATTTCTACATAATTTAATATTTTTGATTGCATGCACACTATTTTAGTTCCAGGCCTTTCAATGCAGAGGACTGACTTGCAATGAAACTACCATCCCAAATTCAAGAGGTTCAACAGGTTTCCAAAACATCTATGTGAAGAGAGATGAAGTAAGCTTTTGGCAGCTTCTGCAGGGGAAGGTTGGGAGGGCAGCCTAATGCCAGAAGTTTTGCCCATTTTATGACTGCATTAATATATCATATGCTCATTCCAAAGAGCAGAATCTGAGATTCAACAAGATTTTTATCATATCGACAATAGTGGGAAGTTTCTGTAAATCCCAAGAAAGCTATTCTAACAAATATGGAGCAAATAAAATAAAAAAATCTGCCACTCATAACATGATCCTAAGCCAAGTTATTGTTTAACAACAAAGAATTAGCTGAAGAATTCATATTTGTCTTGTTCACGCCTCATGCAATGCCATGATGTATGGAAAAGTAAATTATGCCACACCCAAAATGAATGGTTTTACTGCTAATCATTATGTGGAAAGCAGGTCACTCAGTGTGTGCAAAACATCTAGTTTGGGCAATAGGGAGCAAACTACAAAATAGTGCTAAGAAACACTTAAATAAGTCTTTGAGTCAGTATTGACTCTTGGGCACTGCCTGGACAAGTCACTCAGTGTTTACTTTCAAAATAAAAACTGTAAAATTGGATGATTTTCTTAAGGTAATGATTTTACGTTTAGCTCTTTAAAGACATCTAAAAGTCAAAAAGGGTACAATCCTATCAGCCCAGACTACTATTTCAGTAGTCTCAGTCTTGGTCTATATCAAGATCTCCTTAGTGCCACAATTCGCTGCAACTACTCACTGTTCCTTCATCAGTTCTTCATTTAGAAAATATTTATAAGCTAGTTAAAAAATCTGGAAATTATTAAATAATTAGCAAAAGCTAAAATTGTTTCATACTGTTCCTTTGCATGGAAAGAGGGAAATTTTGCTCAGCCAATTGTCTTTTCCACATGTATCTTTTAATAACTGCCACATGAAGTTCATTTTCTTTTTACTACATGCTTTCTCGGCATCTTTCAAGAATATTATTTCTTTTTTACTGTTGGTCCCTACTGTCCAATTGATGGTAGTTGGATGCAAAGTAACATTGCAAACTTTCTCTCATCTACAGAATTTGTTATTCCACTCATTTCTCATATTAAAACTTGATGGATACATGCTTAGAAACTTACAATCCTGGACTACAAAGCAATACTCTTCCTAAAAAGAAATGACAACTTCTTTAGAAGCTTTATGTGCTCCAGTTGGAAAACTCCAAATTTTACAATTGGAAAACAGCAAAATCATAGCAATTATGCGTTATTAAAAAGAAACTGGAAAGACACAGATGACTTTTTCTCCTAATACAAACACCCATGAAGATTAACACAAAGAGGCTAGGATAAAAAAATAAGGTATGAACATCAGAGTACAGCCGCTCAGATATATTCAATATACTCCAATATATTCAGCCCCCCACCCACCCAAGATTCAAAATCTGCTAGTATTTATTGGATCTATCTATCGTCAGAATATTTGTGAATATCTTTTTTACTCTTTCTCAATAGCTCCACATATTTTTAAAATGTTCTAGCCATCCCTCTTTTCAAGTTGTGCTATTACCAGGCCCCTTTTATATGTGAGCACTACAAATCAATTACAAATTAATATAATAAATGAGCAAATGTGTCTGAGATAACTTCTCAAATCATGTCAGC
Organism: Bungarus multicinctus; assembly: GCA_023653725.1. NCBI lineage: Eukaryota > Metazoa > Chordata > Lepidosauria > Squamata > Elapidae > Bungarus > Bungarus multicinctus. The sequence goes on along the minus strand of CM042838.1, from coordinate 96,292,800 downwards.
TTCTCCTTCAGTTCTGAAGGAAGTTAGCAATGTCATCAACACCATATTGCCAATCCTTAGTTGTTTCAATGAGCCTATATCTCATCTTTTGCAAAACCTAAGAGAGCATTCGTGCATTTATGAATAGGAGCCATGGTGGCGCAGTGGTTAGAATGCAGTACTGCAGGTTACTTTTGCTGACTGACTGCCCTTCGGAAATTCGATTCTCATCAGCTGAAATTGACTCAGCCTTCCATCCTTCCGAGGTCAGTAAAATGAGGCTCCAGGGGGAAATATGCTGACTCTGTCAACTGCTTAGAGGCTGTAAAGCATGAAGCAGTATATAAGTCTAAATGCTAGTGCTAGTGCTATTTACAAGGGCTTGCTGTCTGCATGGTATATCAACCAGAAGTTGTGTTTTCCTGATGCTATGTAACTCTAGGAATGCATATATACATAAAACATTATGACACACTGGCAATCAGGCTGAACCTTTGGTGATTCCAGTTTAAAAAGGAACAGAAGTGGGTGAGATTCTGGAAGATGCTGCCAGAGAGGGGAAGCATGCTGCATTTAGGCTCAATGTCTGTGTGATAGAAGAGCACCGTCATCCTTAGCCTCTAAGTGGCCAGAGAGGTTTTTGTCATAAGCAGGTTGAAGTCATGTGGAATAACAAGTTTCTCCAGACTGTTACCTTTTTCTAAGATTCACTATATCTGATTCATTGTTTAACTGCAGTTGAACTGAGCTATCCTCAAGGCCTCAAACAAAACCTTAGAAGGTTTAAAAACAAAGATGAAAAATTTCCAGAAGTGAAAGATTGGATTTTGTTGACCTTTCCCTGTGAGGTGGGGAAAAATCTATTGAAAAAGCTGGAGTTTATGCAGGGGCTTGTTTGTAATCATCATGGTTTTTTTTAACTTTTTTTTTAAATGAATCATCTGTAACTTGGCAGAAAACACTGCCATTTGGACTTTTCAACAGCATGAATTTTTCCTTAAAACATTATTCTTTCTTCTCTATCTAAACTTTCATATCTGTAGACACTACAGCAGGAACAATTTCTTCTACTAGAGACACCAAAGCAACTTTCACACATTGTGTAAAACCATCATTTGCTGATGGGCAAAGTCAAACATACCACACTAAGCCATGTTTTACAATCCAAAATGACTAGGTTCAAACTGCCACTAAACCTAAATCAAACAATCTCTAATTGTACAACTAGGAAACCAAACAGAGTACAGAGGTATGTCATTAGGAGCAAATGCTACCAAGTTTACCATTTTGTTTTCCAGACTGTCTTTTCCATAACACTATCAATTCACAAAATGTTTAACTAGGGATGGGCTTCAAAAAATCTAGCAACTGGTTCTCTGCCCGGTTGCTGGATGGGCATGGCCATGGTGAGCGTGGCCTAATCAGCCTCCTGCACCACCCTGGCCTGGAAGCGAAAACGGGCCGCAATGGGGCAGTTTTCGCTCTCCCCAGGCTCCAAAGGCTGAAAATGGCCTCCATGGACTTCCAGAACTTCCGGCAGGCCCGTTTTTCAGCCTCCCCGAGCCTCCGCACTTACTTGAAATCCAAAACAGGCCGCATGGGAACTCCTGGGAGGGGCGGAGGAACTAGCCAGGGGTGGGATTTTCCGTTCACCAAACTGGCCATAAAATTAGCTACCAGTTCACCTGAACCAGTGAGAATCGGTAGCAGCCCACCCCTGCATTTAACATAGGAATTCAAGCCAAATGTAGTCTGTACAAAAAGGAAATGACAATCAATACTTTGAAGACAGTTCGGAACATATGAAGAGAAAGGGGATACGAACAGCACAAATGCATTACATTTTGAATTTTAACACCATTTTAATGCATAGGTCCATCTATCTCCATCTACTTCCAAAAATTTCTGACTATCTTGTACAATCAGACAAACTTGGCATGCTCCAAGCTGACAAATGCTGAGAATTCTCCATAGCCAACTCGCCACGGCCAATTTCCAAATGGCCAACTCACCACAGCTGACTTGCCATGGCCAACTTAAAGCATATTTTTTCCTAAAGACATGGGCGGGTGGTAGGATTCTTATGGGAATATTAGGTTTTATTCTTTTATTTTTCTGTCTGGATGGTATTGTGCTTTCTTCTTTACATTATTTTTGCATTTTTAAGTTTTACATGCTACTCAGAATCACTGTGGAATCCAGCTTCGTTATACTGTACATAGCTGGGTAAATATACAAACCAGATGTTTAAATGGATGAATATATGTCATTGCTTAAAATGTATACCTTTACCCCAATGGTCTCAGCTGCTGACTGAAGTCAGAGAACTGCATGCACAGGAAATGTTTGTGAATGTTTCAAGGCATAGCTTTGGCTGATCTTCAGAGGGCACAGTACACAATAGTCACAGAAGCAGCCAAAGTCAGCTTAAGAACTGACCCTAAAGAGCTGAAATTATCTCTCCTTTTGTAGCTCAGCTGGCTTTTTCATGTAGTGGAAATTAGGTACACACCAACCCTAAAAACATAGTAATAATAGAGGCAGGGGAAAAAAACAGTTGGCAGAAATCCTAAATTTTGTGAAATACTATTTACACCATAGGTCAACTATACCCAGCCTTTGAGACAACAATTGTGCTGAAACGACAAATTCCCAGAGTAATCAAAGTCGTTGTTTCAGTCAGCATGAGAACTTTAGTCTCAACCTATCTGGAGGGCACTGCATTGGCTTAAGAGCAGAGACCTCTTTAGAGTACACAGTACACAGCTTGACCTGTAGTGTAGTCTACTACTAGGTAGTAGACTACACTAGAAAAACAAGTGGAACATAAAATATTAAGGTAAATTACTTGAGACCAAAATAGAAACCTGTGGCTGAAGATTTTATGCAACGCTGACTTCCCCCACTCACACTGGCAAGTAGCCAAAATCTTCAAACTCGGGATGTCTTCAAGAAATCTCACCATGCAGGTGAGGAAAAGTTTGATTTAATTTCAGGTGGGAAAGAAGCAGTATTCATGATTTTGCATAACCATGGTTTGTTGAACAGGCCATAGGTGTCTGAATTCACACTTTACATTGTCACAACATTTACAACCATAGCAGCTGAGTTCACCCATCACAGTATGCTGAAACCAAATAAATGCTGTTTGAACCTTGCCAGTCTTTAATCTGAACCAGCACTATTTTCAGGTAAGCAAGAACATATATTTGGCATCCTCGTATGTCCAGTACCCAGAACACAGGTCTGTCAAGCTCCTGCCTACTCCTCAATCCTTGATTACAATTCAAGAAAAGTCAGTAATGCAATATTACAATTCCCAAAGTATCACTGTATCTAGAAAGGTATTTCTAAGCAGCAAAATCCTTTTCTGTGGGATAATGGAACAAAGACTGAAGAATGGCAAGGAGAGGCAACATGAAAGTTGACAATGAAAAGAGAATAAAATTCCATAATTCACTTCTCGGTGCTGGAAGGAACAGAGAGGATTGGCTGCAATCCTTCATTCATCTGAATTGAAATACCACTCAGTTCTCATAGGTAGATACTGCAGCCTTGGCAACAGGATGCCAGCATCTTAATAGTATGAATGCTGTCTATGATTAAGATACCTGCCAAATTCATCTGTGGCTTGTTCTTTTGACTTTTAGATTTTAATTCACAATGATGAATTAAAAGAAAACAAACACCCCTTATGAATAATGCAGACTACATAGGCCTTGTTACAACTTAATGTAAAGTGTAAGATGCATATGCAGGAACAGGAGGCATTGACATACATTGTTTCTTATGTGCTATATAGATGGTCTTGTTAAAGATGTACAAAAGATGAGAGGATATTACAGCAAATTTGTCCAGGTGCATGACTTCATTCTATTGTAATGTTCAAGTTGGAAAGATTAACTTAATAGAACTGCAATCCTGCCCACCTAGCAGTTTGAAAGCATGCAAATGCAAGTAGATTAATAGGTACCACTTTGGTGGGAAAGTAACAGCATTCAGTGTGCCTTTGGCATATAACCATGCTGGCCAAATGACTATGGAAATTGTCTTTGGACAACGTTGTGTCCCTTGGCCAAAAAAACGATGAGTACAGAGTTCTAGAGTTGGTCATGACTGACAGAAATACCTCTACCTTTTAATAGCATCAGCCCTGTGGAAGGTGGGTTTTGTTTTGTTTCTTGGCACTTTCAAGCCAGTGTTGACTGCAGGCAATTGCCTGAATTAATCCCTGCAGTTTTCTTGGCAAGGTCTTTGGGAAATGGTTTGCCCTTGCCTCCTTCTTAGGGCTGAGAATCTGCAACTGGCCCAAGGTCACCCAGCTGGCTTTGTGTCTAAGGCAAGACTAGAACTCAAGATGCTCTGGTTTGTAGTCGGATGTCTTAACCTACCAAATTAATTCGTGAAAGGATTAGGGACTTTTTTTCTATTTTGACATAAGTCATTAAACAAACTTTAACTCAAGTCACCCTTAGGAAGATTCTAGCTTTGGGATATAAATCAGCTTAAGCCTACATTTAACATAACTGCAGTGTTATTTGTCATCCTTATGCTATTTTGTTTAAAATGCAGCTGCTGTGGCATAGACTGCTGCAATGTGTAGATCTACTTCTTCCACTAGGATTTATATTTTACACCAAGAGATAGGATATTATTTGCAGTTTGGTTAGGTCACAATATCAAAAACTAATGTCTGGAGTCACTCAGTATGGCTTTACTGTTTACTGCACAAAATAAAACATTTTCTTACTAACCTGAAATATTCAGAATGCTGCAGAGAACAGACATGCATATGCAATAATCAAGTATCTGATTGTAACACAAACTTGTCCAGCATGTCTGTTAACATTAAAATTCTTCATATATCTTTTGGCAAGATACTGCTAATACACAAGTTGTAGCCCCAACATAACTGTTGCCCTGTGGAAGGACCCACAGGGTAACAATTGCCCTATGGTATATCTGAAATGCTCAAGAAAAATAAAAATTTGTTTCCCTTTCTGATGAAGCAGACCTGATTCTATAGCAAATGGTTTTCATGTAAGAACTGCCTCTAACTCACCACTTTATATCATCTGTAGATAATTTGAAGGATTACAAACCAACTTCTCTGGAATGGGTCAGCTAAGAATGCTTATATTTTTATGAGGTTTTGCAGAAAGCTAGTTTCTGCCTTGCATGTTAATGAGCCCTTTGCATGTACAGTTTCAGAAAATTACTTGTTTTCTTTTGAACCTTCCAAGCTTGGCCTAAATCCATCCATAAAATTGCAAGCCATTAGTTTCTGAAGTTTCCATTTCAGTGTTATGCCTATTTGGCATACAGGTATGCCCAGCCAAGAATCATCCAAGACTACAATAGCAACAAAACAAAAGGCAAATCGTTCGAGCCAACCTTATGGCATACAATTTAGTTCTTGCCACTATAATCCGAAACAGCAAGGTAGAAGTTTTTTGATCAGAAAATGTAAATGCACCCACAAATGAAAGCTATTGTAAAAGATTAAATGGAAGAGACAGTTTAGTTAGTACATTAAAGAGTTACCAAATGAAAGCATTTAATTTGCATGTGGTGATCCAAATCTACAGGGAAAAATATTTCTCCTGCAGCATATAAAATTCTAGTCAAGAATGATTTACTTCATCAAGCCACAATTCTCCACATTAAAGTATTTTGAGAGCACCCATACCTATCATTTAGGTTGCTAAAATTTACTAGATTTATATCCCATGTTTTCATACTTCCAGGATTTCAAGGCAGTCTACAAAAGCATTTCATTTTATCCCAGCAACAATCCTGTGAGGTAAATTGGTCTGAGAAACAATGTCAGGGCCGAAAATCATTCAATCAGCTTCTATACATGAGAGCAAATTTGAACTAGAGTTCAATACAGAGTTCAATACAGAATCCAATACCTTAACCACTATACCTCATTGCTGACTTGTATTCCACAGGATGAGAACAGGTGGGGAAGTAACAGAGTAAGAAGAAAACAGTTATATTTTAGGAAGTAAATCCTAATTTCTTAATAGCATCTTCCAATTCTTCTCATTCCTTGCAGATCCATTTATTTATATAAAGTATTCCGAGCCTATTTTTCTATTAGCAAAAACTTTGATTTTATTCCAAATTTTAAACATAACAACCTGAAAAAGCAACCTGAAAAAGATCCCCAGCTACACCAACATAATATCCTTTTCTGAGCTATAGTTACACAGGACTACAATCTATTAAACAACTAATCACCAACATTTTGATCAAGATGGATCTGGAAAATCCTAGAAGTGATTCAAATTGGATCAGGAGAACAATCATATTTGGCTACAAAATGTACCAACTCATGCAATTATTTGCCCAAATTAACTTAATTGGTTTATCAGTCTGAACAAGTGAAACTTCACTTAAAAAAGCTGTCTTTGTTGGGACTTTATAAACCACTCCTTCGGTTGTTGGGATAAATAATGACCACAACACAGTTCTGTCCTAGAGACCAATCAGAATAATGTTGCTGTTGCATTTCAGTTGCCTTTAGAAGCCCCTAACCAATCTCTATATATATTTTTGGAGAGCCTCAACTTCTTCATACCTCCAAATTACAAATGGCACACAAACCTCGGCCAGATACTACTATTACTTCAGAGGCTCATGCACATTAGGCCACTTCATTAGCAAAATATGACTGTCAGTCAAATTCAATGTATCATCAGGAAACATCACTAGCTGAGACAAGCTTGGAAGATAGGGCAGGTGGAGATACAAAGGGATGTGCCTCAACATACATCTTCTGTGTCACACCTAAGTTTCTTTTACTTATATAGTTTCAAGGCCAGGCCCCTTCGTTCGTTTTTCCTCTTCAATTGATTACATATAATCCCCCAACACTGCCTCTACATCTAAAATGATTTCAGGGGTTATTTTTCACCCCTCTCCAAATATCCTCAGACTCCCAATAGCCAGCTATTGTGGCAATTATGTCTTATGACCTTTAAGCCTGATACCAGTGCAATCAGCCTATAATTTGAAGAGTGACTAGATTTACCAACTCTACAGCAAAATAACCCATCAACTCTCTCCACACACTCCTGAGGGCCCAACCATACAGAACAGCAAATCAAATGCTTAATCGAATGGATAGGCTTCTCAGTTTTATCCTGAAAGAAAGAGAGGCAACAGAGGAAATGATATATTGTAATGATATATTATCACTCTCCCACCACCACCACACACACACACAAAAAATGGAGGTTGAAAAAGAAAGCAAGAGCAAGACCTTTCATAGAACCTTGGAATTTCCCTGCCCAGCCAGTTTTCCAGGATCCTAATTTTCTGAAGATAAAAAATGAAGTGATTCAACGAACAAAGCAAAAATGTAGAAGACCGCTAGATGGCAACAAATAGTTTCCAGCATCAGTAGAATCAAAGTTGTTCAGAACTTTGCAAGTCCAATATGGCAGGTCTGGAGTACAGCCAAGAGGCAAACAGTCTCTATTGTTTATTGTCTATTATAACAGTCTCTTATTGTTATCAGTCTATTGATTTGCTTTATTCTGAGCAGTGTAGCATGTAGATTTGGCCCTCCAGATCCACTTTCTCATTTATTACCTCTTACTCCAAATACTTAGAACTTCCTGCCACATGGCAGATGTTTTACATATTAAACCATCCTATTTTAACCATAATGTGTTGAACATACAGTAATAATACATACAATAAAAAAAAAGTAATACACAAACCATGATTTACCAATTATCCTGATTAGGTTACATTACACTGCCAAAAATCAAACAACATTCAGGTGCCAATCAGAAAAAAAACAAATAAACTTAATCTTAGAATATGGGAATCCTATCTTAAAGTATACACATATTGTGTAAAACTCTTAAGTTTACTTTTACTTTTGATTTAATTTTATCAACTACAGTATCATGGTTTTGAAATCTTAATCTCTGGTTTATGAATTGGAAACTTCAGCTGAATCAAGCAATCCTGATTTAGCTTCTGTGAACCCAGCAAGCAATAAAACATAGAAGCTTGGCCACTAAAGAAATATTTTCTCACTAATAGAAGGTCCCTTCCAACCTTATTATCTTGTGTTCTAAGATACAAGAGATTCTACCCAGAGGTCCAAATCTTTCCTACTGTATTATTCAAAGTGATAGGATAGTGAGCAAGAAAAAACACCTGCTCTTTCAAAAAATTGCTCAATCCTTATGAAATTCTTTGACCTTCTCAGTAGGACTTGAGGAAGCAACAGTATTGTTTAGCAATTGCTTACCGCACTTTCCTTCTCCCCTGTGCTATTACCACAACTTCCCCCAATGCAGTGCTTTCCAGGTACGCTGCACTAAAACTCCCATCATCCTTATTGAATGGATATTTAGTATGACATAACACCAGGTTAACAAGTTGGGAAAACTGGAATATCTGCATGCTCAGTTCTTCTCTTTAGACAAGGAAGTAAAAAAGAGCTTAATAAAAAATGACGGGAAAGAAGTAATAGGTTAATAGGTTGCTTAGTTGCTCACTCTCCCTGCATGTTAAAGTGAGCATTCTACCTTTTCAAGCTATAATAAGGAGGAATGGACAATTTGAGTTTAGCACACAGTTCCAAGAGGCCAGATGACTACTTCTGTGATGACCTAGCCTCTAAAATGCCCTGCCTAGAAAAGGTTTAAGCAGGATGAGATGGCTACAGAATGCAAAAGTGCATTCTCTATATTGAGATGCCCCAGAGAGTGAGCAAGCAAACACAACTATCTATTGTTTGCCTCCCTCCATGCTCAACTAAGAGTAGAGACAGAAACCTGGGAATTTCCAGCCTTGGGCAAAGGGAAGATCCCTACCTTTCTCAGCTGGCAGTAAAAAGGAACACCTTGTTCATTATTAGTGGTTTGCCTCTCACTCCCAATCAGCTGTTTTACCTTCAGAAGGAGGGTGTGAAGCTCAAAAGCTTATTTAACATAGTATGGCCTCAAAACTGACTTGCTTTTAATTCACAGCTGGAGAAAACAAGAAGCCAACACTTTGACTTCAGCAAGTAGCTGGCTGGTAATTTGATGGACTTCAGCCTTCATGCTCAAATAGCAAAGAGTGTGTGAGTGGGTGTGCTTGCTTATCTGGGAGAGCTTTTCTGACACTGAACCCACTCCCTTCTTACACCCTGAACAACAGCCAGACAGCTTCCAAAGCCTATTGCTAGTCAGGGAAGAGGATTAGTGTAAAAGGAATCCACCAGTTGCCGTAGGAGGGAGGGAGTTCCCACCAGCCCTTCCTCAAACCAGCTGTTTACCTGGAAAATCCCTTTCTTTCTCAAGTGGAACCATTTCCTAGCAATGCCCCTAATGCCAGGAACAGTCTTCACCTACTGAACTTCTGTTTGTCCGGCCACTATTGCCAGAGAAGCAGAAGGAGCAAAACCAAAACAACAAAGCCTCAAAACTATTCCGGGCGGGGGCTTTTCTTCCTACCCCCTTGCCTTCTTCCCTGAAGAAACAGTCCATTGCCCTACCCAATAAATAAATAATCGAGCTTCGGATCCTCTGGAATAAGCAAAAGGACCAAGAGAGACCCGAGAAGAGGCCTCCGGATTTTTTTTTTTTTAATCAGTTGTCAAGCTGGCTCTCCTAAGTGGAGACGTGGCCCCTCTCCTCCTCCTCTCTCATCCCCAGTCCCTTCAAAACATAAATCATTGCCCTACTACACAATCTTGCATGCCTTCAGCGCGTAGCAGCAAAAAAAAAAAAACTCTGCTCAGGGAAAAAAAAAGACCCACCGTCATGTGAGAATGCTCAGACACGAGATCTATCCGCCCGAAAATAAGTGTATGTGTGTGAGGGGAGGGGGGGATTTTAACAGAGGGAAGACGTAGGGAAAAGGCAAAAGCGACGGAAGATCCTTAAGGGGAAACTGAGGGGGAGACTCTCCCTCGGTCCAGATGAGCCCCCCCTCCCCGCCCCTAAGGAAGCAGCGGCAACCACGACGTCCCGCCATCGTGCAGCCCAGAATCGCCCTCCTCGCAGGGGACAGCAACGACGCCTGGCGTTACCTGAGACAAGAAGCTCCTCCGTGCAATGAAAGTGCCCTGGCTCTAGCCTCGCGGGCTCAGAAAATAACGCGAGCCGAGGTGGCTTCGGCTCCGCTTGGCTTCGTTTCTCAGCCCCAGCTGCTTTCAGTCCGCTCGGGAGGAGGAGGAGGTGGCGGCAGCAAGGGCCAACCTCTGGGGCAGCCCAGAGACGCCTTCCACGTTTTAACCCTTGCTTGCCCGAAAGCAAAGACAGCCCAGTAACTCCGTAACCTGGAGGCCAGAGGAGGGAGGTGGAACCACACGCCTTATTTTCCACGTTGACTTTAAGAGCTGCCGATCGGGTATTGACAAATACCGGTGGGACCTCCGTCCACCACCACCCCTCCCTCTTTTGCCTCCTTCCTTTTGATCAATCAGGTTTTTCCAATATTTGCTCACAGCTGCGTTTTCGCTTCTCCCGCGTTAGGCGTTGAACACGGGGGTTTCTGATCCCCTTACAAGCGCGTAGATATGTCGGGGGTTAAGCCTATTCTTCCAAACGCCCCACGGGTCCCGTGTTCGCGCCCTGCGCTGAACTAGCGCGTGCGGAGTAAACCATGGTTAGCTAGATGACACTCTGCGCTCATGGATTGTCCAGGCTTATGATCCAGATTCACCGCCCACGAGCCAAACCGAGTTTAGGGAAACCAGGGAATCCCCACCCCCCAAAAATCGTCTTTTCGGATAACCGGGATCCGTGGGGGGGCGGGGAATTCCGACCACCTAAAATTATACAAATTTCTCGATCACGTGGCAGCGTCTCTGCAGGTGCACTGTAGCCTTGGAGGCGAGGAGGACTCTTCTGCGGTTTAAACGGACGGCCAAACGCGCTGAGATCTGGGCATTTATTTCATATTTTCAGGAATGGGACAGAATCGTATACATAGATTCCAGAATTTCTAATTAACAGATCAAGGCGTCATTCAGAAGGAACTCAATGTAATTGCGCTCCTGGCGTCCTCCTGTCCCTCGATTGATATATGCACCTTTGGTTAATATCCTGAATGTTCCCTCCAGGCACAGACGCAAACTATTAAGAAATGCCCTTTGCATCGAGAGCTAGACTTGCCTGCGCGTCATCCAGAGTGTAGGTGGGTGGGGGGGCACCAGAATGCCTGAAAGGATCGGCATTAAAAAAAAAAAAAAAAAGACACGAGTTGCTCCAAAGGGGACACGTAGCAACCTGTAGTTGTCAGTGGCCATGCCAGAGGAGAATTCTGGGAATCGTAGTACTGGCTCCCCCACTGTGGAACATATCACCGGGGAAGGATGGGAATATCAACTTCCTGGAATGCCAAACATTTTCTGAAAGTAACCTTGCTTATTTTTATGAGGAGGAGAGGGGGACTAAACCTTCATAGCCGCTTCATAATCTTCTATAAAGTAGAAATTGTCAGATGCACCCGAGGATTTTAAAATGCATGAATAGGGCGTGTTCTGCAGCCAGTTGGAGGTCATGGCAGCTGCAGCCTTGTTTTCTTTCAGCCTGTGCATAATATTTCATGAATATCGGTTTGAGTCACAAATATGCCAGCAGCTGCCACCAAAGAAGATGTGTGGCAAATAAAAATAAATAAAAAAGCTATTCTGGGTCAAGTGGGTATTTGATTGCCAACTGTACCCAACAGCTGGGCAAGTGCTATGATTCATAGAAACAACCACTTGTTGCTTGTCCTGTTTTCTTCCCAGCCGGTTGGTTTCGCACCTGCAAGTGGTGGGTGTGGCACTTTACGGAATTCCAAGTATTTAATTCTCCCTATAAGTTTCAATCTGGGGATCTTCCTTGGTCCAAATAACTAGAGAAAACCAGGAAGAGAAGATTCATCACTGCTACATTTTAGGGATTCTCTGACTGGCGTGCCTTTCCCCAAATAGGTGAACCTAGCCTTTCCTAAATTATTATATTAAAAAACCCTTCTTTTCAGGGTGAAATGTGTGGTATAATTTTTGATGAACTGGTTTTCATTATTCAGTTATTGTCCAATATACAATTTTTACTGTCTTGAACTACACCTTTGATCCGTTTCTGCAGCCCTTTAGAAACCTCTGACCTTCAATCCTTGTTGGGAAGTAAAATTATAGCCTCCAATAAACAGACATTCAGAGAAATAAAAAGAAACTGTCATGTCCCAAGACTGGTAAATTATCAAACATTATGTCTTCTACAGTGATTTCAGTGCATTGTTGCTGTGTATTTCTTATTACCCTCTTAAATGGGTTTGTCTGAATGGCTTTATTCCCTTACATAATGGTATATAAAATGTATAGGATGGTTTGTAGTTAAGTGTGTCATCATTGTTCACAAATGTTTGAAAAATATTCAAGTATTGCAAGTCTCCATATAAGTGTTTGTTGACATGGATCCTCTCTCATTTGAGAGAGGTTAATATTACAGGAAGAGAGATTGCAACCAAAAATTAAGTAAATGAGTCTGAACAGGAAGAGCAGGTCAACAGAGAAACCAACTATCCATTGAGAGTGTGGTGATGGTCAGATCCCTTCACTAGATGTTTTAGACAGAGAGAAGATAGCCATCTATCAGCATAGCCTTCATTTAAATGTATGGCCCAAATGGAGATTGAACATAGAGACCTAAATGGCCTCTTCCAACTTTAAGATTCCAAAAATTAATATAAATTTTGAATCAGCTGAAAAGGCAATCAGACTGAAAAGGCCAGGTTAATGTTTTAATGTATTTCTTGACATCAGAAGGAATTGCATTCTATAGCTTAGGACTGCGGCCCCCAACCTTTTGGGCACCAGGGACTGGTTCCATGCAGAGAGGTTTTTCCATGGACTGGAGGGGGTGGGCTACCTGCATCCCACAGATGGGACTTCACTTATTTGCGCGGTCTGAATCAGTGCCGGTCCATGAATCAGGCTGGGGTCCCCTGAATTAGGAGCAATACAAGAGAAGGCATCTTCTGTGCTTCCAATAAATGGACCTTAGCAAGTGCTGGCAAGAGAGGTGAGATAGATAGATAGACAGACAGACAGTTAGACAGACATCTCAAAAACCATTTTACAACCGGTTCTCCAAAGCTATCTATCAAGATTATGGGCCTCAAGGGCAACCTATTTAGATTTCAGTCTCAATTACTTCAAATCTGCAGCTGTTTTACACCAAAGCAGCCTTCTACCTCTTGGTACTGATCCAGTGATAGGATGCTGCCAGTTTAACAACCGGTTCGGTGAGCACGCACTTTGCCTAAGGCGCTTGCACGCAGCACTGAAAATGGAAGGTAAACAGCCATTAGGTGCCTACCTTCCAAGTCAGCAACAGTAAGTAGAACAGCAAGTAGAACAGCAGGGGGTGGGGGGAAATCAGCTGTGCCGCGCAATTGAGATGAGCTACAAAGCAGGAAATAAAGGACAGGACATGAGAGGTGCAGGTGGGCGGAGCCAACTGATCATCGGAACTACAGGTTTGCTTGAACCGGTCTGAACCGGCAGCATCCCACCACTGTACTGATCAGATGGGCTGGTCTTCCATCTCCAGAATCCATAGACAGTATGAAGTCCAGGTCCCAGAAGCATCTGATTGTGAAAGGCGGCTGTGGAGCATATGGTGAAGCAGACCTCTGGTATTAATTCAGGGGTAGTTAAGCTTGTAATTGGGAACAATCTCTGCAATATGCCTTCTACAAATAACACAAAGTAGCCCAGGGGCTGAAGGGTTGGACTGGCATTGTGGAGAGGGAAGTTCATGTTCCAGCTCATCTTCAGCTATGGAAATACATTAGGTGTTTGGAAGCCACACTTCCTCTTTTAATCCAGGGCTATGCTTGTCTATGGAGATTCAGGTCATAGTTGTCCCAAAGGTGCTTTTCCAAATGGCAACTGGACTTCCTTGGTTTTTTCCTTGAAGAAGTTTTGCTTCTCATACAAGAAGCTTCTTCTCATAGAAGAAGCTTCTTCAGTTCATGCCTTTTGGAAAAGCATGTTTGGGACAGGCTATGCTTACAGCTATGAGGTCCTGAATATAACTCAAACAAGTATGGCAACCATTTTGAGAGTTCAAATTCCAAATAAGCCCCAGATCTGAGGGAAGTTATTTTCTCCTTAAGGGGCTTTCATTGAAATAAAATGCAAAATGCAAAGATTTAAACTGAACCAAGTTTCTTCATTAATATACTGTATCCCTAATTAGGGTATTTCAGAGTTCTCTTTTTTGTGCTTTTTGAGAGTCTGGTGAAACCTGTGAATCCTTTCTTTGAAAAATGTTTTTAATTGCTTTACAAAGGAAATTAATGTTCAAATTTAGAATATAGAATAGAATACATAATAATAACATAAATTCAGTTTATTAAAATTAACAGTTTTGGCATCTGGAGGTCATAAATTAGGTTGTTTTATCTACATTCAGTTGAAGGAAAAGAAAAATCTCAATAATAGGTTAGAAAAAATAAAGTAACTTTTTCCCTCCATCCAAGTTCACAGACATCTAGAAAGCTATTCAGACTCCAAAGGAATCTGTGAACCCCAGGCTAAAATGCCCTTTTCTATTTTAAGTATAAAAAACTCTTAATCTTTGCTTGTCAGTCCAGCAGTTGTGATTCATCCAGAGGCTAGCAACTTCACATTATCTTTTGCTGACAAATCTGCCTTCTAGCTCCTAGCAACAGGACAATAATAGTAATTGTCAATTTATCACCTCCAGCTCAGAGGATTTAACTTTGCAACTAAAGTGCAAATTCAAGAGACCCAAAAGAGATATAGAAACTGATAGCTTAAGATTTTTTATTTTATTTTCAGTTTACTTCATCCAAGAGATACAGACTATTGTCATAGAGTAATCAGCTTGTTGGTTACCATCTTGTCTTACAAAATTTAGAAGGAGTCAGGTATTTTTCAGACTAAAATTTGTTTAAAAATTGTTTGCTCATTATCATCAGATCAGTGATGGTATTCTATGGTTCAGCCTGGTTCACCTGAACTGATAGTTTAAAAAAAGCCTCCAATGATCAGCTGAGAGGATAAAAAGAGAAAAGCGCAGGATTGGCCTTCCCACCTGCCCTGCGCTTTTTTCTTCCTTATCCTCTCAGCTGATTGGCGCTGCAGGCCTCAGCTGGTGTGTAGAAAGCTGTACGCGCACGATCACCAAACCGGTAGTGGAACTGGTAGGATCCCACTGCTGCATCAAATGCCTTTTTAAGAAAAGCTGATGCTTTTTTAAGAAAAACATTGTAATGAAACAAAATGTTTGCCTGAAGAGGTGCTACTAGACTCCTTCTAAACCTTGTTTACAATAGACTAACACAGGACGACTCCTATGTTTCTCTACAAGGCTTCCACTCCAGATCATCACTTAAAGGATGATTCCACCTTTTGGTTACAAAACCAAGCTGTTCAGTTGTTACCCAAACAGGCAAATGCCTGGCTAATTGTGCTACCATCAAGTGCCTGTTTAAGCTAGAATTGCCAGCTGTCATCTGGTAGTCTTCCCATGCTTTCAACAGCTGCACAATCAGTAGGCACTCAACAGGCAATGATTTCTTTAAATCTGAACAGATTGCCTGATAAATTTCTACTTTTTGAAAACTGAAAAGAAAAAAAAATGTTTCAATTTCATCTGTAAATGGTTGCTGAAAAATTATCCCCAAACATTTTGCTAATGCCAAACAATCGAGAGCACCAGTAGGTAATATCAAGTAACTTGCTCTAAATCTTTGCTACCATCTAATGGGCATCTGGATATCTACTACACTGCAGATGTTACCTAGCTGGGTAATGAAACAGTCTGCAAGAAAGCAACCAAGATCAGAGAAAACTTAAGGACCCCGTATCTAGATATATGAAGTCCAGATCAGGCTAAAACAATTATACTATTTCTTTTAACAAGCTATATGTTTATTTACGGTTTGAAAGTGTAATACCCAGAAAAAGGTTTACATCAGGGATGACACTCCAAATGTGTGCTGCATTTCAGCCTGCACTCTTAACATGCTTCACTATTAACCAGGCTACAAAATGAAATGTAAATCAGGCAATCCCATTCCTTTTTATTCCTTTGCATCTTGCAAGACTTTATATCTAATCCTTGGTTGCTTCCCTTGCCATGTAAACCTAGATATATCTTACTGCCATTGCCTAAATGGTATATCAGTTGTCAAAATGAATATTCTTTCAAACAAAAACTGTATTCAGGATAATAGATTTATTTTTATCACATATATTCTCCCCAATAATGACTATTTTAATTTCTCCCATCTTAACGTGTGTTTCTTAATTTCATTCCATGTCTTGACATAATTATTTTGACATAATATGCAATTAATATTTGGCATGGTAATACCCAAATGTTTTACTTTTTTCAGACTTAAAATGAGGGGATTTTGTATTAGTTTCATTTTAGAGTTTTTCATGTGTTTTGTTAATTTCTTTGTCTTTTGGTTATTAATTATAAAACCAGCTAATACACAAAAATCCTTTAGTTTTTCCATTAATATTTCTATTACTTCAAAAGGAACTTCAAAAATTATGATTAAATCTTTAGCAAATAATTTATATATTTTTTAAAATTCTCATTTCAACAATTCTTTCATCTTATGTTTTATGTCTCTGCTCAATACTTCCAAAATATTTCCAATTCTTCCACTAATATGAACAACAGTGTTAATGGGACAGCTTGTCTTGTTCCTTTCACAAAATTTGTTGATTTATTTACAATTCTCTGTCCACTTTGTGGGTGTAAATTGATTTTACTCAAGTAATAAAACCCTTACCAATGTCCATATCTTCCAAAAATGTATATAAGAGCGTCCAGTTTAAATTGTCAATGGCCTTTTTTGCATCAAAATAAAAAAATCAATGCAGCTTGCAATATACTGTGTTGCTCTAGATATTTCAAACTATCCAATGCATTTCTATTATTGTCTCTCAATTATCTTTTGAGTAAAAACCCGCACTAATTCCACCAATAAAGTCCTATAGTACTAGTTTTATCCTCTCAGTTAAAATAATCATAAATAACTTATTGCCATTATTTAATAATGATATTGGGCTGTATCTTTTTGGTGAAATAAGATCTTGACTAACTTAAGTATTAATAGTATATTAGTTTATATTCAACTGTCATCTTTCCAGTCTGTGAAATAAAATTCATAATTTTTTTTACAGCAGATGTAATAATTTAAAACATATATAACAAGGCTGATATATAATCTGGTCCAGCCATTTTCCCTATTTTTACCTCTATTATGGTTTCACAAACATAGCGTTCCATTCCTAATTTGTTTCTGTTTTACTGTGATCTTTGCTATTTTTTTTCTTTGAATATTCATCAACCTTTTCCAGTAAATGTTTTCTCCTTTACATAATTTAAAATAATGTTGACTTTTGGGTATATTTAAGTTATCTGCTATATCCATCTTATAATTCTAATATTATTTTTATCTCCTTTTCTTTCCTCCATTTGTATGCCAATCATTTCCTTGATTATTTACAAATTAAAATTTCTTTTTCAAGTTTATTTTTATTTCCATTTTTTACTGTTAACATGGATAATTGCCATTATAGGAATTTAACGTGAAATAATTTTCTTTTCTGGGAATTTCTTCAATTCTTTTTTATCTTGTTTAAAATCACTTCTGTTTTTTCCTTGCCTCTTTTTTATTTGAGCTTGCTATTATGTTGCATAAAATGTCCTCTCATGAATATTCTAAATGTGTGCCAAACCACCCTATAATGTCTGTAACTTTATTAAGATGGTTATCAAAAAATTATTTCAAGTATATTTTGCAACTTTACATTACTTTTCCTTTCTGTAAGAATGTTTCATTTAACTTCCATCGGAAGGAACTGATTTTTCTTTTAAATGCTAAAGTCACT
Organism: Bungarus multicinctus; assembly: GCA_023653725.1. Lineage (NCBI taxonomy): Eukaryota > Metazoa > Chordata > Lepidosauria > Squamata > Elapidae > Bungarus > Bungarus multicinctus. The sequence goes on along the minus strand of CM042838.1, from coordinate 96,274,928 downwards.
GGATTGGGGTCTGAAAAGACCTTTGGCAATATCTCTCCTCTCTTTAAGAAGACTTGTACCCAAACTCTTGGTTATCCAAAACATAAATTCTTGAGAAAGGACTATGTCTTTCAGAAAAATAAGTATATTCTTTTGCACTACCATTTTTATCTCCATATATCTAAAAACTCTAAAATGGTCCATTATATAAATAATGGTGGGGGTAACTTATCTAGTGTTATTTTGATGTCTTTCTCAGAAATTCTATTTTGTGGACAAATTATTTCTTTTCAGTCTTCCATTAAGCCCCAATTTTCATCTGATAAATTCATTACTTTATGCATAAGGCATTTATAAAATGTTTCTTTATCCTTGTTTAGAGCATAAATTCCCATTATCAAAGTCTTGATCCCATGCAGACTAGTTTCATCATTGACAAATCATAACCAGTATCAATTCTGGTTCTAATTGAGGTTTATATACAAAACAACCCCATTTCTCTTTTTTGATTCATGCTGAAATAGATCACTTAAATATTTGCAGATCATATATTTTATATTTTTTTCTAATATACATTTATTGTAAACAAACTATATCTTGTTTCAATGTTTTAAAAATAATGGAATAATGTTCTTCTTTTTGAGGGGCATTTGCTCTATTTATATTCCACATCAAAAAAATTAGGCATTCAAATCCATATTTACACCAAAAATTTAGAAACCTTAGAAAATAGTAGCACCCAATTTCACGCAATTTCTCGTTTATTTATTTATTTATTTATTTATTTTATTTATTTATCGTATTTTTATACCGCTCCCTCTCCCAAAAGGGACTCGGGGCGGTGTACAGTCTAAACATATAAAGATACAGTCAACAGTAACAGTAATTAACTCAGAATTGAATATAGATAGATGAAAATAGGATAAATGAGTAAAATAAGTAAGTAAGTAAATGATTGAGTCCCATCAAATAGAATTAAAAGTCTTATTTGAATCTAAAATTTAAAAATCTCAGAAAACCTTTAATTGGCTAGGCCGGCCTGCTTAAAAAGTAAGGTCTTGACTGCACGCCGGAAGGTTAGGATGTCCGATGTGTCTCGTATCTCCAGGGGGAGATAGTTCCAAAGGGAGGGGGCTCCCACAGAGAAAGCACGTAATCTCGGGGTCGCCAGCCGACAACGATCAGGTGGCGGTATTCCAAGCAGGGATGCGAGTCTTGTTTAGAATCCTAATTCATTTCTATTTCTGCCAATTCCCCTTTAAATCTTTATATAAATTCTTTTGCTTTCTGGACTGAATTCAGTCTGAATTTGTGTTGTTTAAAAGTGAAGACATTCTTTACAATTTATCATCAAAATGGTATATTTTTTGTTTGAATTTCTCAGTAATGTTACTACTTTTGTCTGCCCAGTGTTCTAGTCAAGATTTGTTTAAGTACAATTACGTTTGTATCATTAATGTTCAATCTGATAGCAAAATGGCTGATATGGGATGAAAGAGATAACCATCTTTCTACTGCTGATAATGCTGTTTTATGCTACACAAGTGAGGTGACAATTGGAATACTGAATATAGTTTGGGTCATCGTGATACAAAAAAGATATTGAGATCCTAGGAATGTGCATCAAAATATGAGAAAGGATCTGGAGGCTAAATCATATGAGGAATGGTTGAGGAAGCTAAGTATGTCTAGCCTATCAAAGAGATGGGGGGGGCATAATAATGGTCTTCCAGTACTTGAGGAGTTGCCACAGAGAAGAGTGGGTTGATTTATTCTCCAAAGCATCAAAGGGCATGACCTGAAGTAATGGGTGGAAGCTTGTTAAAGAATGATCCAACCTAGAAATAAGGAGAAATTTTCCAACAGTGAGAAATATTAATCAGTGGAGTAGTTTGCCTCCTGAAGTTGTGGATGTTCCATCACTGGAGTTTTCAAAAATAGACTGGAAAAACATTTGACCAGCATGGTAGGAGCAGGGGATTGGACTTAAGACCTCCAAGGTCCATTCCAAATCTATTGTTCTATGTTCTATGAAGGAGTGAGACTTCACTGGATGGAAAATTATAGCTTATACACATAAATCTGTGTCAATGAATAGCAGTAATAAAAGTATTAATATTTATTGCACTGTGTAATTGGTTTTTTGTTGGATAATGGAAGAAAATATATTTTCAACCTCAGTGCTGGATTTCCCCTCACTACATTAATAACCATCAACTATATACTCAATGAAAATCTGCAGAAGATTTATTACATTAATATTTCCGACTTGAGATTTGAAAAGCCACAGGGCTTCCTTTTCTTGTATTTCTAAATTATTTACTTCTGGGTTTTTCTCCAGGAAGATCCCGGTAGAGGTACTTGAATATCATAAATTCTGTTACAGTCTCTAAAGAGTTAGTCTCCTACAGATGGATCTGACAGAAAATCATTACAAAACTTCCATGAGCGTTCTGAAAAGAAATTCTCATTTTTTTCTGTAATCATTACTGCAGACTTTATCTGCTTTTCTGTGTTTATCCAAAAAGACTTGGAACTGAAGCAGGGCTCTTGAAAGGTGTAGATGTCTTTAGTATTTCATAGCATGGGAGGGTAGAGTTAGATCAATAAGTGCTATGGTTCACTTATTCTTCCTTACCTAAAGGCTTTTGTTCGCATCCATTTGTCAACTGTGATCATTTGCATTTACTATTCACAAAGAAAAAAGGGATTGAAATGGGAAGACTCTGATAGAACTCATCTGCTGGTTCTTGTTTTCCCATCCTAAGCCTTATCTTGCCTCTAGGAATTTGTTCTTACTTCCTACCAATACCTGTGTTGCAGATATCTTTATGTGCTGCACATGCTAACTAAAGCATTTGGCTGATTCCTCTGGTTTTGCTATCTACCCCATAGACAACTAGAATATTTTAAAGTTGGTCAGTACTATAATACAATTGTTTTCCAGGCAGCAATATATGCCACCTTCTGGTCAAATTTAACTTGTGCATATGTTAATATATTTATAATCATATCAATGGAAGAAAAAAATAGAGAAAAATATGCTTTATTCTTCAGTGAGGAGCATTTATTTAATTGCAAAAGAGAGGTTACTGGAATTCTGCTCAGAAACATTTTCTGTCTCTCAGTCTATCACATTCTCTTTTGGTCTTAATGTTTTCCCAGTTAATGATTAAAATATTTCAATAGTATAAATATATCACTATAAGCTATTCCTTCGAGTCTAAAGTCTGTCTTTTCCACATCTGTTCTTATCTCTTGGTATGTTGTTGTGGATGGATTGAAAAGCTTTATAAGTTTATGTACTGTATAGCTGAAATTTAAAAAAAAAAGAATGATACAAGTAGCTGCAATTTTCTCAAGTTTCACTGGGTGTCACTCTGTAATCTCAAATATTATCTTAAGTAGGTTCCCCCTTTAAGAAAGTAAGGAAATTGGGTAGATACTGTTTACACTGTCTATATGTTACTATATTAGAAAACACCAGAATAGCCTTTACAATAATTTATACAGGACTGTTTCTAATCAGTTGCAATATACACCCACTAAATATATGCATACATATACATATACAATATATGTGCGTGTGTGTGTGTATATGCCATATATATTGAGATGGGAAATCAACTCCAAACTGGAAGCCCATCTCAGGCTGTGATTATTACTATTGTGAGGTAAGTTGGGTTGAGAGAGAGTGACTGGTCCAAGGTCACCCAATCAACTTTTATGCCTTAAGGCAAAACTAGAACTTCCCATTTTCTGGTTTCTAGCTTGGTGATTTAACCACTAGGCCAAACTAGTTTTATCTATTTATTTATCTATCTAGTTTTTGTCCTGCCTTTTAAGTAAGTGTTTTTGCAGTGTACAATTAAGACAGTGTATACTGTCAAAATATGTAATCATAAGCATACCTTGCATTCATTTTGAAACCTTATTCTAGTGATGAGCAGAAACAGAATGATATAACTTATGGTTATAAATCCTTTTTGTAAAATCACAGAATGAATTATAACAACTGATTGGTATTTATAGTAGAATGGTGTGATTAAAATGTTGGCCTTGCAAATGGGACTCTCAGGTTCACTGAGTTCGGTCAGCAAATGACTTTTGGCACACGTTTTCTGTTGGTCTAACCCACTAGGTTTAGAATTTCTACAAGACGACATATAACATTCACACAGAACACACCCTTTGCTCACTGACAGAATCCAGATTCAAACGGAGAATAGAATACTTTTAATTTTCCCTCTAAGAGTTCAGAGAGTGTCCATAGAGGATGGCAGCAGACCACATGATGAAAGTTCTATATGTAAAAAGTAAGGCATCAATCATGCAGTTGTAGCTACCACTTTTGACAATATCTCAGTACCAGAATATCTCTAAGAATGTTTCTAAAATAGGGGTGTCCAACCTTGGCAACTTTTAAGACTTATGGAGTTCAACTCCCAGAATTCCCCAGCTGTTCAAGAGTTGTCCACAAGACTTAATGTTGTAAAAGTTGGACACCCCTATTCTAAAGCATCATTTTCCCTGTTCTGAGATCCTCAAATAGTTACAAGTACTAATCAGGTTTCAAATGAATAACATTTGGAGTCACATCTATGAAAGACATTAACCACTTTTGAAGAATGGTGTAGGCCTGTATAAAGCAAGAGCAATTTACAGTGATATTGTGTTGTCAGAAATTACCCCATAGCACCAGGAGACAATTTCCCATTATTAGAAATGCTGGAGGAGACAATCACTCAATGTGAAGTAAATCGGGGGTGAAAAAGGTTTTATTCCATTCTGGAAACTGGAAGACATGTTGCTTCATGATGCAGCTTCTGAAAGGTTCAAAAGCATTATTGAAATAATAAGTTTGACCCTGACCTAGAATGCTGAATATTTCCATGATTTACAAGCAAACATATATTGCAATTTCATATATTAATAATCTTAAGAGAATGACCTGAATATAAAGAGTCTCACTCAAGCACTTTTAAAGTATATTTTAACAAGCCATCAGGAATTTATCATGAAGATGACCTATAGGGGGTGTGAAAGTCCACATTAAAAATGTACCACATTAATTTTTATCCTTCGGGGTTCTATTGATGCAGTTGTAGGCAAGATATATATATATATATTGTGGGGATGCACAATTTCTCATTGTGATTTAACATTTTTTAAAAAAAATAACAAACTTTCATAATATATTCTACTATATTAGATATTGGTTCACTTCTTGGTGTTATATGCCAAATGTGTTACTATTAAACACTTCATGAGATTCCTAGAATTTCAACATGTAGGAAATAACTTTTTCTATAAAAAAAATAATATAACAATAAGGGATTTTGAAATATCTTATGCTGAAGGAAATTGTTCTTATCATTTAATGTCTATACTGACAATGTACCAGATTAAACTGAAATGTCATTCTGAACATTCTCAATAAGAAGTATAATTAATATGTTTATATTTTTATATAAATTATTCATTATGTTTGTATCTGTATGTATGGATAAATATATATTATAAACATAAATGTATGTATAAATATTTTATTTATTTATTTCTTTATTTTAACTTATATACCAAAAACAGGGTAAAAAGTTAAAAAATTAAAAACCATTTTAATAATACTAGGCCAGACCAGCCTGTTGAAAAAGGCGGGTCTTTAATGCGCAATGGAAGGTTCGTAGGTCAGGGATGGTCTGCATCTCCGGGGGTAATTCATTCCAGAGGGAGGGTGCTCCCACAGAGAAGGCCCGCACCCTCGGTGCCACCAGCCGGCATCACCCAGCTGACGGCACCCCAAGGAGGCCCATCCTGTGGGAGCGCACTGGCCACCGGGAGGCTGATCGTGGCAGCCGGCGGTCCCGTAAGTACCCGGATCCCAAGCCATGGAGCACTTTAAAGGTGACTACCAGCACCTTGAATCGCACCCGGAAGGCCACCGGAAGCCAATGCAGCTCACGCAGGAGCGGTGTAACATGGGAGCTCTGAGAAGCCCCCAGAACCACCCGTGCGGCCGCATTCTGCACCAGCTGAAGCTTCCGGATGCTCTTCAAGAGGAGCCCCATCTAAAGAGCATTGCAATAGTCTAGGCGGGAGATAACGAGGGCAGAAGTGACTGTGCGGAGTGCGCCCCGATCCAGAAAGGGCAGCAACTGGTAGATCCGATGGACCTGAGCAAAAGCCCCCCTGGCGATGGCCGCTATATGATCTTCTAATGACAGCCATACTCCAAGGAGGACACCAAGATTGCGTGCCCTCTCTGTGGGGGCCAGAATTTCTCCCCCCATGGCCAGCGATGGGATAAGATGGCTGTATCTGGGCGCAGGAAACCACAGCCACTCGGTTTTGGTCGGGTTGAGTCGAAACCTGTTTTGCCCCATCCAGTTCCGCATGGTTTCCAGGCACCGGGTCATCACTTCAACGGCTTCATTGGGGTGGCCTGGGGTAGAAATGTATAGCTGAGTGTCATTAGCATACTGATGGAACTCTACCCCAAAACCACGGATGATCTCACCCAGCGGCTTCACATAAATGTTGAACAGCAGGGGCGAGAGCATGGATCCCTGAGGTACCCCACAAAACAAGGGCCTCGTGGTCGACCTCTGCCCCCCTGCCAACACAAATTGCGAACGGTCGGAGAGGAAGGAGGAGAACCACCGTGACACAGTGCCTCCCACTCCCAACCCCACCAACCATCGCAATAAGATACTATGGTCAACAGTATCAAAAGCCGCTGAGAGATCTAACAGGACCAAGACAGACGAACAATCCCTGTCCCGGGCCCTCCAGAGATCATCCATCAACATAACCAATGCAGTCTCCATGCTGTGCCCAGGCCTGAAATCCAATTGGAGTGGATCTAAATAGACAGCTTCATCCAGGGAAGGAAAGCGAAGGTTGGAGACCGGACAATAATTCGATAATAATGTCAAGTCCAGGCACAGTTTCTTGAGGAGGGGCCTCACCACCGCCTCTTTCAAGGTGACGGGGAAAAATCCCTCACTCAAGGAAGCATTGATAATGCCCTGGAACCAACCACGTGTCATCTCCCGGGCCAAAACCAGCCAGGAGGGACATGGATCCAGTAAACATGTGGTGGCATTAAGCCCACCCATCCTGTCCATGTCCTCTAGGGTCACAGGATCAAACTCAACCCAGATGACCTCCCCGAAATCCACCCCCACCCTCCCATCCAGAGTTGCCCAGTCAGAGTCCAGCCCGTCCCGAATCTGACCGATTTTGTCCTGCAGATATCTAGAAAAATCCTCGGCCCGTCCTTGCAGGGGGTCCTCCTGTGCTCCCACATCCAAAAGGGAGCAGGTCACCCTGAAAAGGGTGGCCAGGCGATTTTCTGTGGATGCAATAAGGGCGGAAAAGTAAGATCACTTTGCCATCCTTATCACCACTAAATAGGCCCTAATATGGGACTGCAATAGTGTTCAGTCAGATCCGGTCCTCCAACCACTCTCTAGGCGTCTTTTCCGGCGCTTCATCTCCCTCAGCTCCTCGGAAAACCAAGGGGCTAGTTGGGATCGGCACCGGGTCAGAGGCCACAAGGGCACGACCTGGTCAAGGGCCTCGGCCGCCACCCTATCCCAAATGTAACAGAAGAAATGTTAAGGCAGAATTGTGCCAATTAAGTAATGATATATATATTCTTTACCAAGTTTTTTTATTTTATTATAGTTTTATAATATTTTGAATTCTGCATCTTTTTAGCTTGTGGCTTTTTAATTTTAAAATATAAAACTGAAGAAAAAGTTTGATCTCTATTTTCTTCTCTTTCGCTGACTTCATAATATTGAGAATGAGGGACAGGATAGTTGCCCCAGATTGTGTGTCAATTAAAAAATGCCACATCTTCTACCACACTTCATGCCGAAGGGAAAATAAATGGTTTGTAATCTTCTCTCAGTGCCTGATATATTCTCTGGTTCCGGTTCTATGCAAAGGTATTTGAGAAGCCACCTTGCCCATTGGAAATCTGCTATGGCAGCTGAAAACTGGGAGATTCAGTAAGGCAAGAAGACACCCAATAAAAGAGAGGAATGAACTAGTTGTATTTGCTCCAATATTCTCACTTTTCATCCAACCATGTGCATTTGTTTAATATTTAGCCATTCACAGAAGACCAAAGGCCTGATGCTAAAAGTGCATTTACTGAAACGAGGAATTTGCATCATGACATGTTGAAATATTTCAAGCTCAACTTCAAAGAAAGGTTGTCTTAAACATCTGAAAATTGTCCTGGTTTCAGACTCTAGTAAAACCAAATAGTAGCAGACAGGGAAATTTTGAATATGTTCAAACATTTAAACACAAACATTTCTCATTTCTGCTACTCATTTTATCTTTTCAGGCAGGTAACCAGACATGGGTTGAGTGATAGATCTTTGGAGCAAATGTAACAGAAGAAATGTTAAGGAAGAATTGTGCCAATTAAGTAATGGTCCTGTTTTTCACTTTGTGCTTATCTATGCTCTCAACTGATGTTGTCATATTCTGAAATCAAATTTTTACTTGCTCAGTTTGAAACCCTTATGTTCTGGCCTCCTAAGCCATTCACAATCAAGCAAGGACTTAATTTTCTAGAATTTCTGAGAATTGCCACTTCATTCAATCCATATGGAACTATTTCTGACTCAGTGATATAGGGAATTTTATTTATTTGTTTCTTCGTTTGATTTTTCTAGCTGCCTATTCAGTAACTCTGAGCAGCACACAATTATAAAAACATAAAACAAGTCAAAACAAATAAAACTACTGCCATAGATCTTAATTTAGTTAAGAAACAGAGCCTTTAATAGCCTTGGTCTCTCCAGGGTTGGACACATAACCAAGTAGTTACAGTCTTATGAAAGGACAACAGGGCCAGAGTCATCTACTCCCAGTTAGAGCCCTCTAAATATTACGTGGCTGTCAAAAGCTATACGCTAATGCAGAGTTAAAGACATGGATCTATTAAAATCAAGGGACTTAAGTGGTCTAGCACAGGGGTGTCAAACTTAAGGCCCATGGGCTGGATTTGGCGTGCAGGGTGGTTAGATCTGGCCTGTGGGGCTGCCTTGGGAACAGTGAACAACTGGCCTGCAGTTTCTCTGCCAGCTGGGAAAGGGCATGTTCCAGTGGTGGGATTCAAAAAAATTTACAACTGGTTCTGTGGGCATGACTTGGTGGGTATGGCATGGCTTGGTGTGCATGGCTTGGTGTGCATGGCAGGGGAAGGGTATCGCCATTCCCTCCCCACTCCAGGGGAAGGATACAGTAAAATTCCCATTCTCTCCCCACCCCACTAACCTGCTTTCCAGCTCCATTCTCCTGTGCAGGGCAACAAAAGAAAACCCAGCCAATCATCTGGAACTCAGGAGGCAGAGAATAGATGGGAGAAGGGCCAGTCAGAGGTGGTATTCCAAACAACTCAACATTTCCACTACCAGTTCTCTGAACTACTCAAATTTTCTGCTACCAATTCTCCAGAACTGGTCAGAACCTGCTGAATACCACCTCTGCCGTGTGCAGCCCTCCTAAGTTCCATTTCTGCTGGCAGAGTGCTCAGGCTGTCACAGGCACCCCCAACACAAGTGATGTCGAACTGGCCATGCCCCCCCCCCCCCACACACACCCAAGGTCAAACACAATCCTGATGCGGCCCTCAATGAAATCGAATTTGACATCCCTGGTCTAGTGGGTGAGTTTCATTGTATTCCAGAGTCCTTCCACGAGATGGGCAGCATGCAAGTTTTATAAACAAACAAACAAACAAACCTTCAAGGGGAGAGAAGTCAATTTTTTTCAGGAGAAACAAATAGCATTAGTACAATTACAATTACTCCTTTACTACTGTTACTACTTTCTTGGCAATTGAAGGGTGCAGTGAATGTTACTATGGCATTGAGGGAAGGAGATAATTTTGGGGACAGTATCTGAATCTATTGTAGACGCATTTATTTCCTATTGAATACTGTTGAGAATGCATATTACCCTTGTTCAATGGCTTGCATCAAATTTCAATCAATAATTTTAAGAAATTCACAGAACTGCAAAAAAAAAAGCATAACCCACAGATTGCAGGTTGCCAATCTTTGCTCTAGAATCAATAGATTCAACTGGATGTTTTCTAGCTATGTGGAATGGCAGCTTAGTGATCATCAGGGAATATGGGTACAGGTAGGATTTGAGCTAAACCCAGGTGAGAGAAACTGGTTCCAAGAAATTGTTTATGGACTTTATCAATCAAAGTGAATGAATTTAATAATGGACTAATAATTATCTTAGAAGTTGATGCAGGGCATAAATACAAGTGCTTCTGTGTTGCTACTGTCATGCTCCTGTTTGGAGTCTGAATCCGAGGAGGAAGATGAACAGCTGACAGGGAGTGGGAATGTGGCTCCATTGGCTATGGAGGAAACTGGGGAAGGGTAAACTCAGGCTGGGCAGAGCAGGGAAGAGGTAGAACAAAGGAGAGGGCGTTCAGAGGAAGACCCAGGCCCACCCCCTCTTCATCCTAGGGCACGCAGGGAAGAATGGAGAAGAGAGCAATGTGGGTTGTGTGGCTTACGGGAGAGGAAAGGGCCCTGATTCCCTTCACTAGGCACAACTGGGAAGAGAGTTTAAAGGAAAGGCAGCTGAGAGCTGTGTTTGCTGGGAACAAATGTGAGTTTTTCTTGTGTTGACTGTGGTTATCTGTTCCTGGCATCCTCCCAACTGGGCTGATTCACTGCCATGCTTTTTCCCTTCTGGAACTCCTTATCTTGTCCTGCTGGATTAATTACCTACCTTGATTGGACTTACAGTTAAAGTTTTCTGTTGACAACGTTTTGGACTTGAATCTCTGCAACCAAAGGCTATTCCTGGGAGAGTTTTTCTCCAGACCAGAAGGTAACCAGGACCTTGGGGGCAAAGTTTGGAGCTCATAAAGGGATTCCTACTTATTATCTGACTATGTTGCCTTTGTGCCACACCCTGGGTCATCACAGCTACAAGTCCCACTTGTTTATGAAAGCATTGAGATGGACTAAATTTGATGCTATAAGAAAAAAGTAGGAGTTCCAGAGGTAACTGTGATTGTCATCCTCCTGTACAGAATTTCTTCCCTTAATCCAATCTCCAGACCTACTTTTTTCCCCCTACACCACCTTGGTTTTGTTCACTTGGATCACCCTAAGCTTTTCTTTCTTCCTCTCCTTCTTTGGACTTCTATACTTCAAATATACCAAACAATTACAAACTGCTGTTAACTTTTTTGTTAACTCATTGCACCAAGGCTGCTAAGGATAGGTCTTTAGATGTGGTGAAACAGTTAGCAGCCCCCACCCTCCTTGCCACCAGCAAAGGCCCCTGAGCAGAAGATCAGCATTTATTGCATTTCACCCTGTTTCTACAAACCTTCTGCTCAGCTGGATCAGAACATTCAAGAAGGATGAGAACCACCAGGAAGGCTCTCCCTCATCTTGCAAATTTCTGAGGCATTGACTCACTTGGGAACAATCACAATCTGGAGTCCAGGGATGGGTGATTCTTTAAAGTGGAGTGTTTAAAAATATAAATATAAAAGGACACTAAATTGTGGTCAGGAATTCTGGGAGTTGTTCTCCCATCTGCAGAGCACAAGGTTAGAGGAAATGCTGTAAATATTTATGGGTTGAATCAGGGAGGAAAAAAAAACCCATATAAAACTTATCCCAGTCTGCGCAAAAAAAGGAAAGGCTATTTTATTTCTCAGGATTCAGGCAGAGAAGTGAGTTCTTCCCATGTCATTTTTTTTTCTGATGAATTCTGCCCAAGATGTGCCTGTATGATTCTTGTCCTATAGCCTGCTCTCCATCTGTGATTCTTTAGGAAACTGTCACATGTTCGGCTGCCTTCATCCATCTCCCTAATTCCTTGGTTACAGTCAAAATAGTTTGAAAGGCTCAGTTCCCACAATGGAAAAGGAACTGGGATGATGCCTGGCAAGCACAACTCTGGTTAAAGAGCAACTGATGCTTGTGGAAACTTTGAAATACAAGGCTTTCTCCCCCAGCTGAATCAGTTGTGCTGATGTAGCTCATGGTTTTGGATTGCCTTTCGTCTCCCATTACAGGCATAGTTACAGGGAAAGCCATCTTTAATCCTTCCATAAGATTTCTAAAGGACCAGTTAAAAGTGAGAGAACATGCCCTTAGCTCTAATCACAGTAGTCTAATGTCCCAGCAAATCCATCCATCATTGGTTCATCTTCCAAGTCCCAAATCATTTGATAGCATCGCCAAGGTTTGTATTTAGCAAGGATCTTCAGTTATTACTGAGCTGGATGTAAATAAATTTTGCAATTGTGTGGCTTCTGTAAAAACATCTAAAGGACCATAGGAAACACTGGATCCAAAAGTTGAGAGAGAATTTTTCCTTCAGGGTTAATTTCCATTGCTTGCCTCCCCTGCTAGACTGAAATGCCAGCTGCTGAGGCTACAGGAACCACATGAATATACTCTTTTAACAGCTTTGCCATAATTTTGAACCAGCGATGTTGAATATTGGCCTATTATACAAACATGCTGTTGCCACAACAGAGGCACTTCTGTACAGAAAATCTTAATCGTAGGAGAGAAAGCAAAGAAGGAAGCAACTTAGTAGGGAAGGCAGGAAAGAACAATATTGGATTTGGGGTGAATAAGAAATATGTCAGGGTAACTGGTCACTACCAGGAGTTCGATCCTGACTGGCTGAAGGTTGACTCAGTCTTCCATCCTTCCGAGGTTGGTAAAATTGTTAGGGACAATATACTGATTCTGTAAACCATTTAGAGAAAGCTGGGGGTGTGTGTATAAATCTAAGTGCTATTGCTAATAAGGATGCCACATAATCCAACTGTCACTTATGACTGGATGCCCCAGTTGTAATTGATTGGATGATAACATCAGAAAATGGAAGGAGAATTAAGTCTATATTCGGTGCATATCACATTGATGCCTTCCTAGGCTCTGTGTGTGTATATGTGTGTGTGTACTTGATGGACACATAGATGATTTTTTTGATTCCCCTTCAGTATACTTCTTTATCCAACTTTCCATTCTTCTTTCTTCTGTTTTTCTTCTCTCTCTCTCTCCCTCCCTCCCTTTCTCTCTCTCTCAATATATTCTGTCCCACAATTTGGGCAGGGGAGGAGGTGGAGACAGTATTTATTTATTTATTGTTTATTTAGACGCCATCCAATTCCAGATGATTCTGGACAGCTTCTAAATTAAAAGTAAGAGAGGTAAAACCATTTTAAGAGTAAAAACTGAAAGGAACTATACCCATACCCACAAATAAAAGCATGCCCTATAACAAAACAGAACCAAGAGAGTCTCGGGAACCCATCCTTCTGCAAGGCCTGGGAGAATGTCATTAAAGTGGGAGCTATACAGATCTCTGGGGAGAATGGCGTTCCAGAGGGCAGGGATCACAACAGAGAAAGCAGAGATTCCAATAGGTGTCACAATTTAACCAAAAGGACCTGGAGCACATCCACTGTACTTAATCTCCCTGGGGATGAGCAGAAACAGATTAGAATTGCACATGCATGAAACTTTTTTTCATGCATGACTTCCTTTGTTCATTCTCACAGATAGTTCCTTAGTTTTCTTGTTTTTTTTTTTAATGTGTGCATGTGTGTGTAAGGTTGCCCATGCATTCATAGTGTAATTGGAGAGAGTAAGAATTGAGCGTACAATTCAAATTGTGCTAGCAAAAGATTACTGATCGGTTTTCGGAATGCTGTAGCAAGATGAGACTGTGGCAGCCAAAATGCCATGCTGCTTGAAACCGTCGAATTCTATGAACCTTGGCATAAATCATTCCCTCATAATGTCCTGTAATATTCTTTATGTTCTGGGAGGAAAGAAAAAAAGTTACGCCTACTTGAATTCAAAGGAATGTACGTCAATTTAGCATCAATTGCTATGAAATTTTATCCTCTCGGTATTTAATCATCCTAGAAAATGGTGCCCACTTTGGTTAAAAAAAAAAAAGCTAAAGCACCATTAAGGACTTAAATCTTCCCTGTGCTAGAGAGCAGAGGGAGGCACTAAATTTTTTCAGATGCAAACTCTAGGGATCATAATGAGTTGCTGCACTTCCAGAATAATACAGACCATGCCATGTAATTGGATGAGCAGCCCAGCAACTAATGAACAGCTGTTAGTAGAACTGCTACATAAGAGAAGTTTGCAGAGCTTCGAATGACCTTTCAAAATATATTGACAAGGTGAATGGTCTTTCTCCTCTGAAAACTGGATGTTTTAACAGAGAAAAAGATTTTTTGCATGCAAAGTATACACAGAGAAACTTTGTTTACTGAGTGGACCAGTCATGATGAATCAATCTCATTTTAATCCTTGGGTAAGGCAAAGTGCCACAGGACATCAGGAAGAAGCATCTTAGCAAGTTGGAATTGTGCCATTTTGCTCAACCTACTACCTCTCCATATAATAAAAAGAATCAAACCAGGGTGGGTCCTACCAACATAACAACCAGTTCGGTGAGCGCGCCCTTTGCTGTGCACACGTGCGCAGTACTTGCAAATCAACTTCTCCTACAAGCAATAACCATCTCTTGCTGATGTATGGCACTCAGTTGTGCCGCATAAAGCAACTAAGGTTGCTTTAGCAGGGAATAAAGAACCATCTAGAGGCCTGGCGGGCAGGGGGCCCAACTGAATCAAAGAAGATCTTCAGAGTGAACTGGTTCAGTGTCAGCTGCTTTTCGAAACTACTGGTTCTATAGAACCGGGCCGAACCAGTAGAATCCCACCCCTGTTCTTAAATAAGAAAAGGTTTTCTTTGACATATATATAGTTAAAGACATGCAACAAGGGTTTCAAATCTGTATTTGCAATCAGTCCACGTTCTTTTTAATGGGACATGTGCTCTTTTGGATAGGGATTAAAATAATTGCTATAGTATCACTTGTTGCCATCTCCAGTTTGGCTTCAGTAGCTTTTATTTTAAATGAATAAACCACATTTCAGACATTTTGGCACAGCATCCCCCAATTATATATGAAGTTAAAAACTAGAGTCAGTAACAACTGGAACACAGCAGAGGAGATGAGCCACTGAAGATATACCTCATGTCCCGTTCCATTCTGTACTCTAATTTCCAGATATATTTTTGTTTGTTTAATATTTTCTTTGTTCCTTTTGTTTGTTTTGTTTGTTTTGCTTTTGGGGTTTCTATAAAATTAATTTTCAGTTAATTATTCCCTCATTAGCATGCATATGATAAAACTGCCAATTCATCATATTGAGAGGAAGAAGACAGTGGATGGCAGAGGAAATTTTTATTTATTTTAATTATTAGACAGCCCTGTACAATGGTTATAATGTAGTATTGCAGGCTAACTCTGCCCACAGCCAGGAGTGGGATCCTGACCAGCTCAAGATTAACTCAGCCTTCCATTCTTCCAAAGGTGGTAAAATGAGGACCCAGATTGTATGGGGCAATATGCTGACATTGTACACCTCCCAGAGAGGGCCATAAAGCACAATGGTGCTGAATGTAAGTCTAAGTGCTATTATTATTGCTATTACTATTATTTATTTATTAAATTTATTTGCCACCAACTTGCTACAAAGTCACTCTAGGCAGCTTACAACATCCAAATATAACCATAAATATATTTATTTTAATTATTAAATAGCTCTGGTGGTGCAATGATTATAATGTAGTATTACAGGCTAACTCTACCCACAGCAGGAGTTTAATCTTGTCTGGCTCAAAGTTAATTCAGTCTCCCATCCTTCCAACGAGAACCCAGATTGTTGGGGGCAATATGCTGACATTGTATACCTCCAGAAAAAATAAAGCACTATGGGGTAGCATGTAAGTCTAAATGCTATTGCTATTACATTTGTTTGCGTATATATGGATGTTGTAAGCTGCTAAAATCACAATAAAATATACATATACATATACTTACATATGTGCGTGCACGCGCACATACACACACACACACAGAAATGTGTACAATCAAAATAAAATTATAAAAATACAAATTATAACTAAAGCTAAAAGATGGGGAGGAAAGGAGCAGAATGTGATGGGAGAAGGAGGTGAGAACTGCTTTGGGACAATCAACCACCTCCAGTGTGGCACTCCCATATTGAGGCCCCAAGCAACAGGACAAGTAACAGTTGAAATTTCTTGTAAAACACCTGAAAAATAATCAAGGATGAGGAGATCAAAGACCACAATAGATATTATTCATGCCAATGCTTCCTAAAGGCCACCCACATGAAATATTCTATTCATTTCAGCTGGTTGCAAATTTATGTTAAACTTTGCATGCAGTGTAAAGAGCTCATAAAAATGGTTTTCATTAGAAAAGTTATTTTCCTTAATTGAAGCTAATAATATTCTTACGTCCAATCCCTACTGTCTTTGCCATAAATCATGGATATCTTTCATACAATGACATCCTCATTTATCAATTTCCCTACATTCCTGTCCTTATTGTCATGGTCCAAGCAACATTTTGTTTAGTTGACTGAATTCTTTTGCCAGCTGAAAAAGACTAATTGAAGCAAAGTCTGCATTTTTCCTCTTTTCCTTTAAAATATGATGGAGAGAGATTGAAAGAAACGCTTCATATTCTGCCAAAAAAAAAAGAATAGCTTGATTCGGAACATTTTCAGAAAGCTGAAATGGGAGGTTCATTTTGAAGCAGAAAAAGCAATTCATCTGAGAAAAAGAAAGAATAAATATGTGACCTATTTATTTTATTTATTTATTTGGTTTGTCAATTGCTTAAAAGATAATAGGCATAAGTAAAAACATAGTTATGAATACATGGATACATATAAGAAAAATAAAAAAATAAAATAAAAGGAACAATAAGACAGGGACGGTAGACATGTAGATGCACAGAGTCAGGTAGAGTATTTCAGACATTGACCACTCTGTTACTGAAGTCGTATTTCCTGCAATCAAATTTGGTGTGATTAACCTTGAGTTTGTATCTATTGTTTGCTCTTGTATTGTTATGGTTGAAGCTGAAGTATTCATTGACAGGTAGGACATTGTAATGTATGATTTTATATATATACTTAGATCGGACCAAAGGTGGCGTAGTTCTAGGTTTTCTAGATCTAGAATTTCGAGTCTGGTGACATAAGGTATTCTGCAACGAGTAGAGGAGTGGAGAACTCTTCTTGTGAAATATTTCTGGACTTTCTCAACTGTGCTAATATCAGATACATAATGTGGGTTCCAGACTGATGAGCTGTATTCGAGTATTGGTCTAGCAAATGTTTTGTATGCTCTAGTTAGTAGTGTGATATTACCAGAGAAAGAAGAAAAAGCACATGAAACATTTGAGATTAAAACAATTTCAGGGAATCTTATAAGAAAATAAAATTTATAAAAAAGAAAACTGCATTTAACTTACAATCAAATTGTTTAGTGACCATTCAAAGTTACAACAGCACATGAAAAAGTAACTTGTAACTGTTTTTCACATTTACAACCATTGCAGCAGTCACATCCCATAGTCACTTAATAAAAATTTGGGTATCTAGCAACTGGCATGTATTTATGACTCTTGCAGTGATCAACTTTTGTGACCTTCTGACAAGCAAAATCAATGAGAGAAGCCAGATTTGTTTTTAACGATGAAATTATTTACTTAATAACTGCAATGATTCACTTTATATCTGTGGCAAGAAAGGTCATAAAATGGTAGAAAACAGACTTAGCAACTGTTTTGCTTAGCAGTTGAAATTTTGGACTCAATTATGGTTGTCCTCAACTACTTGTATTCAGCCGCTGACTCGTATGTTGACAAATTTGGCTTTTGCAGTAACCTGCTTTTCCTGGAGTGGATCCAGCCCAGAGAGATAGATCTAGAAAGCCTGTACTCCAATGTTGCACTGCTTGAGAATGTTGCTCTTTTTTTTTATAAGCAACTTACTATGAAAATGACCATACAAAAATCAGCTTGTTGATAATAAGCATTATTTGAAAGAAGTTCAAATTGAGAAGGATAATCATTGTGACGGCAATTTCCTTGGCACGTAGAAAACAGTTGCAACACCTCAAGAACAAAGATTTATCAAGTGTTTCCTTTCATGAGCATGCTGCCAGATCTATGGGTGCCAAGGCAGGGCAATGCAGAAGAAACACACAAATATGGAATCAACTACGTAGGAAATTTCAGCAGAAAGTTAGCAGAGCACATCCATGAACATCAACAAGCAGTCAGCACAACACATGGACAATCTCACAACACATGGACAGACTCAACCAAAGTTTCAACTGGCAAACTGAGCATCCTAGGCATTCAGACCAATCAGCCATCAACAGGCACATAACATTTACATATCATTAGAAGAAACAATAAAAATCTAAAAAGGAAAGAAGAAGGCCAAAAGACCTCCTTACCAGCAATCAATACCCAGATAAGCAGGGATTAATACCAGGCAAACAAGCAGAAAACAATATCCTAATCAAGGAATGATTAAAGAAAAAAACATGCCCATATGATTTTACCTAGTCAGGTAATGAAATGTCTGCAAGTAAATAACAGCAAAATGAATTAACTGGTTAAGATAGGACAGCATCAAACAATGGAGTGCTTTTTGAGCACCCAACATGTTGCATCTGGCATAATGTGAAGTATGAGCAGCTGAAACTCACTGCCATAAAACCAATAACTAGTGGCCAAAATCTGAAATGTAGGAAGAATAGCTGTTAACAATTGGATGTCTATGCCTTAATCCAGAAAATATTGATGGTTTGGAAATATTTCCCCGCTTTCTTTTTCATGTATTATTAATCAGCTAAATTCTATATCTCAGCTTCTGGAGAAATGGAGAAATTAACACGAAGAAGCAGACAATTGCCCTGTATGGTTGATGGCTTTATCCAGCTAGGATTGCTCAGTCCAATTGCTAAATGTTGGAAGACAAAACAGTAGGGCACAGAGCTGTCACTTCTATCTTTACTCACTGTACAACTACATGTCTAGGAGGGGCAGTTTGCAACTACTCTGGTCAACAGAAGTACTTCAAGCTGTTGATGCAGTGTGCCAATTGAAGCGTTCATATTTCTCCTCCCAGAAGGGATTTACGGCTTGGCTAGGATCTGCAATGAAGTGTTAAATATGCAGATTATGGTACAAATCGAAAGGAGTCAAGGCTCAGTGCCAGCATTTTGGGTGTAACACACTGGAGGTCTCCCTAAATTATGGTGTGTGTGGTAAATTGATGGCTGGAGATTCGTTGCCATCAATGTGGGTGTCGTTCTTTGCAGCTAGAGCATCTGCAGCATGAGGTAAATGTTAGCTCCAGAACTGTTAAGGCATTCAAAACCATTTGATAAGAATGTTAGAACCATTAAATAAAAGTAATCTTTCAGAATTGATGGGGGTCCTGGTTCATGTTGATTTTTATGGAGCTTGTTTTTTTTGTCTCTGAGTCTCTGATCTTGGTTGTTTTTGTGCAGACATTTCATTACCTGCTAGGTAACATCTTCAATGCTAGAAGGGAATAGGGTCTGTTCTGTTTACATACAGTAGTTTGCCTGTATGTGTTGGTGGATGTGTTGTTTTCTCGATAGTTCCTTCACTAGGTTCCTTCGATAGTTCCTTCAACTGTTGTTTACGGCTTAATTGTCTGAGTTGGCAATTCCTTGTTTAGGGTATTATTTATTGCTTGATTGACATGTGTTAATCATTGTTTACCTGATGGTTGATTGCTGGTATTGAGATGTTGTAATCTTTCCTGTTTAGTTTTTTTATTATTATATTTTTATTTATTGTAACATTCTCAAGGGAAAAAGAAAATAATACACTACTCTTCCTGGACATTCTCTTTAATGTAGGAAATGTCAGCAAATTAGAAACCAAGTCTATTGTAAAGCCACCCATTCTAACCAAGTGTTCCACTACCAACTTCCTACAAGAAAAGGTATATAAAAACATTATTCAGATGAGCACAAATACACTGTAGCAAACTAGAAAACCAGTAAAAAACAGGTCACCTATACAACATCTTCCAACAAAATGAACATCCACACAACTTTATCAAAAAGTGCCTGTTTATAGCAATAGCTCTTAGATTTTTATACCGCTTTGCAGTGCTTTACAGCTCTTTCTAAGCAGTTTACAGAGTCAGCCTTTTGCCCCCAACAATCTGGGTCCTCATTTTACCAACCTTGGAAGGTTGGAAGGCTTATCCAACCCATTAATACAATCAACACAAGCTACGAAAAAGATAACATACATCATACATCAGAAACCACCAACAGATTATTACAAATACAGTGCATCACCATAGCACAAAAACCAACTAAAGCCTTCCAAAACATCCTAAGTAAACATCTTTGGAGATTAACAGTAAACCAAAAGATGCAGGAGCCTCAGAAGGAAAAAAATAGGAACCCTCTACATACAATTTAAGGACTGTAACAGGCGCTGTGTAGGACAAATAGGCAGAAGACTAGCAGAATATATTAATGAACACCTATTGGCAGTCAGAATTGGGGCCGCAGTGGCTCATGTGGTAAGACTCTTGGCCTGCGCACCATTGAGGCCGGCAGCTCACCAATTCGATTCCCATGAGCAAATAA
Organism: Bungarus multicinctus; assembly: GCA_023653725.1. Classification (NCBI taxonomy): domain Eukaryota; kingdom Metazoa; phylum Chordata; class Lepidosauria; order Squamata; family Elapidae; genus Bungarus; species Bungarus multicinctus. The sequence continues at coordinate 96,254,364 of CM042838.1, read as the reverse complement.
ATTGTGGAGGGACAAGAAAGGAGCCTCCCCTGATTGCCTACCAGCATTCAGGTGTCCTGCGGGTAAAGATAACACTGCCTGAAAAAAATCCTTTCATAGAGGCAGGCAGCCACCTCAGTGATCCCTGGCTAACACGTGCCATATGCTAAATAAATAAAATAAGCAGTCAGAAGATATAATAAAAACTTTAATTTCACAACATATGGACAGACTTAACCATAGTTTCAGCTGGGAAACTGAATAGACCATAGTAAATCCAAAAACAATTCCTGGAAGCTTGGAAATTCAGAGAAATCGCCAATCAACAAGCACATATATAACAGTATAAATTTACAGGTATGTAAACAACATTTATATACCACTCAACTGAAACAATCAAAAAGCTAAAAAGGAAACAAAAGGCTAGAGCATCTTATCGCCAGCAATCAACAACCAGATAAGCAGGGATTGGCAGCAGGCTAAACACCCAAGAAAAATGAAACAATATCCTAAATCAAGGAATTACCCACTCAGACAAACAACCAAGCAATAAACAGCCTAATCAAGGAACTACCAAGGAGAAAACAACACTTCCACACCAGATCTGATAGGGCAACCTACTATAATTAAACAGAGAGTAAGCCCCATCCCCTTCTAGCTCTGAAGATGTTGGGTAATGAAATGTCTGCATGAGCCAAGCAAGTTCAAAAAGAACCAAGGACTCCACAATTAAGTCCTGAGCTACACATATTCTCGTCTATGTTTTTGTCAGCTAGTGCCAACGTCTTATAGTGCACATATAGCCACCTTTTGGCAGCATCATGATATTCCCCAGCCACAATATGCCTACAAATTGGCTGTGGAGACTGTGGCTCCTGGTGGAGACTGATTCTGAGGGAGAGGAAATGTGGCTCCGGAGGTTGTGGAGGAGGCTGGGGAAGGGCAGAGGCCAGCTGAGCAGTCAGAGGAGGACTCAGGCCCATCCCCTATCCATCCTAGGACATGCAGGGAGCAGAGGATAAGGGAGAGACATGGTCTACTTGGGAGGAGAGGGCCTTGATCCTCTTCATGGGCTGCAGCTGTGACAACTGAATAAAAGTACAGACCTGCATACGGGCGAACGCTGGAAACAAAGCATGGAAATATCTCTAGTTGATGGTTCCTCTGTGAGTTTGATGTCCTTCCCAGTGTGTGTTATCTGTAAATGTCCTCCAGCTCTTATCTTGCCTGCTTTGTGTTGCTTTTTCCCTTCTTGTAACTGTTTGTGTGGGAGTTTTTTGGCTTCTGTCAAGAATATTCAGAGCTTGGAAGCAAAGTGAAGGAATAAAAGGGGCTTCACCTGTTTTCTGTGACTGTGTTTGTTCTGTATCCCACCCTGGTTATCACAGTAACTAAGCCTCCAAAGTAGAAGCTGTAATGTAAAAGTAGCTCCAAATATCTGCAACAAATAAAGGATGAGCAGCAGAAAACAGAAATGGAAAGACATGTGAATAATTTTATCATTAGAAGTCATCCACTTCCAAGAAAATAATCCTGTTTCATTCCAAAATGGAAATGGAAAATATTGAAAGCACCTTCACTGCAATAGAGGGAATAAACATAGCCTCTAGTTGATAGAATTATTTCAGACAACAGAAATAGGTTATTATTCCAATATCATCAAATTTATTGTACATGGTTTCTGTGTTCTGGAGAGCAAACTTTGAAAAAAAGTAAGGAAGGACAAATAACATTTTCCTACCTCCATTAATGATGGAAAACCAACACTGGGTTTTACCCAATTGGTTAAGTTATAACAGATATTTATTAAAAAATTTAAATGGCTAACCTACTAAAATATTGATTCCAATGTATATATTTATTGGTTGTTTTCAAATAATGTTCATATCCCAAATATAAATTACTTATAAATATAACTTATAAATTTAAGTTACTCCACCACCATAATATGCTAGGAGAACCATTTCATCCTCCATAAAATGAAAACAAAATACAGTATATACTATTCAACATTTTAAAACTAAGAACAAAGAAAGAATATAAGTGTTTAAAAAAGATTCAAACTGAAGAATTCCAAAGCAACTTCTACAAATGTTGCTATTACGCACCACTTTGAAATGGCACAGTTCTGGAACAGATGATATTGTCTACAAGCAGATACACATCAAATAGCTAAAATACTGCTTGTTAAACTTGACTTGGCAACTTGGGACAGAAAGAAAAAATGGAAAAATAAAGAAATTCATGTTTACTCTGAAATTATCCCTTGATACTAGTCCAAACAGACACTTGATTGTTCTAGCCTCTAAGAATATGGCAGGCTTTATCTGCAAAAATGTAATTTCTTTGTTTAACTGAAAAAGGGGCTATTCCTATCAAGCCCCAAATAATGATGGAATTGTCTTCGATTGGCTGACAGTGGAAATGCAAGCCTTTTTTCCTGACTAACTTTCCTTTGGCAGTTGGAGAAAAGATGGTAATCTTACATTTAGAGACCTATTCAGTATAACTATATGCAATTATAAATATAGGTAGATAGATATATAGATATAGATGACATAGATATACTGTAGATGATATAGATAATATAGAGGTATATATATATAAATATATAATCATACATGCAACTAAACTTAATATAACCTCTGATTTATTCCATTGCCCTTGGCCTCCATTATAATTTGAAAGTCATACTTTATGGCTTAGCATTTTGGTAAGCTAGATCATTACAGTTTTATTCACCAAACTATGGCTATGGCAAATAATGGCTTGACATGATGAGTAAAGCCAGATATTCGCATACTAAAATTTTTTTTTTCCCAACTCAGAATTTAGCTTTGGTGTTTCTTCTTATTCTAAATGTGGTCACCAGCTACGATTGTTACAGCATCTCACTGTAACAAATTAGAATCCAAAAACAAACAAATTACCCTCTTTTCTCCCAATCAGTACCAAATTTCAGGTGATTGGGAACAAACCCAATTAGGGCTTCAGAGAAACGTTAGAGAAAAGTATATTCTGTAAAGCTATATTAGAGAATTGTGTCCAGCAAAATAATATTCACATCTTATTAATATAGAATAATGATACATGCCTGTAGCCAGCTAACCACATAATTCAAAGGCTGTCAGCCGAACTGTCTTATATAATAAGGAATATATTAAAAATGCTGGCAGCAAGATTTTTTCACTATTCCTGAATTCTTCTGCTTAAAACAAAATACTCTTGGGACTGCCTATATTACTTAAAAAAGAGAGAAAGAAATAAAGAAAGAATCTTTTTGACTGCATATATAATTTGTACACACACACACACATCAAATGATAATGGAAACAAAAACCTCAGAACAGTTGTTTTTTATTTTTTAAATTGCAGACGCTCACAATTTTTCTCATCCAAAAAGCTTGTTTGTTAAAAATGTTACATTTCTTCAGATGTAGACCAGATTAAGACACAATGCTAAATACCAATTTATACAGCTGAAGTCTGTTCCTGTCAAAATTCACTCTTGCTAGCAAAACAGGATCTGAAACCGTCGTCTGAATATATTTTGCAAATATTGGCCTGCATTAAATTATAATTTCTTGTTAAATCTAAAATCTGCATTCCGCCTTTGTGTGACTGTTACTTCACTCGGCCAATGCTGCCTGACTAGAGAATACTACAAGACTTTGAACATGTTTAAAGAGGCCAAGGAGAATTTATAAAAACTAAGCAGACATTTATTTATTTATTTATTTATTAAACTTCTATACCGCTCCCTCTCCCAAAAAGGGACTCGGGGCGGTGTACAGCCTACTAAAAACATACAATAAATACCCAATAAATATAATTAAAATAAATTAAACCAAATTGATCCGTCTGTCTATCCCAAAAATTCAGTTAAAAATTAAAAGCTAATAAAACCCCGATTAAAATTAAGTTAAAACTAAAATACAGTTACTGGGCCAGGCCAGCCTGTTTAAAAAATAGGGTTTTCACTGCGCGCCGGAAGGTCAGAATATCCGTCATAGCCCGTATCTCCGGGGGGAGATCATTCCAAAGGGAGGGGTCTCCCACAGAGAAAGCCCGAACCCTCGGGGCCGTCAACTGACAACGGCCGGGCGGCGGTACCCCGAGGAGGGCAACCCTGTGGGAGCGTACTGGGCGGCGGGAGGTTGATGATGGCAGCAGGCGGTCCCGTAAGTACCCAGGTCCCGAGCCATGGAGCACTTTAAATACTGTCAGTACCACCTTGAATCGAATCCGGAAGGCCACAGGAAGCCAGTGCAGCCTGCGGAGAAGCGGTGTAACGTGGGAGCTCCGAGGAGCACCCACGATCACCCGCGCGGCTGCATTCTGGACCAGCTGCAGCCTCCGGAGACTCTTCAAGGGGAGCCCCATGTAGAGAGCATTGCAATAATCCAGGCGGGAGATGACGAGGGCGGAAGTGACTGTGCGAAGTGCGCCCAGATCCAGAAAGGGCCGCAACTGGTAAATCAGACGAATCTGATAGAAAGCCCCCCTGGTGACGGCTGCAATATGTTCTTCTAAAGACAGCCGTACGTCCAGGAGGACACCCAAGTTGCGCGCCCTTTCCATGGGGGTCAAGACCTCTCCCCCCACGGCCAGCGAAGGAACCAGCTGGCTGTATCTGGGCGCAGGAAACCACAGCCACTCGGTTTTGGTCGGGTTGAGACGAAGCCTGTTACGACCCATCCAACTCCGCACAGCCTCCAGGCATCGGGACATCACTTCGACGGCTTCGTTGGGGTGGCCCGGGGTGGAGATGTACAGCTGAGTATCGTCAGCGTACTGATGGAACTCCACCCCGAAGCCACGGATGACCTCACCCAGCGGCTTTACATAAATGTTGAACAGCAGGGGCGAGAGCACCGACCCCTGAGGCACCCCACATCGTAGGGGCCTCGGGGCCGATCTCTGCCCCCCCGTCAACACAAATTGCGAGCGGTCGGAGAGGAAGGAGGTGAACCACTGCAACACGGTGCCTCCCACCCCCAACCCCTCCAACCGCTGCAATAGGATACTGTGGTCGACAGTATCAAAAGTATCAAGTATCAATAGGATACTGTGGTCGACAGTATCAATTTGGCTTCTAACAATTTGTATTGATAGTTCAATGTATCTGATTTATTTAACTCTTTCTTTAATCACCACACTTTCACGTTCTGCAAAATTCTAGACCTCCAATAATATTCAGAAGAATCTACTAATATCTGTCATGCTTAACTTTCTGAGATCAGCCAAGGCCACATAGACCACCACCAAAGACCAAGTTTTCCTAAGGCATCTATCAGCTTAGCCAATGTTCCAGGTGGTGTACAGCAGCAAGTTGAATGCACTGGGGAGAGAAGAGGGGATAAATCTCCTACTCACAACATTGAGTTTCTAGAATAACCCCTTTGAATACTGGAAAATATAATGTAGTTGCAATATACGTAACATTTCAAGTTTCTCCTTTTGTCATGGAAATAAAATATATTGCCAAAAGATACAGAGGTGAGTAGTCATTGAAAATTTCAGATACCATCTACAGACGTCAATGCATGCAATTCTAAAATATGTTTATAAAATACATGTATTATCATCATGCATTATAAATAGTATACATTTTTCCAAAATTTGTGATTTAACTGAAGTACTCTTGCTGTAAGCATTTCAAGTAGGTGCTGAAATATTAAAAAAATAAGAAGGATTTACTGGCATGTGTATTCCTATAACAAGGCATAAATAACTGAATAGCCAATATTATTAACATGACTGTGAGGGATTATGGGAGCTGTAATCCAAGCCCTTCCAGAAGGCAGCAAGTTGGAGAAAGCAAGGCTGCACTAACCAACTAGATGGATGAACCAATTTATCATAACACAACTTCCTGGGGGGGTTTCCTCCCCCTCAAATTTCCGGTTCATAGAAGATATTATTCTAAAATAGTATTTTTTCAACTTTAGCTGGGAATTCTGAGAGTTGATATCCACACATCTTAAAGTTTCCAAAGGTGAAAAACATTTCACCAGGATTAAAAAAAAAAAAAACAAGAGTCACCCTATGTTCTATTCCTAGTTGTCCAATAAATCCTGTCCAAAAAGTGAAGAATAGGTCAAGCTGTAGCCTACATCTCTCTGCAGGTCACCATGGAAGTTCCTTCAGGCAGAAGGAAGCTTGGGATCCATACATTGAGCACCATTTAATACAGAATCAGAACAAAAATAAATACATCAGTGGTTTGTTTAATTGGAATGACATATATAAGATCTATATGTAAGTATCATAAGAAAGAACTTCATCTCCTCTAATTCATTAATGCAATATGGCTGTAAGTGAAAGAAAGCCATTAATCTTCTAACATCTTTGAAAATCTGGCAGTGGCCTGAAGTATAATCCAATACTGCCAGAAAAAACTAAGGAATGCTCCCCCAACCTCCTCACAAACCTGCAATACCCATCTAGAGCAGCAAATCCCTAGGGAAGCAAGGAGTTGAGTGAAGGTTGCCTTCATTAATATCACAGGAGTGGCAGATTATAATTTGATGACTCTCCAAGCTTTTTTTTTTTTCTTCCTTCCTTTGATGGTTGCAGGGGAAGGGAAGAAATGAAAGACCAAGAGAAGAAAGATAAGAGTGTGATGGGAGTAGGAGGGAAAGGGATGTTTTGAAATCTGCTTCCTTTTGGCCACGCTTGAACTTTCAAGGATCTGCATTTGACTGACATCTTTAGGAAACAGGGGAGAAACTCCATGCTGAGCCAGTTCTTGGCTGGGCTTAGAAAGGAGGAGGCATCTGGATGCAAGGAGTCATAATCAAAGCCTTTAATATGCCTGTCATTCTACCCTGCAGAGGTGCATTTAAGTTTGGAGGGATTCTTCTAATGGAATGTTCTATTCCAGAGGCCATTGAAGATATTTCACCTTGGAGGGAGATTAGGTTACCAGGGTATATCCATTAAAAATGTGCTTTGTGTGATTTGCACAAAACCAACGTTAAGAAAGCTGTTATAATTAGCATTGAAATGGATCTTTAGGATGGCCTTACTAGCTCCAGCCCTCTGGAGATGAAAAGAGATAGATGAGGCCAAATAATAGGAGTATGATAGGAACATTCAAGTTCTTGGTGCATTAAACCCAAACTAATATATGAACTATTCCAAGACATGACTAAAGACATCTTTGCATGCCACACATCTGTCTCTCTGGGATGCAATCCTAGGGATTTAGCACATGTGTAGGACATATGACATTGCTATGAATAGAGAGGATGCTCTTGAAAATAGAAAATAACTCTTCTGAAAAAGCTAAGAGACTATGCAGCAAATCCATCATTAAACAAGAACATTAGTTCTGTAAAATCATTTATACTTAAAGAATCTTCCCTTGTAGATTCATTGAAGGTTGCTTTCCAAATGGTAGACAGCTCCTATTTGTTCTGCACTGATTAGAGTCTCTACAGCACAATTCAATTTCTGCCAATGGGACAAGATTTGTAGAAAACATTTAGCTGTTTAGTTGGTACTCATGAAGAAATATTATAGTGCTTACTATTCCAAATTTCAGATTATATTATAGATGAAGTTCTTTAACATAGAAAATTAAATCCCCAAACAGCAGAATGTCAATATTGGAAAGAGGCTGTCCTAGTTAATAGAGTCCATAGATATAGATACAAGGAGATAAAATAGAATAAACCCTAAAAGGACACATTGTAAGTCAAAGCTTGATAAAATTATGGAAAATAATAAGCTCAACAATTTCACCATTAGCCTCTTCTCTAAATGCTTCTCCGGTTAGAGAATAACAAAAGTGCAATTTACATATGCAAACATGGTCCACCCAAACGCTATGAACAGATTAATGCCACAGCAAGAATTACTTAACAAAGCCCAGGTCATACCATGGCTGATGTATCTACAAATTGTTGGAAAAGTTGTCCAACCTCTACAATGAGGAAGGGACATTAAGGGAAAAAAATCAGAATTTGAGTTTGCTTATAAACAATCGAGACCGCATATATTTTAAAAAAAAAACCTCTAGTTAAATATACTGTAGTTACCCATATTGGGAGGGTGGGAGATCTTTTCTTTTTTCACCTTGTCTTCTATTTTGAAAAATTATAAATGTGTTCTGGAGATTTTGTTATTAAATTCAAAAATGCATATGTTTCTGTAAATATGATGAAAACATATCCTTTGCTTAGTATCTCTTATTAATATTATATTGAGTATTCCTCACATAATTTTAGTAATTATCCATCTATAGATATTACTTTTTTTGGAAATATTTCTCTATTATAAACAAAAAACAAAAAAAATGTTACAGTGCTACCACACTATTTGGTTTTCAAAAAATATTTTTGTTTTGTTTGGGAATCAGTTTATTTTTTACAATTTTGTCCCAATAATAAGGTAATTAAATCTTTCCAAACTCAGAAACTTTCAAAATCCAGGTCCTTTCAAAATTTAGGTTCCACCTAAATTAACATATTTGCTCCTTCTTTCACCACCTTTTCCAACCCATCAGAGTTCCAACTGGGATATTTTTCACTTTGGAATACTTAGTGATATATTTGGAGGTATCCCGTTGTGCTTGTCAGCATCACTGCCAAATCCTTGGAATAAGTTGTCATGAATTTGAGTGGCTTCTTACCATATTTAGAATGTACCGAAGTTATAGCCCTGTTGTATTGGCTTTTTGCTTAAAATAGAACTCAGTCAAAATGTTAGCAAGTAGTTTCTTAATGACTTAATACATATAGATTAAACAATATTTTTTCACTCTTTTTCACAACTGTTTTACTGATAATAAACAGTTTGAAAACATTATTCTTTTTCTCAACATGCTTACATAAATAACCACACTATAACACTAATAATTTCAAATATTAAAAATGAGGCGTGTGCAGTGAGAGGGGCAAGTTCCCCCACTCCGCCCTTCCCCCCTCCCCTCACTACTTCATGTTGTTTGCAATGCAAGCGATGCAAACCTGTGTTCCCATGGGCCATGTGGGCAGTGCAGCCTTGTGTTCCCATGCAGCCTGAATTAATTGCTTTGAGAGGTGCTTTGGGGTGACATTTCTCTGCGGACCACCAAAAATTTCTCACGGACCACCAGTGGTTGCCGGCCCACTGGTTGGCGACCACCAATCTAACACCTACTTTTCAGGAAATCTGATTTGCAGAGATCAAAGTGTATTTCATCAGTTTTCATTAGTGGAAGCTTATAAAATCCCCCTTGCTATCCTAGTTAAGGCACTCTTACTTCAGAAATTTTGAAGCAAATAATACTTCTTACAAAAGTTGGTGATGCTGAGACATTTAATGATGCTGAGACATTTAAATTGTCTTCTGTGATAATGTCCTGAGAACTGAACTTTGATTTGCTGTGTTTGGCTTCTTTTTTCGACCATAGTGGCTCTTACAAATAGTTTGTCTAAACTCTTTCGGTTCAGACAACAAAGTGAACTTGCTATCAGTTGGCAAAAGTATTAAAGTTGCCTCCTTGGGATGTTATCCCTAGAGCTAAAATAGAGCAATCAAGCTTTATTTATTCCTTGCTCGTGGACAGCCTTCAGGTCAACATCCTTTCTGGCAAAAGGCAGACAGGATGGGGCAAATCACAAGTCTCCAACTTCCTATGTTTCAAAGCCAATGAAAGCCTGCTCTGGTTGTTAAAAGATGGTAAGCTTATACTTATCCAGAACCTACAGTGACAGATATAATCCATAAAAATCAAAGTTGTTCCAAGAAACAGAGTATGATTTATCCATCTCTAGACAGTTTAGTTGCTTGGAGCAAAGAGCAAGAAATCTACAGGAGCTGGGGAGCACACATCAAAACTCTGTCACCCTATGCACATTGCCCAGGGTTCCAGTTCAAAGACATTCATGTTCAGGATCTGGAGACTTCTGATGAAGCCAAGTTAATAAGCAAGAGAAACAATAAATTACACAGAAACCATCATTACATGTTTTCTAGCCCTGGAACTGGTGCACATTGCATCTTGTTATGAGCAAGAATTTCTAGCACCCAATTACTCATATGTAAGCCCTTGTAAGAGAATCCAACAGCGCTCAAGCAAAGCATTCATCTTTGTGGTGGAGAAGCCTTTTAAAGTCCCTGTTCCACAGCTGTTCTTTTTATTGTTACAATGAACACATCGGTTAAGTTGTTTTATTTATTTTCAACATTTTAGGGCACTAGAGTGGGGAGGGAAGAGTATTTGGCTGGCATTTCCCAAAGCTGTTTTTACCAAATCGTTCTTATTTATATCTTCAAGATTCTATCATTCAGTTTTCTAGGTGGTCACAGCAGATTCCTTCCAAAGCCTGGGATTCTCTTGCTATCTCACGAAAGTGAGAATGGAAGAACAGCAAAGGCCTTGGGAGAAAGAATCAGGATTCAGGTGTCACAAGATGAAATCTGCATTTTTGGGTTTTCATAGAGGATATAAGGCAACAGAAGGCAGCTGGAGCATCTTAAATGTGGAAGAACTAAATGTGTGTTGGAAGAAATACACCGAGCAGTGATGGATAGAATTTCATGCTGTCTTGCTTCATCTTAAACTCCCCTCTGCTAGAATTTTCAGGGGTGGGTGCATTTTCTGCAGAGTATTAATGGTAAATATTTTATCCCTCCTGATTTTCCCAATCCTTATCTTTTTTTGCTTTTAATTAGAAACATGTTTTGAGGTCCCTGAAGAGAAAAACAGTGAATACCAAAAATACCAAGCTCACATACTCTTTTCTAGTTTGCCCTTATAGGTGATAATTCCCAAGTGTCTCCAATATTTGCAAAGACCCTTTGTTTTCTCATGGTGTATTTTTTTCTGCCTTTAAAAAGAGTGACAAATGAAAGACAAAAGATAGAGTTGTCATTCAGCCAGAATTTGATAACCCAACCAGTGTCACATTGCCTTGAACAATCATTTATCAGACCAACTAGATTAGAGGTAGAATGAAATATTCAGTTTCAGCTTCTTGCCTCATGAAAGATTTTACTGACAGTTTAGGCAGTCAACAGAAATTTAGTTAACAGTGGTGCAATTTAAATAGATTTATTGGAATAGCCTTTTCTTCTACTGGGATCTTTCCAAGTGGTTTAAGTAACAACTTCTCAGCCAAGTATGTAGGGATACAATGATAGGAGCTGAAAGCTGAGAAGGATCCAGATTAGGAAAGGCTGATTTGATTGCTCTGGAACATTTATTCCTGAACAAATAAGTTTAAGATTGGGCTGCATAAACTTGATTATCATTCAATTATTGTTTATGAATTGGCAATTGTAAAATAATTTACCCCACACTCTTCTTGGATAGTGTTTTTTTCCCTCCACATCTTCAGAGTTCATTTTGGCAAATATTTATTCTTATTTTTTTACAAACAGTTGCTTCCCAATAGTATCAATTGACCCATCTTTGGGTCAATTTTAAACATAAAAGTTGTTTACATATTGAACAAAGAGAAGGGCTGCTGTGAATGCTTCACAGAATCCACCTTTTATCACAAGCAACGTAAACAAAATTAACTTCAGCAGACAATGTTGTAGGCATATTCAGTGGCACTCTGGCTTCCTTCATATCTCCTGCTTGACATGGCCCAAAGGCATTCCACTAATCTTTTGAAAAAAAAAGTGTCTTCATAACATCTCCATCTCAACGTCACCCTGCTCCTGAGTCAGCCTGAAGTTGACATAAAATGTTTTCCCTTTTAGTCCAATCCAAGAGTTCCCATGAAAATATTTGAAGGTACTTAAGGAGGGTCCTCAGAGTTTGATGATCATCCAGGCACCAGTTGGCTGGCAGATCAGTTGTGGGTTTGTCCTCTTGTATCCTGTTATGAGAATCTAATCCTCCATGGCCATTTTGTCTGAGAACCTAGACACCTGGCTTATGCAGCATATTTCCTCTGATTTGGGTGAAACAGGGCATTGGTTATGGGACTTCCAAAACTCAGATTAATATTCCCATTAATTGAAAACAAATAAACACTTTTTAACACTTCCTATTCATGTGGGAGCTCTGCTCTTTGATTGTGCAAAAGTATTTACTTTCATTTGTGGGATGTCCCTCTTCCTAGATCAGAACTTCAAAAAAGTGTGATTTCCAGTGCTATTTGGGTTTTGTTGATGGGGAGGAAGTCTGGGCATTTTTTTCCAGCCCAGCCTGTTCAAATGCAGCTCCTTCAGTTCAGAGGAGTAAGGAGATAATCACTAGGCAGGGCAGTAAATTTCAATGTAAGGATCAGACCAGCTGCTCTCCAGTTTCATTCAGCCAGAGCAACATCCATCTTGGCGAGTTATACACTCACTGGGTGGTCTTCCTTCTTGCCATGATAAGCACACAATGAATTCATAAAACTAAGAAAAAAATCAAATATATAATAAAAATGACAGCTCAAATACTCAACCCTGCCTACCACATATTCAAGAAAGTAGCTGGTAGTTGGTTTTCCTGCCAATTGGTGATGCTGAGGGGGAGGAGAAAGGGACAGCAGAGAATCCATCAATTGCTACCTTGAAACACCAGAATGTTTCCTTCCTGCCTTCCTTACAGCATTAGGCCAGTAATTTCTTCTAACAACCAGTTCTCTGAACTGCTTAGAATGTTAACAACCAGTTCTAGAAAATAGGTGCGAACTGGTAGAATCCCACCCCTGACAGTATCCCATGGTCACATAATCAAAATTTGGGCATTTTTCAACCAATAGGCACTACTGGCTCATGTTTCACACCTGGCTTCCACCAAGCAGAGTGAATGGAGAAGCTGGCCATGAAATCACAACCTGCAATCAGGAGATGTCTCACTTCCCAACCATTGCGATTTGCTTAGTGATACAAATTGCCAGTCTCAATTGTCATTATGCAAGGACTACCTGTAACTAGGTATCAACTTTTCTTCTATTTTAAGGGAAAGGTGAAGAGCACATTCAGGAGGCTGTGAGGAAGAACCCACTTTAATGACAGAAATATTAAAAAAAAAAAAAACCTTTGGAAAATGCAATTCCCTGGGGAAGTACAAACCTGTCCCATATGTATCTGATAATCAGAGGCAGTTTTGACCATGAAAAGAAAAGCAAAACAAAGAAATTTTTAAGAATATTTGCAGAATGTTCCATAAAAAAGTGCATTATACTGACCTGTTTTATGGACTGTACTAAGGGAAGAACTAACTCAGACTGAACTTCCAAGCTAAAATAGAATGATGAGCACGCATCAGAGATTTATAGTTCTGTTGAACTGTAGGTATGCTGGGTACAATTTCATCCATAGTGGCTGCTTCTCTCTGCAGGATGGGGAACCAGTTCAAATAATCACTAATGGGATATGAGGAATTCTGGTGAATATTAAAATTATGAGCATGTTTTTATATAGTAAGTATTTGTTAATTTTCAGACTTATTAATCTGTGTAATTCATTTATATACTGAAAAGAATCAAATGAATCATAGTGTTTTTTAAAAAATAACATACATCTTTATTTGACTGTATTCTATAGGGGCAATCAGTAATTTCTGAAATATGATAAAAACTATTCTCCTACATTTCTACGGCTGTAAATTCATTACTTTGTCATTCTTCAGAATGTTGAAACCAGAGCTCATTTAAAAATGGGATAAAGAGAAAGTTTCTTAGAGAAAAAAGTAAAATTACAGCTTGTTGTGGGATAATGGGGCTGAAATTATATCAAGAACTGATAACTTTCTCCCTTATTCTTGGATATAATTGCTGTGCTTAAAGATGAGGGCGGGAGGGAGAGAGAGAGAGGGAATGGGAGGGAGGGAGAGAGAGAAAGAGAAAGAGGGAGGGAGGGAAAGGGAATGCATATAAAAATAAAACTTATATTTGTCACTAGCTATAACTCATGTTTTTATTATAATTATGAACATATGGGTAATGGGACTTAACATACCACTGTTAACCTGGACTCTGCTTCTCAGATCCACAGCCTTTCCTTGGCCCCCAGATCCAGTCTATCTTTATTTGATCAACTGCAATTTCATTATATTTTATATAATGCTGCTGCTTACTGAGAAGGAATTAAATTCATGTAAAGTTGATGGTACTGGATTTTTTTATGGTACATAAACATATTCTATGTCCAGAAAACACAAATAAAACTACTGTTGCGTTCATATTTTACTTTTGGAATATGTGAGACTGAGGCTGAAAATTGTCTCTTTAGGAATATGCTGTGATTTTTATGGTTTTTTTAAAACCAGTTATAGTGCTCTTTTTAAACAAAGATACATCAGCATAATGTAAAATACAGTAGAACCTCTGGTCGCAATCTGATTTGGTCATGACCTGAACCTAATTTTGGAAAACTGGTGCTTACAAAAAGAATGGCATGAAAAAAAAATGTGAATTTTTTGGTTGGAACCTGATTTGGTCGTGGTCAGAAATGTTTGTTACCAGAGGTTCTACTGTATGCAGTATATTACACTAAATATATTTTGATTTAGTAAATCAATACTACAATACATTCAATAAATCCAATACATTCAGTAAATCAATAATAGAAACAAATTAGCCCAGTAAAATGCACACGTTTTTGTACACTAATATATGAAAATGAACAATTACATAATGTTTTAGGTCTCTCATAGAGTTATGCCATCTTCTCCATTCTATTAATGTTATATATCTACCAACAAGGGTTGTGTAAAACTCTTCCCCTGTTGGCCATGCTAATCCTTCTTCACAATTATATTGCTCCGGGCTTGATTTGGCATATTTTAGAAGATGCCAAATCCAGCTCAGAACAATACAATTCTGTCAATCCAGAATCACATCAATGTATTTAAATTCCAATAACCATTGAAGTATTCCAGGAACCAATGAAGTATTCCAATAACCACTGAAATATTCCAGGAATGGCAGGGGCTAGGAGGAGACTTGGTCCAGAGGAGAATGCAATGCCCTGGCGGTTTGCATTTCCCCCCTACCCATGTAGGAATTCCCCCTTAAAAATTAGCTGCTGAAAAGGAAGGAAGGCTCAAGCAATACCAAAGGTTGCACACCTCAGTCTTGTAAAGTGTATATGCCTTTGAAGATTAGCTTGAAGACTAACTAATGATTGGGAAGTCTCTTTACTTGATTAATTTAACTATTACAATCCCTCTTTTCATCTTTCATCGGTCCACATACCTCTTCTTATCTCCATCCTGTCAATTCAACATATATTTTCCTTTACACAGCAGTCTCAGCCCTTCTCTGTGTCTATTCTATTTCTTCCTATTCCTCCTCCCCCCCACCTCGTCTGATTCTGGAAGGAATATGTGTTGGTGTTGGTATATGTGAGAGACAGAGACAGAGAGGGTGAGAGAAAGAGAGAAAGAGTTTATTTCTGTTTTTCATAGTGTGAGTGATCAGAGAGAAAATAACGGCATATACAGTTTACATGCAAATCTATTAATTATGTAGAGATAATCTTATACACAATTACTTTTAATGAATACATATTTATTTAATTAATATTTACATTGTCCTAGCCTAATCTCTTTTATGGAGTGTGGCTTCTGCCACACATACTGGTACATATATGCACACACATCTAAAGCTAACACTGTCATATTTATTGGGATGTGTGTACAATCCTTTCCGGGTAAGTACTTTAGATAATTTCCTGCTTCCAGATAAGATTACAATATGTATGATTGCTGTCATTAATATTAACCAGGAGCAACTCTTAATATTTTCTAAAGTTTGCTTTCAGTATAATTATTCTGCATATCATATTCCTACAGAGAATATGAGGGCATTAAGAAGATGCAATTCCCTTCTCTGGAAGAATATTGGATACTTATTGAATACTTAAATAATAAATATTTAAATATATATTGTCAATATATATTTAATTCAATCTACAAATATCAGCGCACAATAAATATAGAACACAGGGGGAGAAATAATTCTTAACCCCATCTCTATTTCGGGTGAAGTAACCACACAAAACACCAAAAACAGGTCAGGGAGGATAGATCTCACTATGACAATAAACTAAACAAAAAGTCAGCTGTTTATTTATATACTGTAGGGGCTTAAAAGAAGACCAGTTTGCTAAATCATATGTGGAAAACTGGCAATCACACAGGAAATATCAGCTCAATGTAACATTCAGCAGACACTGTCCATGCACAATGTCTTTGCATCAGGAGAGGAGATGTAGGAGGCCTCTTAAGTATTGTGTGCAAGGAGCTTGCCCAAAGGAACATGAAGCATGTGTGATTTGCTTCCCAAATACTGGCTGTTTACAAAGCCAGCTGCACTGATGTAGTTCTGCTCAGAAAAACAGAAATAAAAATCCAGACGTGGAAGAAACTTGCACACAAATTAACAGTCCCCTTCCCTAATAAAACATATTGTTAGTGTTTAGTCTACATATTCAGATTTTTCTCTCCCTTTCTCTCAATGTATTTGGTGGTACTATCCATTGCTTCAATCAAAAAATGGTATCTTACAAAGACATACTTTCTTCTTTTGGTTTGGTTGAGCCCCTGCATGCATAGGATATATGGCATATTTTGCTTTGTTGGCAGAAGTTGCAGAAGCCAATGTTGTGATAAGAATATCCTCTGAACAGGTCAGAGGAAGATATTACAGCTGTTTCAATTTCTTAAGAATGAGCAAAGTCTCATTTTGTCACTTCCTTATACTCTGTTGCAGAAATGAACCCATGCTTTTCTAGATCTTGCTGGATTTCGACTACCATCAGATTGCACACTGGACAAGAAGAAGATGAAATCCAGCATCTAGATGATCACAGATACACCATTGCCTTAGCTGTTCCTGGCCACTTCTGATATTCTAGAAAAGCCTCAAATGTATGCTTTCCAAGATAAAAAAGGCAACTCCAAGTGAAGATAAATCTGTAGGGGACAGACACAGGACAAAAAAAGCAAATTCCTAAGTGTGAGTGAACACGGGGCTCAAAGAAACTCAGAAAAAGAAGCCATGAGATAAATAGAATTCCATATAGCGAGTATTGCAAGAAGCTCAATCTAATTGAATGATGCTCCCAGATTTGCCATAAAGTAATGATAACTTCAGGGGAAAAACCCTTATATGTACACAGCAAACTCAGTTATCCACATGCCAGTTCTTTATATATATAAGCACACACTTATGTGGGAGGCAACAAGAAACAGCAGGTTTTGCGACCTGGAGAAGGAAAAAGTATCTTAGTAAAATGAAGATTCTGAGGAGAAGTCAAAATGACTGAATCCACAATGCTCAGAAACTGATTATTGGATGAAAATGTAGAGGAAGACATAATTGGAAAAGAAGCACGGTTGGGGAAAAAGAATGACTGATTAATAATGAAATTTCAGGTTATGGATGTTATAAATAATCCCATGGCAAAAGGAACTACTGTAAGTAATATTTCTTCAATCTATGGTTTCACATCGCATAATCCAGAGCCAGTGCAGCCAGGGGCCAGGCTACCTGAGAGAAACTTGGAGAAGGCAGAACTGAGCAATGAAACTCCTACAAGTTATCAATTTACTCTTCTAAGACTTTCGGAAATATATTATGTCAGCAGCACTGAATTAAAGCTGGGTACGGTGATTGAATCCCTTTCTGGGTTGGCTTAACATTAACCTAGTTCACAGCCTGTTTGAATCAGGATCTATCACTTTTTCAACAATCGTAGGTAATGGTCCCAATGAGATTTTGTAAAAGAATTAAAAACCATTTGCATTCATGGTGTGTGTTTTCAATATCATTTTGCCTTGCACATTTCAGAGGAATTGTTATCATCCAATCAACTTTCAAAACTTGTTCTTCCCTCTATTGGCCACAAAGAGGAGCTCACATTGCTTATGACTAATTCCTCTGCTGAAGTCTGAGCAGATGAAATGCAGCTGAAGGAAAGGTAGAAAAGAATCTTTTCTCTCCATTGCTAAATCGATAATAAAGCAAAGTATGTATAGAGAACAGGCTGTTAATAGGTGATTCATGGCTTGTAGGTCAAAGAGGTTAAAGATTCTCATCTGAAGGGGATTAGATTATTCTTCAGGAAGCTCACTCTCCTAGCCCCCAGCCTTCCCTTGTAGCTTTCAGTCTCTCACAATCTGTTTTGGACCTTGTTATCCTGCCCCATCACCATAAAAGTCCATATTATGTTCTAGCATGACTGGGAGTGGGAGGAAGAGAGAGAAAGTAAAATGGGAATCTGTTCTATGTAAATGAAGAGAAAGAAAGAAAAGAATATATAAAATGAATTTAACTCTGAGGGGACTAGTATCGATAATGTTACCTAGTTTGGGTAATGAAACAACTGCAAGAAAACAACCAAGCTCAGAGAACACAAAGGACCCCTCAGTTCAACCCTGAGTTGTAAATATTCTCTTTTATTGGAATTTGATTCTCTTTGATAAGTTGTTTTCACAAAGAAGCATTCAATTCATCACCAATTTACTTTGGAAAACTCAGCATTCATTGATATAGCATCATCAAAATCACTGTCAAAACAAATGCATATCACAAGATCTTTATGAAATTATTATAAATAATGTATATGCCATGGCTTAAGAAACCTATCCAGTTACTATATTACTGCATGTAAATTCTTCCTTTAAATTGTGGTATCTTTGCTGTATAGAGATCACATATTTTGTTTCCCTAATTGCAAAATAGCTTTTTCCTTTTAAGTCTTCTTTTTTCATCAATGTTTACATGTGATCTAATTCAAGAGTGTCCTTTTGGTCTTGCACATTAACATCTGGAATGCATGATCCATTGTTTTCAGGTTGATTATTAGTGGCACATATGTTTTGGCTTTTACCTCTCTATACATATGCATACATGTATTCATTCTCCATCAGGGTTAGACTGACATACAAGAATCAACACAGCACAATGCAAACTGCAAGGTACCTCACTTCAGTGAGTCTCTCAACTAATTGTCAGGAGGGTAATTAAAGGTAACCTATCTTTCTTTCCATATTAGGGAAGTATGATTACTTCCCTAATATGGAAGTATTACAAAACTCTGGTAAAAAGTCTACAAGAAACGTGCAGAAACTGGTTTTGAACATAAAACATAGAATAGAGTTGGAAGGGGCCTTAGAGGTCTTCTAGTCCAACCCCCTGCTCAAGCAGGAGAGCTTATACCATTTCAGACGAATTGCTGTCCAGTCTCTTCTTAAAAGTCTCCAGTGATGGAGCACCCACAACTTCAGAAGGTAAGCTTTTCCATTGGTTGATTGCTCTCACCATTAGGAAATTTCTCCTTAGGTCCAGGTTGCATGTCTTCTTGGTTAGTTTCCATCCATTGTTTCTTGTCTTGCTTGTTGGTGCTAGTTTGGCCTCCTTGTCTTTGTAGGACCCCCTCGAATATTGGAACACTGCTATCCTGTCTTCTCTAGTGCTTCTTTTCATTAGTCTAGGCATACCCAATTCCTGCAACCATTCTTTGCATATTTTAGCCTCCATGTTATCATCGTTCAGGCATGCCCACCAATGGCTCCTGATAAAACCTAAGAATACATGGTGTATCAGATCACATATACCTTATTATACACATATATAGACATGGCATATAAGTGCTGCTTGATCAGGATCCACAGTATTTTCTTGGATGCTACACATCCTCTCCATGACCAGTTTTCCTTGTTACTTTTAAGAAAGAGGCTTTATAGTATCTGAAGCAGAATATTTAGACTCAATCAGCTTTGTTCCATGTAGTATTAATCTTGTGAACTTCCAAGTTTCCTCTTTCTGCTATATATTCAAAATGAACAGTGGTGTGTGTATGTGTGTGTGTGTGTACATATATATGTATATATTCAGTAAGTGTATATGTCTATGTATGTATTTGTACGAGTATTAACATATTTTCTTGTGAGAGTGGATAACAGAATTTCATTTTTAATGTGTGCCAGTGTGTTCACAGAAAAATGATCTTACCTTATCTTACATATTCCCTAGGAACCATGAATAGCTCTCTAATAAGGATTCTCAGAAATGCAAACCCACTTACATACGTATGCATGTATATATGTTTATTCTGGGGAAGCTTCTCCTACATTTGTACTCTGTAATATGTAAACTTCAATTGTCCTTGGTCTTTTAATATGTCACATCCAAACCTTTACTTTTTAAATTTTCAAATATTTTCTACTTAATAAACTTTTACTAGTGGAAAAGTTGCTATTATAAAATTGAACATTCAGTAGTATCATGAAACACAGAAAGGCAGTTGAAGTGAAATCAAGTTTTCTGTTTCACAAGATCTTTGGACATTTTGAAATGTGTCATAAAATTTAATGTAAACTTAAGTCTTCTACTATTCCCTTTCGTTTCAATATAAATAATTCTTGAACACAAGCTCAATTGCCCCTTGGTTTTTTTTAATCATCTTTTATTTCTGCCATGTGTTTTAACTGTGTTATTAATTAATACCAATTGTTTTGCAGATCAGTTTTGTAAATAAAAATGGTATTCTTTGATAGTTGATGTCTTATTATTATTTATCCCATAGAAAATGATTTCTATCGCATTAGCAAA
This sequence comes from Bungarus multicinctus, assembly GCA_023653725.1. Lineage (NCBI taxonomy): Eukaryota > Metazoa > Chordata > Lepidosauria > Squamata > Elapidae > Bungarus > Bungarus multicinctus. The sequence goes on along the minus strand of CM042838.1, from coordinate 96,233,887 downwards.
GCTGAATAACACAAATATCAATTTCTCTTATTTCAGTTGATATTTGTATTTTCTTTTATCTTAAACTTATATGGTTGAATGCTTGTGATGGCATTAGACAAAGGGTGGGTGGTATGTGAGAATATGTGTACATGTCTATGCAAAAACACTATATTGTTGGATAAAAAGTCCAAGTTTAGATAGATGATATGATGCTATGAGTATGAATCTGAAAATGTATCTAAGATAGACCAAATAATACCTTCTTTGTCTTATGGCAGAGAAAATGGAATGAATGACTGCAAATTTTATGTTAATTGTAACAATATTGAACACATATTAATGTGCAAATATTGGTAGAATATTTATTAGAATTGGGAAAATGTATGGAGAACTTTTAAGATGCCTAATGCAAATACCTAAGTAATATCACAGTGTCTTTTACCTTCACCCTTTCAGCTTTAGTTTTTATTAATAGATTTTACATAGGAAATGAGAAATAATTCAAAAAAGGAGGGAAATCTATAATGTGAAAAAAGAAAAACAGAAAGGAAGATAGAAAAAGAGGAACAGAAAATAATAGAAAATATTCTTATATTTAGATAGATTTTTGGTGTTAAGTCACTAAGTCACGCTTGACTCTTCAGGGCCCCAGGGACCATAGCACTCTACTGTCCTCCACTGTCTCCCAAATTTTGCTCAAATTTATGTGTATGTGTGTGTGTGTGTGAGAGAGAGAGAGAGAGAGAGAGAGGGAGGGAGGGAGGGAGGGAGGGAGGGAGGGAGGGAGGGGGAGGGAGGGGAGGAGAGAGAAAGAGAGAGATTCCAATCTTCCTCTTATACATAGAATTCTACTCACTCTGTCTAAGATTTCACCATCCACAAAAGAACCAGGGTTTGAATAACACTCTCCATCATATCTTGCCTATTTTTTAACCCTTCTTGTATAGTCTATTGCCCTGACAGCGAGTGAATCCATAGCTCTCCTCTGTTAACTGAGGGGAATATTTAAAATGGATCCAAGTTTTTGGTTTACTGCCTTTTCTCTCCCCCCTCTCTCTGCCTCCCCTCTCTCCCTCCCACCCCACCCCCTCCCCTTCTCCCCCTCTTTTATTTATTTATTTATTTAATTTAATTTATATAAGTTGACTCAGCCTTCCATCCTCTCGGGGTAGGTAAATTGAGAACCCAAGATTGTTGGGGGCAATAAGCTGACTTTGTAAAAATGCCGCTTGGGGGGGCCCAAAGCCCTAGTAATAAGCAGGCATCTACAATGGAATGAAGGCTATTGCCGAGCACTTAGCATGGTGCTCCATAGACTGTAAGCCCCCCTGAGTCTCCGGAGAAAAGCGGCATATAAATGCAAATGCAAATAAATAAAAAATATACCACCCCCTCTCCCAAATTGAGACTCGGGGCAGTGCACAGCCCAACTAAAACAATACAATATCAAATATAAAATTTAAAACTAGATTAAAAATGAATTAAATATATGGCTGAGAAATTAAAAACTATAATCAATTAATAAAAAGCAGGGTAAAAATTACAAAATTAAAACCTTCCAATAGTACTAGGCCAGACCAGCTTGTTGGAAAAGATAGGTCTTCAATGCGCGCCAGAAGGTTCGCAGGTCAGGGATAGTCTGCATCTCTGGGGGTAACTCATTCCAAAGGGAGGGTGCTCCCATAGAGAAGGCCCGTACTCTCGGGGCCGCCAGCCAGCATCGTCCAGTTGGCAGCATTCCAAGGAGGCCCACCCTGTGAGAGCGCACTGGCCAGCGGGAGGCCGATGGTGGCAGCAGGCGGTCCCGTAAGTACCCGAGTCCCAAGCCATTTCTCTTCGTTTCCCTCTCTATCTCCCTCTCCTTCTCTCTCTTCTCTCTCTCTCTCTGTCCCATATCTTGTCTCTTATTTGAAACCAAATTGAGAGCTTTAATGCATCTTAATAACTTGATGACTTAAAGGAGGAAGCAATCTACCTGCCTTCTTCCACTCAGCCTTCTATACTGCCTGTGTGCTTCCTTGTGGAAAGTGAGATGGGAAGTTTCAGCTGGCCCATCTGGCATAAAGAGCCCAATCTTAGACTGGGTGAAGTTAATGCTTTAATGACACTAGATGAAAAACATGATTTCAGTAACTTTCCATGTGCCAGTTCCCGCTGCTTTATGAGGTGTTGTATCTTTTACTTACTCCAATTTATTGATGGTTTTGGTTCCACCGATAAGAGTCATCAAACCATTGTAACTAAAACCATGAAAAGGGGATAAATATGGATGTATATTTGTGAGTGTGTGTGTGCATGCATATATTTATATCTCAAAGGCAATATGAGTATCTCATTTTTTTATTTAGAAAGAAGAAAAAAGCTGGGATCAGATTTAAATAGGCAGCACTTAGTGAAATATCTATCTTTATCTCTCCATTACCTATTCATCCTGAATTATCTCCCTAGCGAGACATAAAAGTCCCTGTATCCTTTCTTTTCTTTTTTATTTGTTTCCCCGATACTATTTCCTTTATAAATTCATGTCTTTCAGGACTTCTAATTTATTCATCCATTTCAAGCTTCAGTTGATATTGAGAGTTTTGCAGCAATAATTCAGCCCCAGAAAAATAAACACATAAGGCTGATGCTTTATTTAATGTCTTTATAAACATAACAAGTAGATTTTACAAACCAGTTATAGATTCCTTCAATGTGGAGCAAACTCAGACAGAAACATGTTGCAAGTAACTTCAGCAGGCAAGCAAGTTAGTTTCATCTTCAATAGATAGACTCAGAGCTCAACATAGTTGCAGAGTTGCAGAGCTTAGCATAGTGCCACGCCTAGGCTTTTAGTTTCAGTTTCCAGACTAGGCTATTTCTCGTTTCAGTTTCCAAAACAGTCCTCATTGGCTGACTTAGTTGCTATGCCTATTCATTGGCTGACCTTGTTACCATGCTCTATTCCGGTTCATGAATATACTGACAGTTGAATAATTTCTGTTATTAAGCTCTGTTCAGAGCCTTGGCCTTTCTGAATTTCTCTATTCATTTCAAGAGAGGCAAAAGCTCCATCGGCAAGTATTTCTGTCACTCAAGAGCTGCAACCTTCACAAAGACAAATGGAAAGCACTCTGACAACCATAGAGGCATGTTGAGACTTAGGTGAATCACTGCATCTGGCTGAATATGTTTTAAAACAATCAAGCAAGCAATCACTGCTTCAGGAAGAACCACTGGTTCTACTGCCTTCAAGCAATGATTAATATTCCCTCTTATTTTTCAATGGCATCCTAAGGAAGTAACTGGCAGGGATGGAAGAGTTCAGGCATCAAGAAAACTTGTACTTTCTTTAATGGGAGAGGATTGATTGTTCAGGACCATGCAAACAAAGGATCAACATTCCCACATTGCCTTGTATTACAAAATTAAAGCAAAGGGAAGTTTTGCAGTATGGGTAGTCCACAACCTGCAACCATTTGTTTATTGATCATTCAAAGTTACAACAGCACTGAAAAAAAGTGACTTAGGACTGTTTTTCACACTTAGTGACTGTTGCAGCATCCCCATGGTCACATGATCAAAATCCAGATGCTGGTCAACTGAATCATATTTACGATGGTAGCAGGGTCCTAAGGTCATGTGATCAACTTTTGCAAGCTTATGACAAGCAAGTCATTTGGGATGCGAGTTTTACTTAACAATCCTGTTACAAATTTAAGAACTGTGGTGATTCACTTAATAACTGTGGCAAGAAAGGTGAAGAAAGGGGGCAAAAATTCATGTAACAACTGTCTCAGCCACAGAAATTTTGGGCTCAATTGTGGTCGTAGGTTGAGAATTAACTGCACTGTGGACATTAAATAGAGATTGGGAAGGCAAGGGGAGATGCTTTACCTAGCCTAGGCAGAGACTAAAAGAGTGCCCAATGAGAGATGTAATGGTTGAATGGAGTCTGAACTTTTAGTGGGAGCATAGTTCATTGGCTTAACAATCATTGGCGGAGCAATCACAACATTATCAAAAATCAGCCATTGCCTACCAGAGATCAGAGCAATCCAGCAGCCAGAATGAAACTGTCACCCAGAGGAACCATTGGGACAGAGGGGCACGTCAGAAATTGCAGTGAATCTGAGTCAAGGCTGTTACTAGAATGGAATAAAGTGCTAGAGAACATCTATTCTGAAGGCTTAAGGCAGCTTGGGTCAGAAAACAGCCATTTTGAGTTGTAGCTGGGAATCTTGGATGTGGGGTATATTTGCAGTGGACCAGGGATGGGAGGAGGAAATGACAATGATGGTACATCTACTAGATGGTGCATCTACCCAGAAAGAGTTATTACTTAATCATAGAAAATAAACCATGGTTTTATGGTTGGATCTAGTGGTGTATTTGGGGTGGAAACAATCTTTTAGCCTTTTCATTGTACTGAAGAATTCAGGACTGCAATCATGTGATTGAAGGAAAGAGACAAAGCTGAAATAAGCTGATATATTGATTCAAAGAAGGCATCATTACTTTTGCAAATTAGAGGGTCCAGAATTTATGTAAATTAATAAAATAGTCAAATGACTTTGCAGATTAAGGCTTTCAAGATTATGCCAGGGAGAGGGGGGTTTGTGATAAAAATTGTTAAAGAATAATGAACAGTTTACAATTATTACAACATATTGTTTAAACAAAACTCCTTCTGGATTATGCCTAAGGCCTGTCTTGTCTTCTATCCTGTTCTGAGATGTGATATTGACTCCAACTTGAATTTGTCTTAAAAAACTGGCTTCAAATCCATGAAAGACAAATCAATTGACGGTTGCAGATTCATCTCCTTTGAGTGGTAGAATGTATTACAGCAGAATAGCAGGAGAAAATGATGAGTCCCTGGGTTTTCCAGACAGAAACATCTGGTAAGTCATGGTGTAAACCAAGATGCTGGATTAGCAAGGACTAACAGGACTTCTATTATATTCTTGGTTCCCTATATGACTTTCCTTTCCTTAAACTTGGATCAGTTAAGGGCTCAGGTCATAGGCACTGAGAAATTTTATTTATTTATTTATTTGATTTGTCAATCACTTACAAGATAATAGGTATAAGTGTAAATATAGTTATGAATACATGAAATGGATACATATAAGAAAAATAAAGAAACAATAGGACAGGGAAGGTAGGCATGTTGGTGCGCTTATGCACGCCCCCTACAGACCTCTTAGGAAAGGGGTGAGGTCAATAGTAGACAGTCTAAGGTTAAAGTTTTTGGGGTTTGGGGAAGAAACCACAGTCAGGTAGAGTATTCCAGACATATTGCTGAAGTTGCATTTCCTGCAATCAATTTTGGCGCAGTTAACCTTGACTTTGTATCTATTGTGTGCTCTTGTATTGTTATGGTTGAAGCTGAAATATTCATTGACAGGTAGGACATTGCAATGTATGATTTTATATACTATACTTAGATCGGACCGAAGGCGGTGTAGTTCTAGGTTTTCTAGGTCTAGAATTGGGAGTCTGGTGTCATAAGGTATTGTGCAACAAGTAGAGGAGTGGAGAACTCTTCTTGTGAAATATTTCTGGACTGGATTGATGTTTGCTTTTACTAGCTTTTCTATCCTTGCTGGACATATGTGACTGTTAACATATGTCTTTTTATTTTAATTACATGGTTTTTTTGAGCCAAAATAGTGATTTATTTCTCTTAAGAGCAGATACGATTTCTTTTTTCTTCTGTCCATAATTCTTCAAGGTGGTAAAAGATAACAATGTTGAAAATTTTACAAATTAGTCATGATAGTACCTCAACATTTCATTCTGAGCAATGGATCAACCAAACCAAAATTTTACTCAAACCACTTTGAACTGAGGTCCTAGAAGAAGGCATCTCACTGACATTGGGAGTGTTCTGAAATTATATTACTATCCAAGAAGTTTTTAAAATTATTGATGCCAAAGCATTTATACTATTGGCCTGTTATTTGTTACACAAGACATGAAATGGCAACATCCTTCATTTAAGAAACAATGGTTAAAGTGAGTTTTGATATGCCAGTGGAGGTATAAATTATATATAAAGACCTAGGGAGGGGAAATACAGCACTTATTTAATGATGAGCTGCATGTAATCATGTTACTAAAAATTCTGTATGAAATGAGCCTTCTCCACTGAGTCCTATGATTAATCAATAGATACCAGGGTAAACACATTTCTTTAATATTTTTGTCCATTTCTGTGTACAATAATAGCAGCAGAAAGAGTTAGCACATGGCTAGTTTTGGTCATAACTCACTTTTGTGCACTGAGAATGTGACATTAATGTAATATACTTCTCCCCATTCCTATTGCATTAAAAAGTAGTCATAATGAACTGTGATTCATTTAGCCTAACAACAACAACAACAACAATAGGACCTTGTAAATGGATAAAAATGCCAAATCCAGTCTAAACATCTGACAGACCATGTGACCAACCATAATAATAAGAGCAAAGTTAGTACCAATAGGCACCTTGATTGCAATCCCAAAACAACTGAAGCACCACTTGAAGACCATTGACACTGACAAAATCACCATCAGTCAATGGCAAAAGGCAGCTTCATTCAAAACAGTTTCCATCTTTGACAATACCTTTAACACCATCAAACAACAATAGTTGTCTCTCCCAGGTCCTTGGAAAGGACTCCATAGGCGAATAAAATGCCAAATTCAGCCTAAACATCTGGTTGACTATGCAACCAAGTGTAATTTATTAAATTTATATAATTCTCAGCAATTCTGGGAAGTTTTTCATTGTAGCTATGATTTTGGGAGGGCTGCTTGATATTGTTTTTTATGTCAAGAGACCCCAGAAGACCCACTAACTTTTAAAACCCCAAGACTACTTCTACCTTTTCTTTCTTAAAGCATCCTTGAGCCTGCAACATGGGCACTGAACTACCTTGCAGCCCAATTCTACTCTCCCTGAAAGGAAACAAGCCTTTAATGAAAGTCAGATGTGCTCAGATCATGGACCTCTTGCATTAGTTCTGCTTTAGCATCAAAGCCATGATAAACAGGAGGCCAAATGCTGCAGGCCATGATCACTCCGGTACCTAGAATCTCACCCTGGGCTAACATATTCTCTTTCCTTTGAAGGAAAATGCTACACGACTTCCCATCATCTCAAAGTCCTTCTTGTTAGCAAAATTGGATCTCAAAGGAGGGAAATGCTTCTCCTAGTTCAGAAGGAAGCCCTGTCCTTTCAGGAAATGGGTGGATTATAAAAGAAAGGTTTAAGATGATCTTACATATTTATAAAACCTGTCAGTCTGAGTTAGCTATAACCATTGACTAAGTATAATAAGTGATAACCTACAGCTTAGTAAAACAAAAGAGAAGGATAATGGAAAAACCAATATTACCCTTGATCATATTTGATAGGAAAAAGTTCAAGATTTACTCAGTTCTTAGATATCTACTGTAAATATCCTGCAATTAGTATCAAAGTAGTAAAATTAAAATAAACAAAATATAATATATCTAATCATTTTTACCTGCATGGTACATTTCAGCACAATGACTGTGCTCCTAATCCCCTCTATTAAATGCTGTCATTTTGTGGGACCAAGGAAGTATGCATTCTTTGTTGCAGCCCTCCATTCTCTGGAACATCATCCCCTAGAGATAACAATGGTGCCCTCTCTTTCAAGGTTCCAGAAAGTTCTTAAAATTTGGCTTAAGTCCCAGGCCTTGGGTTGATGTATTGCTTTGGCTATTCTGTTTTATTTGATTTATCTCATTTTTAAACCATTTTGGTCTGTGCTTTCTAGATTTATCTACTTTTATGGATTTTCTTTTTATTTTGTTTGTATGCCACCCAAAGTCCATGGGAGTTGAACAGCTATAAAAAACGTGAATAAATAAAGTTAGGATGCCACAGAGTTCTGTTAAGTGTACAAGAAGGTTGACTCAGCCTTCCATCCTCTCGGGGTAGGTAAATTGAGGACCCTAGATTGTTGGGGGCAATAAGCTGACTTTGTAAAAAATGCCGCTTGGGAGGGCCAAAAGCCCTAGCAATAAGCAGGCATATACAATGGAATGAAGGCTATTGCTGAGCACCTAGCATGGTGCTCCATAGACTGTAAGCCGCCCTGAGTCTCTGGAGAAGGGCGGCATATAAATGTAATTAAAAAAGAAAAAAATGTTGAATAATCAGGCATGGTTGAATTTATTCTTAGAAAGGACAATGTTCCAAAATTTCTTTGTCTAAAAAAAAATAGAGAATATTTATCATGATTCTACAAATACAAGTACATCATTGAATGTCCATGGCTCTTATGTCGTGGAAGGAATCCTGATGGGATTTCATAAGTGGGTGGGGGGGTGAACTAATATTTTATGAACTCTATGACAAACTTTTTGCTTGAAAAGACTGGGCTGCCTTCAAATTTTTCTTTCTTGTGCTTACCATGTCTTAACTGCCAAAATCTGGAAGACTACTAAGTCTTGACAACTAAGAGTTTTCGGTTCTCTGTGCTGTCACATAATGATTATCCAGATTTTCCAGCCTAGAGATGGCATGCCTAATTTCTCTCACCTTCCAAGCAGGAAGGAGGAAGAGAGCAAAAGGAGAAATCGCTCCTACAGAAATCGCTTCTAAGCTATTTTCACACAACACACTGAAATAAGTCAATGACAAGCCTTGAGGCTTGTCTGCAGAATTTAGAACTTGTTACTTTTTATTGTTTGTTGTTGCTACTGTTTGAAGACCTAATCTGATGTGTTTCTGGGGGCCGTTTGGCTGGTCTTTGATTCACTATATTATACAAAATGAGTTTTTTCCATAATCAGCTTTAGTGACCTGGCTATGGTAGAACACAACACAGAGAAACACAAACTGGTGCAAAGCAATTTTGGAGCCAGAGAGAAGAGGAATAAAAACAGGTCTTTCCCATCCTTGCTAAAATTAATTTGGCAAGGACTCAACATCCACATTCAGGTTTCTTACCTTGAGTTGGCTCTTGAGTTGAGCACTAACCCAGAAATGTTTTGTCCTGGCTTAGTTCTATAAACCTGAGAACTGCACTTTAAAGGACAAAAGACTTTCATGGTTTGCATAGACCACATCACTGAATTCAAGTCTTAAACATACAAGTTGAGTTAGAGCTTATTAGGACTATCTCTGCTTTTAATTTAATTTATTTTTATTATTTAATTCATTTGCATTATTTTATTTTGTAAATATTCATTTTACAAGAGCAGTCATAGTGAAGCTTTTGGCATACATGGACAATAGTCACATGCAGCGGTTCTGGTTGCTATCAATGAACAATAATCAAGGGGAAAGGAAAGACTCAAACTGCCACTGCTTGAGCAAGATTCAGGATCTAGATTAATTTCTTGCAGAAATATTATAAAGTGACAAATAGCAAATGTACTGAGACTTAAGATTTACATTTAATTGGATTTGAATAAATGAGCTCTGGGCCACAAAGAACCTCTAAAGCCTTTGCCAAGATGGGTAAGCTGGCTACAATTTTTGGCTTCCATTTTGACTTCAACTTGTTGGATGATCTTTCCTTACTAAGGGAAGGGATGGAGCCGTCTATACATAAAAGTGTTCATTTTCACCAATATGTTGTAGTCTTATCACAGGGCATCCTATGGCCTTAAACCTTATCATCCTTGGCTAATTTCAAAGATTCTCTCACCTCTGGAAACAAAATGTACAAACATCTACTTTATTCCTCCAATGACTTAGACCCCCATTTATTGCCATCTTGCAACAGCCAATTTGGTATAGGGTTCTATATGGAGTGGGATCCGACAGGATTAACTACCGGTTCGATGATTTATGAGGTTCGGTGACTTATGATGTGCTTCTCTGCACGCTGCATGCATGCCTGTAAATCATCATCAGCCTGGTGCCTGGACAGCTGAGCAGCGTTGCGTGCCGAGAAGCAGCCTTTGAAACAGTACTTTTTTCCTGCTTTTTAAACTGCAGCTGTGCCTCGCCTGGCAGCTGAAGTTGAAAAAGCAGGAAATAAAGGTCAGGTAAGAGCCCAGGTGGGCAGGTGGGCAAAAGCATCAGCAGACATAGAACCAGTTCTATGTCTGCTGCTCTTCAGAGCTTCCGGTTCTACAGAGGTGGACTGAACCGGTAGAAACCCGCCCCTGGTTCTATAGGCTAGAACCAAAAGACCCTGAATTTTAGTTCCCAACTTTAGGCAAAATGCCAGTTGGGTGACTCTGGACCAATCAATCTCTTTCATCTCTAGAAAGGAGGCAATGGCAAACAACCTCTGAAATCTTGCTAAGAAAACTGCAGGAACCTGCCCAGGTAGTTGTCAAAGTCAACATTGACTCTAGGTCACAAAAAGAGCTATATTGCAGCTGCCATCAGATTATTCCAAGAATACATTCTAGATGGGGGGAAATCCCCACCTTCATATACTTATTTAGGAATGGTATCTATATCACATTAGACCATTGGTTATCATCCAACCAATAATGATTCTCGGTTGTGTGGGATAAACTTGGAGCAGACCTTAATTAAATTTCTGGGGTTTATCAGATCCCTTTATTAAAAGAATTATTTGGTCATATTTAACTTGTGACTATAGAAAGTTGAGAAAGAATATGAAGAAGAGACCAATGGAAGGATTCATTCATAGCAGTCTGGTTGCAACTGCAGAAATGAAAGAACTAAGGTGGGTATATAAGAACTGCAGATCAACCTCATATAAGGGAGAGGAATTGAAGAAGACCTGAAGTGGGTGGTTGTGTGTTGTTACTTGGCAGATTAATCACACATCACTCCTTTGACCAATTTGATTCCTAATGAACAAGGGAGAGAGAGAGATGAGAGAGAGAAAAGAGGAGAGAGAGAGAGGGAGGGAGGATGTATTTGTTTTTCTGGGTTATTCAGGAGAGACTTTTCGTGTACTTCATCCTACCTACCTATTATCTATGATTGAAGAGCCCATTGTAACACATTGATACACAATTTTCCTTCTACCACTCAAAGATATTCTTGGAGACAAAAATAAAGTTTACAAAATTAAAGGGCACCATCTTGTCAACCTAAACTCTACTTAAAGTGCTAGAATCATTTCAGCCATGAATCCCATTATTTTCATGGCAAATAATTTTTGATTCACAACTGAGGTGATTCCAGTATTTTTTCTCTTAAATTTTTGGGGAATGTATATATCTGCATTTCAATCATTTCACAAGCTCTACCTTCTTAAAGGAAGAGCAACTTTTTCTGGAAGATGAGCTTTGACAGCTCAATAAATTTCTTACCACAATGCTTTATTCTAACATTTTGAGAAGCATTAGTTGGCTAGAATTCCTGTCTATAATTTAACTAACGCATCCAGTATTTTTGAAGGCCACCATGACTTTTTTATTGAAATCATCATAAAACAGCCAGAGGATAAAAACCTCCTCCCCGCTTTTCCATAACAGATATTTGTTTTAATTCATTATTTCTCCCAGCTTCATAATGATAAATAACTTTTGCTCTCTCTGGTCTGTGAGCCACATGGTGCAGACTTCTCTGTAGTTCTGGGAACATCTTCTTCCTCCCCTTCTCACAAGACGGATTCTTCCAAGATGGTTCGCTCATCAAATCGATAGGACTGTGCAGCTCCTCCAAAAAGATGCAGAAACATGTCTGAAGCTCTGTTTCAGAATGGTGAAAGCAGCTGCATCTTTTTCCAGGCTTCCATGGAGAGGCACTCCTATTTTGAAAGTTGCTACTGGCTGCCTCTGCATATGTACGTTGCTTTCCTCTGTATTTTTCCATGCGCATACATATGAAGATATCCAGGAGTTATTTCCAAAACAGAAGTCTTGGGGTGGAAAATGATGTGGCTACTTTATTCAAAAACAATGGGAAAATGGTAAATGAACTGGCTGTGCATACATGCATATGAAGACAGCTGGGAACAGATTCTAAAGTAGCTCAGAAAAAGATTCTGCTGTTTTAATAGTTCCAAAAAGAGTGTTTCTGCACATTTTTGAACATTTTGTGAATAATTTACACAGTTTTATTAAGTTGGGAGGTATATGTGCTTGTATAGGTGAAAACAAAATATTTCAGGAACTGGAATATTCATCCATTTTTCATCTGTTCATAGTTATGCATGAAACATTATCCTCACTCTGATTTTATTTAGGTATTATAATATAATATAGTAAAATCTAATTAGCCATGCAATTGCACTATTGCATTACCTACATAGGGGGATTTGCAATTAGAAGAAACACGTATTTAGAAACCATGGTATTCAAAGTCGGGCAGGAAGAGTTACAAAAAATAAAAGAAAGCAAGTATTGAAATTATTTGCCTGGTTGTTTTCTTTTGCCTTAACCATTTTTATGGGTGAAAATTCAGTCGTTTTGCTGTTTCATATTAAGGGTCCTTCTGGAATGTGACAAATATTTCTTCCTGCCCAATAGATTTACATCATTAGCCTATTTAATTAGATGGTTTACTAAGCAAACGCTAGGGACACAAAGGAAGGAAAAGTTAATTCATTCAAATAAATGAACCACAGAAAATTATTACATTAGAGACAAAGTTGGGACATTTCTGCTGCTTCCTTCACATTTGAAAATCACTACTTACAATGAGGAAAGGAACTCTGATTTGAGCAAGAGGATGGCATGGGTAAGCTACCTGTATAACAATTTAGCTATAGTAAGTTCTAGATTGCAGAAGATTGGAGTTCAAAATTCAGCCTGTCTGAAAATCTTATGTGGATGAAAGACCTCAAGCTTGGATGGAGCATTTTAGCAGAACTAGTGTGATGTGATATGAAAATATAGATTGTAAACCTCACTTATATTTAGGCTGTTCTAAATACACACACACAAACACACACACATTTAGAATGGTCTAAATATAGTATATAAAATCATACATTGCAATGTCCTACCTGCAAATGAATACTTCAGCTTCAATCATAACAATACAAGGGCACACAATAGATACAAGCTCAAGGTTAACCGCACCAAACTTGACTGCAGAAAATATGACTTCAGCAACAGAGTGGTCAATGTTTGGAATACTCTACCTGACTCTGTGGTTTCTTCCCCAAACCCCAAAAACTTTAACCTTAGACTGTCTACTATTGACCTCACCCCTTTCCTAAGAGGTCTGTAGGGGGTGTGCATAAGCGCACCAACGTGCCTACCATTCCTGTCCTATTGTTTCTTTTTATTTTTCTTATAAGTATCTATGTCATGTATTCAAAACTATATTTATTCTTATATCTGTATTTTGTAAGCAAGATCACCTTGAATCACAAGATGGGGTGCAAATAAATTTGATAAATAAAAAATAAAATCTGCTTTATGTGATTTGTTAAAATAATAAATACAGGAAACAAACAAACAAATAAATAAATAATAAAGCAAGCAAGCAAACTTGTAAGTAATAGAAAAATGACCAGTCATTTTGTGAACATTGTTTATTACACGCTACGATCTTAAAATGAATCTCTGCACTCACTTCAATCTAATTAAATCTCAATTCGATGCTCTAATCATACAATTTTCATGCTGGCTCACTGCAGAATCTTTCTTTGCCCATATTAGATGGAAGGTATAGGAAGCAGAAGTGGTATTCAGCAGGTTCTGACCAGTTCTGGAGAACCAGTAGTGGAAATTTTGAGTAGTTCAGAGAACCAGCAAATATCACCTCTGACTGGATATTTTACAGTATCCTTCCCCTGCCACGCCCACTAAGCCATGCCCACAAAACCGGTAGTAAAAAAAATTGAATCCCACCACTGATAGGAAGATACTCATCTCTAATACTGATGTCCTTGAGTTGATAGAGAAGTTTTTTTAAAAAAGCAAGTATCAAACATGTCTGTCTTTATTGCCTGTTTTACCCAGCTATTTACAGCACTCTTATTCTCCTACCACTTCATAGGCCCAACAGACAAATTCTGTACCTACTTCCTACTTTCTGACGAAGTCCTTTCTAATTTAGGAAATTAGAATTTGCTCCTGTATGTCTCTGCCTAGTGAGGTTAGCTATAATGGGCATGTTCTGGGTGCCTTCAATCAAATGATGTAATTTTATAGTTTAGCCCTTCTAAGGTTTATAAAATTTTCTTTTATTCTCTCTCTCTCTCTTGCGCACACACACACACACACACAAACACACACATTTAATTAGAACCAAACTAAAGACACACACAGAGAGAGACATGCACATTCATACACATACACCAAGGAACTCAAAATAGAATCAAAATCACAATGTAATGATTCAATTTCTATACCACAAGGCTATAAAACAGCTCTCCCCAACTTGGTGCCTTCCAGATGTATTAAGATTGCTACCTCCCAGAATATTTTGTTGCAACTGCCACATGCAGAAGATGAGTGAATAGAAAAGTTTGCTCTAGAAGAGTGTCTACAGGACGAATGTATCAGCAAGACATCCCTGCCAATTCAAAGTATGCCTGACAAAGATGCTCCACCATATATTATCTTAAATATGTGAGGAGTTTTACCACAGAGTTAAGAATATAATGGCCAAGCAAGGATTCTATTAAGAATTAATAATGAAGCCTCTATCCTATCTCTGGCAAGAGAAAACATGCCCAGGTGCATATGAATTGACTATCAACTTTTCTCTGTCTTTCTTTTGTTTTGAACATTCTGGTATAAGAACTCATTTACATAGCTTTTTAAAAATCTAAAATAATCAAAGGGCAGAATTTTTGATTAGTGAATCTACCACTCCTTCTACAGAGGTCTGCAAAGTTTTAACTGGTGGTCCATGGAAAGCTGGGAGATCACATGGTGTTGGCTTTTCTCCTTGTTTCCAGCTGCTTAATTGTATTAACATCATCTAAAAATATACTACATTCTTTCCAAACATTGCTTTTCCTTGTAAGTAATCGCTGAAATTTACCACAAGTCATACTATACATGAGAAGAGGATAAGTTCCTGCCATTGCAAAAAAACCTGCAGTCCAGTTCACTTAGACTGGTCCACAAAATTTGCAGAAAAACATTTGCTATTAAGGCATGTGTTTTATTCTCTAAATTTTTTTGATGAACCCTGTTCCAGTTCAAATATATTTCCATTATTATTTATAAGTAAAGAGATGTATACCCTCTTCACAGGGGCGGGATTCATTTTTTTAACAACCGGTTCTGTGGGCATGGCTTAGTTGGTGGGCATGGCTTGGTGGTCATGTGACTGGCTGGGCATGGCCAACTCAACATCACTCACATTGAGGCACGCATCTCCTCACCTGGCCTCTCATGATTGTGGGGATGCTGTAACCATCGTAAGAGTGAAAAATGATCATAAGTCACTTTTTTCAGTGCCATTGTAATTTTGAATGGACACTCCACACAAGCAAGTACCAGCAAAGCAGGGGAAAAAAACCTCCAGAGATGTTCCAGAGACAGGAAATCTAGTCCTGCCAAGAATGTAATAAGAGTTAATGGAGAGGCAGTTTCTGTAAGCAACACCAGAATGTTTCCTTCCTTACAGGATTAGGCCAGTAATTTCTTCTAACAACCGGTTCTCCGGATTGCTTAGAATGCTAACAACCGGTTCTAGCGAATAGGTGCGAACCTATAGAATCCCACCCCTGCCTCTTCAAGTGCGGCCCAAACGGTGACACAACTCTGCTTAATAATGGAATCAGCTTTTATCTCCTTGCTTGCAATTTTTGACATATAGTAGTTGTCTTAGGCTTAACTCCACAATAGTCAGCATCCAAGAAATCATAAGCCTAAAATCTTACTATCAATGTGCAAATAATTAATTTATATGGCATGCCTGTATTAATCGTGTTAGTTAAAATACATCATTAATGAATAGATTGGAATATTCCTAAATAGGAATGTCATAAAAACTGTTCAGTTATATTAAAGAACACTGAGAAAAATGCATGAGCAATTAACAACATTGATGTGGAAATCATTTGAGATGAGTGTCCATATAAATTGAATAAATTAAAAATATTTTATACAGTTACAAGAACTTATTATTGCAAGTTTTATTTTTGAGAAAAAAATACTGGCAGCATTTTAAAAACTTTTACTGTGCTTTTTCCCCAAGTCCATATATAAGACAACCAAATTCCAAGGGAATTTTTTTTTCCAGCACAATGCATGTGAAATTTAGTAGACTTAGCCAAAAAATATTCTGTGGCAAAGGCAGAATATTCAAAAAGTCCCTCTCATCAGAGAAGGAGTCCACCAGACAATCATTATGTTGTTTCTTGACTTGCCTTTGCAAGTGGAATGATCAATGAGGTCTTGTAATAGCCAAATCCACAATATACCCAAGTTTTGTTGCCTTCCCACTGCAGTCTGGACTAGAATTTCTGAAGTTGGCTGGAAAAACAGCTGGAAGCAAAATGAGGTTGCATTGTGCAATTGTCCAGAATGACCTGATCATTTCACCAGACTTTTCAGTACTAATGGCTTGAGTTATTTTAAACATATGTTTGTCTCACCAATATCTAGCCACATTGTCGTCTGTAGCCTCATTTTTATTGCCTTTGATTTTTCCAAGCATCACAGTCTGATTTTATTTCATTTACAATTGGATGATTTGTTCTTGTAGTCCAAAGTGTTCTCAACCATTTTTAGAACATCACAGCTCAAAGCCATTTTTCATCTTTGTTCAGCCTTTCTGATAAATCCACACATTTTACAATTGTATCTTTGAACTGGGAAAATCATAACCTTGACTTTATACATTATATTTCTGCACTTCAATGTTTTATATACATTTGTCACAGCCTTTTTCCCAAATGGTAGGTATTACCTTTTCACGGCTTCAGTTATTATCTCTGTGCATTTTTGAGCCTAGAAAGCTGAGGTGTGTTATTACTTAAACTTCTTTTCTGCATATTTGCATTGGGTTTGCATTGCCTATTGACATAATCTTATTTTTGTTTTTTGTTTTTACCTTTGAAGAGAATATTGGCTTTTGCACTCTTTTTAACATTCACTGAGGGATACCTTAAGTCTTCTTCACTTCAAACAATTAACGTGATATCATCAACATACCTCCCATTTTCTATTTCTTCTAGTCATACATTTCCTATATTCCTACCCATTGAATTGTTGCCCTAGATATTTTTGCATGGCTTAATTAAAGATCAGTTTTGCTTCTTGGTCTTTTCATCTTTTCTTGCAAGTCAATGACAGTATTATGAATCCAGGGATATCTATAATGGATCCAGTGATGTCCATTTATAAGAATTACTATTTCAATTTTTAAAAGATAGGCTTATAAGCATTGCATTTTCTTATCAGGAATGTTTTATTCTGCAACTGTTATACTTTACCCACCAAAGTCAAATTTTCATGTTATTCCAAAATCTTTTTACCGTAATTTCTTATTTAATATTCTAGCTTCTTATAATTAGTACAGCAGTAGATGTGACAATAGATTAAACTATGTTATAATATTTTTTTCTTAATTGAGTTTCCATGAAATCACCATTCAAAAAGTTGCTAATTTCCTTTATAAACCTGCATATTGCCTAAATTTATTGTTTTAAAACTTATACTAAGTTCTGATATTATTCAAGCTCTTAATATTTTGTAGTTTTGAATTTTTTTAAGGAATAGTAGGTGATAAAAAAATAGATGATTTTTTTAAAAAGAATATTTTGTACTACCTTAAGCTATTTTGGAAAATGATTGATTTTTTTAAAAAGAATATTTTGTACTACCTTAAGCTATTTTAAAATGGTATAAAAACCATTTTAAATGAATCAATTTATTCATTTATATCCCAACTTTACTATTTTTATAAATAACTCAAGTAGGTAAACACACACAATACTGGGTCCTCATCCTATTTTCATGTACAACAACAACCCTGCCAGGTGAGTTGGGTTGAAACAAAGCGACTGCCCAAAAGTCATTGAATAAATTTGTGGCCAAAATTACTAAAAGCCAAAAGTAGACATACAAAGTCTTTCAATTCTGCAGTGTGCTGTTTTGTAGCAAAATGTTGTTATCTAAATAACTTTTATTATAATATAAATCAGGGGTTGCCAATCTTTTGGACCTTAGGGACCACCAAACTCATAATTTTAGATCGGTTCTGTGGGCGTAGCCTAATTTGTGGGTGTGGCTTGGTGGTCATGTGACTGGCTGGGCATGGCTTGTGTGTAAATATTATATTTATATAAATATTGAATTTTTTATAAAAAAGAGCAATTTTACCCAAAATCAGGCAAAGCAGGCAGGTAGATTGAGTTGCTCACAGAAGCACAGATTCATTCAGAGATCTATCTATCTGCCATTGACTAGCTCAGTCTGTCACATAAAATTTGCTTGCAAGCAAACTCATAAAATTAACTCACAACACACCATGCATGTAAATATTGAATTTTTTATAAAAAAGAGCAACTTTTACCCAAAATCGAACACTTCTACGATCTTATATTAAGACGTATTTAGTGGCGATGAAGGTGGCGAGGAGGACTTACCTCTCCACTCTTATTGCGTCCGCGGAAAACCGCCCAGCCGCCCTGTTTAGGGTGACCCGCTCCCTTCTAGAGAGGGAAGCGCAGGAGGATCCCTTACAGGGACGGGCTGAGGAGTTTTCTAGTTTTCTGCAGGATAAAATCGCTCAGATTCGGGACGAGCTGGACTCCAACTGGGCATCTCCGGGCAGGGGGGCGGGGGTGGATATCGGTGAGGCCAGTTGGGTTGAGTTCGACCCTGTTACTGTAGAAGACGTGGACAGGGTGTTGGGGGGACTGAATGCCACCACCTGTTTGTTGGACCCGTGCCCCTCCTGGCTGGTTTTGGCCACTCGGGAGGTGACACGAGGCTGGTTCCAGGGTATTATAAACGCTTCCTTGAGAGAGGGGCTTCTACCTACCGCCTTGAAGGAGGCGGTGGTGCGGCCCCTCCTCAAGAAACCGTCCCTGGACCCAGCATTGTTATTAAATTACCGTCCCGTCTCCAACCTTCGCTTTGTTGCGAAGGTTGTAGAGAGTGTGGTGGCCCGTCAGTTTCCCCAATTCCTGGATGAAGCGAGTTATCTTGACCCCCTCCAATCGGGCTTCAGGCCCGGGCATAGCACGGAGACGGCATTGGTCGCGTTGGTTGATGATCTCTGGAGGGCTCGGGAGAGAGGTTGTTCCTCTGTCCTGGTCCTGTTAGATCTCTCGGCGGCTTTTGATACTGTCGACCACAGTATCTTATTGCAGCGGTTGGAGGGGTTGGGGATTGGAGGCACCGTATTACGGTGGTTCTCCTCCTTCCTCTCCGACCGCTCGCAATTTGTGTTGACGGGGGGCAGAGATCGTCCCCAAGGCCCCTGCTTTGTGGGGTGCCTCAGGGGTCGGTGTTCTCGCCCCTGCTGTTTAACATTTATGTAAAGCTGCTGGGTGAGATCATCCGTGGCTTTGGGGTGGAGTTCCATCAGTACGCTGATGATACTCAGCTGTACATCTCCACCCCGGGCCACCCCAACGAAGCCGTCGAAGTGATGACCCGGTGCCTGGAGGCCGTGTGGGGTTGGATGGGTCGTAACAGGCTTCGTCTCAACCCGGCCAAAACCGAGTGGCTGTGGTTTCCTGCGCCCAGATACAGCCAGCTTATTCCTTCGCTGGCCGTGGGGGGAGAGGTTTTGACCCCCGTGGAAAGGGCGCGCAACTTGGGTGTCCTCCTGGATGTACGGCTGTCTTTGGAAGAACATATTGCAGCCGTCGCCAGGGGGGCTTTTCATCAGATTTGTCTGATTTACCAGTTGCGGCCCTTTCTGGATCTGGGCGCACTTCGCACAGTCACTTCCGCCCTCGTTATCTCCCGCTTGGATTATTGCAACGCTCTCTACATGGGGCTCCCCTTGAAGAGTCTCCGGAGGTTGCAGTTAGTTCAGAATGCAGCCGCGCGGGTGATCGTGGGTGCCCCTCGAGGCGCACACGTAACACCACTTCTCCGCAGGCTGCACTGGCTTCCTGTGGCCTACCGGATTCGATTCAAGGTGGTACTGATGGTATTTAAAGTGCTCCATGGCTCGGGACCTGGGTACTTACGGGACCGCCTGCTGCCATCAACAACCTCCCGCCGCCCAGTACGCTCCCACAGGGTGGCCCTACTTGGGGTGCCGCCGCCTGACTGTTGTCGGCTGGCGGCCCCGAGAGTTCGGGCTTTCTCTGTGGGAGCTCCCTCCCTATGGAATGATCTCCCCCCGGAGATACGGGCTATGACGGATATTCTGACCTTCTGGCGCGCAGTGAAAACCCTGCTTTTCGAACAGGCCGGCCTGGCCCAGTAACTATGTTTTTTGGTTTTAATTAATCTAAATTGGGGTTTTATTAGTTTTAATTTTTAACTTAAATTTTGAATAGACATCCGGATCTAATTATTTAATTTATTTTTAATCGTATTTATTGTGTATTTATTGTATGCTTTTAGTAGGCTGTACACCGCCCCTTGTCCCTTTTTGGGAGAGGGAGCGGTATAAAAGTGTGATTAAATAAATAAATAAATAAATAAAATCAGGCAAAGCAGGCAGATTGCTCATGGAATCATTCAGTGATCTATCTATTTGCCATCGGCTAACTTAGTCTCTCAAATTTGCTTGCAAGCAAACCTTCAGTCCTAAGGGAGGTTCGGCTGTGCTGAGCCGAAGAGCTAAAGACTAGCTAGAAAGCAAAAAATCCAACCATTTCCTGCTTCCTAGCTAATCTAAATCTCTCAGCACAGCAGAACAGATGATGGTCGGGAAAAGGAAAAATAGCAATTTAGCAGGCAAGTTTACAGGGTAAGGAGTGAGAGGCGGGGAGGATTCCCGTGGGCCATGTGGGTGGCGCAGCCTTGTGTTTCTGTGGAGGCTGGATTAATTGCTTTGGGAGGGTTGCTCTGGGGGTGAGATTTCTCTGCGGCTCACCAAAATTTTCTCATGGCCCACCAGTGGGCTGCAGCCCACTGGTTGGCGACCGCTGATATAAATAATATAATATAAATAACAAGAAAAAAGTAAAAAAAAAAAAGTTGGTCCATTAAAGAGAGAAGACGGCAAGGAAGTAACAGGCAGTAGAGAAAAAGCAGAGCTGCTTAACTCATTTTTTGCATCAGTCTTCACCCAAAAAGAAACTATAGCCCAATCCAGTGGTGGGATTCAATTTTCTTTTACTACCAGTTCTGTGGGCATGACTTGGTGGGCGTGGCATGGCTTGGCAGGTGTGGCAGGGGAAGGATACTGTAACATTCCCATTCCCTTCCCACCCCACTAACCTGCTTTCCAGTTCCGTTCTCCTGTGCAGGGCAACAAAAGAAGAACCAGCCAATCAACTGGGACTCGGGAGGCAGACAATAGATGGGGCGGGGCCAGTCAGAGGTGGTATTTGCTGATTCTCTGAACTACTCAAAATTTCCGCTACTGGTTCTCCAGAACCAGTCAGAACCTGCTGAATACCTCTGGCCCAATCTACCAAAACATAACTGTAAAAGACAGTTTTATTTCTTTGATTTGTTAATTGCTTACAGGATAATAGGTATAAGTATATACATAGTTATGAATACATGAAATGGGTACGTATAAGAAAAATAAAAGAAACAATAGGACAGGGACAGTAGGCACATTGGTGCGCTTATGCATGCCCCCTACAGACCTCTTAGGAAAGGGGTGAGGTCAATAGTAGACAGTCTAAGGTTAAAGTTTTTGGGGTTTGGGAAAAAGCCACAGAGTCAGGTAGAGTATTCCAGACACTGACCACTCTGTTGCTGAAGTCGTATTTCCTGCAATCAGATTAACCTTGAGTTTTGTATCTATTGTGTGCTCTTCTGTTGTTATGGTTGAAGCTGAAGTAATCATTGACAGGTAAATCATTGCAATGTATGATTTCATATACCATACTTAGATCAGAACAAAGATGGCGTAATTCTAGGTTTAGAATTTTAAGTCTGGTGGCATAAAGTATTCTACAATGAGTAGAGGAGTGGAGAACTCTTCTTGTGAAATATTTCTGGACTTTCTCAACTGTGCTAATATCAGATACATAATATGGGTTCCAGATTGATGAGCTGTATTTAAGTATTGCTCTAGCAAATGTTTTGTATGCTCTAGTTAGTAGTGTGATATTACCAGAGAAAAAGCTACATAGGATTAGGTTAACAACTCTTAATGCCTTTTTGGCTATGTAGTTACAGTGGGCTCTAGCACTTAGATCATTACAGATGAGTATTCCAAGATTCTTTACAGAGCTTGGATCATCAACAAGGTCTTGATTATTGAACTTGTATTTTATTTTCTGATTTTTTTGCCAATATGTAAGACAGAGCATTTATTTGTTGAGATTTGAAGTTGCCATTTGTTTGACCATTCTGATACATAGTCAAGATATTTTTGAAGGGTAGCAGTATTTTCTGTGGTATTGAACAGCTTTACATCATCAGCGAAGAAAACACAGTGGCTCTTAATATGATCACAGAGGTCATTTATGTAGAGTATGAAGAGAGTTGGTCCTAGAACATTGCCTTGGGGGACACCACTGTTGACAGGTATAGAATTTGATAGGACACTCCCAATTTTGACCATTTGCTGTCTGTTAGATTTTAGTTTTAAGAGTAGTTTGTTGTGTACCACTGAATCAAAGGCTTTACAGAAGTCTATGTAGATTGCGTCTATTGTTTTGTCCTGATCGAGTTTGTGTAGTCCATATGTTTTTGCAGTGTAAGAATTGCAGATTACAGGATAGTTTTTTTCTGAAACCAAATTGTTTATTAGAGAGTAGGTTGTCTGTCTCTAAGTGGAGGATAATGGATTGCTTAATAATTGATTCCATGAATTTACAGGTGACGCAGCATAAGGAGATTGATCTGTAATTTTCAATTAGGCTGGGGTCTCCCTTTTTGAAGATGGGGATGACCGTGGCTTGTGACCATAGGTTAGGCAAGGAGCTGATCCTGAAAGATTTTTCAAAGATTATGCTTAGAGGTTCTGCTATGGCAGTGGATAACTTTTTTAAGAAGTAGGCACATATTCTGTCCAGTCCAATAGATAGAGATGGTTTTAAATTGCATAGTGCCTTTTCAACATTGTCTTCTGTAAAATCAATATGTATTAGATCATTGTAGTTTTCTGAGGTTCGGCTAGGAAATACTGGGCATGATCCATTGCTGTTTACAAATACTGAGCTAAAGAATGTGTTAAAGATGTTGGCTTTAATGGTGTCGTCGTTGCAGACTTTACCATTAGGTCCTATCAGGGGTGGGATGGACCTTGAGTCTTTTAGTTTGTTTACAAAATTGTAAAAAGTGTGGGTGGAATTAGTGCATAGAAGGTTTTCCTCTTGTTTAATGTGATAATTGGTGCATTCAGTCTTTATCTGGTGGCATAAATTTTTGTATCAGCTTTTGAAGTTGGCAACGTGACCAGATTTGTTTTTCCACCAGAGTGATCTCTTTTTGGATTAAAGTTTCCTTATTGTTATGGTAATCTGTTTTTTTTTGGGGGGGGGGAGTTGTTATTGGTATATATAATTTGATGACTCTTTTGACTTCAAATAAAAATAGTTGTAATGGTCTTCAACAGTATTGCATCCAGTGGATAGAGATTGCCAATCAAGGGATAAGAGATTGTTGTCTATAAGATCATAGTTGCCTTTTTTCAAGTTATAATTGGGGATTATGTCATTGTGATGATTTTTGTGTGGCCGTATGTTGAGACAAAAGTCAATCATATTGTGGTCACTGTTAGAAAAGGGTCCTTTAGTTTGTATTCTGTAAATTAAATTCAAACTATTACAGAAGATGAGATTGAGGCAGTTGTTAAGTCTAGTATTGTTGGTTACTAGTTGTTTCAGTCCCAGATTTGTAACAGCATTGCAGAAGGTTGCATGTATGGCTTCAGTTGTACATTCATTTAGGGTCCAGTTATATGAAGTAGATTGAAGTCACCAAGAAAGTTGAAAGTGTGTGGGCAGGATGTTGCCCATGTTAGTAGTGAATTTAGCTTGTTTTCATGTTTGATATCATAATCAGGTGCTCTGTAACATAGTAAGAATCGAAATATGATATTTAAGGATAGTTCACAGTTGATGGTCTCAGGAAGAGACCATCCTGGGTAACTTGGATGTTTTTTAGATGTAAGGACTTTTTATAGAAGATAGCAACACCACCTCCTCTACAAATTTCACAATCTGATCGGTAAACATGATAGTCTCTTACTGTGGTAATGGAATCAGGGAGAGATGCGTTGAGCCATGTTTCACAGACAAATATGATGTCAAATTTAGCCATATTTAGTAAGAGGAGAAATTCAGGTATTTTGTTCACAAGGCTTCTTGCATTGAGTAGCTTGCATTTAAGGCCAACTGTAATTGGAATTGAGGTAGTTAGGGGTTGCATATCTAGTCTTGGGTGATGGTGGCAAGAAAATGGTAAGAGAACACTTGTCTTGATGAGTATACTGTAAATCACTGGGACCTGATGGATTATATCCCAGAGTTCTGAAGGAGCTGGAAGATGTTGTCTCAGAACCATTGTACCATATCTTTTAAAAAAAATCCTGGAGCACAGAGAACAATCAGAGGACTGGAATAGAGCTGATGTGGTTCTCATCTTTCAAAAAAAAAAAACAGAATCAGAAAACTACAAACCAATCAACCTAACATAGGTGCTTCATCTCTGGAGGCTTTTAAGAAAAGATATAGGGCAGGGCTGTCAAACTCGCAGCACACGGGCCAGATGCGTCACACACTGGCCACCCCCATGATCAATTTAGCAAGGAAAAAAAGTCCCGATACATCAAGTAACACCACTGTGATGACGTGAGTTTGTCACCCCGGTTTAGGGTCTCCAGCTTGAGCAAGGGGTTGGACTAGAAAACCTCCAAGTTTCCTTCCAGCTCTATTCTGATTGATTGATTGATCTAGTCATAGCATTTAATTCAGTCACTTATGCCAGTTACAGTGAGAGACTTTATCAGTGTATCCAGATATATTAGACTATCAGTGTATCCAGATATATGCAAAACTTGATTGTTAATGTTTGGAAACTGAGAATTTGAATTTTTCTTGGTTTCATCCTTCATTCTTTCACAGCCTCCAGGTGAGTTAGAGTTTATGTTCCCAAATGGAGGAAAAGAAGTTACAAGAGTTGCTCCAACACAGAAGAGAATATCAATTTGAAGAAAGCTGTTGAAACTTTTTTTTTGCATTATTCCTTGTTTTTAAATGTTTTTAACAATTTATAAATAGCCCAGAGCTGCTGGAAGTCAGGCAGCATATATATTTAATAAATTATAATAAATATAGCAAGTGTTGTAAATTATCGTTAGCCAGAGGTGGTATTCAGCAGGTTCTGACCAGTTTTGGAGAAACAGTAGTGGAAATTTTAAGGAGTTCAGAGAATCAGCAAATATCACCTCTGACTGGCCGCGCCCACATCTATTCTCAGGTCTACTAAGTCCCAGCTGATCAGTTGGATCTTCTTTTGTTGCTTGCACAGGAGAACGGATCTGGAAAGCAGGTGGGAAGGGAATGGGATTTTACAATAATCTTCCCTCAAGAGTGGGGAGCGAATGGAGATTTTGTAGTATTCTTCTCCTGCCATGCCCACCAAGCCACGCCCACAGAACCAGTAGTAAAAACATTTGAATCCCACCACTGTGGACCTTAGCCAAAAGAAGAGATGGTTGACAGTGCAGAAACTGTATTCCTGATCTCAACTTCTCACTCATAGAGTATAAAGGTAAGCCAAATGGCCATTGTGGCTGAATCAAGGTAGCTATATAAGGTGGAATCCCTCTTGTTTCTGTGTAGGGTTCACAGAGTAACTTTAAAAAGTAGTTGGCCTGAGTCATTGGGAAATATGCCACAATCCTGACCAGGGATGGTAATAGTAAGGGATAAATAGTAAGGTCCGTTGCCGAGGCCATGGTCGGGACTGTCCTCGCGGCCACTGCCACCGCCGCCGCCACCACGGATGGTTTTCAGGCGGCGGTGGGGCCTGGGAGCGGAGCCGGGATCGCTGGCTTGGAGGCCGCCTATATTGAGGCTGGGACCATGGCCGGGGAGGCCGCGGGGGCCTTGGAGGGGCCTTGGAGCGGCGTTGGGTCCGGCTGGCCCAGCGGTTGGAGGACCATTGCCAGGTCCATGGTCAGGACTGTCCTTGCAGCCACCGCTGCCGCTGCCACCACCACGGATTGTTTTCGGGCGGCGGTGGGGCCTGGGAGCGGAGCCGGGATCGCTGGCTTGGAGGCCGCCTGTGTGGAGGCTGGGACCATGGCCGGGGAGGCCGCAGGGGAGGGGCCTCGGAGCGGCGTTGGCTCCGATTAGCCCAACGGTGGGAGGACCATTGCCTGATCCATGGTCGGGACGATCCTCGCGGCCGCCACCACCGTCGCCGCCGCCACGGATGGTTTTCGGGCAGCGGCGGAACCTGGAAACAGAGCCGAGATCGCTTGCTTGGAGGCCGCCTGTGTGGAGATTAGGACCTTGGCCGTGGCCATCGTCGGGACCTTCGTTGCCTCCGCCGCCGCCACGGATGGTTCCCGGGCGGCGGTGGAGGCCAAGGGCGGAACAAGGGTGGATCCCAAGGACGGAGCCGAGATCGCTGGCTTGGAGACTGCCTGTAGGTAGACCAGGACCACGGCCGTGGCTGTCATCAAGACCTTCGCCGCCTTTGCCGCCGTCGCAAATGGTGTACGGGCGGCGTCTGAGGCCAAGGGCGGAGCTGAGGCCTCTGACGCGTAGCCCGCCATGGTGTAGATCTGGGCCATGGCCGCCGCCACCCCCGTCGCCGCAAATGGCTTTTGGATGGCAGCGGAGCCCGAGTGTAGAACTGGGACCAACGACACTGATACCGCCGATGCGGAAACCGAGGCTGACATTGAGACCGCGGGGGGTGTTCGGACACCGGCTGAGGCCGATGCCAAAATTGTCGTCAGAGCCGCCGCCGCCGCAGATGGCCTTCAGGCGGCGGTGGAGTTCGAAGATGGAGCCGGAGCCTCTGTCATGGTCGGGGCCGGAGTTGCGGCCTCCAAGAGTCTCTGGTCGTCATCGGAGGTCGAAATCAGAGTTGGCGGCGGAGTCGAGATCGCAGAGGTTTGGAGCCAGGGTTGGGTCCAGGTCTACAACTGCAGCTAATTTCCAGGCGAAGGTCGGCTTACAGATGACGTTGACCTCTCGGCCAGCAGTGTCACTGTGCGGGGCCCGGACTATCGCCTTGGACAGTGAGAGACCCTATGTCAAGGCCAAGGATCATGACCTGCACCCCCAAGCGACGGGCCCCCCGTGAGACTGGATACCATCTGCCAGCAGGATCCGATTATTCCGTCCTGGCCCCGAGTCTCGCCTAGTCTGTCCTATCCTTGATCACGGGCAGTCTGGGAGGCTACAGCCAAAGACAATGACCTACTCTTCTGAAGAACTATGGGCCCTGAGATATGTCCCCCTGTCTCAAAGTTGGCCCTCTTACCTATCTAAGGCCTATCTCAAGGACGGATCTTGGGATCCGGAGAGATGGTGGGGCCGCCGGAAGCATGGGAGGGAGGGTTATTCAAATTTTTTATTTAGATTTTTAAATAGATTAGGGTTGGCCAGGCGGGAGTTAGGGGACAACCCGCCTGAGGCTAGGACCAGGCCACGGGTGGAGCACTGCCGGGAGGGTTTGGGTTCTGACAGGGTTCTATTGAGGATGGGAGGTTGTCCCGGGGAGGGTGATATTAAATCTATTAGTACGGTGAGCGGGAGAGGCAGATTTGGCGTTTACAGGGGGCCACATTCTGTTTCGGGAGCGCGCCTCCTCTATCTGTCTGCTGTGACGCGCTCCGCCCCCCTTATCACATCCCGTTTCCCAGGTGGTTTGAGCAATCGGGCCCTGGGCCTTCAGCTGATGTTATGTAACGCCAGGTCCGTCATGAATAAGGCCCCTCTCATTCATGATTTGATTTGTGAGGGGGGGGCGCACCTGGTGGGTATTACCGAAACCTGGCTGGGCCCAGAGGGAGGAGTCCCTCTTGTAGAAATGTGCCCAGCCGGGTTTCGGGTCTTTCATCAGCCTAGGGCCCAGGGGAGGGGTGGGGGTGTTGCGATGATTATTAAGGAAGATCTATGTCCAAGGGAATCCACTGTCTCTCAGACGACCGGATGTGAATCTCTTTTCGTGAAGTTCGGTTCCAAGGTACAGATGGGCTTGTTGGTCGCATACCTGGCTCCCTGCTATGCGTCATCTGCCCTACTTGAGCTCCTTGAGGTTATAGCCGGCGTAGCGGTTGGAACCCCCAGACTTATGGTCATGGGGGACTTCAACCTGCCCTCTGCCGGCGGTACCTCGGGGATTGCTCAGGAGTTCATGGCTTCCATGACAGCCATGGGCCTGACCCAGTTAATTCGGGACCCTACTACGTGGGAGGTCACACCCTAGATTTGGTTTTTGTCTCTGATCAGTGGCAGAGTGATCTGGGTATAGGGGATATAGCTTTAGAACCCCTGTCATGGTCGGATCACTTGCTCCGAAGGCTCGACTTCCGTTCCGCACCCCCCGACCGCAGGGAGGCAGGGCCATTAAAATGGTACCACCCCAGGCGCCTGATGGACCCAGATAAGTTCCTGATGGAGTTTGGGCCACTTCCCGAAGCTCACACACACGACTTGGTTGAGGGCTTGGCTGCCACCTGGGATAGGGTGGCTGCTGAGGCCCTTGACCGGATCGTGCCCTTGCGGCCTCTGACCCGGCACCGATCCCAAGTGGCTCCTTGGTTTTCTGAGGAGCTAAGGGATATGAAGCGCCGGAAAAGACGCCTAGAGAGTAGTTGGAAGGCCAGCCGCTCTGAGTCTGACCGAACACTATTCCGTTCTTATATTAAGACGTATTTAGTGGCGATAAGGATGGCGAGGAGGACCAGCTCTCCACCCTTATTGCATCTGCAGAAAACCGCCCAGCCGCCCTGTTCAGGGTGACCCGCTCCCTCTTGGAGGTAGAGATGTGGGAAGATCCCATACAGGGACGAGCTGAGGAGTTTTCCAAGTTTCTGCAGGACAAAATCGCTCAGATTCGGAATGAGCTAGACTCTGACTGGGCATCTCCGGGCGGGAGGGCGGGGGTGGATATTGGTGAGGTCAACTGGGTTGAGTTCGATCCTGTTACTGTAGAGGACGTGGACAGAATACTGAGGGGACTGAATGCTACCACCTGTTTGTTAGACCCATGTCCCTCCTGGCTGGTCTTGGCCACCCGGGAGGTGACTCGAGGCTGGTTCCAGGGCATTATAAACGCTTCCTTGAGAGAAGGGTTTTTACCCGCCTCCTTGAAGGAGGCGGTGGTACGACCTCTCCTCAAGAAACCGTCCCTGGACTCAGCATTGTTATCAAATTACCGTCCTGTCTCCAACCTTCGCTTTGTTGCGAAGGTTGTAGAGACTGTGGTGGCACGTCAGTTCCCGCAGTACCTGGATGAAGCGAGTTATCTCGACCCCCTCCAATCGGGCTTCAGGCCCGGGCACAGCACAGAGACGGCGTTAGTCGCGTTGATGGATGACCTCTGGAGGGCGCGAGACAGAGGTTGTTCCTCTGTCTTGGTCCTGTTAGATCTATCAGTGGCTTTTGATACTGTCGACCACAGTATCTTGTTGCAGCGATTGGAGGGGTTGGGGGTTGGAGGCACCGTGTTGCGGTGGTTCTCCTCCTTCCTCTCCGACCGTTCGCAATTTGTGTTGACGGGGACAGAGATCGACCCCAAGGCCCCTGCTTTGTGGGGTGCCTCAGGGGTCGGTACTCTCACCCCTATTGTTCAACATTTATGTGAAACCGCTGGGTGAGATCATCCGTGCCTTTGGGGTGGAGTTCCATCAGTACGCTGATGATACTCAGCTATATATCTCCACCCCAGGCCACCCCAATGAAGCCGTCGAAGTGATGACCCGGTGCCTGGAGGCCGTGCGGGATTGGATGGGTCGTAACAGGCTTCGTCTCAACCCGACCAAAACCGAGTGGCTGTGGTTTCCTGCTCCCAGATACAGTCAGCTTGTTCCTTCGCTGACCGTGGGGGGAGAGGTATTGACCTCCGTGGAAAGGGCGCGCAATTTGGGTGTCCTCCTGGATGTGCGGCTGTCTTTGGAAGAACATATTGCAGCCGTAGCCAGGTGGGCTTTTTATAAGATTCGTTTGATCTACCAGTTGCGGCCCTTTCTGGATCTGGACGCACTTCGCACAGTCACTTCCACCCTCGTCATCTCCCGCTTGGATTATTGAAATGCTCTCTACATGGGGCTCCCCTTGAAGAGTCTCCGGAGGTTGCAGTTAGTCCAGAATGCGGCCGCGTGGATGATTGTGGGCGCCCCCTGGGACGCCCACATAACACTTCTTCTCCGCCGGCTGCACTGGCTTCCTGTAACCTTCCGGATTCGATTCAAGGTGGTACTGTTAGTATTTAAAGTGCTCCATGGCTCGGGACCTGGTTACTTACGGGACCGCCTACTGCCACCAACAACCTCCCGCCGCCCAGTACGCTCCCACAGGGTTGCCCTACTTGGGGTACCGCCACCTGATCGTTGTCGGCTGGCGGCCCCAAGATTACGTGCTTTCTCTATGGGAGCCCCCTCCCTTTGGAATTATCTCCCCCCGGAGATACGAGCCATGTCAGACATCCTAACCTTCCGGCGTGCAGTTAAGACCTTATTTTTTAAACAGGCCGGCCTAGCCAATTAAGGGTTTTTTGGGATTTTTTAAATTTTAAATTTTAATAAGGGTTTAATTTTTATCTGATGAGACTCAATCATATATATATTTATTTTAATTCTGATTTTAATTTCTGTTTAACTCTATCTATTTTATATGTTTAGTCTGTACACTGCCCCGAGTCCCTTTTTGGGAGAGGGAGCAGTATAGAAATACGAAAAATAAATGAATGAATGAATAAATAAATAAATAAATAAATAAATAAATAAATAAATAAATAAATAAATAATCACTCAAAGGACAAACTAGGAGAAATTAACACAAAGAAAGTCAGGAGGGAACTTGGCCAGAAAAATAAATGCAGAAACAGAGTCAAGGAATACACCAGGTTTTACAATCAGAGAACAATTAAAGTTTAGGAAGAATAAAATAAATCTTGTTGATGTTCAATAACATTTCAGAAAAAGAAATCCTTCACACGTCTTCCTTTATGGAAAGGCACTATATAGTATTTTATAGTAGTCTTCCTAAACATTTTAACCATCTGAATGGACAAGATTAGTACACAAAAGTTTTCATCAACAAAACATAGCCAGTAATTTGAGAATCACTAATTATCTGTTTATAGTGTTTGGTCTAAGCTGTGGATTTTTTTCAGACTTGTGACATGCTCACAAAACTATTTTCTTCTGAAAAGTACAGTTGATATAATAGATTCAAGGAGAGGATTTTCAGCAGAAATGATTTTTTTTTTGAAAAAAAAAGTCTAGAATCCATTTTAGAACAAACTAACAAACTAAATAAAAATGAAAACCAAATTTACACACTTTGTTTTGTCTTATGGTGTAAAATGATGCACAGCTACTTTGAAGGCCAAACATTGTGACTATTTTTATAAAATAGACTTTCAGGGGAGGAAAAAACATGTTTTCTGTATACATAGGCAAACTTGTAAATAGCAAATGCAAAAGAGAGAGACAAATCCTTAAGAGTTGCTTGTGAGGATCCCAGTAGGATTACCACTTCTAGAACAGCTATTAAATGTCAAAATGTTGTCTTGATTCTGAATATCATCTGAGTGTGCATTCTTTTGGAATGAATAAATAGAGCATTAAAACCAGACAATTTTCTGCGGTTAGTCCATTGCCCTTCTTTCTCTTCCCTGTTTCAGCTTTGTTGCCAATATGTATGGCTTTCAGCTGGATCTAAAGAACATGGTAGAAGATTCTGAATAGTTAAAAAGATTCAGCTGCTCATATTTAATTATGCAAGAAAATTAATGCACAAACTTAAGGGATCAAGCATTTTATTCCCTAACCTTCTTGTTAATCAGAGGGCTTTGTTACCCTTCACTGTGACAAATTATAAAAGAAGCAAAATAGTATTGGCTTTATTTTAAAATTTCTATCCTCTATCCCACTTATTTTTTTAAAGGGTGGGGGGGAATAGACATTGACAAAAGATATAATTCAGTAAATATTTCCCAACAAAGTTTAATCCTTTCATATGGTCTCAAGGTATAACATTCTCATCTATAAGTTGCCTTTCAAATTACATTCCCTCTGGGGAAAATAATAATTTTTCAAATTGCTTGATGTATATTTTTCCCCTTCCAATATCCTCTAGTGTTCAGAAGCTGCTCTCTCTATAGGTTTTGTGTTTAAAATCATATATAATTATTATTAAGAAACAGGAATATGTAAAGTTTACCAATTAAGAAATGGAATATTCCATAGATCTAGAATGGTTGCCCCAGAGGAAAGGATTCCATAATGTCCAAGGGTAGGGAAAAACCAGCCAGTGGAAACTTTACAGAAAGAGTTGAACTTGAAATAAAGAGAATTGGGCAGGGTGGATAAGGGGTTGGACTAGAAGATCTCTATGGTTTCTTCCAACCTTTTGATTCTATGATTGTGCATACTTTGGACTATGCTGAACTTCTTAGATCATGCCTTTCAGCAGATTCAGGAAGCAGTTTAAGGTGTTTCAATTGAAATCTACTCAACAATAATTGAGAGATAAGATAGGATGGCATTTTAAATGATAGGTGGATTGATAGATTATCTGCCATGAAATTGGTGTAGAGACTTAGTGATCATATAGCTTCATTTTCTTTATAACTGATAATGCAATATGTAATAAAGGTAGTCCTTGTTCAGCAACTGTAATTGGGACTGACAACTTGGTCTTTAAGGAAAATGTTTGCTAAATGAAACTTGCACGACTGCAAGAAGGATATGATTCCAAACAGCCAAGTAAGCCTAAACAGCTTGGAAGTTTTTCAGAACTCTATTCACAAGGAAGACAGATAAAAAGGAAAATCTTATAACTGTTTCCCCCCACTTTCTGGCCTTTCAGAATGTTTACTGGGTGCTGGGATAACTAGCAAGAAGAGAATTGAGGTTTATATTTACATTCTTTGGAAAGGAAGGCATTACAAGAGAGTAAGCAGGCACACAATGGAAAATGTACATAGATGTTGACTAGGCTTGCAGCTCCCAGGAATCAAATAAGAGCAAAAGATGTTAACCTTATGGGTCTTGTCAGTTAAATGCAGGATTCTAATCAAGTAATCAGGGTTACATAAGTGAGCTTGTTAACTTGTAGTTAGCACTTTTGTGGATAAATTGCACTGGAGAGAAAAACAGCTCTGAAAGGGTAGTTTGTTTATGCTCCCTGAACTGCAAGGGGAATAAAAAAAATGGGTCAGACATAGACCAATGGTACTGACTGGCTGTAATGATGAATGTGGGACTGGTAGAGAGATGCTGTGAAGTTGTACAGGAATACTTTTTACTTTTTCATCAATGTCAACATTACCAATAACTGCTCATTTAGTGAGGCAGTCACTAAATGAGTATTACAACTAATAATTAGAAGAGATACACAAACTATTTATGAGCATTTATGAGGTTAGCTAGGAAACTGCCTCAGTGATGTGGTTCATGAGGTTGCAAATAATTTGTCACTGCTCAACACTTTAAGCCAGGGATATCAAACTCACGGCCCATAGGCCGGACTCTCTGGCCAGTTTAGCAAAGGGAAAAAAGTCACAATATGTCACATGATGACAACATGATGCTACAAGTTTGAAACCCATGCTTTAAGCTATTACAGGAAGGTCCTTTAGCAGTGCCATTAATGGCCTTTTTGGCTTACATATTACTGAATAGACACACTATGTTTCTGCAGAGGCATTGGGCCAGTTTACCATCAATTTACTATCTGAACAGCATTTTTCGAAGTGAACATCAAGTTTTACATAAATCCTTATATATAAACTCTTGAAAGAGTGCTAGATCTGGTTTTTTTTTTTTAAGAATTTAATCCTGTGGACCCCAGAAGGCTGATTTAAATTGGGAAACAGATGGAAAGGAGAAAGAGGAAGAAGAGGAAGAGGAAGAGGAAGAAGAAAAGGAAGAAGAAGGAGGAGGAGGATGTTTTGAATGATGTAGTAATTTTTTTATCATAAACAAAACTGTGCATTAGAACATGCTCTGGAATTACCCATTACAGATGTCTGCCATCTGTGTTTACCCTGGGGGTATCTGTGATGACAGTCTACACAGGCAGGGGGGGAAAGCGACAACACTCTGGACTCAATGTGCTGTTTGTTTCCTGTTTCATTCATGGAGGAGTCAATGTCACTTCCAATCCACTTGGAGAGCACCAGGCGCCCCTGGAAAACTGTGCCGAGTTTCCTCTGGCCAAGGCAGAGATTTTTACAGATTGGATGGAGGCCTTCCAAGGTTCATCCCCCCCAAAACAAGAGTAAAGCAAAGCTGCCTCTTCCTTGGGAGGGTGGCACAGGTCAAAAGTGCAGCAGACAAAAGACAAACAGCCCTGAGATCCAGATAGTCCGTAGTTCTTATCTCTTATCTTTCTTGTTTCACTTGCTGTCTCTCTTGTAGGCGTTTAATACACCAGCTGGGCTGGTAACATTTGATTTGTCAATGGTTTCTAGCACAATACACAACAGTGGTTTCCATTGTTGTAGTGAATATCATTTTCCAGTAGCTTCAAAAGATGCAAGCATTATCAAGCCAACTATTTCATTCATTGATCCCCAAGTATTGATTTTAAAGATTCCTGGCTACAAAACATATGTGAATAGCATATAACATCTAAGCATAAAAAGACAGAAATGCAGTGACCTTGTGAATCCTGATAATTGTCACAAACTGAAACTTGCAACATCCTTCCCCTACCTCTCCTCCTCTCCCTCCTCCCCTCCAGCAATATTCTTTATACTTCCAAAATATAGTTAATTAAGACAGGGACAAACAGCAACCCAAAGCTTTCATAAGCTCTGTGCAAGATCTATCCTGGAGCCCCTTTAATTAAGGCAACATAGTTGTGGTATTTGCTCCATCCAAATTGCCTCTTTGTGGGCACATGGTAGTGGATTATCTGCATGTATTCACAGCATGAGCAGCAGCCACTTAGCAAAGCAGGTTTGGAAAAAGTAGGATGTTTTTAAAGGATACCACCACAAGTGCCCCACACATTTTGGTTGCTATGAAGCCCTTGCAGAATTCTACATATGGGAAAGTGCTTTCCCAAGGGAAAGTAATAAATTTCCCTCCAAATATGCAAGCATTTTTTTATTATTTCAAAGGAATACATATTGAATCTGCTACGCAAAGTCGAACAAACATTATAGATATTCCTTCATTCCAACAGCCCTGAGGATTTCTGAGCTGCTTGGGGGAAAAGGATTGAAGTATTTAAAATTGATTCTGTCCTTGTTCATCCCCCAGTTGTCTTTCGTTCTACTAGTCACAAGTGCCTTGCAAAACTTTCTCTCATCTTTCATAGTGGAAACTGATCAGAACTGAACAGGCTGCAGTCACCCCGGAATATCATCATAAACATAGGCAGTCATACAGGGAGACAAAATAAGTCCAGGATGATAGGCTGTGGGGTTAGTGAATGAATTAGACAAATTTAGCAGTGCTAGAATAAAATTCAGCTCTGTGCTGTTTGATGAGTTCACAGCTATTAATCAACAAATGCCTGGGTCCTGTCCTCT
This sequence comes from Bungarus multicinctus, assembly GCA_023653725.1. NCBI lineage: Eukaryota > Metazoa > Chordata > Lepidosauria > Squamata > Elapidae > Bungarus > Bungarus multicinctus. Next base: position 96,198,279 of record CM042838.1, on the reverse strand, counting down.
AAATTTAGATTTACTGTTTGTTTATTGCAGTAGATAATTCTATAGTTTGGTATATCAGTGTCTATCTGATCCACATGCAAATGTTTTCTTATCCATGAGTGATAATTTAATGTTTCCTATTCTAGGCATTATCATGAATATTCTAGGCATGAACACGGTGGATCTGAAGTAGGCAGTGCAAGACAGAGGAGCATGGCGAGTGTTCCATAGAGTGGCCGAGGGTTGGACAAGATTGAAAGGCTGACAACAACTATGACAATTCTAGGCAACCTGTGATTGTTTTAGTATAGTAGGTTTTTAGGCACATGATGCATTGTAACTAGGGTTTTCTTTCCAAGAAAAAACAAGGGTTAAAATGCATTCCCTGAAATATTTGATCCTATTCCATTTGTTGTATCAACTTTCAGTCTAAAGATCCAAACTTTTCAGAAATGTGAAAGCAACTTAAATTCTTTTTTAATTCATGTTTTAAATAAAAAAAACATAGATTGAATTTTCCCTCACTTATTTCAACTTTTCAGCAAATAGAAGAAATATTGGTTCTTTATCCCCAAATTTTCCATGTTTTCCTCATAGCTCTTTGCATCTTTATTTAATTAAAATATTTCTTGATAATGAGCAACGTAAAAGTTCAAAAGAAAAGAATAAGGAGAGGGCACTTGTACCACCTGTGAATGCTTCTTAAACCATAAATATTGGTTTGACCAGGTTACATGTGAAGCCCCTTTTCTCTTCAAAACAAAAGTGTGGCACAATCCTAGTTTGTAATATATACAGTTACATCCTTGATATACTTATTATTAATTACAGCAAATTCTTACAATGCAACCCCTTCACAAATACTATGCACTAATTTTTCCATAGGTCCCCTTAATGTTAATGTTGAAGCTTCAACATTTCATCTTGATGTCATACTGTAAAACCTGATTTCCTATTCTAATCTTGTAAGAAAATACCCTGCAAATCATTAGAATTTTTTAAATTTCCTTTTACTGTTAAAAATGAGCCCAAATAAAAGGAAATAAAAACTGAAACAATAAACAAAGAGATTTATTATCTAGACAGGGCAACTCCTCAAAGCACTTCTAAGAAGGCTACAAGGCTGTAACTGTACAATTTTTCGACTCATGCTTCCTGATATCAGTGGGCTATCAGTGATATCTGATATATCAGTGGCATGTCAGTATCTAATATATAAGTGGTATCTGATACATAAATGGTATGTCAGTATCTGATATATCAGTGATATCTGATATGTCAGTGGGTATCATTTTCAAGCATCCCAATCCAGAAAAACACTTTCCACACTTTGAAATGGAAGCATAGTTTTAAACAAGTACATATATTTAACTTGATAGATCATACTACATCTAATTTTAATTTAAATCTTGTAAGAGTACTAAATATCTAAAGGTTGCCTATTTGGATTGGCTCTTAGGAAAATGTATATATTAGTCTTTTAAGGGAGCTATAAGATTTGTGAACTTGGACAGCTATAGAGGCCCTCTTTCCAGCTATACAGCAGCTCTTTTTCCACATATAGTTCCAGCACAGTTGAAAGAACATTGACATCATCTCCCATATAGGCATAACCTGAGTAGTCTGCTCCTTTTTCATGCCGAATCAGCATAGCAACAGGAAGGGGAATGACTCCCCATTCTCAAAAATATTTTTGATGTACTGTAGGTGCAGACAAATGATGTTCTGGTAATTTCATAAGCAGGGATCCCCCTCAAAAAAAAGCATTATTAGCTCAGCTGTTTTTTTTACTCTTCTTCTTTTGATTGCTTGTCTAAAGAAGAAGGATCATCTCCCCCTGTTTTCTATTGCTTATCCAGGAGACCTAACAACCTTCTTGGAACTATGCTATAGACGAAATCTACATCCAATTCAGTGACAGAGGGTGCTGTGTCAATGAGGATTAATTCTCACTTGACATCCACCCTTTGCTTACTTCTTTGGGAAAGGAAATGGTGGTTGCATTAACAAAAATTCCATAAATGCTTTAGCCAAGTGAAGGAGAAGAAAACATCCTGTCAACGCAAGCTGTTCCAAGAGCAAATTGACATGTTGTAACCAAAAGTAGGACTACTTTTGTTAGCAGAGTAGAGAACATATACAGTAACTCCAATGACATTTTCCTATCCAGTACTAAGAACTTTCATTTTAATCCTAAAAAACAAATTGGATTGAGATCAGACAATGGGTATGCAGCATGCAGATGAACTGCCCTTAGAGAGAGTCCTGAAATCCTTACACAAAATACACCCATATAGTATATCCATAAGGTACCTATAAGTTAATACTAATTTGTGAAGACTTTGCTAGAAGATGATGGTGATGATATTGTTATTGTTGTTGTTGTTATTATTATTATTATTATACACAAAAATGACAGTATACACAGCAAACAAGATAACCATGCTGGATTTCGTATCACAAATCACTAGTTGAACACTTCCCAAGTGTTTAGGACTGTGTGATGTATTGGCAGATTATGCGAGCAGATCCCAGTAAGGTCGCCTTCTGCAGCTGACCAATGGTGATCTTGTCAGCACCAATTGATTTTAAGCACTTGCCTAGGTCTTTAGGCACAGCACCCAGTGTGCTGATTACCACTGGAACCACCTACACTGGTTTATGCCAGAGTCTCTGCAGTTCGATTCTCCTGGTGACTTTTTAAAGTTGTTTCTCATCAATTCTGCTGTCACCAGGTATGGCAATGTTGACAATCCAATTGGATAGTTACTTAGGAATTATGAGCTGTTCCCCTTAAGAGAATGCATCATGGTAAATGTAGTTAAAGGTATCCTGGGAAATGTAGTTCATGTCACGTGGCCACATCTGTAATCCTGATTGGTCATTAAATTGACCCTTGATGGGTTGGAGGAGTTTCCCTCACTTTTGCCTGGACTCACTAATTCATAGCAGCTTCTTTCTATTGCTACGAGATAGGTTAGGAGATAATCATATTTTACCTACAAGGCAGATATACAAAGGATTGTTCATTAAAGAAGAACTTCATCACAAATGTGAGTTATAAGGATACCTGATGAATCAATAAATGTACTTTGTTATGGACGTCTTGTTGAGTTTATCTATCTGCATCTGCACAGCTGCAAAACCACTATTATTATTATTGTTGTTGTGATTGTGATTGTTATTATTATATACAAAAATGACAGTATACACAGCAAATGAGATAACCATGCTGGGTTTTGTATCACAAGTCACTAGCTGAAAACTTCCCAAGAGTTTAGGACTGCATGATTTATTATTATTATTATTATTGTTGTTGTTGTTGTTGTTGTTGTTGTTGTTGTTGTTGTTGTTGTTGTTGTTCTTGTTCTTGTCCTTGTCCTTGTTCTTGTTCTTGTTGTTTTGTTATCGTTAGCCAGGGATCACTGAGGTGTGGCTAGTTGCCTCTGTGAAAGGAATTTTTTCAGGCAGTGAAACTGGGAGTTAGGCACAACTTAGGCGCAAAGCCAGCTAGGTGACTTTGGACCAGCCACTCTCTCTCAGCCCTAGGGAGGAAGCAATGGCAAGCCACTTCCAAAATGTTATTAAGAAAACTATGGGGACCAATCCAGACAGCCACTAAAAGTCAACACTAACTCAAAGACCCCCCTCCCACCTTATAAACTGCAGGCTGGATCAGGCCTTGAGTTTGACACCCCTGTTCTAAGACTACATTACATGACTTTTGACAAACCTTTGTCATGTTGGCATGGTTATTGCTCTATCAAATAGAAGTACAACTTGCTATGAACCAAGTCAAACAAAGCCTTCCAAACATACTTTAGGAGGCTTTTTGTGCAGAAGAAGAACCAATGCTTGTCAAGAACAGCACCAAGAAGACAACAATGGTAGGCTGTTGAGCCATGTTAACCTAGGTCAATGATGGCTAACTTTTTCGGGTCCTGTGCTGATAATTGTACGTGCACTCACGGTGGCATGCTCATGTGCTAGCACCCAGAAAACAATGCATGCTGGGGCCCTCCACACCCCCTGTGCATGCGTGCGTGATCCCCCCATGTGTCACGCCATACATCTGCATGTGTGTGCGTGATTCCCCCCACGCCATGCATCTGTGTATGCATGCACGATCCCCCCGCGTGTTGTGCATCTCTGTGCAAGTGTGCAACCCCTATGTGCACACTGCTCATCTCTGCGCATGCACATGCATCTCCCACACAACCCCCCCTCCCCCCACGCATGCGCGCCAGATACCCAACAATCAGCTGTCACATGCACATGTGCAGTGGGGCTCTTCTGGGCGAGCTCTTGCATGCCAGCAGAAGTGGCTCTGCATGCCACTTCCGGCACGCGTGCCATAGGTTCACCAACATGGAGCTAGGTGGTCATTTGCTGTACAGTTTTAGTTTAAGTCCATCAACAGCTCTTTTTGTGGTAGAGGTACCTTCTATTTTTCTGAAAACAACTCATTCTCATCTCCTTTTTCTTCATCCAATTGCCATTTTTGAGAATATTTTCCCCCCACAAAGCACATACAGATGTTGGGTGTCTGCCACAATCAATAGGTTCAGGTAAATAATGGGAACTGGCAGTCCTTGGCATATACTTGTTTGCCTTAGTGCAATTTACCCATAATTGCACTTCCTAACTTTTCAGCATCTGCGAAAGATCAGTTTGTGACACAGCAGAATCTGCCTCACACTTTTTTTTTGGGGGGGGGGTATTTTGGTCAAGACTGTCCTTTCAATGCCTCATACATTTTAAGTACAGTTCTGGACGGTGGTGAGAGGTGAGGACATTCATCTTTTATGCATAGGACTTAACTCTGAATTTTAAAATCAAGCAAACACCAAATCCTTGAAGCTCAGTTGGGTATGATAATCAACCTAGTCTTCTTCAGTTTAATCCTACTGCGGTAGTGGTGATTGCATATAATATAATGCATAATAAGGATAATAAACCTCAAGTATGAGCTGCAACAAAAACAATTACAGAATAACCAATATAACATAATATGTATGTAAAATGTCTGTGGAGGTTGCTTGAACAAGTACCTTTGTTTATGATGTAAAGAAACAGCTGTCATTCCTAGAAACAAACTGAAAAGAACTAAGATACAAAGCAGAGCATTGCCATTGCCCCTTGAATCCGGAAATATGAGAAGTACACGAAAGGAATTTGTATTAAAATGGATGGGCAACCCGCAGTCATGGAACTATTTGTGGCCTTCAAGCTATGCTCAAAAGATTTTTTCAAATAAGCAGCTTATAAGTTTAGAAAAAACTCTCTATCAATGTCTAATAGTTTGCTTTGCAAAGAAGAAGAAAAAGAAAGAAAAAGAATGCCAAAAAGTGAAAGAAAAGTGGATGTCAGAAAAAGAAACAAGGGGAGCAGTGATAAAATTTGCTTTGAACTTATTCCTGTTTGCTTCAGTCCCAACATTGATATGCAATGCAGCCCTAACACCTTGGTCATATGGGAAAGCAGCTTTCAATAGAAAATAGGGTGCTATCCTTATCTAAAGATGGTGATACTCAAGTATGAGATGCCTCCCTGATGTCACCTGTGAATTTTTATTGTGTACTGTTAATGTCTTAGTGCCTTTATCTATATTAAACCAACCAAAGCCTATTACTAACAGAGGTTATTGGTATTTAGCTGATCACTGTGTCAAGTTTTAGATTTCTGTAGCCTGCAAATCTAGAGAGCAATACTATGAAAAATATAGAATATTTCAGATATAATATCAAAACAAAGTTAGGATTCCAAACATAGCACATGTCTGGAAATCTATGAAGCAACCATATCTTTTCCTTTGATTGCAAAGAGAGCCCTCGCTGGATGCTTTAGAGTTGCTGTCAGGAGCTACATTCACACAGAAAAGTTAATGTTGGTGGAGATTCTCAGTCATCCAAATCATGGTTGTCCCAAAGGTACTTTTTTCAAGAGGCAACTGGACTAGGTGGTTTTTCTTTGAAGATATTTCACTTCTCATCTCAGAAATTTCTTCAGCTCTGACTGGATGGTGGTGGGGAACGGAAGGAATCCTTCCATTCCCCACCATTTTTCTACAAAGAAAAAACAAGACAGTCCAGTTGACTCTTAAAAAAAACACCTTTGGGAAGAGATAGATGAGTACTTCTGATAATCAAATACAAAGCATTGCCCAACCCTAGGATATAATCTTTTTTCCATGCCATCTCATTTATCCTTAGTGATCATTCTGAATTTTTTGTATATGTTTCATGGCTATGAAAATACTTGAAAATAAGTTTTCCCAGGCCTACATTAAGTCAAGTCTAATTTCAACCGCTTGCTAGTTACAATGCACATCTTTTCCATGATTATAATTATTCTATTCGAAATTCCATAAGTTATTTTCCCTGTGGCTTAAATGCATATGCCAGTTCTATTGAAATATATATTTTCTGATCCTGCATCTTTATGATGTTTGGAGAACTACAAAATCTGTGGAACAGCTAACTTCTGCCTTCAGATGGGGCAGATATAGTCATTCTGGGCAGCAGCAATTCATAAAGAGCAGATTACTCAAGTATTCTTCCTGAAGAATACATTATATTCCACACATTCTCTAAATGACTTGGTTATCCATAATTGGGATGTTAAGAGCCAGTAATCCTTTATTTATTAACAATTTTTATTAGTTTATAATGTAACATACAAAGAAAATACAAAAATGAATAATAGGAAAAAGAGGAAAGGAAAAAGGGAAGAGGAAAGGTAGGAGAAAGAAAAGGGGGAAAAGAAGGAAAAGGCATTGACGTCTAACTCCCTTAGTACAGTAGAATAAGGCATTAACATCAAACCTCAACTTTTTACTTTTATGTAGTAGTTTCTATTATGCATGGAACTACTATTCTATCAGATGCATGGAACTAGACATTTCAATAACAACTAATCTATCTAATCTAAAACCCAAAATCAAAGTTTCATTTTTTTTTCCACCTCAAGCACAAAGTCTAGAAGTGGTTTCCATATAGAAATAAAATATTTGTATTTTTTTTCTTTAATCTAAGCAGTTAATTTAGCCATCTCTGCTAACTCCATCAGTTGTCATTTGTCCATTTTGGGGACCAAGGTTACCCTCCATTTCGGTGTGTAAAGTAGTCTTACTGCCATCAACATGTACAACATCAAAGTTCCAAATTTTTTTCCCAAGTCTTTTTCCATTAAACCCAAAAGAAAAGTTTCTGGTTTTCTGTTTATATTCACTTTAAGAATTTTCTGTATTAAGGAATGAATCCTACTCCGATATTTCTTCGCTTTATTACACGTCCACCATAAATAATAAAAAAATAACTTCTTTACATTGACATTTCCAACATTCATTTGAAATACCTTTATACATTCTTGACAACTTGTCTGGAGTTAAATACTAATGATACATTCTCATAGAAGTTTTCTTTTAAGTTATAATTTAATATAAATTTTATACCTTTCTTTCACATATTCTCCCATTGTTCAAGCTTTACATTATTATATTCCACTCGCTCTGTAAATGGCTGGGTTGTCTATAATTGGGATGTTAAAATCCTAACAGGAAATGAATTTAAGAGAAATGAAAGCTAGATCAACACCTTAGTTTCATTGGTCTATATTCCCAAGCAATAGCTGAAGTAATTTCTAGATTCTGCTTCAATTCTTGGATAGAAAAAAAATCATTTGAAGTCTAATTATATAGGCAACCTTCAGCTTGGACAAATAAGCCTAATGATTATCCTCAGTGTTTGCAAAACAAACAACATCACCATCATCAGGTGTTTCAGCTGCTGATCAGCAGTGCTGTATCTTGAAAAATGTGAGTATATTGACAAGGGCAGGCAGAGAAATGCCAGGTAGGTTATACTGAGCAGTAGTATACATTAGACATGGTTTCCATTATCTTCTTTGCCAACCAACCCCTTAACATCAAATATTTACATGTAACAAGAAAACATTAAGGTATATCAGTTTATGGGGATACATTATGCACTTCAGTATAGACCTTAGTAGAAACCTATATTCTGCCATGTAATGATGTGCCTATAACAAGGGAGCAACCTTGAGCTTCCCAATTAACATTAACATTTAAGTAAATAAGAGCAGCCATTCAAGATCAAACCAAGTCCCATCTTAGCTCAGCATTTTCTTTTTCATGTGGCTAACCAAATGTTGCTGGGACACTCAAAAGTAGGGGATGGAGACATATTACACTCCCACCACTCTTCCCTATAATTGGCATTTGAAGGCGTGCTGCTTCAAGACGAACTGTCCTTGACTGAACATGACTTTATTCAATTCCCTTTTAAAGCCATCCAAGTTAGTGGGCATCACCACATTATGTGGTAATAAATTCCACAGGTTAATTACATGTGGGTGAAAAAGTACTTCCTTTGGTCTGTTTTAAATCTTTTCCCAGTCAGCTTCATTGGATGGCCTGTGGTTTTAATATTTTGAGAGAAGAAAAAAAACCTACTTCTCTCTGTCCACTTTTCCCATGCCATTTATGCTTTAATACATTTTGATCATTACTACTTTATTTTAGCCTTTTTTCCATGCTTAAAGAGTTCCCGTCTGATTTTCTGATGGAGAAAGCATTCAAATTCCCCAATCATTTTGGTTGTCTATTTTGTACTTATTCCAATTTCATGACATTTTTTTCATGTTTGACATCAAGAACTGTACAGCGTATTCCATGTATAGCCACAGTGTGGATTTGTATAAGGGTATTACAATGATGGCATTTTTACTCTGGCTAATTAACTTAGTCAGTTTTCTGCTTAGTCCTAAATCAAGTTCATTTATGGACAAGTTAAAAAATATTGTTGCTAAAAGGTTGGGACAGAATTTGCTTTTGCTTGCACTTCCTTTTTCCCTCCTTCTAAGTGACTAGTTTTGTTTTAACCATTTTATCAATCTGACTGACTGACTGACCCAAAACCTCCTGGAACTTTCCATGGTTCCTTTTTTAAAATTGGTGAGTACTTTCCAGTACTCTGATACAGAGTCTAATTAGAGAGGTGTCACATATTCTTGTTAGGAGTCCAAACATCTTTGGAGTTATTTAAGCTCTGGAGTGGTTGCCACCGGAACCTGATTATTTTTACAGTGTAGCTTTTAAGACATCTCAGAATATATTTTCTTGTTACTTGCTTGCTTTACTTGATCTGAATCATTCCCTGAGAAAGCCTGAGCAGGCTCGTGTATCTGTCTATTTTTGCTCTAAAGACAGTTGCAAACAATTAATTAGTTTCCCTGCAATGTCCATATTCTTCTTGGGGATCTTTTTCAGTCCATTGACTCCCTGATTGATTTCTTACTTCTAATACATTGTGTTTGCATTATCACTTGTACTTTTTCTGCCAGATGGTTTGCTCTTTTTTGTTCTCCTCATTAAGACAGTATTTCCATTTCTTCAAAGAAACATTCAAAGGATTTTTCTTCTTTATGAAAACCTTAACTCTTAAAGCTTCCTGGATACTACTAGTAAACCATGCAACCTTTTCCTTCGTTTGGATGACACTGTCTTATGCTATGGAGTATATTCAAGTTGATCATCGATGTATTGTGGTTTTGAATATCTTCCAGGCACTATGAAAAAATATGCCTTCTTGCCTTTTTCCTTTCATTCTATTTTTCCACCAGTCTTCTCACTGGCATTATCATTAAATTTTGAAAGCAATTTTAATCAGCCTTAAAATGACAATGTCTTATGGAATAAAATCATTTGAAACAATTCTATTACTCTTTAGGGTCAGTTGGGGTTCCCTGGTATGGGAACCAAAGCTCATTCCAAACTCATGATTTCACTACTCCAGTGACCTCACTGATTAGGGATAAAGAAAATATAGTTTAATATATCTAAGGAATGCTTGGTTGAGGCTGTCTTCAAGCATCATAAAACATTCTTTAAAACATTTATCCATCATGATTTATGTACATTCAGGAGATCCTTTAAAAGTGCTTCTTATTGTATTCTTTCAATAGCTCTTTTCTAAAGGAAGGAGCAGTACTGATTTGATATAAGCTTCCTGGTGGTATTCCTATTATGTAATTGAAAGAGAGATTGGGGGAAGGAGATAATTGTTCCAATTATGTTACAGGTTCCTCCTAAGCTACTTGGCCTATAGTCCAGTACTAACACAAGACACTAGTCCATCCCTTTCATCTTGTTCTCTTAAATCCCCATCAGACTGATTTGCTCTATAAGAGACAGAATCTTAAGTCACTCAAGAGTCACCTGGAAACAATCTCTCCTAAACCCAGCTCCTTAAAAGCTACAGTCATTCACTTTGATAGTCCCAAATTGCATCTCTTGCTCTCTTTCCACCACCACCCCTCCCCAGAAGACCTGCAAATGGTAAGCTGACCCTTGCTAGTCTAACAAAAAGAGACACAGAGCCTCTGAGACTATCAAAATGATATTATTCAGGCACAGGTCTTGGACTTGTAGTAGTCAGCTCTAAATTGTGGTCTGGAAAAATACAAGAAATATCATACCAAACAAAAGTGATGGGTTTTACTTTGCTTTTTTCTTCTTCTTTTTCTTCCTTTGATACTCAGGAAACTGTAATTTGGTTTAAAGAGAATTTGTGACTGGAGTAGACTGTACAGAACAAAAAATATATGTACTTAATGGGTGGATTTGACTGAACATAGAAAAAAAATTACAAGTCCCATTTCTAGCAGAGGATCTGCCATTCTGCAGCTGAAAATCATTTCAGTGTAGGAAAGATAGCCATATATATAGCATGAACACTAAGCAGTAATTGGTCTTCAGAAGAGAAAAGGGCATGTGGTAAAGGAACAACCAATCTTTCAAACCCACTCTCAAATCAGCTGTCATCATCTGAGTTTGATTTATGACCATTAAAATTTAGACTCTTTCAAAGATTCATAACGGTTGCCAACAGATGTGATTTTTGATACCATATAAAATCATTGAAGAAAGTAATGGCTTCTATTCTAAAGGTCAGTTTTATTGAGTTTCTATTAAAATTTACCTCATCCATAGTAGTCAGAGTTCTGGAAATCTCTGACAGAAAATAGTGGCCTAATTCACAACTACAGAGTATTCATACAATTTTTTTTCTTACTCACATCATCCCTATCCTCTCTATTGTATCATGAGCTACTGAAAAGTCTTTATACAACCCCATCACTTTAATATTTAGCATGGATCTCCTCAAAACATCTCATATTATCTTCATAGATAATAGCTATCTACAGCTATCTCTTTTTTGGATCTGATGATCCTTGAAAGTAAAGACACCAGTCCTATTTGTACCCACTGCCTGCCCTATACAGAAGAAGAGACATATCAGGTTACAAGGACTTGCCAATTCCCCTCATTGTTGTTACTAGTTGGCCTGAGAGATCTCCTCTCTGAAGAGGTCAGGAAAAACAAAATGGCCATCTCAACAATTCTTCTAAGCAACTCTAATCCTATCATAACTGTGTCAGGCACCCTAAAATTAAGAACCAACCCTCATGTTATCATATGTAGCTTTTCCATCCCCATCTTTTTTTTTTCTTTCTTTCTATGTTTTGTTACTTGTAGTCAGGAAGACTAACAAATAGTCCTCCAAATTGTAGAACCAAGTACAAATATTCAACTGAATTTTCACAATTCAGTTGCTTTGAATTGAAAATGCTTTGTTTTGGCCTTTTTTTTTCCTTTGGCATTTGATTACTTGTGGCCATTATTAGACATTTTCTTGTGCTTTGTTGGCATAATTTACATTATTGTATGTTATATTATCTTTTTTATACTTCTGCAAACTGCTGCATTTCTATTACTCAGCCATTCACTTATAAGCCGTTCACTTATGAACATTCTGTGGTGGCCTTCGGAAGCCATCAGTACAGCTTGCAATGATGTTTGCTATTCAGATGATTGGACAAGCTGCAAGAGCCATGGTGGCGCAGTGGTTAAAATGCACTATTGCAGGCTAATTCTGCCAATTGCCAACAGTTTGATTTTCACTAGCTCAGCTTTCCATCCTTCTGAGGTTGGTAAAATAAGGATCCAGGTTGTTGTGGGCAATATGCTAACTCTGTAAACCAGTAAGAGAGGGCTGTAAAGCATTGTGAAGTGGTATATAAGACTAAGTGCTATTGCTATAGAGTAATAATAATGATTGACGGACTATTGAGGAGTTGCAGTACCCACAGCCCAAAAAACTGGTTTGCCGCTGCTGAAAGCATATCAGTAACTCAGTTGTATCAGACAGTCTTTCATCTCTGGACTGAGTTGAATCAGGGAATTTTCCTGGACCTAGATTATAGAGGACAGCCAGATTAATGGTCTACACTGATGGTATGCTGTTGGTTCACACCAGTTCTAGCAATGTAGCACCATTCAGCAGTTAATCCCGTCCACCCATTCCTGCCCTTTCCTGTCCTATATTTCATTCATTTTGCAGCTCAGCTGATATGCGCAGCAGCGTATCCAGAGTATATTGCTGTGCCTCAGCTGTTTTAACACCAGCACTGATGGTAAAGTAAGTTTTCAAGCTTAAATTGCCCATTTTAGAATTCTCTGTACATGCACACAGAGCGCACACCTATAGAACCAGTAGTAGAGAAGTTTGCATCCCACCACTGGTGATGTACTGGTGAGTGTACTGGTCAAGGTTAGAAATTGGAATATAGCAAAGGACACTTGGTGACCTTGGACTAGTCTCACACAGACCTAGGAACCAGTCAATGGAAAACCACTTCTGAAATCTTGCCACAAAAACTGTAGGAACTTGTCCAAGGGATCACTAGGCATCAACATTGACCTGAAAGTTAAAAAAATATTCTGTGATCAACCATAATAATAATATGGAGACACCATGAAACAACAACATCTACCTATCCTAAATCGTTGGGAAGGACTTGATACTGCCAAATCCAGTCTAAACATCTGGCCAAATGTGCAATGAACTGTATTATGGAGGATGTATTTCAGTCTATTTTCTGCAGTGAGTTTTCCATAAACCAAATTACTCTTTAGAACAGAAGTAGATGTTATTTAAACCTGAAGGGATGACCCAACAGATAAAATAACTTTATCACTGGTTATATATGCTGAAGCAGCCAGGTTTCCAAAGCAAGGTGAGTTGAAACATGCAGCCAGGCCTCATTGGTTACTATTCTCTCTCTATTTTGATTTGTTGATTTCTTTGCAAATCTTAACATTCTTAGTCATTCTTTGAAGTAAAACCGTATCATTTTTATACAACAGTTAGGGACATGTTCCAAGTTACAAATTTCAGTTCCTCATCCAACCACTAATTCATATAGAGATGTTTCATCCCTTTAGTAATGGGAAGCTTGGCATTGTGCAAGGGAAGTGTGGCTTGTTCTTTGTTAATCCAAATCAAAACCAGTCTGGATTGGTTATTACCCTCTCTTTATGAAGAGATCTTGGCTGTTGTAAATTTTTCAAACACCATTTTGTTGTTAAGGCAGCTAAATAGATTGTTGCAACAAAAACACTAGGTGTACACAATTTCTACAATAAAATGCAATACTTGGCTTGAGAATAATTTGTTCAGAGAAAAATTGTGACAATACAGTTTTATTAATTAACTATGATCAGTGATATATTTTTTTATTTATTTAATTTATATTGCCGCCTATTCGCCTATGGCGACTCAAGGCAACTTACACAATGTAAAACCATATTTAAAACAAAAAATAAAAATAAAAAACAATATATTATGCACTACTTCTATTTCTACATAAAATCAACGTACTTCTCAACTGATATTATGTATTTATCTATATAATTTAAAAATTGTATATGTTTATAGCAACACTTCTATCATTAAAACCTCATCACCATTAAGGAGTACAATGACCACGTTATCCAGCTCAGATTGTAATGTGGCTATTTGAAAAATTACTCACCATGACTCACACTAAACTTGGAAGCAACCCATCCAAACTAGCTCAAATGTCTCCAAGCAAGGTTTAGAAACTGGAAGCTTTATGTTACCTACTGACCACTGTGATAAATCCAATTTGTGTGTTTTCAACTTTAGTGGGACTAAAGTTGCATTTTGTAAGCAAAGTATATTTTTGAAAAAATAAAACTTGCTGTCTTTCAGGTAAATAGGTTTGGATCCTAGATATTCAGGGATGTTCACATTTCTTTACAAAATGTTCTTCAATCATTCAGCTATAACCCTCAGTTTGACTGCAAACTGTCCCCTGCAGATACACTGGGAATATGATTTTATTGTGTGGGAAGCATCCAACATTTTAAATTAATGAATTTGGACATCCTTTTTAAAAAGTTGGTATCTGATAAATGAAATAATATTACTATGGCTGCAGTCAATAAACTGGCACATTCCAAAAGCTGCAGAACTGTACTGCTTAATATTTTATTAACTTATTGAACATCTATCAAAGCCATGGTTTAAAGTTACTAGATGTGGGCTGCCAAAATCCAGATGTTCCCTAGGAAGTAGCAAACAGTTACAATTTTATTTTTTCCATAATGGTTGGCATGATACCTTGAACTAACAAGTAGTTGGGTTAGCATAAAATTTTAAGTCAGAAAAAAATAACCATACTTAACGCTAACCACATTTTGCACACTGCAAATGCAATATTTCAGTCTTTACCTGGCCTGCTTAACCTTGTTGTATGAACACAGTGACTATCACTAGGATTCTCTTGACAACGCTAATGATGTTACAAAGAGAAGTCTTGCTCTCCTTTTACTTCAGTCTTTATGCAAAAGGCAGCTTGTTGAAGAGGGTAATATCAACAATTGTTTTAAAAAGCTAACAAAATTGCTGCCTAATTAACCACCATGTTTCAAAGTTATACAAGTACTGTATTCTCCAAGTTAAACTCTCTTTCTCTCACCAACTTATAAAGAAAGTGAAACCAAATGAAACTCTCCATTCATTTCCTTTAGGAAGTTGTGGTACACTCATTTTACTTCTGATCAAACATGCATTAGTAGTTGCAAGGTTCTGATCTATGTTCCATCTGCATGTTTCCCAAAAATATAACTCAGATGTGGCCCCGAGCCTATTCACATTGACATAAATGAGTTAATTTTCATTGTATGCTAGGACTAATGGGAAACAGACCCCATGTCTTGTAAAACATTAAGCCAATGAATAAGCGATAATGATTCACCTGCCACATGGAGTCATAAGAACATGTATAAACTAGCAGAAGGTCTGCGCCTCCTTTCCTGATCTTGCAACAACTGGGCTTTCTGTAATTGCTGTTGCTTTGCCAGTTTCAGAGGATGTGCTGTGTATTACTTGAGCAACGGCAAGCACAAAGCGAAAAAGTCATTTTCATATTGATTCTATAATTATCCTTAGCTGTGGCTGCACAAATATTTTCTTCTCTTTGAAGGTGCATGAAAGAATGTAGGAAGAACTTTGCTTAAATTTTATAAGGATAGATTATTCAAGATGGTAGATGGTAGTAGCAGGGGAGGAGAACTTTCCCACACAGATGTTATGGGGAAGTTTGCCAATTCCAATGTCTTCGTTGGAGTTAGAAGGCATCCTGGCTTCCTGTTATTAAACTAGGATTTTTTCTCTGTGGCTGCTTCTAAGGATTGAAAGGGATGTTCTGTCAAGGGATGTTAGATAGCTCTTTCTTTTTAATCCCTCTACAGGTAATTTTTGATTTACGACCACAATTGAGTGTAAAATTTCTGTTGCTACATGAAACATTTGTTAAGTGAGTTTTGCCCCATTTCATGTCGTTTCTTGCCACAGTTAAGTGAATTGGTGGAGTTGATAAGTAAATCTGGTTTTCCTATTGATTTTATTTATTTATTTGTCAAACATGTACAAGATAACAAGTATAGGTATGAACATAAACAGGAACAAAGGAAATAAATATAGCTAAATGGGGACAGTAAGACAGGGACGGTAGGCACATTGGTGTGCTTATGCACACCCCCTTTAAGGACCTCTTAAGAATGGGGTGAGGTCCATGGTGGACAGTTTGAGGTTGTAGCTGTGCGGGGTTGAGGCTGTAAGTAGGGTGTTCCAGGAGGCTCTAGCAGGGTGTTCCAGGCGTTGACCATTCTGTTGCTTAAGTCGTATTTTCTGCAATCGAGTTTGGAGCTGTTTACCTTGAGTTTGTATCCGTTGTTTGCCCGTGTGTTATTATTATTATTATTATTATTATTTATTTGATTTATATACCGCCCCCTCTCCCCGAAGGGACTCGGGGCGGTGAACAGCCAATAAAAACACATATAACAAGGTACAAAATATGAGACAACATAGAATATTAAAATTTAAAAACTGAAATATAATATGGCTCTAATAAAATATAAATAAATATTAAAAAGATTAAAACCCGATTAAAATTTAAAAACCCCTAGGCCAGTCCGGCCTGCCGAAATAAATGCGTTTTGAGCAACCGACGGAAGGCCATGAGATCGGGGGCGGCCCTTACCTCCGGGGGTAATTCATTCCAGAGAGGGGGTGCTCCCAATGAGAAGGCCCGCGCCCTCGGGGTCGCCAGCCGTCCAGCCGGCGCACCCCGAGGAGGCCCACTCTATGGGAGCGTACCGGTCGGTGGGAAGCCGATGGTGGCAGGAGGCGGTCTTGCAAGTAATCTGGTCCCGAGCCATGGAGCGCTTTAAAGACAGTGACCAAGACCTTGAAGCGCACCCGGAGGGCCACCGGGAGCCAATGCAGCGCGCGTAGAAGTGGCATAACATGGGAGCCCCTAGGTGCCCCCATTACCACCCTCGCGGCTGCACTCTGCACCAACTGGAGCCTCCGGATGCTCTTCAAGGGCATCCCCATGTAGAGAGCATTGGCATAGTCTAGGCGGGAGATCACCAGGTTATTGTGATTGAAGCTGAAAAAGTCCTTGATAGGCAAGCTGTTATAGCAGACAATTTTGTAAACTATGCTTAGATCGGACCACAGGTGGCACAGTTCCAGATTTTGCTTGTCAGAAGGTTGCAAAAGGTGATCACAGGATCCTGGGACACTACAACCATCATAAATATGAGTCACATGCCAAGCATCTGAATTTTGATCATGTGACCATGGGGATGCTGCAATGGTCATAAGTGTGAAAAATGGTCATAAGTCACTTTTTTCAGTGCTGTTGAAACTTTGAACGGTCACTGAACAAACTGTTGTAAATCAAAAACTATCTGTATTAGAAGGCAAAAATCATATTTAGATAGACTTATACATTGATTTGCTGAATTGGTATGGATAACAGTGATAAATGGTGATGTAGCCTTTGTTTTAATATTTAATCAATGATCAATTTCTATAACCCCCTATGGGTGGCATCAAGTGGTTTTATTTATATTAGTGTCTAAATATTAGTATCTGAGATTTGGACACATATTCAAAGGCCTAGCTCTCTGGAGAATGCTGGAAAGATAAAAGAAAAGAGAAGAAAAGGATGATCAGCAGTAGAATTGTTGGGTGTTATTATAGTGGCAGTGAGCACATTATTGGAAGACTTGAAGAACCAGGTTAAGAACAGATTGTTGTATAGAAAATCTATGTGGCTGCTAAGAGTCAACATTGATTTGATGCTACATAGGCAAGTATCTGGCAGGGAAAGCAGCATATAACATACAGGCACCATGGTGGCATGGTGATTAGAATGCAGTATTGCAGGCTAACTAACTTCTAGCTGCCAGGAATTCGATCCTGACCTTGGCTTAAGGCCTTCCATTCTTCCAAGGCCAGTAAAATGAGGATCCAGATTGTTGGGGGCAATACACTGAGTCTGTAAATTGCTTAGAGAGGACTGTAAATCACTATGATGCTGTTTATAAGTCTAAATACTGTTGCTATATATACATCTAATGTTTTCTTTCCCTCATTTCACTCCTACTTGACTCAGGTGGAGTATGGAGATGGAGGCTAGAATCTAATTAGCTATGACACAACCTTCTTGGGAGTGGCACCATATCACTAAATCTTCTGAGAAGCCTATAATTCAGGAGAATTCTAACATCCACTTAGAATAAAATTTCTCACCCAGAAAAGAGAGCTTTGGCTGACTTTTATGATTACTGCAATTGTTTGCTTTTGCTGTATTATTTTGCTATTTATAGGCTGTTTTCAAGAGCCTGAAATCTGATTTTTGGTAAACTGGAAAAATGGATAGAAACAAAGAAACAAGTAGGCATCCAAGAATACCTATGGGCCCATATACTGAGAAGCAGAAAATATTTTAGAGACTGAAAAAAACATAACAATGGTTATGTGATAATCTGTCATAGCTGTGAATTCAACTCTAGATTGTTGTTGAAACAGAGAATCCTATAAGCCCGTGATGGTGAACCTATGGTACATGTGCCATAGGTGGCACACAGAGCCATTTGTGCAGGCACGCGATCCCCAGCCAAACTTACCTGCACTGCACTGCACATGCGTGCACCCCCAGCTGGTTTTTGGCCCGTTTGAGGCCTTTTTCGCCCTCCCGGGGGCTCAAGAGAAGCCTCTGCAGCCTTTGGAGGATGAAAAATGGGCCTTCCGGAAGTGCCGAAACTGTAAGTGCCGAAACCGTAAGTGCCTGGGAGGCGCATGCACATGCAGTGCAGGTAAGGGGGGTTGTGCATGCATGCACAGGACGGCGCATTGCATTGTTGGTGCTGGCCCACATACACTTTCAGCACATCACAACAAAAAAGTTTGCCATCACTGCTATTAGCTATGTTTGCATGGTCCACTTACCCATGGTTAAACATCAAGTAACTTAATTTTCTAATTTTGCCTGCCAGGCAAGCATAGATCACACTGCCTAGGTTCACACAATAATCAAAATAACAAATTTTGTCACAATAAGACAAAATGCAGTTGGGTAATTTATAGTCAGTATGCTATGCAAACACAGTCAAAATAATGATGCAGGAAGCAAAACCTCACTGTCTCTGTGACATGGTATCCATTCCTGACATCATGCTGCTTTTGAAATAAAATCATAAATGCTATTCCATTTCTCAAAGTGACTGCATTGCAATGAGGTTCTCAAACATTTCAGATGTCTGAATTTATTGTACCACTTTCCAGTATTTTCCAGCAGAATATCACTCTTGTTTAGTTACTGGTGCCTAATCCAGAATTTGGCATTATTACTACGTCCCAGAACAATTTATAGTGATGTAGTCATTGATCACCTCAAGCTTTTGACCACTGTAGATAAATATTCTGATGTTTTATCCCCTCCATAGTTTGCAGAGGAACATTTTTAAATACTTATTGAGCCTATGAATTATATCAAAGCCATAATCCAAGGGCCTTTTAGAAATTCTTTTGCAACTTTTTTTTACTGGTTTATAGCTGAATAATATGTTACTTTTACCATTATTATTTACACTGATATTTAACATTTCCAATTTGCTTCAAGGGATACTTCTTGTACCTGTTATTTAAGTGTGTGTCTTTTTATAAGAAATGAGCCTCACTTGGTCTAAAGAGCTTATTCCCACGCAAGTGTGAATACAGTTGTAGTAATAAGAAGTTAGCAAAAAGCCACAATCAAACAGCATGCTTAATTAAGTCAATTAAAAGCATTGCAGTGATTTATTTTTTTTAAAAAAAAGCCATTTAAGCCTAGAATTAACTTTGGTTTGGCTCATGGTGTTATATGACCATAAATTACTACTTCAGTGAATTATGGGATCAAGAAAAGGAGTGAATGTATTAATCAGATTTAGCTTCTTGTGTATGAAGACCTAACAGTACAATTCCAATCTAAATTAAAACATTTCCTGCAGCCTTGTGAGTCTCCCCACCAGTCTAGAAATGGGGTGTAAAAAGCTTTTCTTTCCATCTGTTGCATCATTCATGATAAAGCTTCTCCTTTTTCCTCCAGAGAGGGTGAGGGGAGAACAAAAGCACTGATTGCTGCCATAACATAACAAGACAGGAAAAACATTGACTCAAAACATCTTCCTTCTTTCTGGATGAGAGGAAACAGAACTTTCCTGCAACATGGGGGAAAAAAGTTTTCAGTGGGTGCTGGAGCAGGTGAGGAATCACAAATAAAGGCTGACAGCTAGAGCAATTGAAGTGAAACAGTCCTGCCTATTGAATAATTCAGATGGGAAATTCTCTTTGCAATCAAGAAAGTTCATCCATTGTGGCATGCTGTTACACACCCTTCGTCTGAGAGAAACACAGTTTTCCCCATTCCCCAACTTTCCTCCTAAGTTAAATCTTAATTCAGCCTTTCCTAACCTGGTATTTTCCACATATCAGCCAAGCTATCTGAATGTAGGAATACATGTAGAAATGACTTTCAGCTCAATGGATTATTTCTCAAGCAAATGCTCTATAAAGTACTAGTAAAAAGCTGCTGGTGACGCAATATGTTTAAGAGAATCAGCTGAAGACCTACAGCCAAGAGTCACTTCAACAGAGAGATGGGCAGCATATAAATTTAGTAAATAAATATTTAAAACACATGCTAATCATAGTGTTAAATGGAAACAATTATATTTTAGCCAAGCATGATGGTTTATGGCCCAAGGTGTCTTCCAAAGTTAGAACACTGGCTTAACTGAGTTAACCATTGTTCAGTTCACCATGAGAAGTGTATCATGCATTCCAATGATGCTGACCCCAAAATTCCAGAATGGTAATTCCAGCATATCTTGATGCACCTGTTGGAAACAAATAACTAAGTTGTTTCCTAATCTGCCAGAACCAAAAATGTTGCCAGCACTCAGCAATATGTCTGCCAGAAGATTGTAACTCAATAGAAATCAGAAAAAAATAGAACATTGATCAATGTGTTAGTTATGATTACAGTGCAGAACCTGTATAGATAAATAGATGGTTTCCCCCTCCCTCCTGGTTGCACCACAGTAAAATTTTACATAGTTATAATTGTGCCCATAAAGATAATGTGGCTACATTCACTTTAAGAACAGGAAGTGCCTCCATGAATATTAATAAAACTGCTAATAATTTTAGGATAAAAATAAATAATTGCTCATATTTGGTGCTGTTAATTAACCATTTGCCATGAATGAAAGTTAGTGTTCATTCTTTCTGCATTTATTACCTTTTTTCAAAAAATGACCAATTTGGAAATGTCAATGGTACTCAGAGAGGACATAAATTAGGGCCAAGATAGATAAAATGAACCATATTTGGAGCTTAATATGAACCACAGCCCCAAAATAAACAAAGTAGCTGGGTATACTGTTTTCTTTTTTTCTTTTACCTTTCCTTTCCTTTTTCCTTTTTTGTTCATTTACAATGTCTTCTATTTCCACCCGTTTTTCTCTTGAATTTCTTTGCATTCATTTGTTTGCTGTTCCTTTCTCTTATCAAATTAACTTTAATGAGTGGAATCAAAATCACATGGAGAAGAAGCAAGCATATCCAATTCTAGACTGATTTTTAAAGAAAGATGAGATATGCTAATGAAAAGGCTTTTAAGACAGAATTCGATGCTCATCCACAAACAATAAAACACCTAACTAGAGTTTAAAGGGACAAGAAATTGCAGACAACTTATGCATCCCCTCCAAAGTTAATACTTAATATTTCAAGATCAGAATTTTCTTCGTTTGCCATTAAAACATATTCTCTGTTTTTCTTGATATAGTCTATATTATCTTATTTTCTAAGAAATTTCTTTTCAAATGTCAGTCTGCTGAGTTGGGCTTTTTCAGTCACATAAAAGTAGATATGTTAATATACATGCATGTAAATTCATCTGTCATTAATGTGCAAAGTGCAATGTTTTGTCAATGAACTGTTATATATAGTATAACAGATGGGTCAACTGATTAGATTCATTGAGGTGTCACTCAAAAATAACATTGAAGTGTTATTTTTGTCAAATATGTTTTTGAAGTAGTCACTTAGTCTATGGCATGGATGTTAAACTCAATTTCATTGAGGGCCGCATCAGGGTTGTGTTTGACCTCAGGAGGAGTGAGATGGGCGTGGCTAGGCTGGGGCTGGCCAGCTCAACATCACTCATGCCGGGGGCACCTGTGGTGGCCCGAGTGCTCTGCCAGCGAAAACAAACTCCCGAGCTCTGTTTTCAGAAGTGACAGCCTCCTGCAACCTTCTGCCAGGGAAAACAGAGCTCAGGAGGGTTGTACATTGCCCTCCCGAGCTCTGTTTTCACTAGCAGAGGCACCACAAGCCATTCCTTCACTGTTTCCAGGTTGGCCCCACAGGCCAGATCTAAACACCCTGTGGGCCGGATCTGGCCCCTGGGCCTTAAGTTTGACACCCCGGTCTATGGGGACAAAAAGTCAGGAGGAATTGGATGTCACCTTTTCCTGCTAAACAGTTTTGTTAAAAAGCATCAGCTTTTGTGAGCTTACAGTTTTCTTCATCAGATATACGGAATGGCTAAACTGACATAGGATTCATTTCCCACCTTACTTCCATTTAAATTCAGTATTAGTCTTGATCTGCTGTTTTTTAACAGTCTGTAAGCTACTGGAAGTTATTCAGTGAGCAGGAAGACTTAGACAATGAGCTAATAAAAATATTAAAAGAAGAAAACACCTTCTTTGGGGAATCTTAAAAAACCTTTCTGGAATAGCTGATGATAGCACTGTTTGACATAATTAATGTGATTGGCAGAGATGCCTTAAAATATATTATCTCTTTTACAAGTGTGGATATCTGCATCCCATTTATCACATCAGGGCCTACTTGTCTAACCTCGAGGTTTTCACAGGTGCATTCCCTTTAAGAGCACAGTAGCAGCCTTCAGTGTCTCCAGAGAAATCAATCCCAGATGTGAAGGGCAGACATTTCCTTTCCAGGAAGTCTGCCCTCAGGTATGGCCCATTCAAGGGAAATCCAAGACTGTTTACAAAATGGTGAACCAAGGTGGCTGCATCGTGATTATCTTTGCTTTTCTGTTGCTTGGCACTTTAGAATTATATATTTGTGTGTGCATTCAGCCTTTGTTGTTAAGACTTCTTGTTGTTAGACTCAAGTTTTCTAATCAGATATTTCACATGGGATTTGTTATCCACCAGTCATTTGTCTAGTTGAGATATCAGTGTTTATATGTTCAGGAGCATCATCATATCATTATCTTGGCACATTATTGCTATTCTGCTGTATCAAAAGGTTCTGTCAATGCTATACAGCAACATCAATGCTATCCCAGGTCCTTTACCCACAGGTGCTAAAATAAAAAATATTTCCTAATTTATTCACAATTACTGTAGTTTTAAATTAAATATAGCAAGTAAAAATGGAATATTTCATTTGTAGTTATTTCAAGACATCTTCATTCAGGGAAATATTACAAAAAGGAGGTAATGATACCTTCTGAGTCTTAGGGATGTCTTTCCCTTTCTTTGCAAATATCTGTCTGTCTCTCCCAATATGCAAACACAAGAGTACAACTCGTGTATTGCTCTATGTACTGGAATGTTGTTCATTAGAAAACACCATTCCCCTAGAAACAGATTAAAATGCTAATTATATCCCGTAATACAGGGAGCTTTGGCCTATGATTCAATAATTCAAAATCCAAGAACAACAAGAACAGCAAGAATATAAAACAAAATGAGATGGCAAACTGATAGTCTACAGGGGATAAACAATTTCAAGAAATGTACTGCTTATTTGAAAAGGATTATTTTTTAAAAAAAATAACAGAATAACAGACTTGGAAGGGACCTTTGAGGTCTTCTAGTCTACCCCCCCTGCTCAAGCAGGAGACTCTATACCATTCTAGACAAATGGATGTCCAATCTATTTTTGAAAGCCTTCAGTGATGGGTATCTATGGAGATTCTCAATCATCCAGGTCATGGTTATCCCAATTGAATGTAATATAAATTTTTTTAAAAAATTGCAAAAATGAGAGAAGATTGAGTCTTATATAAATTGCCAAATTGATCATTACAGATTAATTTAAATTCTGAAATATTTGGCTAGGTACATTCTAATTAATGAGGTCAGTAAGTATGGGTTGAATGATATGATAATTCAGTAGTACATAGCTGGTCCAATATTCATATGTTATGAATGTTCATCAGTTATTTTTAATCAAAGGAGAAGACAATAAGTTATTTCTCATCAAAGGAGGGGAGTAATCTTAAATTCAGTCTTGGAATCTGTATTCTTGAACAGTTTCATTAAATGATTTGGATAAAGAAATGAAGAGCATGCTTAATAAATCAGCAAATGAGCCCAAATTGGATATAATGGACAGATACATTAAAAGGTGACAATAAAATTCAGAACAATTTTCACTGGTTAGAAATGAATAGTGAAAATAACAGAATTAAATTTAATAAAATATGAATACAAAGTTTTAAACTTAGGAAACTTTTGTAAAATCAAATATGCAAGTCATAAAATGTGGCTTGCTAACTAACAATTCTTGTTTAAAAGATGTTGATAACAAATTGAATATAAATCAGCAGTGTGGAAAATGGTATTTCAAATTAACCCTTAGTAGAAACATTCTGCCAAAAATACAAATCTGGAATTTTTATAGTGATTCTGCATTAGCACTAAAATAACTTTTAATTGTTTATGTGCCATCAAATTATAGTCAACTCCAGGTAACCACATAGATTGATTTTCTCCAAAATGATCAGTCCCTAGTCTGATTTTCTTAGGTATTCCATTGTTAAAATAATTTGGCCTGAAAATACTATTGCATGAAGCATTTTATATTCACAAAGTGATTTTTTCTTTTATCTTAATATATGGCCCTATTATATAAAATGGAGCAATAAGTGGACACTGATTTGGCACAAAAGTAGCAGAAAACTAGGGATAAAAAAACCTAGTGGGTTTTAAATTTCCTTATTCAGTTAAGAAGAGCAAGAAAAATGTGACTTTGAAGCTTTTTGGAGCTTGGAAGAGAACAGACTGAGTAGCTTCCATTCAATATTCTTCTTCTCTTGTCTAATTTAAGTTAACTAAAGAGCTCTGTGCTGTGCCTGGAAGGAACTGAATCAATACTGAATCAGCCTTGTTTGAACAATCCTATCTCTGTTTATCTGCAGCGTGGAAGTATATGACTAGAGCAAATCAATTCCACTTCATATCCCTTTTTTTTACAAGACATGGAGATCCGCTTTAGTGTTACATAAACAGCATTGCACAATTGCATTTTAAGGCAAATATTATGCCTTTAGGGTTCCGCTAAGGGGAAGGGTCTCCTTAGAATCTCATTAAGAGTTACAAGTCATTTCCTCGAAAGGAAACAGAACAGTACATTTTAAAGGAAACAATTTTCTTAGCTGGTTCTGCTGGTTGGCATGCAGACCCTATAAATAACATTACCATCTTTTACACCAACCTCACACTCTCTGGATATGTTGGGATTACAGCACCAGCATTTCCCAGAACACATCTGGAAATCACCATACTGCAGAAGACTGGTCTACAAAAGACTTTTCTGTGGCAGTTGAATTCTGGTGGATTAAATTAGCCTTCACAAACTGTTTGGCACATGGACAAAGAGTAGGTGCTCTTCTCACCAAAGAAGAAATTTATTTATCTATTTATTTTTATTTCATTTATTTTATTTGTTTGTCAAGCATGTACAGTATGAGAAAACAAGTATGAACATAACATATAAACATATACATATAAACAGGTATAAGTACATACATAATAAATGAGTATGAATAAATGGATAAATGGGAACAGTAAGCAGGGACCGTAATCACACTTGTGCGCTTATGCATGCCCCCTTACAGACCTCTTAGGAATGGAGTGAGGTCCATGGTAGACAGTTTAAGGTTAAAGTTTTGGGGGTTTGAGGATGTAATAACAGAATCAGGTAGTGAGTTCCAGGCATTGACCACTCTGTTGCTGAAGTCATATTTTCTGCAATCGAGTTTAGAGCGGTTTACTTTGAGTTTGTATCTGCACAAGATTGATTTGTTCATTAGATTTATATCCCAACTTTTTTTGTACAACTCAAGGTGGCAGACATCATAACCGCTCTTCTTATTTTCCCTACAACAATCCGGTGAGGTAGGTGGGATTTAAAGTCGAGATCACCCAGCTGATTTCTGTGAGAGAACCAAGAGTCTCCTAGTTTCTTGTCCAGCCCCTTAACCAAATTGGATCTCTTTTACTATAGGAAAAAAAAGAACAATTCCTTAAATGACCCAGATATAGAGGACAATGTAAAAATTACTTCTTAGCATTTTCTATTTCCTGCTTTGCTTTAAAATCCTGTTGGAGCAGACCTAATGAAGCATTTGGTTTTTTGCAAAAAGAGTTCAAAATTAGACATGAATTTAATGGCATCCTCTTAGATGAATAGAATAATGTAGTACCATTCTGGAATCACAGATAGTTTGTCTTTATTAATTACCTGAAATAATTGAAATAAAATAATTAACATTGGAGTCCCTCACTTTGATTGGTTGGTTTATCTGGCCATAAAATTTGTAAAAGTCCCTCTGGGTAACTTATAATAAAAAAACAAAAGAACTAAAAACAAAGCAAAACGAATTCCCAAAATAGACTGAATAACAGACTGGGGTCAACCATTTCAAATTCCATTCAAGGTCTTTCATTTTGGATGGGCTCATCCAATGATCTGTCTCAATGCCCAGGAGACAAACAAATTTTCAGGGTCTTATGGAAGGCCAGCAGGGTCAGCACCATCCAAATCAGGTCCATAAGCTAGGCACTAAAACAGAAAAGTCATTGTTTCAGAGAAGGAACCCAAAGCATGCCCATCTCATGGGATGAACAGAGATAATTGGAGCAGGTGGTCTCACAAAGAATCTGGCCACCACTTTGAATTGCCTTGGAAGCCTACAGGAATCAGTGCAGCTCTCTAAATAGCAGCATTACCTGGGGTCATAAGTTCTCACTCAACTGCATTCTACACCTTATTCCTTAGTCTTAATATAAATTTTGTGAAATTTGAATAAGTTGTTTTATTGTACTGAAGTCTCAGTCACTTACAATTACTAGTTGTATATCCAGTTCTACAACTTTTAGAGAATAAGGAAACCCCTCACACTCCTCTGGGTACTCATTGCTTTTCTCTAGAACCATGTATCTTCTTAACTTTTTTCATCAGGTAATTGCTCAGCACTTCAATCATTTTGATTGCCCATTTCTGCATTTTAGAAGTATGATAAATGGAAATAGTCTTTCTAGTAAGATTGGTATAAAGATTTACAATGTACAATATGGGTTACCCATTTTTTTTTAAGGAGGTAAAGCAGTATTCGCAATCAGGACAAATCTTGAACCTTCACTCAAAATTGGACCAATTTTCAAAACATACTGGAATCTCCAGCAAAAGGAAGGATTCCTTTTATCCAGACCTAATAAAGATTATAGCTAAGTAAAAAGTAGTAAAATGATGATGAGGTGATATTTGAGAGGACTCCAGAAAGGTGGACAGCATGTTTGCAAATATTATTATTTCTTCTTCCACATTGAAAGAAAGCAGATGCAAAACACTTCCATTTTGTGTCCAAGAAAAATAACATGGAAGTGTCCCTGAAATCCCTAAGAGTCAATTCTCACACTTTACCTTACCTTCTGCATTTTGTCGTCTCCCATTCATGCTATTGAATTACACCTAATATTTAACAATTATTTAATAATGGCACTGAACCCCAACAGATCTATAGAGCTCTTTAAAATACATTTCCTGTTGTTATTCATCTGCTTTGTGTCTTCAAATCCAGCTGTGTAGCAATGTGCTTCCTCCTTCCCTCCCCCTGAATTTTGGGCATAATTGTTATATTGTTTTCAGTTTAATCAAGTTCTATGTACTGTCTTTAGTGCTTTCACTAATAAGTGTATCAGTAATTTATTTCCGGCATTATATTATTCATTATTCTGTTTCACTAGGACTTTTGTAATTGTGGTTATAGTAGTATATGTACATTGGGTACTTTAAATATATTTTCATTACACACATGCTGAGTTGCCCATTCAAAAATAAGATTTAATAAAAATGAGGTATTTTCAGTCAACAGAAGTGGGGAGTTCATCATAGCCTCACTTCATCTCTAGGTCCACTGCTAGTATGAACTACTCTGCTTTCATTGCACAGAAAGACTCTTTTTTCAGAAAAAGGAGCAACATGGAGAAGCATCAATGCTGCAAGAGGGAAAAGAAGACATTTTGATGTACATAGAGAACAGGAGTAGCTGATGTGTCTGAAGAAGCTTCTACAAGGGTCAGAGATGCTATTAGCTTAATTAGTTACTGTAGAGATAGCAGGATCACAATTCTGTAGTGAAAAAGAATGCTTGGTAGAGAATGTCAGAAGCAAAAATGCCACCAGGTCAGGCCAAATTATAGGGGAATATTAATAATTTCAAAATTATAGGGGAAAGGTGCTATGGAATGTAACTTTTCTTTATAACTCTTTCACTAAGGATTGAAAGAAACACATCTGGTGTTTTCAGACATGTCAATCCACAAGTTCCTAATAGCTGAAAAGTAGTCAATAAGCCATTTCAGAAAATTTATAGAAAAGGATGAAAACACAGTGGTCTTTTGAAGGTGACTTGAGGAAAAATATGGGTATTCTCCCAACTCCCAGAGCTGTAAGCCCACCAGAGACCAGTATCTTTTGATCTTCTCACAAAAAACAATTATTTGGAGTATTTGTGGGCAATATCGTGTCCTTTCTTTGTCCTTGTTCAGAAAGGAATTATAATTGCCTGGTCTACTTTCTGGTTCTTCACTCTACCATAGTTCTTGGCTCCACTTTTCACAGAGCTGTCTTCAGTTTGCCATTTCTTCCCTAGAAGTCCCCAGAAGTTATTCTTTGCTTTTTGATGAAAGCAAGTCCTTTGATTGTTTACATCATGCCAGAATGTGGAATATATTAAGGCTAATGCATGTGCCAGAAAATCTGTGGGGAACCAATACAAAGAGTAAGAAGCTATTATAAGAACTAAACTTAGAGAAATAGAATGGTTCAGAATAGGAAAGGGAGTTCTCTATATTTGGTGAAACCTAAACTTCCTGGTGATTATAATATAATAAGGAATGATAAGATTGTCAGAGATAACTAGATTCAAAATATGAGGTGAACACACTAATAATTTGAGATGTGGACCACCATTTTGTTGCCTACAAATAATGCTTAGTGAAATCAAAGTTGATGGAGAAAAATGAATGTGATGGATAGTTTTGCTTCCTTGAGGTGATAAATAGATAGAAATTAATAATGTGCTGGAGATATATAAGAGGAATCAGTCGGTCCTGAGTCAAATAAAGACCAGCTGCTTCCTTGAAGGAATGGTCAACAAACTATGTACTTTTGGCAGATGATGCAAAGAGATGATGGACTAAAAAAAATAATGTTTGTTGCCAAGGTTAAGGGAAATAGAATGAGAAAGTAACCAATATGGAGGAAGGATGCATAGAGGAAATGATTGAAATGTTCTTGAAAAAAACTATACATTCCTACTGGAGACAAGCTTTTCTCTAGATAGTCATCAGGATTTGGACTTGACTTAATATACCCAAGTAATAATTCCATCTTGGTACTTTCTCATGAAAGCTACTATTTTCCTGCATATATACACACAGACTGCCAATATGTATGAGCTACTGAATATGCCAGGCATCCTTGGAAAAAGGAAATGAAGTTGTTAAAAATAGCCAGCAAAATTGATTATACTTCAATTACTATAAAATAAATTAATGTAAGCAGGTTGAAATAAAATGAAACTTAAGCTATTATGAAATGAACATGTCTTTGAAAAGAGAGTGAGACTCGATCCAAACAAGACAGAATCATTCCTGGTCAAGGAAATAGCAAGATGGGAATAGTATTTCAGTGTCAGAGAGAGGTATCTCTCTGAAAATCTGGCTTGTAATCTAGGATTATATTCAGATTCAACTTTGCAAACAGGGACTCAGATGGCAAATAAGTACCTTTGCTTGGCTTAAACTGATATACCAGGTCCAGTAGTTCTTGATGAAGTCAGATGTGGTCATGATTATATGTGTTGCAGTTACATCTAAATTGGATCCCTCATACCTTGTAAAATCTTTAAAACCTACAGTGCAGGGGTGTCAAACTCAAGGCCCACGGGCTGGAACAGCCCATGGGGTGCTTAGATCTGGCCCGTGGGACCCCCCCTAGAAACAGTGAAGGACTGGCTCACAATGCCTCTGCCAGCAAAAACAGAGATTGTGAGTGTTGTGTGCAGCCTGTCTGGGTTCCGTGTTTGGCTGCAACAAACTCCTACAGCCCTCTGCCAGTGAAACACATGGCCCTCTTGGGTTCCATTTTCCCTGCAGAGGGCTACAGGAAGTCAAGCTGGCCATGCCCACCATGACCATGCCCACCCCAGTCACACCCATTCAGCACCCCCCAGGTGAAATAAAACCATGATGCAGCCCTCAATGAAATCAAGTTTGACACCCATGCTGTAGTGAGTTTTAGATGCATCAGGGAGATTGTTGGATGACAAGATCAGATTTGTAAGGACTGCTGGTTTCCTGCCCCTTCCTCTGCCCCTACCATCTCCCAAGGAACCTTTGAATAAAGGAAGCAGATGGAGCAAGTAGCAGATTATATCCTCCTGATGGGAATCACAATCTGAAACAGTTGTAAGTGATTCAGTTTGTAACAATATTGCAAAAGAACATGATGAATATCAGTTGTAGATTTCCAATAACTATCAAATTATCCTTCCCAGCAGATTGAATAAGCTGATTTACCACACCATCATCCAGAATTTGAATTATACCCCAGCTCTAATACCTTTTCACTCTTACCACAAAACAGGAGACAGATTGGAGCAAAGCAGGCACAAACAACAGTCAAGCAGCAGCAGAAAGCAGTGAAAGACCAGGTGGATTTTCATTGAAGCAGGATGGTGTAAGAAAGGCAGCAGGACTAATTCTACTTCTTACAGAAAGGGGACAATCCTGTTGCCCCAAAACTACAAGTCACTAGTAGAACTGGGGCTCAAAACTTGAATGCAGGATAACCAGGGAATTTTAGGACTATTGATTAGGCTGCAAAATTGAACAAAACATATTGTAGTGCAGTAATACAGCAACAACACATTTTGGATTTTTTTAACAAGAAAAGGGCATAGTCTTATCAGTACAGTAACCAGGAGCTGAGCTCAACTCAAAGGCATTTCTGTCTTAATAGAGTATTTTAGGACCTATCTTTTGTTAGATAAACATGGTAGCAGTGAGGTCATGGATGGTTGTGTGAATAAGAATATGAACTTGTCCATTTCTAACTTCTCCATAAGTCTCTTATATTTAGAGTTCTTTAGGGCCTCCTGGCCTGTCTCTTAAGTTTTATATTCTGATCCTATTCTATCACCCTCAGCTACCAGTGGCAAATTGCCAGGGGATTAAGGAATTCTCCATAAGTAGACAGGACTTAAGAGCTAAATTGTCACAGACATGATTTAAGTCAGAAGAATCCCATAAATAATCAGAGAGAGTGGGGACAAAAGAAGGGCTTCAGAAATGTTCATCTTGCATTAACATTCTGATTCTTGTGGAGCTTTCTGGCAAGAGAGATGGTCACACATGGCAAATCTAATTTATCAGAGTTTCCTTATCAAATTAAAATAACATTAATTGTGTATATGTGTGTGTGATATTTTGATTGCATTATACAACCAAATTACAAGAAAATGTTCAAAGAGATCTTTCTTATGAATGGGCTCATACAGCAGAGCCTCTTCCTTCATCTTTCTTCCTTGAACTAAAGTGCTTCAGGGGTTCCATTCCTCCAACATAGTTAATTCTTTGGGCTACCAGCTTTTTATATTTTCTGTTGAAAAAAAACTTCCAATTATTTTTTTCTATTTGTTATTCTCATTTGCTGCAGAGGTAAAAACCCTTTATCAGCTGTAGTTAAAGGCCATTCTTCTATTGGTTCTTTGCTTGTATGATTAATTGGATACCTCATTTTGATCTAGGTCTCCTTAAAACATATCATTTATTTCTCTCGGCTCCTAAAGTTAAAAACATTCATGAATGAAGGGTTGATAGTCACAGTTTTCTTATTTATTAATTATTTATTAAACAGGCCACATGCTATTCTGATTGCAACTTTTCATGAACATTTAGAAAATGTTGATTTTTTTTCCCTGATATTGAATTCTAATATGTGATTTGGAATCAAAAACGTGATATAACAGCACAAGGGAGAAAGTTTTGTATGAGTGCAGCTTGCTTTCATAAGGATGTGTTATTATTTGTGGGTTGAACAATTTGTCTATTGCCCTGCTTACTTTTCCAAGTGATATGATTTATCCGAACATGCTACCAGTATAACGATGTGAATTTAGTTTTGTTCAGGTGGCCTAGAAGTATTTGGGATACATGCCTTGCACAGATGGAATGATATTGATGTGTATATATCAGGTGTCACCTTGAAAGGATGATGAGCACTAAGAAGTGATTTTGTCTCCAGAGGGAAAATATTCTGTAGTTATAGCTCATTTTCTACATGCCATCTGTTTGGCTAGTTATTAAGCGGAGAAGAGAAATATATCCAAAAGTTGAAAGTTTTTCACTAAAGAACCAAATCGGAGTTCTTTTTAGAATATTTGAAAACACAGTGATGGAAATTTGGAACAGTTTCCTTATATTAGGTTGATAGACCATAATTCTGGGTTTGTCATTACTTTCTCTTCAAGTTACAAGATATGCAGCAAAAACAAACTGGACATCAGAAATTAATTCTTGACCGAAATTAGATTTTATTTCTATAGTGCATTCCATAGCTTATTGCTCCATGTGGTATTTTAGATTCCATAGGTTGGTATCTGAAATGCTTTCTGAGTCATTTATCTTGAAATTTGGGTATCCAAACATTACAGGACTTTGCATGGTTCACAACTGACTCTGTCTGATCAGACAATATTAACTCATTTCAAGATATAGATTAGCTTTTTATGATTTTATACCAGTTCGTTTGAAAAGGGAGCAAAGCTAGCCTTTTCCTTTGCCATTCTAGAATTTGTGGATAATTTGTTTTCCTACTGATGGTAATTCTGCTTTTCTTTAATCATCTATGTTTTTTATTTTTTCTCCAAAGGATGAAGAGGCAGAACTGAAGTTTGAAACTGATAGAAATAAGGTCAAGAAATATCCCTTTATTTGAAGGAATACAACACCTGTAGAACAAGATGAACTGTATAGTGAGGGATTGAAAGAATTACCTGATAGTCAAGACAAGTTTTAAGTATTTTCTTTGAAAAGTTCTAGTAAAGTGACTGGAGGAGAGGAGAGGAGAGGAGAGGAGAGGAGAGGAGAGGAGAGGAGAGGGAGAAATCTAGTAAACTAATAAACAATTTGGTTTCAGAAAAAAACTATCCTGTAATCTGCAACTCTTACACGGCAGAAACATACGGACTACACAACTCGATCAGGGCAAAACAATAGACGCAATCTACAAAGACTTCTGTAAAGCCTTTGATTTCAACTCCTTCCCTCAAAATGATGCTATAGAGCACTGCATACCAGAACAACTAGACACAAGAACAGTTTTTTCCCGAAAGCCATCACTCTGCTAAACAAATAATTCCCTCAATGCTGTTCAACTATTACAAAGTCTGCACTACTAGTCTTCTCATCATTCTAATCTTCTCATCATTCCTTATCACCATCCCCTCCCACTTGTGATTGTAGGACTGTAACTTTGTCCCTTGTATCCTTACAATTTATATTGACTGTTTCCTAGTATGATTTGATTCTTGATTGTACCCTATGACTATCATTAAGTGTTGTACGTTATGATTCTTGATTCTTAACGAATGAATCTTTTCCTTATGTATACTGAGAGTATTTACACCAAGACAAATTCCTTGTGTGTCCAATCACACTTGGCCAATAAAGTATTCTATTCTATTCTATTCTATTCTACACGACAAACTACTCCTAAAACTAAAATCTTATGGTATCTCTGGATACCTGCATAACTGGATAGAAGCATTCCTGTCAAACAGAAAACAAATGGTCAAAATTGGGAGCGTTTTATCAAATTCTGTATCTGTCAACAGTGGTGTCCCCCAGGACTGTGTTCTAGGACCAACTCTCTTCATCCTCTACATAAATGATCTTTGTGATCATATTAAGAGCAACTATATTTTCTTCGCTGATGATGTAAAGCTATTCAACACCACAGACAATACTGTTACCCTTCAAAAAGACCTCGACTACACATCAGAATGGTCAAACAAATGGCAACTTCAAATCTCAACAAATAAATGCTCTGTCTTATATGTTGGTAAAAAAAAAAAATCAGAAAATAAAATACAAGCTGAATAGTCAAGACCTTGTTAATGATCCAAACTCTGTCAAGGACCTTGGAGTTCTCATCTATAATGATCTAAGTGCTAGAGCCCACTGTAATTACATAGCCAAAAAGGCATTAAGAGTTGTTAACCTAATCCTACGTAGCTTTTTCTCTGGTAATATCACACTACTAACAAAAGCATACAAAACATTTGCTAGACCAATACTTGAATACAGCTCATCAGTCTGGAACCCACATTACGTATCTGATATTAACACAGTTGAGAAAGTCCAGAAATATTTCACAAGAGTTCTCCACTCCTCTACTTGTTACAGAATACCTTATGCCACCAGACTTGAAATTCTAGACCTAGAAAACCTAGAACTACGCTGCCTTTAGTCCGATCTAAGTATAGTATATAAAATTATACATTGCAATGTCCTACCTGTCAATGAATACTTCAGCTTCAACCATAACAATACAAGAGCACACAATAGATACAAACTCAAGGTTAACTGCACCAAACTTGACTGCAGGAAATATGACTTCAGCAACAGAGTGGTCAATGTCTGGAATACTCTACCTGACTCTGTGGTTTCTTCCCCAAACCCAAAAGCTTTAACCTTAGACTGTCTACTATTGACCTCACCCCTTTCCTAAGAGGTCTGTAGTGGGCATGCATAAGCGCACCAACGTGTCTACCATCCCTGTCCTATTGTTTCTTTTTTATTTTTCTTATATGTATCCATTTCATGTATCCATAATTATGTTTATACTTATACCTGTTATAATTGCTTGACAAAATAAATAAACAAACTGTAGGCAGTCAAATTTATGCTGTTGTTATTGGGCATTAACTTTTAGTCACTTTACTAAAAAACACATGTGTTCCTCATGGTCATAATATCAATATTAAGATAGTACATAAAATTCTTTCGTGTTGCTACTTTTTGACTCAGTGCAATTGGAACTTCATGAAGTGTTCTCACCCAGCACATTAAATAACAGCAGTAGTTTAAGAAATCTGATTTTTTTTCATGGTTAGGTAAAACCTCTGCTGTCTTTTTAAGCAGCCTTTCCACTCCTTCCATTTGTAGTGTCATTGGTGCATCTGACTAGAAGGATGACTATGAAAAGAAGGATGACTATGAAGAGGGCTTGGTGGTTCATTTTAATTCCTTTTCATAACCCACAGAAGGACATAAGCAAGATGTATCATTGATCCTCTGCAGATGAAATTTCACATGACAAAGGACACTGGGGTGCGTGGGAGGAGATAAGACTATTTTATTAGTTACTGTCATATCTCTCTGTTGGATTAGCCTAGCCAATTTTTGTCTTGCTTTTATTAAAATTCTCAGCTTTTAGTAAAAGAAAAAGAGCACTTTATCATTAAAGCAAAACTAAAGGTGCATAGCAATACTGAAAGGTAAAAGTGGAGGCATGAGTTATAAAATCAATAAAAATAGAATCTAGTTCTATTTTCATTTGTATTACTTCCAGATTCAGTGGAGTCATTACTTGATTCATGAAATTTTTATGAAAGTTTGGTCTTGGGATAGTTCTGTCCATCTGACTACATTTGAATAGCAAGAAGTAAGTTTTGGTATTGGTTTCCTTCCCAATCAACATGTTTACTCATGTTTACTTATATAATAGTTTCCTTGTTTTGAATTAGTATGGCATGCCATTTCTTTATTCTATATAGCATGTCAGGATTTTATCCCAAATGATAAAATAATATTACTATGACAAAGTGAGTAATTTGTTAGGAAATTCTGAGAGGGTAATATCACTGATAATGTCAGTTGGAGATAATTGTTTAAAAAGTTAGAATGGAGATCCTTCACAGATATTTCAGTGAGAAAATTGTCAGGACACAATTGTCTCTCCAGTGAGAATGGAGGGATATAAAAAGATGTGTGATCTAAAAATAATTTGTGATACACAGTGTTTCTGGAAAGATGATACGAGGACTTCTCATTACCTGTGACATATATACAATGTTGCTGCTACAAGGCAATTCACTGAGGTTATATGTTGCTATTTGGAGGCAGTTATAGATATTGGATGTGGTGGCTCAGTGGCTAAGACGCTGAGCTTGTCGATCAGAAAAGTCAGCAATTTGAATCTCTAGCATAACCGCATATTGGAGTGAGCTCCTGTTACTTGTCCTAGCTTCTGCCAACATGTAAAAAAATCAAAAACATGTAAAAATGCAAGCAGAAAAATAGGGATCACTTTGGTGGGAAGGTAACAGCATTCCCTGCGCCTTCAGCATTTAGTAATGCTGACCACAGAGACATCTTTGGACAGTGCTGGCCCTTTACTTTTGTAATGGAGATGAGCATTGCCTCCTAAAGCCAACTAAAGGAACCAACTAGCATATAGATATAGATATTTCTATGCTAGATATGCTGTCCCATCAGACCAAGTAGTAGTATATATGATTAAGTGTGAAGTATACATGAAGTATGAGAGAACCAGTTTGGTATAGGGAAATCAAACTAGAAACTAGAAGACTGTGAATTCTAGTCCCACCTTAGGCAGAAAGCCTAAATTGAGTGACTTTGGACTAGTCATTTTCTCTCCACCACCCCAGGGAGGAGACAATGGCAAACCAATCCTGAAAATTTTCAAAACAATTGCATGGACTTGTCCAGGCAATCTCCAAGAATTGGACACGATTGAATAGAAGGAAAAAAATGTTTTTGAAGTTCATCAGTATCAAAAGCAACCAATTTCTCCTCCCAAAACTCCTAGAATGGACCAACCTGCAACCTTTCAAGGCTGATATATTAATATATTCAGCAACTATACAAGTGAATGAGTAATCGGCAAAGTCTTAAGCTGATTTTGCAAAACCTCAGAACAATTCTACTATATCACACTCCAGTATGTGGTTGATAAATATATATTCCATCAGCACTCTGTTTCCCAATGTTATAATGATCTGGAGCCACTGTTTCAGTTTGTGGGAAGGACACTAAACAAGTACCATTCTATAAACATTATGTCACTCTTCAGAATAAAAATGTATATACATCTTTCATTAATATTTAGAGTTCTGGCATAGCTTTTCTTGTAAGTGGTATAGCTTCTTGATTTTCAGCCAGCAGCGAGGGGTGGGGAAAATTGGCTTGAACAACCCACCAGAGCCAGACATGGAAAACAGCTTGGCAGCAGTTATTCGCAAAACCAGATATTCCCTTTCATCAAGACATTTTCAGTATTGTGCTTTAGTCAGGTTTCCACTTTGCTCTACCAAGAGCTGCACCTCCAACACTTGTCTATGAGATTAGTTCTGCTAATTTTTGAAAGCTTCCAGTGTCAGGATAGAATGGATCTTTCATGAATTCAGTGGCCAGACCCAACTATTCAAAAACCCCATGTGAAAATGTTCCAAAAACTCTGATGCTAGATGGGGTCATATTTTCCAACAAATCAGATGGGGTTTTTTGCATAAGGCTGCAAATCTGAACATTGAATTTAACTTTGATTTTTCCATTTAACCAATGAAGCCATTTCAATATAAGTTTGACATGTGGTCACATCATACACAAGTTTATGTGACTGCCTTGTTCTTTCTTTGCATTTCTATATACTTTTATGTTTGGTTTAGGCTTCTCTTTGGTTCTTTCTTTCAATAAGCAGGCCGAACTGCACCATGCTGGTTTGCTTATATCACATTAATTTCAAATGATATAAACAGTTGAAAAGCAATATTGATTTTAAAAAATGTTTTTGAAATAAACAGATTATTTTCAGAGTTTGGTGTTTCAATGTTGCCTTCTACTTGGTATATTTTACAGAAATTACATATCTAAGAGGATAAAAAGATTGATTTAATTTCACAGGAGAAAATAATTTTTTGTTCATAATGTGGATTCCTAATGGTTCCATTCTAGATTGTATTTTCTTCCACAGTAGGATTGTGTTAGTTAATTAGTTAAGTTCAGGCTTGATTTCCTCTCCTTTATCATCTTGATGATAACGGCTGCCTTGTGTTCTTTTCTTTTTTTTAATAATAAAAATAATTTATTTAACATTTATGCAATTAAAAACAAACAATTACACACACACACACACATATATACATATATACATTTTACAGCACTTATTGAGCAATGGTTACATTTTTTTTCTTATCATTGATGTGTTTTACCTTATTCATTCTTTTAATGTTTTAATTCTCTAAACACTTTATAATTAGTCTCACATCTCCCTTATTTTCACTACCTTGTCCAATTATCAGATATTATCTTTTCTTTTAACTAAGCATACCAGATGTTCCATACTTTGTAATAATCGCTGTCTTGATTATTTTTTAATAATTTGGTCAGGCCTGGGCTGATCTTAAATTGATTTTAATGGGGTTTTAATTATGGTTTTAATGTTGGGATTTTAGATTTGGTAGCAGCCCATATTTAATTCTATTTTAACTTTTGTATATGTGTTGTTTTAGTAGGCTGTGCACCGCCCTGAGTCCTTCAGGAGAAGGGCGGTATATAAATTTAATAAAATAAATAAATAAACTATCCATCTCAGCACACTAATGTATTTTTTAATTATCACATCTTCTGGCTGCCTTGTGTTCTTCTAAACTGTTTTTATCAGGTTAACTCACTAGATATGAATTCATGCAGAAATGGACAAAAATAAGTAGCTTACACCATGAGGTCATTTTGCTAGTCCCATTTCATAAACTTGAGAATCATGAGAAAGTTCACTCTAACCTTTCCTGAACTTTCTCTTCAGATGCTATAAAAGAACATTTCCCTAACTTAACCTGAAAAACTAATGTGTGAGCTTTAGCTCCACCTTAGTCATAAAATCCAACTGGGTGACCTTGGCCCAGTCACTCTCTCTCAGTTCAGTATCTTCTCATAGGATTATTGTTGTCCGGAAAATAGGAGGAAGAATGACTATTAGATATGTTAGACTCCTTGAGTTATTTATAAAAATAATACAGATGGAATAAAAATAAATAAATAAAATATTGTCAGTCTTCATTCCCAGACTG
Organism: Bungarus multicinctus; assembly: GCA_023653725.1. Lineage (NCBI taxonomy): Eukaryota > Metazoa > Chordata > Lepidosauria > Squamata > Elapidae > Bungarus > Bungarus multicinctus. The sequence goes on along the minus strand of CM042838.1, from coordinate 96,159,081 downwards.
AGAAATAAATGGACTTCAGTTGGAATTTTGTGTATTAGAGTAATAGCGTTTTCAGTGATAACCCAATCATGTCCTACACCAGCTTCAAAGTGGAGAAAATTTGTAATCTTAATTACCATTGTCTGGAAATTGAGTCATGGCAACTGAACTCAATTTCCAGACAACTCTACCTGGATGACTGAGAATCTTCATCAACTTTAGCACCATTTAACACCACCATTATTTTGAAGCAAGTCTAAGTGATTTATTGTGGGAATGACCTAAGATATATGGACTTTTACCATATTTTTAACAGAAGAACTTATGATTATGTTCAATAGTAATGAATACACTGCTCAACATAAATTAGAATTACTGCCAGCATATAAAGATGAACAATAAATATAAAGCAGAAACCTTGGCAAATAAAGCACTGTAAAGTAATGAATGTATTTTGTAGTCTTGCTTGGTGGGACATGAACGCAGAAAGGATATAGATAACTATTAGCTGAGATCCCCAGATAACCAGATAGTCTGAACTGAGTAGTTCATCAGAAATAACAAATAGTCAAAATAGAACTCATCTTATGCAGAGGAACATACATACATACATATATACATACATACATACATACATACATACACACACACACACACACACACATATACACATACATACATGTGAGAACACAAACATCTAGTAACATGCATGGTGGCTTTTATTCATAATTATTGTAGACTTACATTCACTTTACATCATGAATACTAAAGATGGTACTTTTGAAAATTGCATACTTACACAAGTTACCAATTTCTGTATGATATATTAATAATAACAGGCAATAGTGATGCATTTGCAGGAAAATCTAAAAGCTTGTAAAATACTACCATAGATCAGAAGAGAAAAGAAAGCACAGTAAATTATGCAATGATTGAAATGATGCAGTAAGTGAACCATATATGGTAAAACTGCTTATTCTCTAAAGCAGCAAATAAAACTCTATATGAATTTGATATAAAGAAAAAATATAAGTAATTATTGGGATTTCTGACAATATGTTCCAAACAGTGGCATCTTTATAAAAGAGAGTGTCTCTGAAAAATAATGGGGACATGATCTCCATGATTGAAGTCACATTCATTCTTTCTTTTTTTAATGTGGTATTATCTTCACTTTTCATATACAGGGATATTTACCTTTTCTAGAATGTTTTGAAATCTTCTAGAAAATGTAACAGGAGACACTATAGCTGATAGCTGTGTGCAATACACAGTTTCAAGGTAGAGACTAAAGCATTCAATCCAAGCACAGATAAAATCAAACAAGTAGCAATGTGGATTTTGGAAATAAAAAAGAAAACACTTTAATCAGGATATGTTTGTTGCAATAGAAGGGAGGAGAGAGAACTATGAAACAAACCATGTAGTTTTCTTGGCTCAGTTAAGTGGCAGCATCTAGCCAACTTTCCTTGGCTGATCTTAAAAGGCTAAATAGGATCAGACCTGGTTAGATCAGACTTGGATGGGCGGCCATTAGGAAACTGTAGGCTAGACTGGGAACACCCTGGAGGAAGCCAATCACATGCTACTCCTTTATTTTTTCTAAGAAAATAACATGGACATATAATGTAATTCATCTTCAAGTAAGATCCCATATGTTAGAATTCAGGACATTTTCTTAAATATGAATAGGAGGAACTGTCCAAAGTAAGAGGCGTGACTAACATGAATTTTGCCAATGTATTTGATTTACTTGGTATTTCTAAGTCAATGTTAATCCTTAGTATTTCATGTCCATAATATTTCCTTTTTAAATTACAACTCAGTGAGACTGGTTCATTCAAGCATTAGTGATTTACTCAATAAGTACTCGTGGTTGATATAGATTAAAGCCATCCTGATTCAAGATCCACACTTCAATGGCATTCTTACTCTTATTACAACTGTACACATTCTCTTGATTCCATTCTCTTGATTCACACTGTATTTCCAGGACAATTGTATTTTTGGCTCTTACTTTGCCTTTGTTTGGACTCCTAATATTTAGACCCAGGACTTTTCTAATCCCACTTTTAATTTTTGATTGGCCTCTGTTTCAATTGAGCAACTAAATGGATTTTGGGGGGGGGGGGGGCATGGACAGCAGCAAATCAGAATGAACCTTTCTCATTGTAGCCACTTATAATCTTCATTGCCAGAATTAAGATTAATTGGGGCTGTCAGTATGAATCCACCAATATCAATTTCCCCTTTTTACTTTTCCCTGTCAAAATAAATTGAGTAGTTATCACTTAATACCAAGCTTTTGTTTCTCTAATGAAGGGACTTCTACATGGGAAAGTACATCTCTATGGAGATCCTCAACCATCCAGGTCATGGTTGTCCCAATGTGCTTTTCCATAAGGCAAATGGACTTTCATGTTTTTTTCTTTGAAAACATTTCACTTCTCATCCAAGAATTCAAGAAGTTTCATGGACAAGAAGCGAAACATTTTCAAAGAACAAGCCAAGAAAATCCAGAGATCTTTTAGAAAAGCATCTTTGGGACATTATCCAGGGAACAACTTCAGAGCATCTGTGAAACTTTTTTCTTTCAAGTGCACTGACTTGTACTACATGAAATCTCATGCATTAAAGCTCTACTTAATGTTATTTATCAAGCCAATGTTTGCAAACTAGAAATGTGTTTAGAGTCCATTGTAATCTTGTCCTAACTTTTTAATTCTTTTAAAATTTCATTCATGGAATGACTCCAAATGAACTGCCAGATGGTATTGGTGGATAGATAGATGGTTTCAGAAAAGCTATGTGAGGAGTTCTTTGATTGATTGATATTTGCCTAAGTGATTACCAAGCAATTCCAGAGTTACAGATCAGAATAGAAAATTAAACAAAAATCCAAAATAGAGCATTTCCTCTTTTGCAAAAAAACAAAATGAATGTCCATTCAGTCACTAGAAATTGACCTCAACTTGAAGGAAATTATTTTTATTTAAATCTATTTTCTTCCCTCTTCCTCTTTTCATTATTTAATTTTTCATACCTTTAAATGCACTCAGTTCTCCAATAGAAAGAATCCATGGGGAGTGGGGAACTAAAAAATCAAGATGATGGCAATAACCATGCAACTGTAGCCCTGCCTCTTTTTGCATGCATCATGACATACATAAAATAAATCATATAGTCCAATCTCCCCGCCCAAGCAGGAGACCCTACTTCATTTCTGACTTTTAGTTGAGTTCTCTAGCCTTTGCCAGAAAAAGCAACATAGGATAGATAATGCTTTGCAATTTCTGCTTCATTTCTCCTTCCACACAAAGGATGTATTTGCTCTGTTTTTATCCCCTTAGCATTGTGTTAATAGGAAAATGCATCTCATAGCAAATGTGAATAGTATATACGAGTTCTGACTGCTTGGCTTGTTTGTTTCCCATGGTCAAAGTTCCAACCCAAACCTTGTGATGCACACTCCTCTGTCTCAAAATCCACCCAACAGCACAATCTCTGCCAGTCATCTCTGATGTCTGTGATACAGCAATGAGACCAGTTATAGTAATGCGAGCAAGCCACATCTTCCCAGTTTTTTTTTTTTTGGGGGGGGGGGGAGGAAGAGCATCCCTGTCCCTTGAATCCTTAATAATAAGAGTACTTTCACATATGCAAAATACTTCTTAGGCAACAATACATCATTTGATTTTTCTGATACTCTTGTAAGATGTAATCTCACTATTCCCATAAAAAAGAAGGTAGGGTTTAGAGGGAAAGTTTCCCCATCAGAGAGAAGTTTCAAGCTAGGATTTCTTGCTTCTGAGCTCAGTTCCTAAGCCACTGCATTGTAGCAGTTCTTAATGAATGGAAATGATGAAGGACAAAGTAATGAGTTCCAGAACCTGAGAAAAATGGGTAGTTGCCACACTGTATTATGGATATACATGCATATTCCTTCATGTACACAATAACTAGAGAGGAAAATAGGCAAATAGAGACAGGCAGGCAGGCAGACAAGATAACTCTATATTACTGTTTTTTTAATGGTAAATTTAAGTTTCCAGTATCAATGACTAGCCTCATCCTTGAGTCTGAATACAATTTAGCCATTGGAGCAGAACAAATTAAGTGATTTATTTATTGAGATTATTTATAAATTGTCTGTCAAACAAAGCAATCCTAGGCAAGCATACAAAGCATCCAAAGCAACAGAAGCAACTTAAAAATGAGTAATTCTGACAACAGTAATGTATCACATAGGTAACAGATAATCAGAGTTGGAAGGGACCTTGTAGGTCATCTAGTCCAACCCACCGCCCAAGTGGGAGACCCTACACCATTTCTGACAGATGGCAGTCCAATCTCTTCTTGAAAGTCTCAAGTGATGATGCTCCCATAACTTCTGAGGGCAAGCTGTTCCATTGGTTGATTGCTCTCACATTTATTTTATTTATTTATTTAATATTAAAATTTATATACCGCCCTTCTCCTGAAGGACTCAGGGCGGTGCACAGCCTACTAAAACCACATATATATAAAAGTTAAAATAGAATTAAATAAGGGCTGTAACCGAATCTAAAATCCCAACCTTAAAATTCAGTACTTAAACCCCATTAAAATCAATTTAGGATCAGCCAGGCCGGCTTGCTCAAAGAGCCACATCTTCAAATCACGCCTGAACAACCTCAGGTCGGTGGTCGTTCTCAACTCGGGGAGCAGCCCATTCCAGAGAGCGGGTGCCCCCACAGAGAAGGCCCTGTTCCTCGGGGTCGTCAGGCGGCACATAGAGGCTGTCGGGACCTGAAGGAGGCCTTCCCTGTGGGAGCGCACAGGTCGGTGGGAAACTACCGGCAGAATGCGGTCTTGCAGATAGCCTGGTCCGATGCCATGGAGTGCTTTAAAGGTCAAAACCAGAACCTTAAAGCGCACCCGGAAGGCCACCGGCAAGCAATGCAGCTCGCGCAGGAGAGGCGTCACATGATTTATTTATTTATTTATTTAAATTTATATACCATCCCCTCTCCCAAGAGACTCGGGGCGGTGAACAGTGAGAATAAAATACACATATAAAACACATATACAATATTTAAAAATTAAAAGAATTAAATACATTGGCTCTTACAAAGATTAAAAATAAAGGAATTAAGAAAGTTAAAAGCAGATTAAAAAATTTAAAAACCCCTAGGCCAGACCGGCTTGATGAAATAAATGAGTTTTCAACGCACAGCGGAAGGTCAGGAGATCAGGGATGGTCCTCATCTCCGGGGGTAATTCGTTCCAGAGAAAGGGTGCCCCCAATGAGAAGGCCCACATCCTTGGGGTCGCCAGCTGTCCAGCCGGTGGCACCCTGAGGAGGCTGACTCTATGGGAGCGTATCGGTCGGCGGGAGGCCAATAATGGCAGGAGGCGGTCTCACAAATATCCTGGTCCCGAGCCATGGAACGCTTTAAAGATGATAACTAAGACCTTCAAGCACACCCAGAGGGCCACTGGGAGCCAATGCAGCTCGTGCAGAAGTGGTTAACATGGGAGCCCCGAGGAGCCCCCAAAACCACCCGCGCGGCCACATTCTGCACCAGCTGGAGCCTCCAGATGCTCTTCAAAGGCAGCCCCATATAGAGAGCATTGGCATAGTGTAGGCGGAAGGTCACCAGGGCGGAAGTGACCGTGCGAAGCGCATCCCGATCCAGAAAGGGCCGCCACTGGTAGATCCTATAGACCTGGCCAAAAGCCCCCCTGGCGACGGCCGCCACATGGTCTTCCAATGACAGCCGCACATCCAGGAGGACACTCAGATTGCGGGCCCTCTCTGTGAGGGCAAGAATCCCCCCCCCCCCACAGCCAGTGATGGAACCAGCTGACTGTACTGGGGTGCCGGGAAGCACAGCCACTCAGTCTTAGATGGGTTGAGCTGAAGCCTGTTCCACCCCATCCAACACTGCACGGCCTCCAGGCACCGGGTCATCACTTCGACGGCTTCATCGGGGTGGCCCGGGGTAGAGATGTACAGCTGAGTATCATCAGCGTACTGATGGAACTCTACCCCAAAGCCACAGATGATCTTACCCAGCGGCTTCATATAAATGTTGAACAGAAGGGGTGAGAGCACCGATCCCTGAGGCACACCACAAACCAGGGGCCTCGGGGCCGACCTCTGCCCCCCTGCCAACACGAATTGCGAACGGTCAGAGGGGAAGGAGGAGAACCACCGCATAACAGTGCCTCCCACTCCTAACACCCCCAGCCGCCGCAATAAGTTACTGGGGTCGACAGTATCAAAAGCCGCCGAGAGATCTAATAGGACCATGACAGAGGAATAACCTCTGTCACGGGCCCTCCAGAGATCATCCACCAATGCGACCAATGCCATCTCTGTGCTGTGCCAGGGCCTGAAGCCCGATTGGCATGGATCCAAATAGACAGCTTCATCCAGGTGCTGGGGAAGCTGTCGTGCCACCACACTCTCAACAACCTTCGCCACAAAACGAAGGTTGGAGACGGGACAATAATTAGATAACAAAGTTGGGTCCAGGGACGGTTTCTTGAAGAGGGGTCTCACCACCGTCTCTTTCAAGGCGGCGGGCAGATATCCCTCACTCAAGGAAGCGTTAATAATACCCTGAAACCAACGTCGTGTCACCTCCTGAGTGGCCAACACCAGCCAGGAGGGACACGGGTGCAATAAACATATGGTAACATTCAGCCCCCGCAGCAACCTGTCCATGTCTTCGGGGGTCACAGGATCAAACTCCTCCCAAATGACTGCCTCAAATTCTGTCCCCGACCCCCCACCCAGAGTTGCCCATTCAGAGTCCAACCCATCCCGGATCCGAGTGATTTTATCCACCAGGAAATTCGAAAAGTCCTCAGCCCGTCCCTGCAAGGGGTCTTCCTGCGCTCCCCCTTCCAGGAGGGAGTGGATCACTCTAAACAGGGCGGCCAGGCGGTTTCCTGCAGATGCAATAAGCCACCCTTATCGCCACTAAATAGGTCTTAATATAAGACCGTAATAGTGTTCGGTCAGGTCCAGAGCGAATAGTCCTCCAAATACTCTCCAGGCATCTTTTCCGGCACTTCATCTCCCTCAGCTCCCCGGAAAACCAAGGGGCCGAGTGAGAGCGGCGCCAGGTCAGAGGCTGCAAGGGCACGATCCGGTCCAGGGCCCCAGCCACCACCCTATCCCAGGTGGCGACCAGGTCCTCAACCGAGTCGTGTGTTCGAATGTCAGGACATGGCCCAAGCTCCATCAGGAACCTATCTGGATCCATCAGGCACCTGGGGAGGTACCAACGTATTTGGTCCGCCTCCCTGCGATGGGGAGGAGCGGCCTGGAAGTCCAGCCTAAGGAGCAAATGATATGACCATGACAAGGGCTCAACAAAAACGTCCCCAACACCAAGATCATCCTGCCACTGTCCAGAGACAAAAATCAGATCCAGGATGTGACCCCCAATGTGAGTGGGTTCCCTAATTAATTGGTCAGGCCCAAGGCTGTCATGGAAGCCAAGAACTCCTGAGCAATCCCTGAGGCCCCACCAGCCGAAGGCAGATTGAAATCCCCCATGACCATCAGCCTGGGGGTCTCAACCGCTAGGCCGGCTATGACCTCGAGGAGCTCAGGCAGAGCCGATGTCACATAGCAGGGAGCCAGGTATGTGATCAATAGGCCCATCTGAACCCTGGAACCACACTTTACAAAAAGGGACTCACATCCGGTCGTCTGAGGAACAGTGGATTCCCTAGGACCCAGATCCTCCCGAATAATTACCGCAACCCCCCCACCCCTCCCCTGGGCCCTCGGCTGATGAAAGACCCGAAACCCGGCTGGGCACATCTCTACCAGAGGGACACCCCGCTCCTGTCCAAGCCAGGTCTCGGTAATGCCAGCCAGGTCCACACACTCCTCTGTGACAAGATCATAAACAAGGGGGGTTTATTCACTATGGACCTGGCATTGCATAACATCAGCCGGAGGCCCGGGGCCCGATCATTCAAACAACTCAGGGAGCGAAACATGACCTGGGGCCGGAGTACACCACCACTTGTAAACAGCGGGGGCGAGCTCCCATAACTTGATAAGACCCCTTGTCAACACCATACCTGCCTCTCCCACCGATCGTAGAGATGGCTCTTTCCTCCCCCTCCCTAGAAAAAACCCCCATCCTCGATCCAACCATCCCCGGTCCCACAATCCCCCGACCGCGCGTGAATTTCGGTCTGGCCTTTTTTCCAGAAGAGAAAAGAGAGCTTTTAGATGCCCCCATAACCACCCGCATGGCTGCATTTTGTACCAGTTGCAACCTCCGGGTGCTCCCCAAGGGGAGCCCCATGTAGAGGGCATTACAGTAATCCAGGCGGGAGGTGACCAGAGCATGAGTGACCGTGCGTAAGGCGTCCCGATCAAGAAAGGGCCGTAACTGGTGCATCAGGCGAACCTGATGAAAAGCCCCCCTGGAGATGGCCGTAATATGCTCTTCTAATGACAGCCGTACATCCAGGAGGACGCCTAGATTGCGAGCCCTCTCTGTGGGGGCTAAGATCTCACCCCCAATAATCAGCAATGGAGTCAGCTGACTACATCGGGACGCCGGAAACCACAGCCACTCAGTCTTGGAAGGGTTGAGTTGAAGCCTGTTCTCATCCATCCAATTCCGCACAGCCTCCAGGCACCGGGACATAACCTCCATAGCATCATTGGGGTGGTTTGGAGTAGAGATGTAAAGCTGAGTGTCATCCGCATAAAGATGACACTTTACTCCAAAATCATGGATGATCTCCCCCAGCGGCTTCACATAAATGTTGAACAAAAGAGGGGAGAGGACCGACCCCTGAGGCACCCCACAAATGAGGGGCCTAGGGGTGGACTTCTCCCCCCCCATCAACACAAATTGCAAGAGGTCAGAGAGGAAGGAGGAGAACCACCGCAAGACGGTACCTCCAATTCCCAACCTCTCCAGCCGCTGCAACAGGATACTATGGTCGATAGTATCAAAAGCCGCCGAGAGATCTAATAGGACCAGGACAGATAACCTCTGTCACGGGCCCTCTGTCACGGGCCCTCCAGAGATCATCAACCAACGCGACCAATGCTGTTTCTGTACTGTGTCCGGGCCTAAAGCCTTATTGGAAGGGATCTAAATATGTCGTTTCCTCCAGGTACTGAGAGAGCTGAAACGCCACCACACTCTCCACAATCTTCGCCACAAAGGGGTGGTTGGAGACTGGACGAAAGTTATTCAAAAGTGCTGGATCCAGGGCAGGCTTCTTGAGGAGAGGCCACACCACCTCCATTTTCAGGGCGGTAGGGAGCGACCCCTCCCTCAATGAAGCGTTGACAATTCCCTGGAGCCAGCCTTGTGTCACCTCACTGGAGGTAGAAACCAACCAGGAGGGACATGGGTCCAACAAACATGTGATGGTGTTCAGCCGCCCCAGCAATCTGTCCACGCCCTCAGTGGTTACAGAATCAAACTCCTCCCACATAACCATCTCAAGACTTGCCCCGGCCATCTCCCCCGGGACCACCCAGCTGGAGTCCAGCTTGCCCCGAATCTGAGTGATTTTATCATGCAGAAATCGGGAAAACTCCTCTGCCCTGCCCTGCAAGAGGTCTTCCCGCGCTCTCGGCTCAAGCAGGGAGCGGGTCACTCTAAACAGGGCGGCAGGCCGATTTTCTGCTGACGCAATAAGGGCGGAGAAGTGTGAACACTTCGCCGCCTCTATTGCCACTAGGTAGGTCCTAATATAGGACCTTACCTGTGTCCGGTCAGATTCGGTGCGACTGGCCCTCCAGACGCCCTCCAGATGTCTTTTCTGGCACTTCATCTCCCTCAGCTCCTCCGTAAACCATGAAGCTGGATGGGATCTGTGCCGAGTCAGAGGTCACAAAGGCACAACTCAGTCCAGAGCCTCAGCGGCCAACCTATCCCAGGTGGCCACTAAGTCTTCAGCCGAGCTGTGAGCCAGAGTCTCAGGAAATGGCCCAAGCTCCGTCTGGAACCATTCAGGATCCATCAGGCGCCTGGGGCAGAACCATCTCCTCGGTTCCGCCTCCCTGCGGTGGAGTCAAAACATTATTCCATTTTGAATCTCCAAAACAGTAATTCAACCAACCAGCACACATCACCTCCAAGTCCAAATACCTATGGGGACATCCAGATCTTTAACACTTTGCAAAAGAGTCTCAGGGCCATGGCCATGTGGACCTCTTGGAGAGAACATTCCACAGGGCACGTACAGCAACAAAGATAAAACAACTTCCGTGTCCCACAAGATAATATAATAGATTCAAATGGTCAACTTTGTCAGTTCTGGCAAGACATGAAGAGACAGGCAAATAATCTGGCCCTATGCCTTATAGGTCAGGGGTCGCCAACCTTTTCAACTTCAGGGACCACCAAACTCATGATTTTAAATCCTGCGGACCACTAATTTGAATTTCGACTGACGGTGGCTTGCTGACGTTGGTGGGAAAGTTGGTCCCATATTCCAGAGCTGCAGTAATCACAGGACTGGCCCTTTGGTCATCCCAGAGCAGCTGCTCCTCCACCCGGGTGCACCGGCCTGCCATGGACTGGAGGAGCTGCTCCGGGATGACCAAAGGGCCAGTCTTGTGACTACTGCAGCTCAGGAATATGGGACCAACTTTCCCACCAACTTCAGCAAGCCACCCAGGGGCAGATTTCCCTCTCCTGCTGTTGGCCTTACCTTCCAGTTCTAGCTTGTGTGGCTCTACTCAAGGTAAAGGTTGCGCTCGGCCAAAGGGTGGGGGCCAGCAGGTGGGCAGGCCATATGGGCGGCATAGCCTTGTGTTCCTGCAGATTTATTTATTTAATCAAACTTTTATACCGCTCCCTCTCCCAAAAAGGGACTCGGGGCGGTGTACAGCCTACTAAAAAACATACAATAAATATACAATAAATACAATTAAAAATAGATTAAATAATTTGATCCTGGATTAATTGCTTTGGGGGGAGACATTTCTCTGTGGACCACCAAAAATTTTTCACAGACCATCAGTGGTCCCTGGCCCACCGGTTAGCAACTACTGCTATAGGTGATAAACAGTATACAGGTAGCCCTTGACTTACAACAATTCATTTAATTGTTCCAAAGGAACTTTAAAAAAATGGGATTTATAACCATTTCTCATACATACAACAATTACAGCATCCCTATGGTCACATGGAAATTGGTTCATATTTATAACTATTTCAGTGTCCCTGGGTCATGTGCTCACCTTTTGCAACTTTCTGACAAGCAAAGTCAATGGGGAAGCCAAATTCACTTAACAACCCGTGACTACCTTAACAACTGCAGTGATTCAATTGACAACTCTAGCAAGAAAAGTCATAAAACAGGGCAGAAGCCCTTTAAAATGTCTCACTTTAAAAATGTCTCACTTAGCAACAGAAATTTTGGGCTCTGTTGTGGTCATGAGTCAATGGCTATCTGGACTGAGTTTATTCATTTAAAAGAAATATGTGGCTGCCCATGACCTTGTGTCTCTTACAAAAATAGTAATAAAGGCATAAAGTTTATTTTTTATTTATTTGATTTGTCAATCGCTTACAAGATAATAGGTATAAGAATAAACATGAGTATGAATACAGGAAATAAGTGCAAATAAATGGGGACAATAGGACAGGGATGGTAGGCATGACTGTGCACTTATGCCCCTTATAGACCTCTTAGGAATGGGGTGAAGTCAATAGTAGATAGTTTAAGGTTAAAGGAGTGGGGGTTTGAGGATGTAACAACTGTCAGGTAGTGCATTCCAGGCATTTGCTGGAAGTCGTACTTTGCTGAAGTCGTACTTTCTGCAATCAGGTTTGGAGCAGTTTACATTGAATTTGTATCTGTTGTGTACTTTTGTATTGCTGCGGTTGAAGCTGAAGTCGTCATTGACTGGTAGGATATTGTAGCAATAATTTTGTGTACTACACTTAAGAGCAACTGTAGGCGGCATAGTTCTAGGTTGTCCAAGCCCAAAATTTGAAGCCTGATGGTGGAGGGTATTCTGTTGTGAGCAGAGGAGTGTAGTGCTTTTCTCATGAAATATTTCTGGACTTGCTCAATTGTATTAATGTGCTATATATAATGCGGATTTCAGACAGGTGAGCTGTCTGTTACCCTGTGCTAAGATAAATAAATTTGATAAATAAATAAAATAAATAAATAAAAAGAAACAATAAACCCCAATCAAAAATACAACTCATTCATCTATTTTAATAGTTACTTTGCTCCAGCTACCCCATAACTCAATGCTTGGGGAAAAGCCCAGCAATTCAGACCTCAATAAGAAAGATGTTTCACAAGGCAGGGATCACCATGGAGATGGCATGCTTTCAAAGTCCTTCAAGGGAAGGGACCTATCGGACATGGTAGAACAGCCAAATATCTTATGGAAGGCTTTCCCACAAATAACCTGGCCCCATGCCATTAGGGCTTTAAAGGTAATGATTAGCACCTTGAATTACACTTTAAAAGAAACTAGAAGTGCAGCTTGTACAGAAGTTGTGTAACTGTGGAACACCAGCATACTAGCTAACGAACTGTGGGAGTTGAAGCCCACATATCCTTAAGTTGCTTTAAGAAAAATACTGTTACCGCCTGAAAATAGCAGGGTTCTTTCCATGTAGATCAGTTGCAGCTCTTCTTAATTTGAACAACTGCCATTGAAAATTTTACCTGGCTATGGAAAACTAATACGTAGCAACATATCAGTCCAAGTGCCCACTTTAATAAGATCATATTAAGCAGGTTAAGAGTGCAGAAGAAGGCTATGCATATCTCCCGCAGAAAGGTAGATGGAATTAGCTTTCTCACTTGTCATGTTAACGTCTGCTGTTTGCTTGGAGCAGAGATACAAAGTGGTAAATATCCCTTGTGGATTAAAAGACGAAGGAGCAAAAAACCACACAAATGAATGAATAGCTCAGATAGATTCAAAAAATAAATCAAGCCTGCCAAATAAGTGAAGCAGGAAGAAGGCTTTTGGACAGTACAGGTAATCCTCAACTTACCGTCATTCCTTTAATTAGTGACCAAAGTTAAAAAGGCACTGAAAAAAAGTGATGTGACCATTTTTCACATATATGACCGTTGCAGCATCCCCATGGTAAGATGATAAAAATTTGGTTGCTTGGCCACTGCTTCATATTTATGACTGTTGCAATCATGTGATCACCTTCTGTAACCTTATGACAAGGAAAGTCAATGGGGAAGTCAGATTTACTTAAGAACTGTGTTACTGTTGTGGTTAGCCGGCAGCAGGTGCAGATAGCTGAGGAGAGCGATGACTCTGATGAGGGGCCAGGACGATCAGGGAGTGGACTGCTGCCTTCAGAGATTGTGGGAGCTGGCAGCAGTGACAAGGAGATTCCGAGGAGCCTGTGCCAAGTGCATGTGCATGAAGAATTACTCAGAGGAAAGAACAATTACAGCAGCACAGGAGACTCGGGATTAAGGCTGCAAGGTAATGGCCCCTCCCTCAAGAGGATAAAAGCCAGGTGTGAAAAATCGTTCTTTGCAGAAAGCAAAGAAGCTCTGAAACTCAACTGGTGGACATCTTAGTTCGTGTTTGGAGAATTCTGTAAATTAGCTCTTATCTCTGGGTTTTTGGCAGCTTTGACAAACAACTTGGCAAGGCTTTTTCTTGTCAGAGCTAATTGTGGGAAAGCAGCCTTTTATCTGTAAAGGAACAGAATTGTGATTAAACCTTAAAAGGTGGGGGCTGCTGCCTTTGTCTGTGTTTGCTCTCTGGGAACCCGGTTGGGTCAGAACAGTTACTAACTTAACAGCTGCTCTGATTCACTTAACAGCTGTGGTGAGAAAGGTCGTAAAATGGGAAAACCTCACTTAAAACTGTGTTGCTTAACAACAGAAATTATCACAATCTTGGAGCAGTATGGACTAAATTTTTAAACACAAATATTTCAGGTATGGGCAAAGAGGCAGTTGTACAAGTAACATTCTAGAATCTCTTTGCTAGTCTTTGTCTATATTAGTAAAGCTTTGCAGCTCCGGTGGTCTAGGGATGGAGCTCTTGCCTCACAATCAGGAGGCTGTGAGTTCGGTTCTAGGTAGAGGCTAATATTTGGAATAGACTCTCCTGCTTGAGCAGACAGTTGGACTAGATGACCTCCAAGGTCCCTTCCAACTCTGTTATTCTATAATCTATGATCATTCCTCACTTTTTAATATCAGGATCATTGCCTACACTCTATATAAAACTAATCATGAATGAACTTTTTCAAATAAATAATAATATATCCATATATTATCATCTATGAGGATTTGTTCCAACGTTGCTGGACTGAAAAGGGTAGACAGGTGGACTTTTGAATTAGTATTAGAAATTACAAGTTGTGAGTCAAGTTGCAGTTTCAAGAAGAAAATTTAAGTCAATGAGAACTAGTACAAAATTAAAACACAATGTCGAGGATTAACCATCTCAGGTTCTTCACTGCAATCTTTATTCAAATGAAAAAATACCCTTAGAAATGAATGGTCCATATTTGAGAACCTAGTTCAATTATGAGGCTAGTATTAATTCTAATTGATTAGCTAGATTCAAAGCCAAAGAATATCCTTAATATCTATTATCTTGACAACCCCTTTACAGTTTCCTCCATAAACTCCTATCTGTCAACTCTCTATGACTTTCTAATTCTTCAAATTAAATGCTACTTCCCTGAGGTGGTAATTGCAAATGTTACTGAATCAACTGCAAGTTATCCTCTAGCTCAGGGGTCACCAACCTTTTGGACCTCAGGGACCACCAAACGCATAATTTTAGATCCCAGGGACCACTAACTGGTTTTGTGGGCATGGCCTAATTTGTGGGTGTGGCTTGGTGGTCATGTGACTGGCTGGGCATGGCTTGTATGTAAATATTATAAATATTTATATAATATAAATATTTTTTATAAAAAAGAGCAACTTTTACTCAAAATCAGGCAAAGCAGGCAGGCAGATTGAGTTGCTCACAGAATCACAGATTCATTCAGAGATCTATCTATCTGCCATTGGCTAGCTCAGTCTGTCACATACAATTTGCTTGCAAGCAAACTCAAAAAATTTGCTAATAAGCAAACTCATAAAATTAATTCACAACATACCATGTATGTAAATATTGAATTTTTTATATAAAAAAACAACTTTTATCCAAAATCAGGCAAAGCAGGCAGATTGAGTTGCTCATGGAATCATTCAGTGATCTATCTATCTACCATTGGCTAGCTCAGTCTCTCAAATTTGCTTGCCATGAGTCTGCACTGAATTTGCTTGCAAGCAACCTTCAGTCCTAAGGGAGGTTCGGCTATGCTTAGCTAGAAAGCAAGAAATCCAACGATTTCCTGCTTCCTAGCTAATGTAAATCTCCCGGCGCAGCAGAACAGATGATGGTCAGAAAAAGGAAAAATAGCAACTTAGCAGACAAATTTGTCAGGTAAGGAGTGAGTGGGCGGGGAGGGTTCCGCGGGCCATGTGGGCTGAGCAGCCTTGTGTTTCTGCGCAGCCTGGATTAATTGCTTTGGGGGAGTGCTCTGGGGATGAGATTTCTCAAGGCCCACCAACATTTTCTCACAGCCACTGGTTGGCGACTGCTGCTCTAGCTGATGACTCCTAAAAATGTTATTTTAGTGTAACCTTGAAGATGCTGTAAATAACATGTGCTTTTATCACTTTGTCTTCTTTATTGAAACTGAAAAATAATTCATTGTCTCACTGCTATTTTGGTGAAAAGGTGCATACAGAATGAAGAAAGATATGAAGCAGGTCAAAATAAACACAAATAACAAGAACTGAACTTTGACTGCTCTGATGTTAAATTGAAGACCCACCTATTCCATCAAGCCGGTCTGGCCTAGAGTTACTTGTAGGGCTTTTAATTGGTTTTAAATGGTTTTGGCTTTTTAATTCCTTTGATTGTTTTATCTTCCAGCCACCTATTTAATCTTTTTAACTTCATTTTAAATATTGTATTTATGATTGTATTTTTTATTCAGCTGTACACCGCCCCGAGTCCCATTGGGAGAGGGGTGCGGTATATAAAATTGATTAATAAATAAATAATAAATAAATAAATTCACCTACTTAGAAGAGATATTCTATTCGCACACAGCAAATTTAACAAATTGCACTGAAATCAATGCAATCTAATTGCTTTATATTTGGTTTAAATAGAAAAATCTGTTACATTTTCAAATAAAGGAGAATTCTCCTACATGGTTGTTCATAAGGAAGGGTGTACTTAATAAATGAATAAACTGAAGAATAAATATGTCATTTATTAGTTACAGATTCAGCCAATCCAATTTAGAAAAAAAATACTTTGTTAACCATATCCTATTGAAAGAAGAGAAACGGGAATTTAATAAATATCTGAAGATTTTTTTAAAAAAATAAGAATGGATAAAATGGAAATGAAATAGTAAAATGCCGTTTTGAATATATAACGGAGAAGAAATAATTCCAAAAATAAACAATAAATGTGTCTCTACAGAAACAAAAATAAGTTGTGGGGATTTTTCACTGTTTTTAACAACTGTGTTTACAGAAGGAGCCATGTCACTCCAGCCAAAGTTAGCTATGATTAAATACCAGCAAAACTAATAGAACCATTCAATTACAACTATGTAAGTCCCCATTTGTTAGTGAAATTTACAGCACTATTGTGTAAGTGTCTATTAAGAAGCAAATTTCACGGAATTCAAATTCTTACTATCAAGAGAGAGATGTAAATCACTATTCTATTAAGTGTCAAAAGGGTCATATATTCCAAGGGAAAGGTGTGTGTGTGTGTGTGTGTTGTGTGTGTGTGTGTGTGTGTGTGTGTGTGCATAATGTCATTTCTGATTTTTTTACAGTGAAATATTTGTTTGTTGATTCATATACAGGTAGTCCGTGGTGTGGTGGCCTAAAGGTGAAGATGCTTACCTCCCATTCAGAAGGTTAAGAGTTCAATCCTAGGCAGCAGCAGATGTTTGTTTATCAGGGTGCAAAGCAAAAAATATCTGCTGCGAACTCCATATAGGCATCAGGAAAGGGATTTGTCCAGTAAATGTTCAGCTCCATTCAGTCGCCCCAATTCCACTCCATATAAATGGCTTCAAGGGTCATAAAAAGAAGAAAAATGCATATACGGGTAGTTTTTGACTTATGACCACAATAGACCCCCCAAATTTCCATTGCTAAGCAAAGCATGAAGCGAATTTTGCCTCATTGTACAATCTTTCCTGCCACAGTTGTTAAGGGAATCGCTGCTGATGTTAAGTAAGTGAATTCCATCATTTCTTCTATAGCCACACCATTGTACAAGCGGGTATCAGTAAGTCTAAAATATCTTAGCCACCGAATACTTTTCTGGATGTAGCTTTTATGACAAGGACCTCAAGGAGGTGGCCTTGAAAAGAAGTGGAGAAAATTAGGAACAGGCAAGAATGTTTGACTCCTTTGGGGATCTAACTTTCAATCCAAGAAACTATTATGACTTTGAAGCAAGATCAGAGCAAGGAGAAGACAAGAGAAAGTAGTCTTCTCCTTGCTCATCCCACTGATATTCCGTCTCCAAAAATTTGAGCAGGAAACAAAAAATGTTGTCATTTTCTTCATTATGGCTACCCACCACCCACTCAGTCGTTTGATTCGTATTTCTTCCCTCTCAAGTATAAATCAGGCTTTAAAACAAAAAACAAAAAGGAGGAAGAAGAAGAGGGCAATTCCTCTCTTGTTTTAATTGAATTACGCAGCTGCCCTCTGGAGCTGACACCAGGATACACCAGACTTTTGTATGATATCAGCAGGAATTCTACCAGCTTCCCTCCCCTCCTAGTCCCAGGGAATGGACGAAGGGTTTCAAAGGAGAAACCAAAGGAATGAAGGAAGGATAAAAGTAAGCTAATAGGGATGGGAATTATTTTGCAGTGCTGGAGGGGGGGATAAGATAAGATGGGGGGGGGGGAGAAAGAAAGTAACTTTCAGAAATTGAAAGCTGACTCCCTCTAGTAGCCCAAGGCAGTGCTCTGACCTGAGGTAGCTGCCCTTTTAGCCAAGGATGCAGACAAAGTTCAGGAGAAGGGAAAGCTGGATAAATAGAAACACGTCTTTGTGGGGGGGCTGTTCTTACAGCAGCAGGACATGCCTGTCTATTTAAAGTGCACTGAGGGAGAACTCTCCAGAGACCTGCACTAGCAAGATTGTTGACTCACACAAACTGTGATGGACAAGCTGGGTCTTGTCCCCTAGAGCAAAAAGCAACATAGTTTGGCCTTCCTCTCACCTTGTGGAATCAGTCACACGGGGGAAATGGAACCAGAGCTTTGTCTATGCAGATGTATAGCTGTATATCCCCCCCCCAAAAAAATCATCTCCCCTCTTTAAATTGCTCTTTGTTTCAATCTCTGCCCTTAAGTTCACAGACACCCACCCATCCATGCCTTATGCATCCTATTCTAATACAATGTGAAGCTCAGAAAAAAACATTATTTGGAGAAAAGAGGTGGTCTTGCAAAGAGACTTCCATATTTTAAGGTAAGGCAATCATTTATAGCAGACCTTAAATAAATGGATGTGTGAATTATTAAATCAGGCTTGTTAAAAAAATTGTCAAGCCAAAATCTACATTATTAAATTATTATTCCAACTGAGTATCAAGTGGGTATTGACCCAAATGATTCAAATCATTCTCAGAGTCATTTAAGTATCACTATATAAAATGTAGATTGTCCCATGTAGGGTATTATTTTGCAACATAAATGGTGTCAAATCCAGTAAGTTTAAGCATTTCTAAATATTTGGCTAATACTGTTGATATTGTACCAAGAGCTCCAGTTACGTTCAGTATAATTTATCTTTTCCTCCGTAATTCTACAACTTCAGTATATAAATCACAATATATTATTTTCCCTAGTTGTTTTTCAAGGTTCTGCTACGGGAATGAACTACAGTTTCCTATGTCTGGTATATTATATTCTAAATACCTTTCAGTTTGAATTTTGAAATACCACAAAATTTAGACCTCATTTTTCAAAACTTTTCCAGGAACATGGCCCAAGTGTTTCTTGCAAACAATAAAATTGAATTTTCTTCATAAATTCATGTAGAATTAGTATTAACATTGTGTCACCCAAAAGCCCATTGATCTCTATGTGAGTTATCTATAGTACACTATAGGGCAGATTTTATCAATTTACTATGAGTAATGTTCTAATGACCATGGTCAAGAGTAAAAGATGAATGGACTTATACAGCTGTATCATGTAGATATGAAAATGCTCAAAATAATTGCTAATTATAGACTGAATACATGCATTACTCTATGCAAAAATGTAGTTCACTTGTTTTTGTCTTTGCGTGCTATAAAGAGAGTATATAGTTTAATTAGTGTGTGAATTGTGCTCAGCCCATGTGCATTTTTTAATAAGCCATGAGTGAAATAATGCTTAGCTTAGTGCAATATGGGAATATAGTCATACTTCATCTGCTTGGGTGCTTTTTCAAAGCAGAACTTTTCATTAGTTTAGTTACATAGCAGAAAACACTACAGTAGAGATAATAGGATCTAAACCATTCTATAATAAATATCTTGCAACAGGCCAATAAGATACTCACTGTTAGCTCTATTTTTCAACATGACAATCTAAAAATAAAGCTGTGACTTGTTTAAGGACACAGTGAATCTATTTCTGAATTGGAATTTTATCTCCAATATCCAAGAAAAGTTGTCCCAAGGGAAGCACTTTTGGCCAAATATATTAAGATGAAATTGATTCTGATAAATCAGCAAATTCATGGTTATAGTTGTGATTCATAGACCACAAACCATCAAACATCTCAAGCCTTTTATGACAGATAGAAAGAATTCGACAATCAGGAGCTTGTTAAAAGTTTATCCAAGGAGGAATATCTTTAAGGCCCACAATGTTCTTCCTCCCTGAATTCTGAAGAAACTGAATTCAAAGCTGACAGCTGCACACTGAAAGGCTACATCCAAGCCAAACCAGCATGACCTAGTTCCCATAATATCTTAGGCTTCAGCTTGCAAAATTCCGTGTTGGATCTACCCCTGTCCCAACAAATTCTCACTTTGTTCTACCAACAGCCATCACCGCCCTCAATCCTACTTAACAGATTTTGACTGAGTCCCATTTAAGAAGGAGTCCCAAAGAGATGGTCAAATTGAGCCACTGATGTTAAATTTGTCCGTTCCACATCATGCTCTACATTTTCCAAAATAGGCATGAACATTCATATGACTCTTATCTGCTATTTCCATAATCAGCATATATTGTAGCAACTTCCATCTGTGTAGATATATATCTCAGAGAGTTTAGCGAAGTGCATAGTCTGAAAGATCATTTGCTTTGGTCAATTTACAGTACTTAAAAACACAGAATAGTGCTTAAAAATTAGAATTCCTCTTACTAAATCTGTTTATATTAGTACACAGATGAAAGCTGAAACTTTTTGAGGAGATAGTTTTCTCTCCATCTTCTGGTCTCCGAACTCAACATTCAAAGTTATTTTTTTAAAAAAGGATGCACATCAACCACATCCATTTTACAACAATCAATAAACTTTGATTTTTCTCAGGGGCAATGCATTCTCCTTAGCTAAGTTGTTGGGCAGCAGAGGTATGGTATGTTTTTTTAACATATAAATCATAAACATATATAAGAGATAAAGAGAGACAAATTTGCAAACCATCCTGTGGTCTCTATAGCTCCTACAGCCTCTTGGATCAAAGAGTATTCTGGGAGAAGACTGATGCAGAGTTTCATGTGGGCCCATCTGGATACCAGTTATTCTGAAGTGTGTGAAGGAAAATGAGATAGCTTCAGTCATAAATCCATGCCTCTAAATATGACAAGTATGAGTTTTATGTTTCAAGAGTAGAAGGAAAGTATGGGAATATTGCTGCCAAGGTTATATGAATAAAGAAATATAATAACACGTTCCCAACAGATTGGAAACTTTTATGTATTAACTTCCACTGGGTAATTGTAACTATGAAGAATAATCTAGGACTGATAAAACAGTTCCAGGTTACTGTCCTTAATAATCCCTTCTTATGCATAGAATGTTCTTCATCAGGCACAGCAGGGCATATGGACACAATTGTGAATTATATTTGCACAAGCTAAAAATCCCCAAAGCATGAAGTGGGCCACTTGGATACTCCAAAAGTTGCTGTCAACATATAATTTTTAATATATTTGTAGGAAAAATACATGGAATGTTAAGTATGTATAATTAATATTTCAACAAATAACATACACATCAATTAAATTAAACCAAATTGACTTCATGTTGTGAATCTGCATATTTTCTTTATCAAGGTGCATTCACTTTTCCAAGTTCTGGTGTGCACTCAAAATTCAAGAAAATTAATCAGCCCAATAAGCACATTCCAAATATTATGCAAAGTTTAGATAACTGCATTTGTACAGTACAGGTAGTCTTTGAACGACAACTATTCCTTCATCAACTAGTCAAAGTTATGTCAGTGTTGAAAAAAAATATTTATAACTAATCGTCACATAATTGTCTTCGCATCATCATGGTCATGTGATCAAGATTTTGGCACTTTGGCAACCAGCATGTATTTATAACAGTTGCAGCATCCCTAGGGTCCTGTAATCATTATTTATAATTTTCTCAGGGAGCTTCCAACAAGCCAAATCAAACAGCCCTGAAATTTTTATATAGGAGATCAAAAAACAACTTTGGGTAATGTACGATTACCTTTTTCCAGAGGTAGCCAAGTGCTGTATTACTACAACATATACTTTAAGGGGTGGGATTCAAATTTTTTAACAACCGGTTCTGTGGGCATGGCTTTGTTGGTGGGAGTGGCTTGATGGTCATATGACTGGGTGGACGTGGCTTTGTGGTCATGTTATTGGCTGTGTGTGGCCAACTCAATATCACTCACATCAAGGCACGCATCTCCTCGCCTGGCCTTTCATGACTGTGGGGATGCTGTAACAGTCGTAAGTGTGAAAAATGGTCATAAGTCACTTTTTTCAGTGCCATTGTAACTTTAAATGGTCATTCCACACAAGCAAAGTACTAGCAAAGGAGGGGGGAAAACTCCAGAGAAGTTCCTGGGACAGGAAGTCCAGTCCTGCCAAGAATGTAACAAGGGTTAATGGGGAGGCAGTTTCTGTGAGCAACACCAGAATGTTTCCTTCCTGCCTTCCTTACAGGGTTAGGCCAGTAATTTCTTCTAACAACCAGTTCTCTGAACTGCTTAGAATGTTAACAACCGGTTCTGTATAGGTTCTGAATAGGTATGAACTGGTAGAATCCCACCCCTGCTTTAAGCAATCAAAATGTTAAATATTTAAAGATCATAACCATAAAAATGTTTCGAAACATGCTTGTTCACATCCATTAGCAGAATGGATATTTAGAATGGATATTTAGAACCAATTAGTATTTCCTGAAAATTTTATGGGCAATTTTTATAAAGGATATTTAGTAACTAAATGTCACTGAAATCAATAAAGCAAGTCAATTTCAAAAGGTATCACCCACAGTTGATAAAAACAGCTAGGTCTAGGAGAACCCCCAACCTGGGATACTGATTCTTATACTATCAGTGTAAGTTACTATTGGTTTCCCTGCATTCTTGAAGATATGTAGTATAGGAGATGAGCAGGCTGAATCTGAGGAAAGAGTGAAATACGTCGTAAGTCTCAAGTCCTTTCGTGCCTACAAGACATTTAAGTTCAGCCCATCTTGAATTCCATTGATTCTTATCTACTGCCAATTTGCTTTGACCATTAGTAATTCAGATTCTTGTAGAGAGTTTAAGCTTGCAATAAACCTTTATATTCATTTGAACTGCCTGTGTTTCCTGATTTCTTGCACTTGACATAGAGCTTCTACTGCAAGTCATCATTGTTAGCTCTTGTCAGTTGTAATTGTATTTAAGTTCAACATACACTTAAGTAGTGGTCCATTAAAAATAAAGAGAGGAGAAGAAGGAGGAGAAATTTCCAGAAAGAATCTCCCTTTATTTTTCTACCTAAAATATTTTTTGCTGAAATCAAACACAGGAATATAAGCGGACTGTTGGAATACTAAAGAAAACACCATGGGTGATCACTAGGAGAGACTTTCTATGGCTTTTCTTCTTCTTTATTCAGAATAGAATAAAGGCTTTCATCTTCCCTATCATATTTTTATTTTATTTTATTTGCTCAGTTGTTGATCTTTTTTCCCCTGCTCCTTTTTTTAGTCGTAGGAGGTTAAGGTCAGTCTTCTGTAGAAAAGAAAGCCTGGAATGTTTTGTGAGGATCTGTTTATTTACACATTTAGAAACTGAGACAGGATGGAAACAAGAGTTAGAAAGGGTAATAAAGGGCCCAAGACTCCTTGTTTGGTGCTTGATTTCATGCCTTAGATGCATGAGATTGCATTTAATCTCCAGGGTATATTCCTGAAAATTACTAGCAAGGTATCAAGGATTGGAAAGGCCACGGGATGTAACCCTTGTATAGGAGTAGATGGTTGGTAGATGATAAACTAGTGGAGATAATGATGGAAAAGGGGAGGGCCCTGCAGATAAGCAGGATGAAATAACTACTGTACTTCAGAACATACTGTATATCAGGGAGAATAAGAAATGGCTTTCCATAACCTGGCCTCCACCCTTTCTGAGAATTATAATAAAAACATTTTAAAAGAATTACAATTAAGCACAAAAATACACCAAACAAAAACACACCACTACAAAGAAATAAGACCCAACCATTTAAAACTAGTGGTGTCTCCTTTTCTATTTATTTTTATTTTTTTAATTAGAAAAATACTTTATTAAACATATTTAGACAAATACAATAAAACAAAACATTCCACTTATTGCAATGTGAGCAAGACAGTGTTCACTCAGTTTGACATCTCTCAGGTTATGTAAAATGTATAATCATTCACACTTATTACATTGATATGTAACACAAGTTTTCATCCAATTGGTATATTACAAATGTATATCTAATTGCAAATAAAATTATTAGTTTCCATCACACCTTCTTATTTATCTTTCTTTTGTTCATTTCATGTCTACCTTCCAACCAACTGTACCATAAATTCCAGATCTTGTAGTATAAGAAATGGCTTTCCATAACCTGGCCTCCACCCTTTCTGAGAATTATAATAAAAACACTTTAAAAGGATTACAATTAAAGCACAAAAACACACCAAACAAAAAAATAAGACCCAACCATTTAAAACTAGTGGTGTCTCCTTTTCTAAATCAGCTGCCCAAGAAAGACCTCAGCGATTGTAGAATAATGTTTCCCAAATCCATCTCAGAAAGCTATTTCAGAAGAACATCAAGATCAAAATCATCAAAATCTATTAAGAGGTCCAGTAGATCTAATAGAGATAATTTTTCCTCTATCCTGTACCCATCACAGATTGTGTTCTTTTTCTCAGACAGTAGGCAGTCATGTTGGCTAGGGATGAGAGGCAATGAAATCCATCTTAAGTGGGGGAAGATCTTGCTGAAGGGTACAAGAAATCCCATTTGTCGACTAAGACTTCAGAGAAGCTGTTGCAGAGGTCCAACTAAATGGATTAATGTTGTACAGGTAGTCCTTGACTTTCATCCACCAAATTTCTGTTGCTAAGTAAGACATTTGTTAAGTGAGTTTTTTCCCATTTTACAACCTTTCTTATTGTTAAGTGAATCATTGCAGTTGTTAAGTTAGTAACAGGCATAGTTGTTAAGTAAATCTGGTTTCCCCATTGACTTTGCTAATGTCAGAAGATTGTAAAAGATGATCAAAGGACCCTGGGACATTACAGTCACCATAAATATGAATCAGTTGTCCAGATTCTGAATTTTGATCGTGTGACCATGGAGATGCTGCAATGGTCATAAGTGTGAAAAATGTCACTTATTTCAGTGTTGTCATGTTCAAACGGTCACTGAATGAACTGTTGTAAGTCCAGTACCAATATAGCAATGTAGCTTGAGAAAATGTATTTACCGTTTCAATATATATTAAAAAAGTAAAAAAATCATGATCCTACTAGGACGTATTTCAGTATCTGAATTCCTGTGAATCTATAAGCAAATAGCTGCTTTCCCCAGGCCTACTTTCTTCCTAGGATTTGTTTAGTTTAATTAAGTACTGTTTTCAAAAGCACATTTTAAGTCTATATTCAGTAAATATTCTTCTCAGTTTTTCTTTCTTCATTTGTGCAGCTTGACACTTATTTTCAGAAGAGCGTGTTTATTTAATGGATCTGACTTGGTTACCTTGGCAAATAATACTTATAAGCATGCCAAAGAAAGTAAGTTAGCAGGCCAAGAGGACAAATATTAAGACAAAGAGAAAAAAAAGAATGGATGCAATTGCCTAGAGCATTTATTTGTAAGCCCTGGAAAAATCTGAGAAGAATATTTTGGGCAAATCCCTTGGCTGACTGGATGTGATTCACAACAATTGTCTGTCGTTAACCAGAATAACCTTTGGGAAATAAGGATTCTTTTCTCAAGAAAAAAGCCATCTTTGCTTGCTTTCTAAATGACTTCAGGTAGAGTCGCAAAGGCCAAATGACCAACCTTGGAATAATCCAGTGATGGGATTCAAAAATTTTCACTACCGGTTCTGTGAGCATGGCGTGGTGGGCATTGCAGGGGAAGGGTACTGCAAAATCCCCATTCCCTCCCCACCCCACTAACCTGCTCTCTAGCTCTGTTCTCCTGTGCAGGGCAACAAAAGAAAACCCAGCTGATCATCTGGGCCTCGGGAGGCAGAGAATAGATGGGGGCAGGGCCAGTCAGAGGTGATATTTGCCGGTTCTCTAAACTACTCAAAATTTCCTCTACTGTTTCTCCAGAACTGGTTAGAACCTGCTAAATACCATCTCTGGAATAATCTATATTGCAGTGCTTCATTTAGAAAAGGAAAGAGGAAAATACTTGATTTATTATATTTATCCTTTCTTAAATTCCTCTAGATTCTGAAACTAACTTTGGAGGATGTTAGAGAATCCAATTTGACAACTACAAGTAGCCCACAACTTATAAGGGCCTTGGTGGTGCAAGCTGTTAATCATCTAGCACTTAGTGCAAGCTGCCTGCAATTAGTGCAGGTTCTAATCCCACCAGGCTCAAAGTTGACTCAGCCTTCCATCCTCTCGGGGTAGGTAAATTGAGGACCCAAGAATTGTTGGGGGCAATAAGCTGACTTTGTAAAAATGCCGCTTGGGGGGGCCAAAAGCCCTAGTAATAATAAGCAGGCATATACAATGGAATGAAGGCTATTGCCGAGCACTTAGTATGGTGCTCCATAGACTGTAAGCCGCCCTGAGTCTCCGGAGAAGGGCGGCATATAAATGTAATTAAAATAAATAAATAAATAAATAAATAACTGTTTCAAACTTACAACTCTGTTTAGTGACTGTTCAAACTTACAACAGTTCTGGAAAAAAATGATTGATTACCGTTTTTCATACTTACGACCATTGCAGCATCCCCACAGGATCAAAATTCAGATGCTTGGCAACTGACTCGTATTTATGACAGTTGCTGTGTCCCAGGGTCTTGTCATTCTGTTTTGTGATCATCTAACAAGTACAGTAAAGTCAACGGGGAAGCCAGATTCACTTAAGGTATTAATACCTTAACTGCAATGATTCACTTAATAACTGTGGGAAGAAAGGTCATAAAATGGGGCAAAACTCATTTACCTCTGTCACTTAGCAATGAAATTTGCAGTCTGTAATGAACTTTTTTGTTGAAAATTAAGGAAAGAGTGGGGGAGGGGAATGTTTCTGGAAGTCCATGTTGACTAAAGGTCACCATTAGCCAGCCACATTTCTTTCTTAAGGCCAGCCAATAGAACCCAAACATCTCAGAAAATGTTGGCTGTCTATAGTCTACCTGTTCTGTGTTTTGTAGAAGTTGCCAGAAGGGATGGAAGAGAATGCACATGCATGCACACATATCCATAGAGAAAGGCACATAGGAGTGGGCTGTGAGCTAGAAAAAGAAACAACTTTGCTAAGGTCAACGTTCAGATGATGATATCACATCTTTCTTTCATCCCCACAGTTCACCCAAAGGCCAAGATCCTTGCTTGGATTTACTTTAAGAAGAACTCTTGCTTTATTTGTTCATTCCAATCTGCTATCAGAGCTCGGTGTCTTGGTATTGTGTTTTAATAACATTAGTTTCCCCAGACCAGATACATATGAAGTCATTTATACAAGCTATAAACAGTGAACAGCCATGTGACAGTGAATTTTTGATTCCAAGATAACCTTTGGAAGGGCACATCTAGTGAGACTAAGGCCAGGAGGTTGCTGGGCAGCGGCAAAGGAAAATTGTTAATTTCAAGAAGCTGAAACTAATATATTCCTTATTTAAGGTGTCATTTTGTTTTCTCCTTTCCAGCCTACACAGTAGGTGAAAATCATAACAATTTTCATACCTTTGTCAGAAAAATATATTTCATATCATTTTTGGAGGAAATCATAATTTTCAATTGGTGAAAATCACTAGTGGGGTCACATTTTGGGAAACGAATATTTACAAAAGGTTTTAAAGATTCGGAATTTCAGCAATTGCAGATTTGATAAGTGCTTTACCTCTTTCTGGCAAATATGGGGATAATTATTTCATTGGTAGAGAGAAACATTTTGATTAGTTTTATACTGCCATTTGCTCATTTTCCTGAATAATCCAGGACTATCCACAAATTTTTTTGGAGACAATATTGTTCGTCTCCATTATACATTCTTTATGTTTTAAAATAAGTTCAAATTCATAAACCTTAACATTCTCACATTTCACATTTCCTGTTTCTTACTTTGCACAGTAATAGGAACGTCTGCATCATAACTTAGATAAAACACACACACACACCCTCACACATAAAATTTTTGAAATAATTTCAAAATTTTTGAAATAATTTCTTCAAAGCTGTTATTAAAAGCCTCATATTAGTTCCAATGTTCTAAGACAATGATCAATGATAAGGTCTTCAGAAATTTGTTGCCTCAAGAGATTTCTCCCACAGTTATCATTTGGTATTATTATTTTGTGAATTTATCTAAACTTCTTCCCTTCCTTTAAAACAGTAGTAGAGGGAGTGGTGTAAAGGTTTTGCTGTTTCAATATTTGGGTGAGCCTGTATAATATTTTATCCCATTCAAGGATCTCTGATCTCATTAACAGTTGTTTACAAGGCTGTTCTTTGGCTAGATTTCCTGGATTTTATCAACAGCAAGCAGAAATAATGAACTATATCATTTTTCCCTCCTTTTGACTTCATTACACTTCCCTTAGCTCATACTTTTTTGGTCATATGTTTTATAAATAGATCTTCAAAAGAATTGACTGAGTTGCCTTACTTCCTCCTGTCTATATTTAGAATATATACAGATCAGAAATGGGATGTACCTTGATTTTTTGTTCTGCCATATTCTTAATTGAATCAGTCACCTTTTTTATGTGTAAAAATTATTTTCATTAATTACTCCGTAGCAGCAGGAAAACTAAAGTATTTTATCTTATAATCCATGCTTGCCCTATCTGGGTGTTCTCTGTATGAAGACTTCAATTTCCACAATCATTGGCAATGATCATTCTGGGAGCTCAAGTCCATGTGACTGAAGGGCATTCATGTAGGGCAAAGATGGATTAACCAATTACTATATATGAACATTTCAGTCCTACTTCTCCCACATTTTTGTACCCCAGCTCATAGATGTTTAAAATTATGATTAATCAAACATGATACAAAAAAATTCAGAAACATAATTATTTGAAGATGAGGAATAAAACTGGCAACAGCAGCTGTTGTTTTTAGACTGTTGTTATTTGTGGTTATACATTTATCACAGAGAAAGGAAATCATGGATGTTTATTTATAATAATGGAAACTCACAGTAGAACATGGTGCTTGTTAAAGAAGGAATAGCAGGAAATCTTCCAGACAAAGACAAAAAGCTCATATGACATCAATCCCAACTGATCACATGACATAGCAACTAGGTGATTGAATTGTGAGCAATGTAGAAAAGACTCTTTGGTAGTCACATTGTGTCCCTCAGTGGAGAAATGTCAGTTCAAGGCAAGGAATGCAACTTCAGAAATAGAACATTAGTGGTCCCTTGGGCTTGAATGTCTTATCTGAGCTCTCATCAAAGGGAATTTGAATCATGTCCCAACACCCAAAAGCCTTAGCCTCTCCTTGAACAATTAAAGCAAAGACCCAAAGGCAGAATTACTTAGATATCCACAATTGTTCCAACAAGTAGGGTCTTATGCAAAAAAAAACTCTACTACAATATATATAGAGGCAAGGTGATGGTGATGTAAGAAATCACCATGGCAGCTGTTACATAACAAAATTAATAATGCCACTAGGTAATTCTAAAGTCTTAACTTGACAATTGTTACCAAGAAATGTGGATTGTTAATTTGCACCATTTTGTGCCTGAAAGGAATACAAGATTTTAGCATTATAAAATAAATATTTGTAGTTAGATACATTTCCAGGAAAGGCACTGTGGGTAGCATATTAGGCCTGCTGTGTTCATCTCAGGCCTAACATTAATATGGGGCCTGCTTGTTGCCACTCTTTGGCTTTTTATCTGGGGATTCCTTTTGTTTGTCAACCCCTAAATTTTGACCCTGAGCTCTAACTCTAGATCAGAGGTCTCTAAACTTGGCAACTTTAAGACTTGTGGACTTCAACTCCCAGAATGTAGGCTGGAGAATTCTGGGAGTTGAAATCTACAAGTCTTAAAGTTGCCAAATTTGGGGACCCCTGCTCTAGATTGAAAGTTACACTGAGGGGTCTACTCAGAATTAATTGCAAGGCTGTCACTGAAAACAGCTGCCTTCTGGATGCAACTCTCCTTGGTAGCATCGCATCCACCATAAACTGAATTGGCAACATAGCCTGTTAAGGCCAATTGACTGTGCTTGCCAAGAGTTTGAAAGATGTGTGTATATCTAGATAAGTGGCAGGAGGCACCAAGTAGCTCTTTCTATTCTTTCATGATGAAATGATGATGAACAGAAATACCAAATGAATGGCTTCCAGAAACAATTGGAAAGTTACAGCTCTTGTTTCTTTTTGGCATGAGTTTCTCTTTAAAAGAGGGAAGAGGGGGAGATACCAAGGCAGAATTAATTTCAAAGGAAGAAAGCATGTTCAACATATTTTTAAATAACTGACTTGATTTACAAAATAGAGTAATGGGGGCCATGCTCATAAATATACATATATGTATATTGCCTAGAATGCAAAACAGTTCCATCTGGAGGATAGGGTATTGTTTTTGAACAAAGGGCTTCCACTCAAGTCATTAATAGTGTATTTTATTAAAGGAAAATTGGCTTCAAAAGCAGTTGGGGTTTGTGGGAATAAAAATAAAATAGGGATGAAAGTAATTATCCTCTACCCTATTCCTTCCTTCATGTTCATTTCTCTATCCAAGACATAGACTGCTGTCTATAGTACAGCTTGTCTGTCTTCTGCTTCTTCCATATTTGACTTTTTTCCTCTGACTTCATCTCCCAGAGATTGGCACCAAAGGGAAGATCCAGCCATGCAACATCATGGCTGTCAGGGCAGCCATTATAGAATGTAAAATAAGCAAAGAATATCTAAATAGAACTTGCGGTATTTTGAAGTAAGATAATACATAGTGCCATTAATTCTGCAAGTTCAGCTAATTTAACAGTTAGTTGTATGACAGTTAATGAGTGGTATGAAAATGAGACTTTCCAAATTCATATAAAAATAATCATTTTTTTCTACTTTGAAAAATAAAACATTGGAGCAACACAATGACTAAGATTATATTCCTGTATTTGAAGATGATCCTTTGACTTTCCATGGTTTTTAGTTTGAAGCTATCAAGCAAAATTGCTGTGTTCCAAACATTAGGAACCATTAGTTATAAAAAGAAAAGAAGAAGAAAACCAAGGGGGTGGATTCTGTAACTTCGGGATATATATATACATACAGTTATGCAGGTCTTGGCGTGTTCGACTCTTGTATGTAGCTGGACAAACCAACAGGAGAATAAATGCACGCATCACAGAACACAAGAACGCAGTCAGAAAAGAAGAAAAATCTTCCTCCCTTTTCCAGCACCTTAAAGCACAAGATATGAAATTAATTTTGAGGGAACCAAATTAATCTCCAATACTGAACACTTCAACAAGAGAATAATCAGGGAAGCCATTGAAATAGAGAAACACCTCCATAACATGAATAAACAGGATGATGCCTCCCGCCTACCAGACTTTTGGAAACTAGCCCTTATCAACAAATGAGTCCCAGCCACGAAAACCAACACTGGACCCAAAACAACACATGATGCCACCACCAATCTCCCTCATCAGACTCAGACCCAAACCCATCCCATAGACAAAAGGCAACCACCATCCAGAAACCAGACCATGGTTGCATCACCAGTGTCACACACCCCAACCCCCCAAACAAGCAAACTGACACACGCCATGAACACAGAGCCAGGCCTCAAACTCGGAGCCAAACCAAAATCCGGAACTTCACATCACAGCCACCCGCTCAGGATATCACATCACAGAACTCAGGAACCTACACCACAAAACCTCAGGATGTTGCAACACAGCCAACGACCCAGGAGATTACAATACAAGACCCAGGATGTCACAAGATTACAACTCAGAAGGTCATCACACAGACCATTACCCAGGTCATTAAGACCCAGGAGATTACAGCACAAGACCCAGGATGTCAAAACAATAGAACTCAGAAGGTCATCACACAGCCCATTACCCAAGTCGTTACAACACAGAAGGCTGATAGACACACAGCCAATACCTCAGCCACACATGTTCTTAAAAAAAAGCCAGTCAATCTGCAAACATCATCTCCATCAACCAATCAAGAAATGACAACACAGCCAACCTCCCCACCAGTATATATAGGGAGACAGTAGCTGAGATCACGCTTTGCTCACAGAAGCCCAAAGCCGAAAACACCAGCCTGAAGATGGCAAGTGACATCTCGTCGAAACGTTGCCCAGATAGTCTCAATCTTACACGGGAAAAGACCCGAACACGCCAAGACCTGCATACCTGTACCCATGAAAATCTACGAAAACGTATATATGTATACAGTATCTCCGAAAACATATATATATAGTATATATACAGTATACATACAGTGTGTGTGTATATTGGTGTATATGTATGTGTATATATATATGTGTGTGTGTGTGTGTGTGTGTGTGTGTGTGTGTGTGTGTGTAAGGTTTTTAAGCTGATAATTTTAAATAATAAATAAGGGAGACTAGTATAGATCTATTTCGAGCTAGTTAGCTCTCTTCAGCTAGCCATACCCTTACTGGGATTCGAACCAGGGAAGTATTACATGTGAGGCAGTTGTAATTGCCACTACACCACTGGTTCTATCCTTATCAGCAGAGGCAGGGGAATAAGTATATACTTTGTATTACAACACCCTGTTAAGCCCCAATTAAGGGAGAAAGCATACTGCTTTCTTCTCTGTCTTTCGGCTCATCACCAGAGACCATACCGACAGAAAGCTATTTGTTTCGTTGTCTTTTC
Source organism: Bungarus multicinctus (assembly GCA_023653725.1). Classification (NCBI taxonomy): domain Eukaryota; kingdom Metazoa; phylum Chordata; class Lepidosauria; order Squamata; family Elapidae; genus Bungarus; species Bungarus multicinctus. The sequence goes on along the minus strand of CM042838.1, from coordinate 96,126,515 downwards.
TTTACATGTGTGTAAGGTTTTTAAGCTGATAATTTTAAATAATAAATAAGGTAGACTAGTATAGATCTATTTTGAGCTAGTTAGCTCTCTTCAGCTAGCCATACCCTTACTGGGATTCGAACCAGGGAAGTATTACATGTGAGGCAGTTGTAATTGCCACTACACCATCTGGCTCTATCCTCTTCAACTGAGGCAGGGGAATAAGTATATACTTTGTATTACAACACCCTGTTAAGCCCCAATTAAGGGATGCTTCCTCCCTTAATTGAGGCTTAACAGGGTGTTGTAATATAAAGTATATATATATATATATATATATATATATATATATATATATATATATATATATATATATATATATATATATATATATATAGTATATATATACTGTATACATATATATGTTTTCATAGATTTTCACGGGTATAGGCATGCAGGTCTTGGCGTGTTCGGGTCTTTTCCCATGTAAGATTGAGAGTATCTTAGTTGAAACATCACCAAAAACTCTCTCTATATAAAATATATATATTTATATATTTATATCTCTGTGTGTGTGTGTGTGTGTGTGTGTGTGTGTGTGTGTGTGTGTTAGGTTTTTGAGCTGATAAATAATTAAACAAGGGAGACTAGTATAGATCTATTTCGAGCTACTTAGCTCTCATCAGCTAGCCATACCCTTACTGGTATTCGAATCAGGGAAGTATTACATGTGAGGCAGTTGTAATTGCCATTAGGCCACTGGTACTCATCCAGATCAGCGATACAGGGGAATGGGTGTATATACTTGTGTTACAACACCCTGGTAAGCCCCAATCAAGAGAGGAAGCATACTGCTGTCCTTTTCTGTCTTTTGGCTCATCACCAGAGACCATCCAGACCGAAAGCTATTTGTTTCATTGTCTTTTGTTTATATGTGTGTTAGGTTTTTGAGCTGATAAATAATTAAACAAGGGAGACTAGTATAGATCTATTTCGAGCTACTTAGCTCTCGTCAGCTAGCCATACCCTTACTGGGATTCGAACCAGGGAAGTATTACATGTGAGATAGTTGTAATTGCCATTAGGGTTGTAACACAAGTATATACACTCATTCCCCTGTATCGCTGATCTGGATGAGAACCAGTGGCCTAATGGCAATTACAAATAGCTTTCTGTCTGGATGGTCTTTGGTGATGAGCCGTATGAGCAGTATGCTTCCTCCCTTGATTGGGCTTACCAGGGTGTTGTAACACACTAACACACACACACACACACACACACACACACACACATATAATAAAGATATGGAGAAATATAGTTTCATTTGGATTTTTCTCCCTGTGATGGCTATTGTTGCTGTAAATTATTTTGAGATTTATGATCCAGGCAGAATTTTAAATATTTATATATTTGATAATCAACCTTTTCATATGGCTTTTTTGGTGCAAGAGAATCCAGCTATATATAATATGGAAGTTTGACAACTGCAAACACTATAAAGTGCTATCCAGTTTGTATGTGCTGATTGGAAGTTGCCCATGTACAAAAATGTGCTAAAATTGCTGTAGAATATATGTAACAGTGAGTAAGCAGAGCCTGTTCTGAGTTGAATGCAAGGGAGGGGAGAGGGAGAAGGAAACAATCCAGATTTTTCTTGTCAAAATAATTTGCCATGGCTTAGCCAAGGTCTTGTTTGAGCTATAGTTACTAAAGTTTGCAATCCCATGAGATCATCTTGTTCAGAAAGCAGGTCGCTGTCAAAAAACCTTTTCTATATGTAGGTAGCAATTCAAATTTTTCTATGATAAAGGAAAGATGGTTCCATAGAATGATCATGATTCACATTTCACATTTTTATGGCATCTCCAATCTTTCTTTTATTTTGTAAGATGCCCCAAAGACAAGGCACCTAAATGCTATCAAACCAAGAACAATTCTGAAGGGCTGGTTTTGTGGTAGGACACAATGTTGAAATTATCAACTACACGCAGTTTCAAATGATGTTATGAATTTTTAAAAGTATTCAGAAAATAAGACAGCATCAATATTCAAGTTTGGAAAACTCTGCCTTCAGAAAGCTTACAAACTATATGCATCTAGTTCATCCAACTACAAGGCTTATACATAATGCTCGGGGCAACATTTCCCAAACCTGTTGCTGTCTAGTTATGTTAAGCTGAGCTACAATTCCTATGATCTCCAGTGAGCATTGATTATGATGGAATAGCATACTCAACACACCTGGAGAATTTAGTGAAAGAAAGATAACTTGTCAGGTTGGGAGATGTCTATCCATCATTCAGCAAATGTAGCAAATAAATCAAGCTTTTTTAGTCAACACTTTTGCAAAATATTTGTATATATTTTGATTAAGAGATGAAATCTAAAAAGATGAAATTTAAAGCTGTAATATTTTCAGGACTTTTTCTTGAAACAGGTCATTTTGATTGATAAGATTCATCCATAAAATATGGTAATGATAGGTGTTTTAAAAAAATAAAATATGAAAATTAACAACTAATAGTCATGAAAGTTAAATAATATCTCCAGGAATCTCTGTGGATAATGTATTTCTGTACAACAGATGCTTATAACCTGTTTAAACTTACTGGTCACATTGCTGGACTTTATAACTCTTTGAACCTACGCTGGTAATGCATTCAAATTAAATATAATGCTAAAGTGGAATGTACAACCTAACAATTTTATTTTGCAACATTTTATACATTTTTCTGGCCTTGATTAGAAAAAACAAGATATTAACATTCACAGAATTCCCATCAATAGTGGAATGTCCTAACATGCTCAGATGTTTGTAGAGTATAGCTGGAATCTACACAAAATGCAAATTTCCAAGTCTGTTGTCCAGATTTCTTGGAGTTTTTTTTCCAAGCCACATCCCCTCAAAGGGTCTGTCATGGATTATTAACATCATTTAATCTATCCTTCTGTAACCTTGATGCCACAAAGCAGATGGTGGAATATTAAGGAATAAAACACCTGGATGAGGGAAGCAAATATCCTATTATTATGTAGAGAAGAACAAGAGTTACATTTATAACTTCACCCACTTGGGCTTTTGCTGGAATGTAAACTTACACAATTTAAGTGGGATTCATTCAACAGAAAAAGTTCCTCACTGTATTTGCTGTGTAGTGGTTAGAGTATTTCACTAGGATTTGAAACATCAGGATTCAATTTCCATTCAGTCAAGAAATTCAGTGCATGATTTTGGGCTCAGCCTAACCAACTCCTTGGAATTATAAAAAATAAAATAGGGAGAACTAGCACTGAAATGGTTTGGGGGAAATGTGGAATAGAGAATATAATGTGTATAACTTCTTTCCTCCTTGAGTTCTCCCTAGGTAAAACAAGCTAGCAAATCATGAAAATCTCTATGCGGAAGCTAAGCTAAATATTTCATTTCTTTAGCCCAAGTTTAAGCTTTTCCCCCAGGAATTATCCCTGTAAACTCAGAGACTTGTCTCATTCTAAAGCAAAATGGGCAAAATGAGAAACCCAAAATGGGTTTTGTCTAGCATTATTATGATCAACATTTTATTTTGTCTGTCTGATTTGGGCTTGCTCTATAGGATTTCCACTTGGACCTAATATTAATGCCATAGATAATCAGATTTACTGATGAGAAGAGAAATAAAGCTTAAATACATTAATGTATGTGGAATTATATCAAGACTTAGATTCATCAAACCTGGGGCATAACCCAAAAGGAATAAAAGCCCAGACTGAAATTTTTTATCTAGTTCTTTATCTATAAAATGAGAAAACTAGTCAGTGAGATGATGGGTTTGTCTTTTGTTTTATTTTTAAAAACTTAGTTGCTATTATATATCTGTTTAAATATCATAATTTGTTTGTATATGTGTTTTTAACATTTATTTTTATTATTTTATTAAAATATGCATTGTTTTGTATTCAGTAATTTTATTTCATTTTTTCCTAATTGTTCCTATTAATTAATTATTTTACATAATTGGAGACAGCAGGTTCTGACCAGTTCTGGAGAACTGGTAGCGGAAATTTTGAGTAGATCGGAGAACCAGCAAATACCACTTCTGATTGGAGATTTTACAGTATCATTTCCCTGCCACACCCATCAAGCTATGCCCACAGAACTGGTAGTAAAAAATTTGAATCCTACCACTGATTGGAGAGTGGATGCATGGCAACAATTTTGTATTTCAATAGCTCCAAATCAGGATATCCTTGTTGGAAAAGAACTAGGAATTAATCAGATGGCCTATGGCCAACCTTTCTTAGCATAAGATATCCATCTATATTTTTATTATTATAAAAAAACCAGGATAACTTAGGTTTTTAAAAGTTGTACAATTGAAGGAGCAATGTGAATTATATGTATTGGTTGTTCATCGGGCACCAGCAAAATCTGCTACATTTCTCATGTAGATTATAAGCACTGAAATCTTTTGCTATTTTTTGTTGTTATTGTTACCAATTCTGAAAAAAATGTATTATCAGCTCTGCTTGGAAAAGCTTGAAATTTCTAGTGAATTCCTATTGTGTATATGTAAAACTGAGAACTTAAAAATCACTGTAAAACACTGCAAAAAAAAAAAACAGTAAAATGAAAGGCAAATTCCAATACTTTTTAGGTCAGATAAATTTTATTAAATAAGCTTAAATATAAGGGACCCACACCTCTTTCAGCTTCTGATGTAAATAGGATTAATTCTCAGTCTTTGGAGCATTGATTGCTTGCTTGCAAAATTGTGTCTTTTGAGCAAACCTCCACATTTAATTAGTTGCGCATACTCCACTTACCATTGCACTATACATAAGTAGCAAAATCACTGAGTATTTCCCAAAACAGGAGTAATGCAGAAGTGAAGGAATAAAGTGCTAAAGTGTGGTGCCCTGTCTAAAAGAAAAATAAGTTATTGGGACATTTTAGATTAGAATAAAAGTGTTCAGGGAGAAGTATAATTTAATTAAATAAATACATGGCACAGAATGGGTGTTTTCCTCCACTCACAGAACATCAGTGTCTGGGGTCATCCAATTAAACTGATGGACATAAGATTTGGAACAGGAAAAATACTCCTGCATACAGCTAATTTAGACACTGCTGTTACATTGTAATGATATGGCATAGATAATTTTGAAAGAGGCATGAAGAATTTCAGGATATATACCATGAAAGCTATAAGAAAGCTCTGGATTAAAAGCTATTCTGCCACTGAACACTAACTACTTTGAAAACAATCACCTTCCTATCTATTCATGTGGCTTCCTTGAGGGATGTGGCTAATGCCGTAGGAAAAATGAGGAGCTAGTCTAAAAAGAGCAGTTCTTATGTGCAGAACTTTGTGGTCTCTGAGAAATTAGGAAACAACGAATCTGAAGTTCACCCATAACAGGTTCCTTCATGTCTATTCATCGTATCCTTTAGATGATAGGTTTAAAGGGATGTATATTTCTGGATATAAAAACCACAGTGAGCAGTTTAACTATTTACCACTCCTAAATGAATTAAATTTTTCATCCTTGAATACGACAGCAGATGAATATCATGTGTGTGTGTGTTTCTTGTCACATCTTTTTCTTGCCATATTTACTCAAGTTGCTTAAGCTTCACTCACTTAATGTTCCAGACATTCTGTTTCTCACTGTGATATGTTGTCAACACATATTCATATTCCATTGTCTCTCCCACATTCAAAAATATACAGAGGCACCCTTGTTTGCTAATGTTTTATAAAGATCCTTTTTGGATAGTCTTCTTTTCTACTTTTGCAGAAGTATTTCCACCTTTCTTCTCACTATCACATATATTTGGCAGCTTTCTTAGGTTAGCATGGCTTTTGCCATTTCTCTTTCTGGCCTTTATATTTACAAGTAACACAATCCATATACACAAACAGAATAAATATATTTTCTGCTTAGAAAAACATTTAATATATAATATTTATTTATTTATTTTTATCCCATATTTATTATTTTTATAAATAACTCAAGGTAGGACCAGAGCCCTGGTGGTGTAGTGGTTATCATTATAGGCTAAATACTCCATAGTCTTGAGTTCGATCCCGACCAAACTTAAAGTTGACTCAGGCATCCATCCTTCTGAGGTGGGTAAAATGAAGATCCAGATTGTTGGGGACAATATGCTAATATTGTAAACCATTCAGAGAGGGCTATAAAGCACCAACAAGAGGTAGACACTGTAAGTCTTATTGATATATCTAACATTCCTTCCTTCTTCTATTTTTCCTCATAACAATCCTGTGAGATGGGTTAGATTGAAACAGAATGGTTGACCCAAAGTCACACAGCCAGCTTTTATACATAAAAGCTGGCTACAACTCATGGTGTCCTGGTTTAGTGCCTTAACCGCTAAATCAGAGGTGGTATTCAGCAGGTTCTGACCAGTTCTGGAGAACCGGTAGCAAAAATTTTGAATAGTTCAGAGAACCAGCAGATAGCACCTCTGACTGGAGATTTTACAATATCCTTCCCCTGCCACGGCCACCAAGCTATGCCCACAGAACCAATAGTAAAAAAAAATTGAATCCCACCACTGGACTAAATCAAACTAGAGCCCTCTATATATTTATTTGGAAAAAATATAAATGTTTTAGAAAATATACAAAACTGTGTATTCATGCAAACTTTTTTATTGAATTTATAAGGTGGAGTCCTGTACAGAGGTTGCAGTTTTTAAGATTAGAAATATCCCTCAAAACAAAATTGACATAAAATTTGCATATCTATAAAAAAATGTTGAGACTCTAGAAAGGGTGCAGAGAAAATAACAAAGATGAGTGGAGGCTAAAATGTATGATGAATGGTGGTGGGAATGAGGAATGTGTAATGAAGAGAAAGACCAGGGGTGACATGACAGAAATCTAACAATATTTGAGGGGCTGTCAAGAGAGGAGGAGGTTGATCTATTCTCCAAAGCACCTGAAAGCAAGACAAGAAGTAATGGATGAAAGGTTAACCAAGTGAGATCCAGCCTAGAATTAAGGAGAAGTGTCCCATTAATAAGAACAATTAATCAGTGGAATGGCTTTCCTCCAGAAGTTGTGGGTGCTTCGTCACAAGAGGTTTTTAAGAAGAGCATCCATTTGTCCAGAATGCTATAGGATCTTCTGCTGAACAAGGGGTTGGACTAGAAGACTCCCTTCCAACTCTGTAATTCTGTATTATCCACCACACAAGCATCATCCAATATTTATTTGTACAGAGGTTAAAAAGGATGTGAGCTACTTCAAAATAATGTTGCTAGACAGAAAAGAGCATTTTCAATTGAACTTGTCCACTACTGTGTGACAGAAGAAGTTATACAGGCCTACTTTTTTGTTGTAACCATTGCGCAGGCCCAAATCACATACTACCTATATGCTACATATATGATACATGCCATGTTATGCCAAATATGGTAATATTATACCAATGTAACCAATAGAAGTTGCTTTCCGCATTCACCAGGTAAGCTGACGTGTAATCTCAATAAAAAGGGTTTGAGACTGCCTCTCGTGGTGACTCTACCCATGACTGAAGCTGGTCTCCATGTCTGATCTTTTCCCATGAGTGACCCACCGGGAGGGGGATATCAAGGCCCTAACCACAGAATTCCTGCATCTGGTGACCCTCGACGTGATCTCTACCGCCTTGACGAGAGGTCAGTCTCGGACCGTCCTTCTTACCCGCCTGGAAGAGGCCGCGCGCACCGACCCGCCTGAAACACGGTTGGGTTTTTCGTAAGTATGGGCGGAAAGTTCTCTCAGCAGCAGGTTGCTCATCTGCAAGAGTTCAGAGAACTAACCGAAACTTCCTGTAAGATTGCTGCTAACCGAGGGAAGATACTCCCTCGTCTGAAAAACAAAGAACTAATTAGCCTTTTGTCTTATATCTGGAAACAATGTCCAGTGTATCCTGAAAAGGGGAGTTTAGAAATGTCAACCTGGCAGATAATTAGAGCTATGCAGGTTGGTCAGCAGACAGGGCAACTTGAAACGGAGGATTTAGAGACGTGCGCGATGTTTCCAGTTATCTTGGATCAAGCGGGGGCCACTGCAGGGGCCGCTGCTAGAGCCATACATCAGCATGTTAATTACAAACAAATTAAGGAAATTAAAGGGACGGTTAAGGATTATGGTCTGCAATCTCGCTATGTGTTAGGCTTACTTTCCTCTCTTTCTTCTGCTACAGCAGAAATGCTGTTAGCCGATTGGCAATTGTTGTTTAATATGCTTTTAACCCCTGCACAATATGTTGTTTGGTGGTCAGAGTACCAAAAACAGGCAGAAATTTCCATCCAGGCAGGGCTGCCTAATAGGCACAGGAACCCTTACCACTGCGGCAGCCCAGACGGCATCGGATAGGGCGGTTTTTCCAATTATTACTCTCTGTGCTCTGGCCGTTATAAGAAAGGTGGATGATTCCACCTCTAAGCCTACTCAAACTTTTTCAAAAATTGTTCAACAACCCAACGAAAATTACTCTGAATTTCTCAGTCGCCTCCAATTGGCACTAGAGAGACAAATTGATAATGAGGAAGCTCGTAATGAGCTTTCTCTAAAATTGGCATATGAAAATGATAATCAAGACTGTCAAAAGGTCCTCCAGCCCATCGCAAATCGTCCTGGGGTTACTTTGGCCGATTTCCTTCAAGCTTGCCGTATAGTGGGTACCACGAGTCATAAAATGGAGGCTCTTGCTGCTGCTTTACAACAAAACGCTTCATTTCCTCCTTCTTCATCCCCCTCTTCTCCCCACCCTGCCAGAAATTGCTTCGCCTCAAGCTTAACCTCCCTCCAGCGTTGCCTGTGCTTATTTTCCCTAACCTGGATCTTACCTTCCAAGGGGTCATTGCAGCCCCCTTTCTGCGCTCCTCAGATTCCTTTTCTGATCTGGCTTTGTCCATAATGGTGAATTCTCTGGTAACCATCAACCAGGGAGATATTGTAGCCACCATGATTCTGCTGGAAACAGCTGCAGATACCTTTGCTTTGGAGCAACATGTGCAATCTGCCAAGCCAACGGCAGAATTTTCACTCAATGGCATTTCCTTTCGTGGTCTCTTTGACATTGGCGCTGATGTTTCTGTCATACGTTCTGCTGAATGGCCTTCCGATTGGCCCACTGACACAGCCCCATCAGTAAGGGGGGTGGGAGGAACACAGCCACAAACTGGCTTCCTGTCAAGTCACCCATTTCCTCTGTCACTGGCCTGGAATGGTCTCCTGTCATCCTCCTCCAGATCCCAGGCTGCAATTGCTGAAAACTGTACCTTTCCTTTGGAACTCTCCTTTCAACCCTTTGCCTATTACAGATGCTATCACAGTGTTTGCTGATGGCAGCAAAAAATACGGTGCATGTGCCTGGCAGCTGAATGGCCAATGGCACACTAAAATTACTCCTCCACAGACCTCTGCCCAACGTGCAGAGCTCTATGCCTCCTTGCTAGCATTTCAACAATTTTCTGATCAGCCTTTCAACCTCATCTTGGATAGTCTGTATGTTTCTCAAATTATCTCTTCCATCTATGAAGCTTATCTCTCTCCTTCTATTGAACCTACTTTGCTATCTCTCTTTCTTTCTCTACAAACTCTTATTTCAAAAAGACAACACTCCTTTCATGTCTCTCATATCAGAAGCCATCAACCCTTCCCTGGGCCTATTCAGGAAGGAAATGACATAGCCGACGCTGCGGCTTCGGCTGCTGCTACAGCTCTGACTCTGACTTTACAGCATGCTTCTCCCCTGCCTTGGGAGAGCCATTCATATTTTCATCAAAACAAAAAGTCACTCATGAAACAATTTGGTCTCTCTTCAACAGAGGCTGCTGCAATCATTCAACAATGCCTCACATGCAGTCGCCAGGCACATTCAGTACCTATGGGAGTTAACCCCAGAGGCACTCAATCCTGCCAAATATGGCAAATGGATGTCACTCAATATGCTTCCTTTGCCCCTTGGAAATATCTTCATGTTTCCATTGACACATATTCTGGCTTCATCATGGCCACCCCACAAAGGGGTGAGGCCACTAAACATGTAATCAATCATTGTATTCGCACCTTTGCATCGTTGGGACGCCCAAAAGAACTCAAAACAGACAATGGTCCGGCTTATACCAGTACAATTTTTGCAGATTTTTGCAAAAAATGGGATATTGTCCACAAGTTTGGCATTCCTTACAACAGCCAAGGACAGGCTCTAGTAGAACGTGCAAACCAGACCTTGAAGCACGCTCTAGATAGATATATTGGCACACAGGAAAAGGACCCCCTAGCCTCCCAGCAGTGCAAAATGTTTTAAACCTCTCCCTATACACCCTCAATTTTCTGAACCTGACTGGACAACCACCTACCACTGCAGCCGATCGACATTTCACCGCTTCTCCAGCTGCCAGCCCATCAAGACCCAAAGTCTACTATCGCTGTCTTCCAGATCCCACCTGGCAAGGACCAGCTGACCTTATCACCTGGGGCAGGGGATACGCTGCGATTCAACTTCCTGATCGCGTTTTTTGGGTCCCTGGTCGATGTGTCCGTCCCTATCACGAAAAGACAGGTAACCGACCGGTCAACTGACTTTTGTGATGACCGCCGCTTGAGACTACCGCCGCGTTCAACTAAAAGACCAGATGTGTTGGCTTTGCCCGTCTTTGTGGTTGTTACTGTCGCTCGCTTTGTACTGACTGTGCTGTGCAATTCGTGTTGAAGAACTGCAAGATCGCCTTGAAGTGACATAAGTTTCGGGCCAAAGTTACCTAGCCGTTCACACACCGGACAGCCTGGACCCAACCCCGCCTACCGTAGACCAACGAAGAAGGCTGCACTGCTCAACTACCATACACTCCGAACCCCGGGAAAGCACATAAGCACGTCCCATCCCCGGCAACGATGGCACTCCTATTGATTATGCTTGCTGTCTGTTACCCCCTGCACCTTGTCAAGGGCAATCCCCATAAACCCCTTAACGTGACCTGGTTAGTCCTTGATACATATTCGGACATCCTGAACTCTACATCAGCAAAAATAGTCCCAGGTTTTTGGTTGCCTGATAGAGATCTTGATTTAAAGGGAGTTATGTGTGGCTTTAAGAGAAGTATGTTGTTTGAGAAGAATGTTGTTTTTATGCAGACCACTCTGGCATAGTACAGGACTCCATGACCAAACTAAGGGAGGGTTTGAACAAACGTAAAAAGGAAAGGGAAGATCAAGGATGGTCTGGAACATGGCACAATCTTTCCCCTTGGCTTACCACCCTGTTAAGTGCTTCTATAGGATCAATAATTTTGCTTGTGTTATTGTGCATAATTGGCCCATGCTTATTGAACCACCTTCTCACATTTATTAATGGACAATAGAAGCTCTGGTCCTAGACAAAGATACTCGTGGCTCTTATCAACTCCTGCCTCAGGAGGATGAGGTGTCTGTAAAAGTTCCCCTCACCTTTCACAGTGAGGAAGAGAACGAGGACACCTCTGAACAAGCCTCTGGCAGCATCCCCTTGCTCACTGCACCCTTCGCATCAACCAACCAAGAAGGGGATGAAGAAGACTATCTTTAAAAAACTAAAACAGGGGAGATGTCGGGATACTGCACCTGTTGTGCGCAGAGCGTCGGCCTCAACCGATGCCCTCCACACAACAGAAAGTATGGACATCGCAACCATCTTAAACTTAAGGGGACTTTCAAAACTGGGCCAGTTACCAGCAGCCCAGGCAACAGAGCTATTAAGATACTCATACCGCAGAAACTACATAAGCAAGTAGGCGTACAACATAAAAAACATTAGGCTATATGCAATAATGTAATCAACAACAATATGCAATAATGTAACCAACAATAATTCAGCATGCTCTATTTCTTTATACCTTCTTAATAAAAAAATGGCTTGAGGGGATCATAGGCCCCCTCGTTATTTTAAAAACAAAAAACAGAGGAGATGTTGTAACCATTGCGCAGGCCCAAATCACATACTACCTATATGCTACATATATGATACATGCCATGTTATGCCAAATATGGTAATATTATACCAATGTAACCAATAGAAGTTGCTTTCCGCATTCACCAGGTAAGCTGACGTGTAATCTCAATAAAAAGGGTTTGAGACTGCCTCTCGTGGTGACTCTACCCATGACTGAAGCTGGTCTCCATGTCTGATCTTTTCCCATGAGTGACCCACCGGGAGGGGGATATCAAGGCCCTAACCACAGAATTCCCGCACTTTTTTGGATGGATGAGCACCTAAATAGGACAAAATCTGCCTAGAGTTTTGAGGAGTCAATAATTTGAGAAAAAAGATGAATCAAAGCTATATTGTTAGAGACAGAGACAGATTAACAGTGTCAGAAGGGACCTTGTAGGTCATCTAGGTCAACCCCCCCCCCAGCAGACCTTACACCATTTTTGACAGATGGCAGTCCAGTCTTACCTTGAAAACCTCCATGATGAAGCTCCCACAACTTCTGAAGGCAAGCTGTTCCATTGAAGGCAAGCCGTTCCATTCTCTTCACTAGACTAGCTATGGCCAGTTCCTGCAACTGTTCAACATATGTTTTAGCCTCCAGTCCCCCAATCATCTTGTTCACTATATTCACTAACTCTTAAAATTTAGTCAGTGGCCGAAGAGATTCTATAATCTGAAACAAATTATTTAAGTAGAGGAAGCATGCCGGAGAAATATTGACAGCCAAAATATTATAACCAAGACTGACTTTGGCAAAGATCAAAGATTTCTAACCTAATATGATGAAGATAATTCAATGCACTGAGGGATGAAAAATGCAGATTCTTCAAATATATTTCTGCTACTTTTTCTTTTCTTTGTGGATTTATACTTTAAGAAAGTCCCTGAATAGATATGACAGGTTGGCTCTGACAAATGGTTGTCATAACTATAACTCATATTCTGATGTTGCTATCCTGGGTGTTCAGTGTAGACTTCAGCATGCTGTTTTCATCAAACTAGTATCAGTAGCAGAAGGTAGAGCTCAAATAGAAAAATAGAATATAGACATTTTGACCCTGAATCTGTAATCCCATTCTACTCATCTCCAAGCTCAGCACCCAACATGACTTTGTTCTCATGTAGATTGTTTAATTTAAAAGCAAATTTAATAGGAATATGAGCCCCATTGGCTTTTTTTTTAAATAAAGCCCAAACTTTGTTTGGAAATGTGGCCATCTGCCCAGAAAACAAAAAAAAACAAAGAAAAGTAAAGTTGAGGTGAGGTGAGCATTGCTACCAGAATTGATAGAGGAATGACAATATATCCTGCTCAATGGATTGTTCACATACCCCATCACAGACATTTTCAAAAATGCCAGTAACATGGTTGCAAAATTCCAGATAACAGATAATCAGAGTTGGAAGGGACCTTGTAGGTCATCTAGTCCAACCCTCTGTCCAAGTGGGAGACCCTACACCATTTCTGACAAATGGCAGTCCAATCTCTTCTTGAAAGTCTCAAGTGATGGCACTCCCACAACTTCCAAGGGCAAGCTGTTCCATTGGTTGATTGTTCTAACTGTCAGAAAGTTTCTCCTTATTTTTTTATTTCCAGGTTAAATCTCTCCTTGATCAGATGTGTTCCCCAGACCTAGATATTCATGAGTTCTTGATCTAGATTCGTTTTCCTATTTAAATATTTTTCAGAACAGACCCTAAAGCCTGTTTTCACAGCTTGTACCTCTTAGATTTTGATATCTGTTAAACTGGCTTGACTGTGAATTATTCTTAGTAACAATCTTAACTGGGTGGCAGTCTTACACATATTGCACAGAGACAACTCACATCCTTTGCTCTTTCCTTCCTTTGCTCATCTAGTGATACTCAGCTTGTACCAAATGCAGTTCACATTGCAAAGAAAACACTATCATTAGCTGTGCTTTTTTTGGCCTGCATGTGTGTGGTAAAATGTCTAGTAACACTTGGCAAGACTTCTGCAGGGAGCGAAGTTCCCATGGCTGGATCTAAAGCTCAAATACTTGGAACAAATTAACACCAGCCAAGAAAGTGAGGTTAATTACTGGAACACTTGGAAGATGAAGCCTTTCTAATTGTGGTGTGTGTGTGAGAGAGAGGGCGGGAACAGAGTGGAGGGCGGGGGGAGAGAAAGAGATGTCAAATTTTATTTTCTTTATCCCTGTTGTTTCATTGCTACTAATGCAGGTGATCTCAACCCAGGTTCCCAACCTAGAGAAGTCTTCTCTGTCTGATCACTGCCACCAAAGGTTTTAGATGATACAGTATTTCAAAGCTGGGAACTGAAGGCATAAAGAGCCTGCTCTCCTTTTGTCTATGTTTTCTCATTAGTGGTTTTACATCACTGAAAGGCATCTTCATTGGAGGCCCAATATTCCAGCAACATGCTGCTTCAATCTAGACAGGCTTTTGAAAAAGCAGAATGCATACAATTCAAGAACACAACCCTTGACTTTCCTACTATATTCTCTGGAAATGGAGTCCATAAATCTTGCAGGCTCTGCTAGCACATGCCTTTGGTAACATTTGAATGGCAGAAAATTGCTCACTCAACCACACTTATGTTGACCTTTCATACAGAGATGTATGAAAGAATACAATTTATATCTGGGTATGTGTATTACATAGAAATGGAGCCTATACCACTTGGGGTTTATTGAATAATGCTGAATTTCAAAACAGTTCCTATATCCTGTCCTTTGAGGAATGGATACAAATTCGGAATTGGATGAAATTAGATTTGCAAATGTTGACGGAGGAGGAGGAGAATGAAGATAATTTTCAAGTCATAGATATGGTAAGGCTGACTCAATATTCTGGAATATTTTATTGGTTCTGTGAACTTGAAGAACTGTACATATTCCAATTCTCACTGAGTATAATCAAAGTTTTTTCTGTATTAATATGCATAGGGTTGTCCTATGGATCCATAATAAACATGGGCAATGTTGCCTAGCTTTATTCTGAACACTTTAAATTAGTTGCAATTGTTGTTTTGTTATTTTAGAGGATAAACATCCTGCCAAAATATGTTTGTATCTTGTTTATATCACATGCAAACACAACCTAGCTAGCTGGTTTGTGTTTGTGGAGGAGGAGTCACAGGGTTGATATCAATGTGCCATTTACTCTATTACACTACTTTTAATATTTCTTATCTCAAGGGAGATCATTACAACTGTTTACATACTTATTCTGTCACTAACTGTCTTCCAGGAATAAATTCATCTGGGGTGGGGGGGAAGGTGGGGGAGTTTCCAGAACAAGGTGAATTTTAGTTGAGAGAAATTCAAAATGAAACTATTACTGGATACTACCACAAAAAGAGAACTGAACAGTTTGTAAATTCATCCGTTCTTGGTATGGGATATCTAAGGTAGGTTTTCCCAATTATGTCCCTTTTAAATATAAAGATATTAAATATTGTGAGCATCTCAAGCCTCATCACATAACACAGTGAATGGAGTGCTTAAAGACACAACACCATGTAGTATGAGAGCAAAAACACTAGTACAAACTTTCCATTAATACATATTGTTGTTGTTGTTCAATCACTAAGTCATGTCTGACTGATTGTGATGCCATGGCTCTCCTGTCTTCCACTGTCTCCTGGAGTTTCACAAATTTGTGTTCATTGTGCCAATAACGCTATCTTATCATCTCATCGTCTGCTGTCCCCTTTTCCTTTTGCCTTCAATCTTACCTGGTTTGATTTGGTAGATTTCTATCAGTGACACTAGTACAGATGGTGGTATGGGTAATATTTGATTTTCCATAGGCATTTGTTTCAGTAATATTTAGATCTGACACTCACACATGATACCACATAGTCTCAGTGGCCACATGTTTAATCAATATACTTAAATATAATTTCTCCATCTGATATAAATTGGTCTGTTTGTTGGATTAATGGGTGAATTAATGGATGGACAGATAGGCAGATCTATCTGTTCCATTTAGCCATCATATCTGTTCACCAATGTATTGTTTTTAGGCTTAATGTGGACAATCAATCAGTGAAAGTCTTGCCTCCAGAAGTTGTGGGTGCTCCACCACTGGAGATTTTTAAAAAGATGTTGGACAACCATTGTCTAGAATGGTTGGACAACCATTGTCTATGCTATTCTAGATAGCATAGGGCCTCCTCGTCAAGCAAGGGGTTGGACTGAAAGACCACCAAGATCTTTTCCAACCTTATTATTCCATATTCTAATGAAATTTGCATTGAATCTATATTTTCTCTTTCTTTTTCCTTTTTGACATTTTACTATGCAATTCTCATAGATTTCCAGATGCATTGCATGCGACTTTTACATAGACTGAATTTACAATCTTTTAATACATTATAAAATATACATAGCACATGTTAAATCAGGCCTGTGGACCAGATGTGTCACACATTGGCCGCGTCCATGCCCAATTTAATGAAGGGGAAAAGTCCCAATATGTCACCTGACACTGCCATGATGACATGAGTTTGACACCCCTGTTTTAGATCATTTGCTCATTTCATTAAAAGTGATAATGATCCTATAGTTCTGCAGGAGTAAGGATTTTGTGGTCCTATGAAACTTTTGGGAAATAAGTGGTTTATACTCTGAGAAGCATTTTTTGTACACAATGACAAAGAATTTTGCAAAGTCATGTCAGACACATGAAAATAAATGGTTTTGAAACAATTCCTTGATGTTTTTGAAACTTAAAACAGAAACATAAATCAGAATGTCTTGCAAACTTCCAAAGATGTCTTGTTCAAAAGGATAACTTAGGATAAGAAGGCATCTTTGATTATTTTTGGAAGTGACAAGACAAACTATAGATTAATTGTGTTATCCTATGCATATATAAGCACTGAACAGAGTGGTATAACATTAACTCTCAAAGGAATGAATATATTTTATCACTGAAATGAATCTGCCCTAGTGAAGTGTATTTGGACTACACATTCTCCTTAAAATAATGAATTTCAAAGTAAAATATAGTTGACCTATCAATTCCCCTTAAAATACTGTGCCACTCTAGGACTGTTTAATCAAGCCTCTGTTTACTTTCCAATGCCTATGGGTGTATACAGAGTTTACTGGCTTAGGAAATGTACCTTTTCTTATACTTCTAGAACAGCTTTCCCCAATTTGTTGACCTCTAAATAAGTTAAACTGCAATCCCAATAATTTTTAGCCGGCATCATCCCGGGTGTTATTGTTTTGAGACATTACTGCCATTGGAAGGAACCAGACTGAATAATACTGTTATTAGAATTAGAATTCTTTATTGGCCAAGTGTGATTAGACATAAGGAATTGGTCTTAGTGCAGATGCTCTCAGTATACATAAAAGAAAAGATACATTCACCAACAGTTAAGAATCATAAGGTACAATGAGAGGCGCCCATGTGACGCCTCTCCTGCGCGAGCTGCATTGGTTGCCGGTGGCTCTCCGGGTTCGCTTTAAGGTTCTAGTTTTGACCTTTAGGGCGACCCATGGCATGGGACCAGGTTCCTTCAGGACCGCATTCTGCCAGCGTTCTCCAACAGGCCGGTGAGTTCCCACAGAGAGGGTCTGCTCCGGGTGTCGTCGGCCGCTATGTGCCGTCTGGCGGCGCCGAGGAGTAGGGCCTTCTCTGTGGGTGCCCCCGCCCTCTGGAATACTTGCCACCGGAGCTCCGTACCGGCACGGACCTGAGGGCCTTCAGGCGCGCGTTGAAGACCTGGCTCTTTGAGCAGGCCGGCCTTGGCTGAGATGGTTTTAATTTGGTCTCCATTTTATTAATTCTAAATTGGGTTTTAAGGGGGGGGGGGGGTTTGTTAGTTTTATCAAGCAGCCGATTGAAATTTAATATTTTTTAACTTTTGTATTCTTTGTGGGGTTTTTAGATGAGCTGTTCACCACCCTGAGTCCCTCGGGAGAAGGGCGGTATATAAATGGAATAAATAAATAAATAAATAAATAAATAAATAAATAAATAAATAAATAAATAAATAAATAAATAAATAAATAAATAAATAAAACACTTAATAATAGTCATTGGCTACAATAAGCAATCAAATCATACTAGGAAACTGTCAATAAAAATCCTAAGGATACAAGCGACAAAGTTACAGTCATACAGTCACAAGTGGGAGGGGATAGGTGATAAGGAGTGATGAGAAGATTAACAGTAATAGTAGTGCAGACTTTGTAAATAGTTGGACAGTGTTTGAGCATATTACTTGTTTATGGTGTTTGGGGAAAAACTGTTCTTGTGTCTAGTTGTTCTGGTGTGCAGTGCTCTATACCATCGTTTTGAGGGAAAGAGTTGAAACAGTTTATGTCCAGGATGTGAGGGATCTGTAAATATTTTCACAGCCCTCTTTTTGACTCGTGCAGTATACAGGTCCTTGATTGAAGGCAGGTTGGTAGTAATTGTTTTTTCTGCAGTCCTAATTATCCTCTGAAGTCTGTGTCTGTCCTGTTGGGTTGCAGAACCAAACCAGACAGTTTTAGAGGTGCAATGACAGACTCAATAATTCCTCTGTAGAACTGTTCCTTGAGCAGTTTTAGCTTTCTGAGTTGGCACCAAAGAACATTCTTTGTTGTGCTTTTTTATGACGTTTTTGGTGTTAGGTGTCCATTTTAGGTCATGTGATATAATAGAACTTAGAAATTTGATTTCTAAGTATTGTTGATTCTGTGATGTCTAGTATTGTAAGAGGTGGGAGGGTTTCTTCTAAAGTTATCACCATTTCTATGGTTTTGAGTGTGTTCAGTTCCAAATTGTTCCGGTTACACCACGAGGCAAGTTGTACAACCTCCTGTCTGTATGCGGATTCATCATTGTCTCAAATGAGACCAATCCCTGTTGTGTCATCTGCAAACTTCAATATTTTAACAGATGGATCATTTGAGATGCAGTCATTGGTATATAGGGAGAAGAGAAAGGGAGAAAACACATAGCCTTGGGGGGAACTTGTGCTGATTGTACAGGTATTGGATGTGATTCTGCCTAGCTTCACCTGCTGCTTCCAGTATGTTAGGAAGCTTATGATCCACTGACAAGTGTGTTCAGATACTGCTAGCTGGTTTAATTTAGTTAGAAGAATGTCTGGAATGATGGTATTGAATGCTGAACTGAAGTCTACAAAAAAAGACCCTTGTATTTGGAGATTCAAGGGGTTGTAGGATGTAGTGTAGAACCATATTAACAGCATCATCTGTTGATCTATTTGCTCGGTATGCAAACTGCATTGGATCTAACAGTGTATCCATGATGGTTTTCAGGTGGGACAGCATTAGCCTTTCAAAGATTTTCATAACTACAGATGTTAGTGCAACTTGTCTGTAATCATTCAATTCCTTGATGGAGGGCTTCTTTGGCACTGGGATAATAAAGCATTTGAAGCAAGAAGGAACATAGCATATCTCTAGTGATTTATTGAAGATTCAGGTGAAGATGGGGGCCAATTGGTCAGCACAGACTTTTAAGCAAGAAGGCGTTATCCTGTCTGGCCCTGGTGCTTTTCCTGGCTTCTGACTGTGAAATAGATCTTACACTTCTTTTTCTGTGATCACCAGAGTTGTGAACCCAATGGGTTGGGGTCAGTTGTAGAAGGCTTGGCTGCTGTTGGTGTGTTTGAGATGGTTGTGGATATAGGTGGCTGTAGTTTCCTTTCAAACCTGCAGCAAAACACATTCTATTCTATTACTGTATTCCTATATAAATCCCAAACTTTGCTCCATAGACCATTCATGATCTGAAAAGGTAACACAGGTAGTCCTTAGACAGAAAAGAAAATGGAATTTTAACATAATCCTATGCACCTCTTATGTATCATATTTGATATTTCATTATTATTTGCAAATGTTTGTGGTGAGTGCAATATGTGAGTGAGCATAATATGTTATTAGAAATGGCTATATTATTAATACAATTTGATATATACCATTTGATTTCCATCAGACCTAGTCTATGCTGAACAAGTCTCAAATTGCTTGCTTATGTGATACTCTGAAAAAGGGTTTAATAACACTATAGAGATCCATTGCTCTAGAATCTACTTTTTATCCCTTTAGAACAGAGATTTCAAACTCAAGACCTGGCGGAAGATTTGGCCTGCAGGGTGCTTAGATCTGGCCCATGGACCCACCCTGCAAACAGTGAAGGACTGGCCTGTGGTGCCTCTGCCAGCAGAAAGGAAGCTTGGGGAGACCTTGTGTGGCTCTCCTGAGTCGATTTTTGCTGGCAGAGGGCTGCAGGAGGCTGTCACAGCTGAAAACAAAGCCTTGAGTGGCATTGAGTGCTGAGGGGGGGCATGGCCATGCCCCCACTGGCCATGTTCCCCAGCCCCCTAAGGTGAAACACAACCCTGATGTGGCCCTCAATGAAATCGAGTTTGATACCCCTGCTTTAGAATATGGGCAACTGCTTCATCCTCCATATCTCCATAGAAAAAAAATCTTCCTTATACAGAAAGTCTATTCTAGTTCTCATTATTCTATTTTTTAAAAACAAATTTAATCAAATATTCTCTGGCTTCTCTAATTATCTTCATGTGAATGTAATTTCCAACCCAACAGCAGATTCTTTATCAGAATGAGGCATTTGTTCTATTAGACACTGCTGACAGGATATCCTGGGCCAGTGCAAAGGATGTCGCCTGTAGGATGGCTAAATGTTATACTCTAAGCTGTTCATTTTATAACATATGATGGTGATATCCAAATCCCTCATTTGAGTTAAGCACCATTTGGATGGGAAAAAAATCACATAAGTAATACCAGTAGTAAAAAAATAAAATGAATATCAGCAGTTATATAATAATTAAATATGTACCTGCCAGTACGTAAATGCCAATCTGGGCTGTATATCATCTGATGATGGTGATGATAGAGGAAGAGGAGGAGGAGGAGATTGTGGTAAATCCTCTCCGTCCCAAGGATCCTTGTCATATATTGATTAACCTGTGTTTGGTATTACTCCATTCTCTCTTGCTATCTGGAAAGTCATTTGTAAGCCCTTGTGGCTATAGTCACCAGAGTATGATCTTGAGGTCCATCTCCAAATACATCCCATATGAAGTATTGGGTAGGAAAGAGGTAGAAGCTGTGGACAGTATGAATATATCTGTTTTGTGCAGCCCTCAAACAGTCAGAAAATGTATTTCTGAAGCACACTAAGAAACAATCTCTCATTGAGAAGGGAGCTTGGTTTTATATGAGAAAATGCAGGGTACTTTAATGTCTAAGCCACAATGCCCTAATGATGTCTTCACTTAGGATCGTATTTGATGGAGCATTAAGTTAAACCAAGCTGCTTTTTATGGCATCCCAAAACTGATGTTTGATATGTCTGTCTCATTCTTCTAAGACTCCATCTTCTTCCAAACCTGTACCAAACTTTGGACATAGGATAACTCCAGTGGTGGGATTCAATTTTTTTTACTACCAATTCTGTGGGTGTGGCTTGGTAGGTGTGGCAGGGGAAGGATACTGTAAAATCTCCAGTCAGAGGTTGTATTTGCCGGTTCTCCAAACTACTCAAAATTTCCGCTACCGGTTCTCCAGAACTGGTCAGAACCTGCTGAATATCACCTCTGGATAACTCTATTCAGTCTGACCCATGGATCTCTGGGAACTGCTGATAGGAGAGCCAAACAGTGGCAAGAAACATTGGGAATCTAAGAAAGGATTGCTGCTCTAAGCCTAAGAAACCAATGAAGATACCAAAAAACAAACAAACCCAGAAGCACTGAAAACATAAGTGTGACCCAGTGAATTTAAAATTGAGACCTAACACTAAACAGAGTTAGAAAAATTGTTCCCTAAAAATTCAAATTGTAATTTTATTAGAAGCCAGTGAGTAGCTTAATGATTCTGCCATTGTTTCCAAAAAATGTAGTTATTTGTTCTCATCTTTTTAAAACATGTGTTGCCCTTACTTTAAAAAAAAACATTCTCCTTAGGTCCTTTTCAGTTTCTACTATATTTGGGTCCTTTCCAGGCTTGCTTACTTATTTGTTTATTGCATTTATAGATTACTGCATCTTAAGACTCACAGCTGTTTATGTGACTTAACCATTCTTCAGTCCCTCCTATTTAGTATTTATTATCTAATTAATAAATAAAATCTCTCCTTTTGACAGTCCCTGCTTCTTCTGCACCCTCCACTCCAGATTTGTCATTTCTCTCTTTCTCTTTTTTAAAAAAAATAATTTTTATTAAGGATTTTTTGCAAAGTAAAAACATTTATAGGAAAAGGAAAATAAAGGAAAGTAAAATAAAAGTGATGAGAAGAGAGTAAATAAAAGAAAAAGAAGAGAAATGGAAAGGAGAAAGAAGAGAGAAAGACAAGGTACAATGACATTTGATGTTCTTTACAGCAGTTATAAAAGCAGTTATATGAATTGTATCCTCTTTTTCTAAGATTATATCACAGTTCCCTTTTTTCCATACTCTACTCTTTCTAATTGAATTGAGCAACAAAGATTTTGCTTCTTGAACACTTTTGGGTGTATCTTATAAATTTTTGACTGCTAATCACAAAATAGCCTGTAATTTAATTGATCGTATGTTGTTTTATGGAAATCTTCTGTTCTTACACAATAGCAATGTATACTCTTCAGTGCCTATTGGCTATGCTGCACACATGAAAGAAACATATGACAACATGAAACTGTTGTTGAAGCACATCCAGTACAACTGACATATCTGTAGATATCTAAAATTCATGGCTCTGCTGCTTGAAATGCAGCTCAGATACATCAAATACTGCTGTTACATATGTGAATGGGACATCTGTGCAAGAGAGTCACATGACATTAAAAGGAAATGGCCACTCTGAAATAATTAGATTCCAGAATAGAAAATTGTGACACATCCTTAACTTGTTGACCCAATAAAGATGTTTTTGTCTCTGCATCCATAAAAGCTACACTGATGAAAAAATTTGTGAAAGCAATGAACAAGGAAGCTGAAGCTTGAAACAGATATTTACAAGAATAACTGATGCCAAGATTAAGGAAAATATTTTTGTTGGTCTGCAGATCAGATACATCATCAATGACTAGCAGTTAGAAAATCTGTTAGTGAGGCCAGAGAAAATTTCCCGGAAAGCATTCAAGGATGTCATTGAGAATCTTCTCACAACTACAGAGCACATTCATCTGGTTGACAAACTTCTTTCAGCCTACAAGGACATGAAGTGTAACATGTCACTGAAGATTCACTTTCTACATTCAAACTTAAGACTTCTTTCCCAAAAATCTAAGTGCAGTTTTTACCAGGATGTTGCCACAAAAGAAATCAGTATTAGGGCAGCTACAATCTATCATTGCTAGCTGACTATTGTTGGCAAGATGCATCAGAACACTTGATCCTATTGAACTCATGCAGCGTGTCAGAAACAGTATGTGATTAAATACATTATACTCATTAAAAGTTAATTTCATATTTCTCAAGAATCCTATGTGATAAGGATGTAGTCATTCTGAAATTATATTTGTGTTCAGTTTGAAGGGGTCTATTATAATCACCAGTGTTTTTCAAGAAGCAACGATTTTGGGGGGGAAAGTTTGTCCAGTATTGTCAAACCCATGAACCACAAGTGCATTTTTTTCCATTTTCAGCAAAACGTCCAAAATGTGTTTCCAATTGCTAACAAATGTAGTTATTATCTTTTCTCTAATTAAACAGATCATTTTCACCATTTCACATTCTGTCATCTTCATCAACTATTCCTTCACTGCAAGTATTTCAAGTCTTTCTATCTTTTCACATACAATAATCTCACTGTGGTTACTGTATTAAAAAATTGTCCATAAATATTTTCTAGCTGTTTAGAAAATATTAGTCCCAGGAAGAAAATATCTGTTTTCAGTTGAATATTAGTGTTTAAAATTATTTGTATTACTGTAAGTATTTCAATCCAGAAAATTATTAATAGTTATCTAACATGGATTATACTGTCCTACCCTATTATACACAAACCAGCATATCAGAAAAAACTTCAGATGATGATCGTGATTACTCAATCATATCAAAACCCCTTTTAGTCCATGCATCCAACTCACCCATACATTCAAACGAGCAGGGCTTCTATTACATGTTATGAATGCCATCTTGATTTTTTTAATCATCCCCCATGAACACCCCTTCACGTAACTTTTTCCACATTTTGCTGTGAATGGATTTGGGTGTTTATAAACTGTACCATCCCCTTTCCAAACCACAACCTTTTAAATTACTCTGGTTTGTTTTGCTGTTGCTTTAAAAGAGATTCTTTATCCATTTAAAAAGTTCTTACTACTATTGTTTCTTTGGGTTTTTTAATTTGTTGTGCTTTTATGTATGTGTTTGTTTTAAATAAATAATTTATTACTTCCCCACAAAATAAATCTTTTTTTAAAAAAATCTGGATTTGTTGCACACATACAGGATTAATTACTGTGACATTTGGGTGGGGTTGATTGTAGCTGTTAGCACAAGCAAACATAGTTAGTATATCAAACTCCAAGTCCTTATTTTGTGGATGAATGATGGAAACAGCAGCTAATACAGCCAATTGGTCGTATAGAAGCAACAGCCAAGGTTTTGTCAATAATGAATTGATCGTACATACTTAATCAATAAATTCTGCACTAAGTGGCAATTCTGAGTGGTCTTCAGTTGCGGTTCTGAAGTGTTGGATCATCAGGCTGTCAAAAGAATATGAAAGGGAAATTATTGATGAGAATGTGAATGAATATTTTTGCATCTTCATTACCAAAGTTATATGAAAGATGCCATATATAAATTAAAATTTTCAAAGAATGGATACAAAGAACTGAATGATGATTAGTTCTACAAAGTTCTATTACTTTGAAAAATTGAAAATAAATCATGAGAATCAAATAGCATTGAGGGGATGGAGATATTAAGTACTCAGATGTGAGATTAATAATCTAATAAAAATATGGCATATTTTTAAAACTTGATCTCTATACTAAAAGAGAGCAAGGTAACTACTGTAATGCATCTTGAAATGAGAAAGATTTGACTTATACAATAGTATTGAAGCAACAAGAGAAACAAGAACTCTGGGAAAGAATCACCCCAAGTTAGAGAAAGTATGACATTCAGGTCAAAGGCATAGATGATGAATCCAGCCCAGACTTGAGTATGCTGCCTGGGCACTGGACATTTCCTCCCAGATGGAGAGTGAACATAGCAGTCTCACCATAATGTCAGTGATGGCTCTCCATGTACAACAGCAAAGGGTTTTTTGGTTTTCTTAAAAATGACAAGAACATCAGAAAAGCAGATTATATCATCCCTCAGTCTCTTGCCATCATTACATCTGATCCCCTGATAAGGCTCTTTTGCAAAAACTGAAAAAAGAAAAATAGGAAATACCAAGTAGGAAATCAAATTCAAGGATATAAGAGAATTTGGGGGGGGCGGGCGGCAATGGAGAAAAGAAGAATCCAAAATATTTGTTTGCTTTATTTTTCCTTCATGCAAATAATTTAACATTTACCTCCATAATTATTTTTATTTACAATTGACATAAATATAATGAAACCTTGTGTTTTAGCTGGCTGAAGTTCTTTCATTAAAATTTTGCAGGTTAAAGTTGTGAAGTAAGAACCAATTACTATTGCACTGATTTTGGTCAAATTTTACTCTCTAGTACCTCTGAAATTATTATTTATATCTAGAACCAGTTTGGTGTATTGAGTATGGAGTCAAGTTAGAAATTGGGAAAGTGTGAGCTCTAGTTCTGCCTTAGATATCATTTAGACTTCTCTGTCACTGCACATGAGGGAACATATGTTGTTTTTCTAGCTGTTGCTCTTATACTTCTGTGAATGGTAATGTTCTGGCTGGGGACACTCAAAACTAATTGGAAGTAGGGTCAACCAATCAGCATGGATCTCCAAACAATGTATAGTTGAGATAAGAGAGGCATGTGGATCAGCCCATCTGCAACCTACAACTACCCATCAAACCCTTTGAGTATAGATATGCGTTGAAGCATATGTGCAGTTGTTAACAAATCTAAATCAAACTTAAGCCACATAGCTAGCTGGGTGACCTTGGGACAGTCACTCTCACTCAATCCTAGGAAAAAGGCAATGGCAAACCACTTCCAAAATCTTGCCAAGAAAACTACATGGACTTGAGACAGTCATTGATAGTCAACACTGACTTGGGGAGGAATCCAGATGTGCCAATGTTTATTGAATGTTAATTTTTACTATATTCCACAGCTGATACTTGTAAAATATTGAATTTGTTTTAGTACAGATTTCACTTATAGCATTTGTTAAAGTATAGTGGAACCATATTTTATCAGGCTGTAAACATTAATACTTTCTTTTATTTGTTTGTTAGTGTGTTTGTTTATTATTTATTAAATTTGTTTGGCACCCATCTCACTGCAAGGCATCTTTTCATGTTCTTCTGATTCACTTATAAAATCTGCTATGAATGCTAAATGCATTTCTTCAGTAAATCTGAATGTGTTAATGAATTGGAAAAGTGTCTCTCCATCATTGCAGGAGAATAATACTAATAAGTCAACAAGTTACTGATGGTTTTATCCATCCAGATTGGATTAGCAAGATTTTTTTTCTTATAACCACAGGATGTTGCAATGTTAGAACATTTTTAACGTAAGAAAAATTAAAATCAGTAAACGGCAGGAATTCAGCTCACCACTACACCAGGGGTCTTCAACTTGACAGCTTTAGGACTTGCGGACTTCAACTCCCAGAATTCCTCCTCCAGTCATGTTAGTGCAGGAATTCTGGGAGTTGAAGTCCACAAGTCTTAAACTTGCCAAGTTTAAAGACCCTTGACCTATACCCACACCATCATTCCACCATTAAGTCTGTAGCTAAGAGTTCCTTGTTAGTAACCTTCTGGTGCTTCTCCTTTGGCAAGGAAACCAAATGAATAGCTTGCAGTGTTGCCTGTTGGCATTGGTATCATGAACTTTTGAGTTTCTAAATACTTCGGAAACAAAGAAAGAAGGAAGCAAACCAATAAACAGAACATAAAAACTGTTTAACGGGTACACAACAAAGCAAAATACGGACATTCATTCAAGGGTTTTCTTTTAATTTTACACAAATTAAATTAGATTAACTGGGCCAATTGAAGTTCTTTGATAAGTGTAAGAAAGCAACTGTTGTCTATAACCAGCTGAGTGTACATGGGAAAAAGAATCCAGAAAAGAATCAGTTCTGTGTGGACATTCCAAGGCAAAATTATCTTCTTATAAAGAGAAAGGCGTGATGGAAGCTTTTTTTTTTGAAATCTCAATCAGAAAATAAGCAGAGTTGGAGCAAAATAAAAATAAAGTTGTTACAGCAAAATTTATATACTGACCCCATTTTCTCAATCACCCCATAATACCTTATGAAAGGCTACCAATTTATATTTCTTACTCTACCAGGTGGGTATACATTATACACAGTAGAGCTATATTTTCCAAATGTAGATTGAACCCATTGAGAACTGTAGAGTTGTATTTAAATGGCAACAATAGAATAAAAGATATCAAAATTATGAATGACGGACAGGAATAATATTTATTCATTTGATTATTCCTTTGTTCAATTTATATATTGTGTTGCCCATATATATAGTATTCTCTTGTCCATTTTTCCTTTCTAGAAATTGTCATGTGAGGCGGGCTGAAGAATAGCAAAAAAAAATACAATATTAGCCAACAAGCTTCCTTCCTAGGCTAAGATTTTAGTCGGGTATTAAAATCTTTGATGCATTTATATTTCTCTGGCTAACCTGAAAATATAACCGCCAATAAACCTTAAAATTCCAAAGGCAATTGAGGATATTTTAAGTTGATTTATTTGGAAAACCAAAGAAGAACAGACAATGTTATGTCAATCAGTTCCTAACTGTTATTCAGGTATGGTGAAATTACATATTTGGAAGCTTGAGATGCCCTGGGTCCAACAAGAATAAGATATCATGCTATTTATTTGTTTGCTTATTTATTTATTTATTTATAAATGGATTTGTAACTGAAACTTATTTGCAAGATCAACCACAATTTACAGCTGCACATTAATATGAAAGTCATATAGTAAAAGCTACATGCCAAAAATTGGTTGTGAGAAATCTCTCTGCAAAAGAATATTTTCTAGAAGTTGGATGCAAACAGTAGGAGGGAGAATAAAAGAGTTTACAACAGAGAAAAGTATTTAAAAAAAAATGCCAAAAGGGGGAGAGAATTGTATTTTAAAACATTTCATTGGGAATTTGTGGCACATAATATGCAAAAATTCTACATATTAGGGAAAGTTGCAAACAAAATGGGTTATGGAGTTTTTAATAGATTTTTTAAAAAAAAGAAACATGTGAAAGAAACTAATAGACTGGAATATTTCCCTACTGATATAGACATTGAAAGTGATCGGATTTATTCTGTTCCATGTGTCCTTAGTTATCACTACTGTATTCTAAATATCTTTTGTCTGAAGAAGAAATAATGTCTTATGTTCACATCTGCCATCTTGTAGATTCATAAAAATATCATCAATACATTAGCCAATTGCTGCAGTTGTATTTAGATTCATTTTATTCATATTTCATGTTCCAGACCACCCTCCCTCAAGGAGGGGCTTTGGCCACTATATTCTGGTCTGCTTATTCTCTCACCTGAATTATGGTGATACACTAGAATGCTAATCACTGCCTTTCTCCATCAATAATTTCTTGAGGTTTAATTATGATTCATAAAGAATAAATGTTAGCTGGTGCCATTGATTTGTAAAATTTGACATAATTTTAGGGGGGGAAACTACAACAAAGATTATCTTCCTTCTTAAATCTAAGAGGGTACCTAATATAATCTCTACTGGATATGAAATTAAGTGCAGCATGTTAAAAAGAGTAACACAGTCAGTAAAAAGTTCTCTCTTATCACAATGTAAAACAATTCCTGCAATAAAAGGAACAAGATGAATAAAATAGTGAATTTTCAAGATTTCAAATTTCATAAACAGTATGATTTATGAAAGAGTAAGAGCTGTGGTTAGGATGCAGTATTGCAGGCTACTTCTGTTGACTGCTGACTGCCAGGAATTCGATTCTGAATGGCTCAAGGTTGACACAGCCTTCCATCTTTCCAAGGCTGGTAAACCAGATTGTTGGAGGCAATATGCTGACTCTATAAACTGCTTAGAGAGGTCTATAAAGCACTGTGAAGTGGTATATAAGTCTAAGTGCTATTGCTATTGTTATTTACAAATGATACCTTCAGTTCCTGAAACAGTAGTACACTCCAAGGTGAACAACTGAAATTATATATGGCTAGAATGCTGAAAGTATCCAACATTGAGGATTTTCAGAATGTGATAACATTAAACACTGTTTTGAATTGGACAGCCTCTGCACGATCCCTTCCTCTACAGATGCCAGAGACATCATTTCTTTGCTCTCTGAAAAATCATACATATATATGCTACTCATAAGCTTGCATTAATTAGGGAAACTGAACTTTTGGTTGACTCCAGGTGTCTACCAGTTTAAAGCTAACATAGAAAATGAAAAAAGAATTACAATACAAGGGCAATTCACAGGATGCAACAAAGTCTAATACAAAGGGTTTCAAGGAAGAGTGTCTTTGCCCTGACATATGATTGAACCCTGAACCACTAAATTGGGTGAGTTGGCCCAGGGCAAAAGGTGAAACTTAGTCACTTGGGACCCACATTACTTGGGAAATTAACTAATTAGGAACTTACGGCCATGACGTCAAAGTAGTTTCTAGTTCCACAGCTGGCTTTGCACTAGCTAGGTTAGTAGAGAATCAGAGGGCTAAAAAGGTCAGCCCTTCCATGACAATTCTTCCTTTCCCATTCTTTATTCTCCTTTCTAGGCTCAGAATTCAAACAGACTTGGGGAAAAAAGAATTCATTGGTTGTTGGGGAGTTTTTTCTTCTCTTTCTCTCTGCAATTCATGAGGAGGAAGGAGCACTTCCATGCTGTGTAATTGTTAATTATATGAGAGGAAGTTGACTAACAATCAAAACCATTGGCATCCTCTTAATTCCATGGCAGCATTTCCATATTAAATTATTGGTGTCATTAGTTGTCTATTTGAGACTCTCAAAGGAAGCTATGCTAAGCTTAGATTTTATTGGTAACCTGATGACAAAAAACCATTCATCATCTATATTATCGTGTTCTCTCCATGGAATATCAGACATGCACTTACTAGTGAGTGTGGTTGCAGGAATAGGCCTAGAGATTAGAATGTGCACTTCAGTGTAGAATATTTCTTATTACAGCTCAGGCATTTCAAAATGTAGAAGCGTTTTATTACAGTGTCACCCATTCATCTCAATTAATGTCAAAATCCCAATGTAAGATCATTAATGGTAATTACAAGCCATCAGTACATATGTAGGGTAGATTTCAAACTGGAAAAATGTAATTCTGAAACACAGGAGCATAATTTGATGCCACATTCCTATTCCCCAGACCTTATATAAGGGGCCATTCAATTATAATTTTTAATATGGTCAAAGGAAGACAAGGTTAAATACTTGGAAAGAAATCCTATGATATTTATTTCATTACCCTTCAGGAGATTCAATGTGGTTGCTTCTGCCATGACCCTTCCTCCTTTTTCGTCCTATGTTTCTAGTTTTTTAGAATGTGACCCTAACTTACTTCTGCCTCCTCTGATTGAATTATTCTTGATTTCAAGTAATTATTGAAGCCTTATTTAAAAAGAGAAAAGTAGGAAAGGGAGAATCCATTTCTCCATATTCACACTGACTGACTCCTGTGCTATTAGAGTTCCTGAATTATCAGCATTTCTTTCTGGGTTCAGGTTCTTACTAGGGTATACAGGTGAAACTCGAAAAATTAGAATATCGTGCAAAAGTTCATTTATTTCAGTAATGCAACTGAAAAGGTGAACCTAATATATGAGATAGACTCATTACATGCAAAGCAAGGTAGTTCAAGCTGTGATGTGTCATAATTGAGATGATTATGGCTTACAGCTCATGAAAATCCCAAATCCACAATCTCAGAAAATTAGAATATTGTGAAAAGGTTCAATATTCTAGGCTCAAAGTGTCCCATTCTAATCAGCTAATTAAGCCATAACACCTGCAAAGGGTTCCTGAGCCCTTAAATGGTCTCTCAGTCTGGTTCAGTAGGAATCACAATCATGGGAAAGACTGCTGACCTGACAGTTGTGCAGAAAACCATCATTGACACCCTCCATAAGAAGGGAAAACCTCAAAAGGTAATTGCAAAAGAAGTTGGATATTCCCAAAGTGCTGTATCAAAGCACATTAATAGAAAGTTATGTGGAAAGGAAAAGTGTGGAAGAAAAAGGTGCACAAGCAGCAGGGATGACCGCAGTCTGGAGTGGATTGTTAGGAAAAGGCCATTCAAAAGTGTTGGGGACTTTCACAAGGAGTGGACTGAGGCTGGAGTCAGTGCATCAAGAGCCACCACACACAGACGGATCCTTCAAATGTCGTATTCCTCTTGTCAAGCTGCTCCTGAACAACAAACAACGTCAGAAGCATCTTACTTGGGCTAAAGAAAAACAGAACTGGTCTGCTGCTCAGTGGTCCAAAGTCCTCTTTTCTGATGAGAGCAACTTTTGCATCTCATTTGGAAACCAAGGATCCAGAGTCTGGAGGAAGAATGGAGAGGCACACACTGCAAGATGCTTGAAGTCCAGTGTGAAATTTCCAGTCTGTGTTAATTTGGGGAGCCATGTCATCTGCTGGTGTTGGTCTACTGTGCTTCATTAAGTCCAGGGTCAACGCAGCCATCTACCAGGAGATTTTGGAGCACTTCATGCTTCCTTCCGCAGTCGAGCTTTATGGGGATTTCATTTTCCAGCAGGATTTGGCACCTGCCCACACTGCCAAAAACACCAAAACCTGGTTCAATTACCGTGGGATTACTGTGCTTGATTGGACAGCAAACTCACCTGACCTGAACCCCATAGAGAATCTATGGGACATTGGCAAGAGAAAGATGAGAGACATGAGACCAAATAATGCAAAAGAGCTGAAGGCCACTATTGAAGCATCCTGGTCTTCCATAACACCTCAGCAGTGCCACAGGCTGATAGCTTCCATGCCACGACGCATTGAGGCAGTAATTGCTGCAAAAGAGGCCCAAATCAAGTACTGAGTACATATGCATGCTTATACTTTTCAGAGGTCTGATATTGTTCTATGTACAATCCTTGTTGTATTGATTGCATGTAATAGTCTAATTTTCTGAGATTGTGGATTTGGGATTTTCATGAGCTGTAAACCATAATCATCTCAATTATGACAAATCACGGCTTGAACTATCTTGTTTGCATGTAATGAGTCTATCTCATATATTAGTTTCACCTTTTAAGTTGCATTACTGAAATAAATAAATTTGCACGATATTCTAATTTTTTGAGTTTCACCTGTATTTAGGAAGTCATAGGTTGACTGAAGACACTTTAAAGCTAACATAGAAAACATTTTGCCCATATTATCTCCAATTCTTCTGCTGCCTTTGTCAAAAGATGACATGATACATCTATTCCATGCATATAAACTAAAACTGATGAAAGGCCAACTTTTGTACTACACTTTTTAAAGAAGCATCATCCAAGTCAAAGACACTTACAGTTTTGTCCTTCAGTACATTTCTGCCATTCATATTCCCAGTATTTACTATCTGAATTAGCCAGTACCTACTGACATTATTGGTTTACTCTGCTCCTCTTCATTGGTATCAGATTCATTAACCTGCCTTTTTCTGAATTAACAACACAAGGAACTGAATCAAATATTTTCTACAGGCAAGGCAGCTGTTCCACCACCGAGCCATGACCGCACCTCTCCTTCTTCCTCTGATCTCACCGACCCCAAAACCCTATAAAAAATCAAGGATTGGTTAAAAGTAAAGGCCTCCAGAATGACATTTCTAAAACACCATCATCTATTTTTTCCCTTGGAGCTACATAATCCCAAACAATATGTGTAAGTCCACTATTAACCTGGGGGAGGAAGGATCTGAAATGCCCTTCATCCAAAAGGAATTAGAGATAAACAATATTTTCAGTACAAAGCTTGCCTTACTGCAAAAGAATGAAGACTGTAGGGATGCAAAGTGACTTGGCTCTCCCTTTCATCCCATTCCCCTCCAAGCAACTATGTTGAAACAAGGTAACTTGGTGCAGGGGGTAACTTCAGACAAACCATTTTTTAATCCTTTTCTGTTTCTGCTGGGCATTCTTCGGACAGATTTCAAAAGACTGCGTTACTAATGAAAAACACACTGGCTTTTAAAATTAAGTTAACTCCTTTTATATATTTTTTTTAAAAAGAGAAAAGATGAAAATGAAGAAGAAAAGGGGGAAAAAAGGAAAGGAAAGACCCTCTTTGATTTCATTGGTATAGATATTAGAACCACATTGTTCATCAAGTTATATTTGGCCTTACGAAAATATACAGTAGTTTTTATAAGCACGGAATCAGTGGTTTTATATAGACTCTTTTTCTCCTCATTATTGGGGGAGGAAAACCTGGAGGGATGGCTTAGAAAATATTGTGTTGAAAGATGACTTACAGAATTGTTTTCAATATTCAAATATTTTTATAGCATATTTGAAACAAGAACGGAAGAAAAAAAATGGAACTATTTCTTTTATTTAAATATTTGTAGGCTGCCTGCTCCAACCATGTGGCTTTAAGTGGCTTAGTTACAAAATTCACACACAATATTCAAACAACCACATAAAATTACAACCACATAAAACTTCAAGCATAATATAAACCAAATAACATTCTATGCATTTTTGAGATTTTTTTTCAGTTCGCTAGCCTTTGTTAATAGAATTGGACTAAACCATTCCTGTCATACTTATATGTTTACTAGATCAGAAAGCAGTGATGAAAGTGTCTGTGTGTGTGTGTGTGTGTGTGAGAGAGAGAGAGAGAGAGAGAGAGAGAGAGGGAGAGAGACTGTATGTATGGTATCTCATAATGTGGATACAAGGAGAAAGCTTGGGTTCCGTCACCGTGACACAGCTTTCATCATTTGTCCTCCCTCAACTACCCTCCAGATGACTCCAACAGACTGTTTTGTGACGCATTGTTTTTGTGTTGCATTAACTAACATCAAAGGAGTTTTATTAATTATGGTATTTGGCTAATATGTTCAAGCAGTGGCCTAGGCCTCTTAAGGATTCCCCCCTCCTTCATGGTATTTTAATCTGGTATTCTTCAGATAAAATAACAATAAAAGCAGAAAAAGAAGGTTTCTCTTCTTTTTCTGCTTCTCTTACCTGCTTCCTTGTTGTCAGAAGAATGTGGGATGTAAATGGATCTAAAGCTCTCCTGTTGTGATTTCTACAAGTCCTGCTGCTCATAAATTTCTCATGCTCCTTACTTCCTTGCTTCTGTATAACATATGTAGGACATTTTTTATCCAGGAGGCTTGGAACAGTTTTTGCTTTAGTAACTGTGTAATACAGCATAAAGTTTCCGGTGGTCAGAATTCTCATTTTTCTAAAACTGCAAATGCTGCTGCTTACTATTAATCATCATCTGAAATTCATCTGAAATGATTGAAAGAGAGATTCAGGGGCAATCTTATCATTATTTGAAACCTGAGACTGTTCTTTCTCCTTAAAATGTCTTCGTTATAATCCTCCCTAGGGGTCATTATTAACAACTGTAAAGATTCAATAGATGGTATTGATCACTTGTTTCCAGAATGTGCAGGGGAATCTTTAAAAATCACTTTAAGGTGTTAGTTATACCTTCAAAAACAGGATACATGGATAGCTGGATAGCTTTGTAAAGAACTATTTTGGAAATAAAAATCCAACCCAATTTATGATTGTTTTGCATTATGTGTATGTATGCATCTTTTTAGTCCCCGCGTGGAGGGCAGTGACTCACATGGTTAGGACCCTGGGTTGTCAATCAGCAAGCTTGGCTTTCAAGACCTAAGTGCTGCTGTGTGATGGGGTCAGTTCCCATTATTCACTCCAGTTCCTGCCAAACTAACAATTCGAAAGCATGTAATTGCAAGTAGATAGATAAGTACCATTTCAGTGGGCACATTAAGGAAAGGAACCCCAACTGGGCATCCCGGGGCAACAGTGAAGTCACTGGTTAATTCTTTCAACTTTAAACACCTTAGATCAAGAGTGTAAACTCACAAGGGTGCTTAGATCTGGCCCACGGAACCACCCTAGAAACAGCGAAGGACCGGCATGTGGTGCCTCTGCCAGTGAAAATGGAGCTTGGGAGGGCCATTTTCACTGGCAGAGGGTTGCAGGAGGCAGTTGCAGCTGAAAATTGAGCACAGAGCCCGTTTTCACTGGCAATGCACTTGGGCAACCACAGGAGCCCCCCGACACAAGTGACATCAAGCTGACCAAGCCCATCATGGCCACCCCCATCTCTGAGGTCAAACACAACCCTGATGCAGCGCTCAACAAAATTGAGTTTGACACCTCTGCCTTAGATATTTCTAACACATATGTGAATGTGTTCTAGTGCAACACTAAGCTTTTGAAAAGCACAAATTTTGTGCAGCATCAGAAATGCCCAAGACTGAAGCAAGAAACAATATACAGCACTGTGATTTATATCAATGCACCCACAAACAACCACCCCTGCAATGGACTTACAGAGAAATTTGAAACATCAGCTACCATCTAAAGATCTCTGGACTTCAGCCATATGGGCTGAAGCCATTTTGGCATCATTGCTTGTAATCCAACATCAAGAAGTCAACTTACTATAAAATATACCTGTTAGTCACACCACATTCCTTCCTTTACTTCCCTCTGAGGTTCCACCTAATTGCCTTGCTGTTTTCATACTTTGGTGACAACACAGAGTAAGCAGTGGCAGAGGCAAATCTCAAGTAGGGAGGGTATCTCATCATTGTTCTCAGCTGAGGATGCAATATTCATGTCAGGGGAGCATGTGCGCATGCACACACACACACACACACACACACACACACACACATCCTGCTGTTGCTACTGACATCAAAGCCATCCCAACCAGCTGGAATCAATATGCCAGCCTGGGTTTTTACTTATTCATGGTGGAGCATCCTCCCAAAACCATGATTGTAGAAATCCTAAGTATAATGCAATGTCATATCTGTGACATAAAATCAATATATAGCACTATTCCCATCATTGAGCAACTTTCAAAATATGTGGGCATTTGGGCAAGCATAGAACTAAGTTAAATGTAATTTAAATCGCTTTGAGAGGAAAAAGGAAAGGATTGGTTCTCTGCTTCATTGGTAACTGTAGGTTAAGTAAACTCTCTTCCGAATCTCCCAAATATTTACACCGAGAAAATACAAAGCCTGGGAGACAAAACATTTGAGAAAATGAGAAATTTCTTTCCAATCTCAAATCAAATCATTCCATATTTTGCAGCTTGTTGAAACCTGGCTTGTGTGAAGTCTTCTAGTATAGATAGATTATAGTGACCATATTATAAAGGACAGTCTTTTATTTCAGGTTTATTTTTCAAAAGCTCAATTCTATCCTTTGTTTTGTCCATATTAGGTTTACAATACAAATGGTATCATTTAATGCACAGTCTTTCATATTAATGTGAAAAATATGAAAACCATCTTTTTAAAATAAAGTTCCATAACATTGTTTGTTTTTTATATTTTTATTACAATATGTACTTTTGTTGCTTCTGCTCTTGAATTTTTCTTTGTAAAGCAAAGTTATTAATATTTTGTGATTTTATGAATCTCCTTCAGATTTGCCTCCTTTTCAGATTTGTCCTTTATTTTTCCAAAAAGATATGATCACCACACAGATAGGAACAAAATGAGACTCATGCACATTATATAGTGTACAAGAAACTACACGGTATAATTTGACTCTATCCATTTCATTTTAAGAGAACATAATCAACTGCATGCAGTTAAAACAACAGCCCTTGCATTGAACTCAATTGATTCATATGCCATGGATAATTCATGGCACTAATTATATTAAGTACTAATTAGACTGGGCAACATTTGTGAACATTTCCACGCAGGCACTTTTTTTTCAGCATTGAAAAAAAATCAATAAATAAAACAAACATAAATCGGGAGGAATCACTAGTTGAGGCTGGTGTTATTGACAGCTGTGCTGTCAATAATACCAAGGCACATAATCAGATGTCAAGAGTATCATTACAGTACCATTGATTTACTGTAAAGGAAGACTGAGGGAAGGATCCTGTTGTTGGAGTGTTCTGTTCAGAAATAGCTCTATATTTGGAATTATATATTTTGGAACTGGATCAATCCTGAGAAAATCACAAATATAAACATATATACCATACACCATACATAACTGTATGTGCATGGGCAAATATATTACTTACAGTATATATACACATATATATTGGTAAACACAAAACTGCATTCATATGTTCTACAGTTTGTCTGCATCTTGCTAAGCCATTGGCAGTTGAGTTGGAAATTTTGTCAATTTATGCAGGGTAGATGTTAGGCACCATTGATTCATTAACTGGCTTATAATTGAAGATAAATAGTGGAGTGGAAGATGGTCATATAGATTTCTCACTGTCTAAAAAAATACGTTTTTCCAAAAATAACTTTCCACAGTAATTACACTGGAGATGCACTATGGCCTCATAATTCATTTTCATTAGTTTATTCATACTGCAATAAATATTGACTTTCCCCTGTGAACACCAGGAGTTTTAATTCAGAAACCCAGAGGGTTTTTTTTTTAAAAAAAACCATAAGTTGTTTCCAAATGAAGCTTTGTTATGCAATGGTCCTTCTGCCTCACTCTTAAAAGGAACCACATAATAAAATCCTATTGTAATACTCAGTGTTTTCCTAGCTTCTTGCTTTTTTTCCATTCAAAGATGGAAAGGATGAAGGAATATCTACATTTCTTGATCTGGGAGTTTTAACAGCTGCCATCTGGAAGATGCTATGAGGTGGAGAATTAAAAATCACATGGAATTATAAGAGAGATACAACTATAGCTTATTGTAGCTCCATCTTTCCCCAAGTTGGTTGATGATCTTCTAAATTTCATTGTTCTGGATACCTATTTTTATAATTAACCATTCTATTTTTAAGCACCATCTGATTGTTTATGTTTTCATGGGTGCCTCTTGTCTTTGGTCAGTTTGCTCTATCTAGGTAGCTAAACTCCTTTTTCATCAGATACATGACTTCTAATTTTCTTGGCTTCAGATTATGAATGTTAGTCTTTTTCCTATGAATACTATTTTCATCCTTTTGGTTCATGAAGCTATGTAACCTCTAAATTCACAGAATATCATCAATAGTAATTGATCAAGGCATTTCAGCAATAAATGGAGGCACTCCAATATTCAAACAATCTAAGTATTTTATCAATTAGCAGATACATGGACTTCTCCAATTAATATTTCTAAATGTTAATTTTATTTCTTTATTCAAAGTGATGATAGATAGTAAAATAAAAAACTATTGACATTAAGGTATCTTTTCTCCTGATCTAGATTTCACGGTCAAACTGCATTAATAAAAATGAGAAATGTTCCCAGGGTTAATTTTCTATTTCAAATTATCCCAATTACAAACTAAAGATAAGATATTAAACAAGTGGCAAATACTAATGCCTAATTTTTTATGATCTAATGAAAGACAAAAGATCAAGCTTAAGATTTTACAAGCTTCAAAATTACAGTGTAGATTGGCAGTACCTAATTTCAAATTGTATTACCAAGTTAGTTGTTTAACTTGGATAACACTTTGAATTATATCGTCTTACAGCTGGATTGTTGCTATTGAAGGAACAGACCTTCCAGATGGTTTGCATAAATACCTTTGGTTTGACATAAATAAAAAAATACAACCTATGGGAGATCATTCTATAATAAGCAGCATATTAAAAGTATGGGATAAACACAGAAAAAGAATTAGTCCAAACATATTCCCATGAAAGTGAACATACAAAGATATTTGAATAATGGCGATGGAATAACTCATATAGACATCAAGATCTAATTATTAATAAGACAAAGAGGAAATCCTTCAAAATTCTTCCTTCACTGGTTGTAATTCTGAAGGGATTACAAAAACAAGGTGGAACATTCAGAGACCTGGCTGAATTTGAAAAACATAAAAGAAAATTCAGAACATTTGCTGGGCTTATCTACAAGTTCCAGTTGAAATATGATTCTGAGACCAATCAAGGATTGTATGGTTAAACGGATGCCAAAATAAACAGAACAATTGACATACAACAATGGGAATATCAGTGGAAGAAAATATTTACAGTGAATATTATACTTACAGAAAATTGATATAAGCTATTTTACTGATGGTATTATTTCATCAGTATTAATTGGTAAATTTTTTGGAAATGTAATAAGCAGATCCAGTCACTTGTTTTTCATTTTGATAGTAATACTGCAAAGCCAATAATTATGAATAATGATTTTATAATAGAATGAAACAAATTCTAAAGGTTGTATTCCTTTACAACTTGCTATTTACCCATTAAATATTAATCATGTTCCACAAAGTTTGCCAAACTGCTTTTATATATGATTTCAGGTATGAGGAATACTAATTACAGAATGGCTTTTATAGCAGATTGGCAAGTCATGTTGCTAGAGAATATATCAATGTCAAAAATACTTTATTTTTTTAAAAAAATCTGAGATAGAGAAGCATGCGATTAGCGAACCAGTTGTTATACTGGCAGCATCCCACCACTGCCTAGAGTTACAAATATCCAGGTTCAATCAGGCAAATCTTTGAATGAATTGAGGCCAGTCATTCTCCTAACCAATCTAATCTTCATGGTATAAGAAAAATGAGAAAAGGGAACATTATGTGCTGTATGCTGTCATCAAGAAAGGCAGAATATAAATCCAACAAATAATATTACATTGTGTTTTCCAACAAAATTTTTTCTTAAGGATTCTTATTTTAATAACAACAACAACAACAACAATAACAATAATAATGAAAAACTAAAGAAAGAACTAGAGAAGATAACAAAGATCTACAAATAGAAATAGAACGACTATGGCAAAGGCAAACAAGGGTAGTTTCAATAGTAATAGGTGCCTTGGGTGAAGTCCCAAAACAACTGGAGCACCACTTGAATATCATAGGCACTGATAAATTTGCCATTGGTCAATTGCAGATGGCAGCTTTACTTGGAACAGCTTCCATCCTGTGCCATATCTGTAACATCATCAAACATCCAGATTTACCTATCCCAGGTCCTTGGTAAGGACTCTATAAGTAGACAAAAATAGAAGAATAATACCAATATCGACATCAATCAACAATAAAGGATACAAGTTAGGAAATATTAAAATATTTCTATGTGTAGATAAGTCTGGCATATTTCAGCATTCAAAATAGAATGTTTGTGTGTATCAAGTATTTTTTTAAAGATTTAAGCTAGTTTTCAGAAATGATCCACAGAAACCTATCCATAAAGCTATTTTCAGAGCACTCTTGACTAGTGAATTTTAACTACAATCTGCTATATTCATCAATCTAGGTGTGGTCATCACTGCATAT
This sequence comes from Bungarus multicinctus, assembly GCA_023653725.1. Taxonomy (NCBI): domain Eukaryota; kingdom Metazoa; phylum Chordata; class Lepidosauria; order Squamata; family Elapidae; genus Bungarus; species Bungarus multicinctus. The sequence continues at coordinate 96,085,989 of CM042838.1, read as the reverse complement.
AGGAATGCTGTATGTTTTCTGTAATTTTTAAATTTGAATCATTCATTATTATTCTAGAGAATGCAAGATAGATTTTAAATTTGCAGTCAAAAATAATCAAATCAGATAAATTTCAATAGGTGAGAATTTTAGTCAAATTCTTAATTTTAAAAAAATAAACTTTTTTTTTCTTGTTCTTTTTTATTGTTGTGGCTTCCTGTTTTTATGATACTTCTCATTCTGAACAGTGAAATCCCAACAAGAACTTTTTCTAATATTTTTGTGAAATCAGAATATATCCTACAAAATACGATTTAAAGTACTACAAATGCTACCACCAGATCTGTAATTTGAAAACTGAAATGCCATGCCTAAAGTATCAAATGTAAAGTTATTACCATTTAAAAAATAATTAATGTCGGTCTATGAATTGCTTCATTAAATACGTTACATATGAGAAAAATATTCTAAAACAAAAGCACATCTTGTTTTAGATGATCAACAGATGAAATATTCACTAAAATACAGTAGTTAAAATAGAAGTGTATCACAGAAAAAAATTAAAAGTTTAGAATCAAAACAATATATCCGGAAGTATTCAAGGCATCTTTTACAAAGTTGATTCCTGTAATGCTGTCTCTATAAGAAGATTATCTTTCCAGTGCAAATTTCATTAGGCATGGTAAGTTCTATAATAAGATGTATGTCTCCTCGTAACGCTCCCTTTAAAAAAAATTTCTCTAGCAATTTTTGAAAGAAGAGGCAAGTCTTCCTAGAAATAAGAAGAAAATAGTTCCAGGTTATTTTCAGAATACTTTTTAACACTCACCTCTTCTTCCTACCATTTCCATCACTAGTAATGGAATTTCAGTTGAAAAATGAATGTAATGCACATATTGCTTGCATAATTGTTAAAGTTTTTTAAAAATAGAAATAGTTTACATTATTATTAACATTCCCTCTGCTTATTTAACATCTTTAAACATGCATGCACACATCCAGAAAACAAAAGTATTGAACCATAAGAAAAGTAGGGCATAAAGTATAGCATAAAGTTGCAATGCTTTGTAAACCCAATATTCAGGAGATAGGATCAAGTTGACCACTTTATTAAAAGTTCCTTTTTAAAGTCTTGAAGGCTAGTTAGTCGCATGAATAAAGGCTAGAAAATAAACAGCAAAGCTTACAAAACTTGATACAGATAATCCCCACAGAGAAAACAAGGAAGAAAAAAATGCTTTAGACAAAGGCATTTTTATTTATTTATTTATTTATTTACTAATGGCACCAGGAGAGAATGATGCTTGGGGAGTGGAATCACAGGAAATAGATTAAGTATGTCAAAGACAGCATAGGGATGTAGAAGTGGGTTGAGAGACATCTGAAGAGTTTTGGATTTTAAACAAAATCCCAAGTAACTTTCTGATGATGGCTGAAAGGATGGCCTGCTAAGCCTCCAAAATGACCCAGGAAGTGATAGAATGAAACTCATCTGGGAGCAAGTGGCAACACAAGTGAGTAATAAGGCAATGGGTGGACTATTCTCAACAGCAAAATGCTATTATTCCCAACAGGGTCCAATTTGTACAAGGAAGTCTCTTTGTTGAAAAGTCAAAGTCCATTGTTCAAAGGATAATGTCTGTCTGTGATAAGAGTCTTGCACACTAATAAGATATCTGCCCCAGCATACCCTTGATCTTAGCTAACAGCTACCATTTTCCTAGATCATATTGAAATCAGATGGATGGCTACTGGCCCACTGGACATCATTCCTTTTTTCTATGTATGGCATTCCACTGTATTTAAAATAATGTATATCAACAGACCTATCTGCTGGCCAGTCCCCCTCAAATAGATCTGGCTGGGTTGCATGTGTTGTCTTAGGCTTACCTTGTCTGGTTTTTCTCCAAACCTAATGCACCTGTTTGGAACATCCTTCAAGAGCTTTTTCTACAGATTCATGAATCTTTCTTTGATATTTTCTTGAATAAGTCCAATTGGATTTCATCCTGTCCCCAAAGAGTTTGTAGTTTTCCATCTCATATCTTGATTTCTGTCAAAAAAAAATGTTGCCATTGAAGTACGGATAGAGATTGTACACATGGGAACTTTTGTAGGTGATGTACATTCTCTCAAAAATAATTAACATCTTATCTCCATTTCTGTAGTCAGGAAATAAGTCTTTCTATGGGAATTAATAGCATCTTTGAGTTCTATGCTTGTATCTTACCTGTAACAGTTTCATGTGCAAGTTGAATTCTCTTTTTCTTCCAAATGTAGCTTTTCTCATTCATTTCAATGGCACCCTCTCCATCTCCAATACCATGCCTAGTTGGAATTAAAAATATTTATTCCAGAGGACTACCTACCTCCCTTTCTCTGGGCTGCTGGTTCACACCCCTCTTCCGTAGGAGGAGTTGTAAGTTAAAGCAACTGGTTCCTTTTAGGTGAATGTATTGAACTTAGCTCAGTCCTACCTGACAGATGTGCCTTGTGATTAATAAAGTTAAATAGAATAACATGCATTCACCTAATTGCCCTCGCTTATGCTTTTTTATCTAGCAAAAGATTTTTTAAAAAATGAAGGAAGAGAAGGAAAAAATGTTTACACAAACTGCATTTACTAGGGCTGGTTCAGAGAAGGTAGTTTGGGGGGAATATAGCAGTGATTATTTCAATGCCCCTGTCTTCTCTTCCCCCTGTCCCCCAGCTCCCCATAGCAGCAAGATTAAAAGAAGTAAAATGCCATTTCTCCTTTTTACTAATAAAGGAACACACACCCACACACACAAAAACGGATTAAGCCCAGCAACTAGAAGTCAATTTGCAAAGGCATGTTATCAGATTACAATCCCCAAATAGAAACTGGCACCAAAAATTTAGTCTGTTTAAATCAGCTTTTACTAGAAAACACACAGCAACATAGAGGATCACAGGTGTTGGCCTTAAACCAAATAAGGTACATTCAAAAAGTGTAAACAAAAGAACAATAAGTATGCTCATCCAAAACTGAGGTTACATTTTATAGAAAAATAGTTGTGAAAGGAATTAGGCTTTGAATTCAAAGCCAAAATAAAAGCTAAATTTTAATATAATTTGGTTACTTACTGATTCCAGAAATCCACATATGGTTACATCTTTCTAGATTCCTGGAAATTTATCGCACCATATAAACGGAAGCAGTCCCTACTGTCTCTTGTCTTGTCTTGAGAAAGATTCTAAGACAAAAATCTCTAGGCATTTTGTATTATTATTATTATTATTTTGTCCCTACAAAGACTACTTTGGACCATTCTAATTTCCCCCCATTTTTTAATGTAAAGGTCTAGCCTTTTTTTGGCAACATCTTAAAATCTGTCTCTCATGGTAAATTTGGAAGCAATTTTTTAAAAAGAATTGGGGCAGGTCTTTATCTTACATTACTAATAGAGAAAATTTCAAAGATATCCAGGAATATATATTTAAAGAAAAAGGGATTTGCCAAATAATAACTTTAACCAGCCACTGTTTTAGATCATTTTGCATTCTCTTTAAAAATGATACTCTGTCATGAGGCTTGGTTGAAAACAGTAAGAGATGTTAAGCTTAGGGAACATAACATTAATTGCTCTTTTTCATTTATTTGAATTATATCAGCTAACATTTAAATATTCTGGCAACATGAAGGAATAGGGTTTCTGAATATAAACAAAGCAGAGATACTGAATACTAAACTTTAGTACTACCTAGTTTATATGGAGCTTGAATAGGATCAAGAACCACTTATTTTCATTTTTAATGGTTATCTTATTGCTATCAAACAAGCTTTTGTTTAGCTTGTATTTCAGGGAATAACACACTCTTCTCTGTGAATGGATAGATCATATAAGGTAGGCTTAAATAGCTCCCATAGAAATTCCAGGTTAGTTTTTATATGAGTAGACTTAATTTTGGACAACATATGAGTATGATGGATTTCCATATTTAAACCACATGGAATCTAAGACATTATATTATTAATATTCAACAATTTTAACATAAGTAATATTACAAATAATTTTCATATATCTGAATTTCAGTTTCCCTACATATATGTAAATACAATGCTTTTTTAGTGTTTAAAGTGCTAATTGCACAGCCTTTGAGGCATCTTAGATATTGCACCTAAATTTTGATTTCTGACAGAATTTGAATTCCCTTGAAGCAAAGAGAGCCAAAAGTACCCAAGTGAAAAAAAGGAAATTTGTTGAAAACAAATATCAGCTGCAAGTTAGACTGTAGAAGTGAGGAACCCCAGAGATTGAACAATAAGAAAATGCATAGGCCATGCATTAACAATTGTAGGCTTTATTTTAATCCTGACAGAATTACTACTTTCTTCAAAAAAATTAGCTGATCTATTATGTTCAATTTAAGTTAAACTTTCCCATTTCATTTTCAGTTGAGCTGATTTTTGCAAGATGTCTGGAAAGTAACATTGGGAGATGAAGAACAATATTCATCAAAGTGGATGAGGAAAGTTGGTGTGTCACCCCCTTCCTAATATCCCATAAGCATAAAGATATGTAACTTTAAATACATGGTTAGTTTTCCAGATCTTCAATTTTATTTCGGAGAACCTGGAATACCAAACTGAACTGGCAGGAAGCTTAGGCATAGCGTGCAAATCAGTTACTTGAAGGTGTTAGTTTCATGTTAAGTAATCATAAAGCTGTAACAAAATTGTCTATCTGGGAAACTGTTGAGAAAGGACTGAAAAAGAAATGGCAAAGGATTTTGTGATCACACATTATTAGACCCATAATTCAGAATGGCTACAGTAACTAAAATCTAAAAAAATCTCAATCACATCAAGATCCAATAGGTTTGTTTAGAGACAGCTAAACCACAAATAATATCATCAACCTATGTCAGGGCCATGACTGTTCCATATCTGCTACTTCCAAAAAAAGGAAAAAGGAAATCCCCTTCATAATTCTGATTCTTACTGAGGATGTCATTATGAAAATAAGAGTACATGTGATGGCATATCATCCTACAGAATAACTAGCCAACATCTGACTAAAGAGAAAAAGCCAGAAGTTGGCCCCAACCATCACTGGACTTTCCTTTATAGAAAAGATCAGGCATGTCAAACTTGCATAGTCACATAATATATCATGACTTTTTCCACCTTTGCTAAACCAGGCATGGGCGTGGCCAGTACGTGACACCTCTGGCCCATGGGCCACAAGTTTGACAGCGCTGGAAAAGAATATATAATACCATTATGTTTGATTCAGAGAACAACCTGCAGGGCAGGTAAACTATTGCTTGCTAAACTTCTTCCCAAATTTTATTTATTTATGGGACAATGTTGTGTTGGGAGGATGCTTCTGTTACATCCTTTCCATTTCTAAGAATGCCTTGCATACCAAAGAAGTACTGTAGAGAATCCAAATGATGGGCTAGTTCCTTGCTTGGAAACATGGCCACCTACCTGGAAAAAAAAGATAAGCCATGCATGGAGGGGAGGGTGCTAGAGAAGATGGCAGATTTACTGTTTGACATGTTGTTTTTAAGAATGGCCATTTTGGATAGGTATCTCTTCCCCTAGTTTTGCAAGAATACTTGCAGCATCCACTTTAAGTGTTTTATATATATATATATATATATATATATATATATATATATATATATATATATATATATATGTGTGTGTGTGTAAGGTTTTTAAGCTGATAATTTTTAAATAATAAATAAGGGAGACTAGTATAGATCTATTTCGAGCTAGTTAGCTCTCTTCAGCTAGCCATACCCTTACTGGGATTCGAACCAGGGAAGTATTACATGTGAGGCAGTTGTAATTGCCTCTACACCACTGGCTCTCTCCTTATCAGCTCAATACAAAGTATATATATATATATATATATATGTGTGTGTGTAAGGTTTTTAAGCTGATAATTTTTAAATAATAAATAAGGGAGACTAGTATAGATCTATTTCGAGCTAGTTAGCTCTCTTCAGCTAGCCATACCCTTACTGGGATTCGAACCAGGGAAGTATTACATGTGAGGCAGTTGTAATTGCCTCTACACCACTGGCTCTCTCCTTATCAGCTCAATACAAAGTATATATATATATATATATATATATATATATATATATATATATATATATATATCAATTAAGCCAATAGTTCTTCCAGAGTTTATCTGAGGAGAATATCTCTTCTTGCTCTAGTATATTCCTATTTTTTCTTGTCCTTGGTTCTAACTTGAGTCCAAGGCTCTGAATTCTGACTTGCTGTTTAGTTCTGACCTTTGCCCGTTGATTGGCTCCGGTCTTTGGTATAACTTCTCATCTCACACTCTGAACTAGTGATCATATCTCGAACCTCATAAGACTTCTTTCTAATTATTTCTACTGCTACAACTAAATTGCATTCACAGGCTTGGATTATTGAATGTTGCCCCGCTTCAGTTCGGGTCAAACTGAAGAACCTTGTGTCTATGGCTGGTTTACAAAAATAGAAATAGAATCCCAGGTTGGGAAAATAGGGTGGGAGTTTTCCCAAAGAAAAACATATTCTGTGCAATGCAGCTGTTCTGGAGAGAATCAGTGAAAATACGTTGAGCTTGCAAATAGGAGTTAGGATATAACAATTGTGTTTGCAATTTTTTTCCAGGAAATGCAAATCATGTTTTGTACTTGAATTTCTCTGATAATTTGCAAGAGAAAAAAAATTATCTCTCCAAGTGTCAAGAAACTGCTTTTGTTCCCTATTTCCAAATTCAGGTCTGTTTCAATTTGCTAATAATTATTTGTATCTACATGGCATTCAGTAGTTTTTCCAGTTTCAAACTTTCTATAGAGCCTGTTGGATAATGCATATGACTACAAGCGATACATGGTCTCTCAGAATACCTTCTGAGTCTATTCAGAGCCCTGTGACATATGGGGAGAAATGGAGCTAATTCTGGGGAAGGTTTTAATCCACTAAATGAATGCACGATTATCTCACTATCAACTGAGCCTAATACACTGGCGTTTTACTGCTTTAAGGATGTGGCATTCTTTGAATTGGAACAATTTTTGGTTAGTTGTTATAGTTAAGTAATTTTTAGAAAGCAAAGGTGCCTTTTGTTTTATATATATATATATATATATGTGTAAGGTTTTTAAGCTGATATATATATATGCATGTGAATTATTTCAACTGTTTTTATTATAATTTTTATACATAGCTTTCATGTTTTCATGTCTATTTGTACACCACCAACTTTAGATGGCCAATTTCTAAATATTACACACAAAAACATAAATTATATATACATATATACATACATACATACATACATACATATATTAGAAATCACCCATCTCCCTCATAGAGTTGGCTCTGTGTGTGTATGTGTGTGTGTGTGTGTGTGTGTGTGTGTTTCATCCAGTCTGAATAGAGCTAGCATATTAAATCTCTAAAGAACAAATTAATTAATATAGCATAAAGGTAATCCATTCATGCTTCATATCTCATTTTGAATTTTTGCATACATTTCCTAAGCGTAGAATAAACTATTGTCAGTGCTGGTTTCAAAGAAATAGCCCAGGAACAATCATTTCTTTGCCATTTTTATAGAGTTCAATTTAAGCAAATAATTCTTTGAGGGATACAAATCATTTGTTTCTCCCCTTCATGTTCAAATCCAATTTACTGTGGATTTAATTAATGTTAAATGACCGCATAACTCCTCTATCCAATAAAACATATGAAAATCCCTTTAGCACTAAGTGAAGCCAATATGCTTGATTTTACTATAATACACATTAAAGTGAGTAAAAATGAATAAATTATCATGTACAACTCTTGAAGAGACAGAGAGATTTATAACAACAAGAATGAAGCAGGAAAATATATTGCTAGATTTCCTAATTAACAGCAAAATTCTCCATTGATTACACTGCATTTTAATGCATACTAACTTGAATAAATATGAAATACATATTTATATATGTATTTAACAAATGCATTAATCTTGCATGGATCATACTCTATTTGTTCATATATAAAAATACATCTGATAAAAATCATAGTATACCAATTAATAACTCTACATTATATAAAGTAAGCAATGTGGAACTGTTCAGTGCCAATCCATCAGCTTTGTACACATAAAGGCTCTTAAGTATGGAAAAAGAGATAACCAGCATTTTATTAACATTTAAAATACCACTGAAAGAGGGACTCACAAGGAAGCTAAGAACACCTACTCTAATCTGCAATCACATTTTCTAAGAGTGAAACATTTTTACATTTTCCTTGTTAAGGAATGCCCCTGAACTAAAATTTTCTTGAAAGGATAAAGAGGAAAGGGCTGGCAAGAACCTTTATTGAGAAGATTATCTTAGCCATTAATAACCTCAGTGTAACAATTCCTTATTAGGGAACCCCAGGCCAGAGCCTGTCATCTTTACAACTTGCAGTAAACTTTGTGCATCTGCAATAATATTAATAATCAAGAGCCAGGGACCACCACAAATTGTTTGAGCCTTTGCAACAATCAAGTGAGCATTTCATTATCCCGAGAAGACCAGAGTCTGATAAATCAGAGATCTTTTCCATACACATTCATCTCCAGAAAAGAGTGCTTTCTCTAAGATGAAAAAAGCATGTTGGAAGGATTGGAAACATAAGAATATATTTTTTTAAAAAGAAAAAGTAAAACAGCCACCCTGATATCACAGGCTGAGTTGAGACAGAAACCTGATCTTACATGGAATAGGCAACATTTGGGTCTGTTTTATGTGAATTGCTCCAAGCTGTTTTGGTTAGAATTGTATAGATTTTAAGGTAAAGCATGCCATATACACAGTCTAAAGTCACATACACTTTTGGAACATAGTACTCCCCAACTTTTCTTGTACCAATGGTAGGGTCCAAAGTTATTCTTCTTCACTGGGTAAGTGTTTTGCCTTTTGAAATGGAACTGAATTAAGCACTTGGTTTATTGTTCAGTTAGTCAACTTTTCAGTACTGTAAACTGTAAGTAATCTCCCTTCCTATTCTCTGATTTCTTTTTTTAAAGAAAAGAAAAAGCAGTAATAGTTCTGTTTCAATTGTTTATTTTATTTTTCATGCCATTTCTTTTAATGATAACTTGGATAATAAATATCCCTTCCTCCAGGTTGTGTGGTCAATGTTCTAAAAAATCCCTGTTCAAAATCATTTATGTAGCAAAGAGAGAGAGAGAGGGAGAGAGAGAGACATATACTACATCTATTTGGCTGCTGTTTTGGTTGAAAACTGCTTCAAGAATCCTGCCATAGGAATTATATTAAAATACAGTTGCAAATATTCTTGCAATATTCTGAATTTTAAATTTAGGTAATAAAAAATTCTTCTAAAAATTGAATAATCGTTGCTGCTTTTCACATTGTTTTATTTGAAATGTCTCAGTATAGATATAGTAAATACAATGAATTTTTAAATGACATGTTTAAAATTAAAAAAACTATACATAGAGAGAAAGCGTAACCAGAAAAAATTGCAAACCAAGACTAACTAGGAGCATATTGAAAGTAAACAATAATATAATATTCATGTGATTTAAGAATATCCAACACTTCGTTTAGCTTATTTGTTTTGAATATTTAGCTAGTTTGTATTTTATATTATACATAAAATTTAACTATGTATATACACAAGCATTTTTACTTGATATAATCATAACTGATAATATTCTATGGGATTTTCAGACAGACAAATATTTGTGTTCCCTCACAAAAATATTTATATGTAGAAACACACAGAGAATTTGTATTTTATCATTTCTGAAACACTTACATATTCTTCAGTTCAATAATAATTGTCAAATATCTAAACTCCTACTATTTATATATTTGTCATTCATACTTCCCATCACCCTTTTGAATTTAATCTTTCTCCTCTTCTCCTTATATTAAAAGTAATGTTTTTATACTATTCTAATTTTTTTCTGTTTCTCCTCTGGCTTTCTTCCACATTTTTGATGTTTACTTTTCACTGTCTGAAGAACTCTTAATAAATACACAACACAATTAAACCCTGTAAATAAAATAAGCAAAACTAGATAAGAAATTATGTTCATTTGTGACTTTAAAATTCCTTGACTGAACGATGTCTGTTTAAGAACAACTAACTATATTCCAGGCACAAAGGATAATATTTGAAATCATTTGAATAGCAGCACACTTGAAATTGTAATTTTGTTTTTAATTGTAATGTGTATATTGAATATGTATATAAAAGACTAATTTAAGCTTAAATAGAGCAGAAATTGTATCACTTCAAATTCTTCATAATACTTTAAGAATAAAAAGTTATGTTCTTTACACAAAGCTGTGTTTTTCTGTATGCATAAAATATAATCTAGGCTGCAATCATAAATACACTAGTTGGGAGCAAATCCCATCACATAGAATGGAACTAATTTTTAAATAGTAATTAGAGAATAGCATGATAAAAAAAGATTATTAAACTATTGTTGGTTTCTAAGGGAGAAAGGAAGTTGTATCCTAGCCTAAGAAGAATGGGTTTTCTAATAAACAAAGGATTTTTTTTAAAAAAAGTTTTTTTTAATTTAAAATTAAACACATTTGCTTTAATGAATATCCAAAATTAGGAGAGCAACTTTGATTCCAGCTTTTTAGTGACTCTAAGAAAATTTACTTTGTGGTTTTTTTCCTGTGAGATCAAAAGAATCTAATTAACTTTTCTGTAAGGTAAACAAACTTGAAACTTGAAATATCCTCCTGAATTTTCTGGGAAGCAGAGTTGGGCCTCTGTGTGTTATGTCTTTTCCTTTCTTTATATTGCTGACATTTTCCATACTGTGAGGGGGGGGGTTATTTTTCAGCATAAAGGTAGAGTTACATTGAGAGCTGTAGCTATTTTATAGACAAAAAAATATTTAAATGAAATTGTTGCAAAACTGCCAAGCTGAAATCATTTGAAAGATTAATAGCTATTGTTGTGTTAAGATACTTTCATTTCCTTAAACCCACTTCAAGAAAGAACCTTGCAATAGAGAAAATGGGAAAGTCAGCCGACTTTCAGCTGCAGGGAGTAGGGAAAGGATAAAGGACTTTCCAGTGAACCTCAGGTGCTAAATAGCCTAAGTTGTTCTAAATAAAAAGGAAAAAGCTGATCAATAATTTTATAAATTCCAATAGAAGAGAATTTTATAAACTCTTTTATAAGTATATAAGGAGTCAACCCAACATGATCTGAAGAATCCAGTCTCTTGAATCAAAATCCAATCTCCAATGAACTGAATTTAAAAGAGTTGCTCCCATCACCATTTGACCTTTGTCTAGTCATTTCATGTCACCTAGTTCCTAGCTTTATGAAGAATTCAATATGTATTCACATTTCATAGGCCATTATAAAAGTTGAACTATGGTTTTGAAAACTTTGAAGAATTTTTCATTTAAGACTTCCACACTGAAGATTGAGATCATTCATAATTGAACCATTTATAAGAATGAAAGGGAGGTCTGTGTATATTATTTGAGTGGTGTGTGAAAGGTCTACAATTTTCATCCAGTCCTAACAGCATAAATGTGTGTTGCTTGTCTATGCGTGTATCAAACTCCTTATTTACAACTTCAGAAGGGAATTTCAGAATGATGAAAACATATGTGTGCCAGTAATTTTATTCTACCCTACGTACTTCATATGCTATATGCCCTTGCCAGCCATTTTCTCCTACTAGAATTTCAGATGCATTTTTGGAAAGGCAACCATGCATTTAGAAGTCTGGCCTTGAGTCAGTGAATAGGTAGAATAGCTTCAAAAGGTTATTTAGTATGAGATAGCAGTTGGCTGGGAAATCAGCTAAGCATCCTCTTTCTTTAGTTAAGATCTTGGATTTACTTTGTCTCTTTTTGATGAAAGTTCGTAGCTCACTGAAATAGCATGTGTATATGGAAAGCCCAGGCAAATCATCTGTTTTTTCTAAGCAGGGCTGGAAGACTCCAGCTGAAATGATCAATTACCAGTCACTATAAACAAATCAAGCTAGAGGAGGGGGAACAAGTTGGCTTGATGCAAGGCAACTTTCTATGTTGCAGGAGTTTTCAGTATGGTGGTGGATTACTTCACAGTAGGCCTAGCTATGATAGGATGCCTACCAATATAGCATTAGGGACAGGATACAGAAAACTGAACAAAGGATCCTTTTGGTTTGTGATATTAAAGCAGCAACAATCACATCAAATCAACAATCAACTTTGGAAATTGTAAAAACTTTCAACGATGGGCAAACAGGATAATTTCAAAAGCTCTGTTTCCTTTACAAGATGCCTATCGCATTTTTATAGCCTACTGTTTTTTTAAAAAAAGAACGGTATCAGAAATAGAAAATAGTATCTGAGTGGGAACCAACATCGTCCCTGATATATTACTTGTCTCAACCATGTCTACCATGCAATCACCAATGAAATAGATGTCAGCCCTGATCCAATCACCAATTTGACAGATTAAGGATTCAAACAGAGAAATGAAATTCCTAATCCCCAGAAGGATCAGTTGATTGCATTTTCTAAGTATAAATAATTGCACAAATTAACAAGTGGTAGATTCTGTTGTGAATAATGAGTTCATTATATAAATAGCATTCTCTAAACTTAAAACTTAATAGCCTGAACAAAAACCTTTTCAAAAAATTATTTCATACTTACCTTAGGGCTCCAGTAACTGCAAATTAGTTAAGCCTTACAGCATTGAGGATAAACTGTGAGCCCTAAGACCTGCTCTAACTTTATAACTGCAAACTTCAGTTTCTAAATGCCTTGCAGAATTTTCATGCTTGCAATCTGAGTTTTCCAGGATTCAATATCATACCCTTAATACACTATTTGAAAAAAAAAGTGCAATTGATTTTCCACAATATTTCTGTAAGCTGCAAATAAAAATGCTAAAGAATTATAATAGAATAAAATTGGTTAAAGGCATCCCAAAACATTGTTCCTGTTGATTATTTTGTCTAAAAGTACACATCAAATCTTATAAAAACATCACCTGCTTTCTGATGGAAAGCAGTTTCCTCTTCACTTTTAGATTGCTTTTCAATTAGAGGTTCCAATCTCATTTACACACTAGAAGACAGCTGTAGAGAGCTACCTAATTGGGGTGGGACATAGTTTTCTTGCAGACCATTAAAATAGCCTGGGTGTGGGCAGCTTGCATTTATTTAATTAAAATGTTTTGCAATCCAGAAAGTGTTTTCTTATTTGTGAGAATGTTGAGTCTCATCACCAGAGTATGTTTGTTTATTAGCCAAAATCCATATTTCGGCTGCTCTGATTTCATGAGGCAGCAGATCCTCTTGTTATGTGTGGTTTCTCATTGGAGAAAAGTCTACAAAATATTGTACTGATCTTTACAAAACATTTTAGGAAATTTCACATGTTTATAGCCGAAATCGTGGCTTAGGATACTTGAAAAAAGCAAAAGATTCCTGAAATATTTTGTTTTGGTATTAATTTAAACATGAAGGTGATGGACTATTTAGTATTGCCATCATTAATTAAGCTAAAGAATAATCATGCTGGCGCTGAAAGCAATGTATTCCATATTTAACTTCTATGACTGCACTATTTTCAACTTTAATCTCTATATATTAGTGCAATCACCAGCTAACAATCTTCATGGTAACACAAATGATATAAAAATAAATGTAATCTGTGTTTTAGAATATTCTGTTTCTTGAGCTTCTATTTTCAGCAACTTAGAGCCAAAACAGGAGCACAAAAAACACTTGGTAAATTCAATTTCAGTTACAGTGTATGGCTGAGATCCTGTCACTTGTATATGAAAGCAAGTAAATTCTACTGAAATAAATGGCATTTGCTTCCAAGTAAATGTGGTTAGAAATGCGGTATTTCCAGATGGCAGATTCTCATGCTCTCAATTTGACATTTGTGCACTAAACCACAAACATAAGAATCCAGTAAAATAGATACTTATTGGGGGGAGACATCTTTTTTTTTCCTAACTGCAAGCATGTTAACTAACTGGCCACTATTTATTGTATGCTTGCTTTATATAGTATTCTCAAGGTTGGTAGAGCAGGCCAAACATTAATTTAACTGATATAAAAGGTTATATTTATATTGAGTGTACATCTGCCCCTATTCAAATCCTCATTCTGGAAGCACTCTAAAATAAAATGAAAAGGCTTTACAGCTATGAATGTAAAATAACCTTCTCCAAACCTCTCCGGATGTGTTGGGACTTAAGTCACAAAGTTCTCGTGTAATGTGGCCAGTGGTAAATCTCAGAATTATAAGTCTAGCACATCTGGAAGGTACTAGACAGAGTAATGTGATTTCTGGTAGAACTGAATATTTTTTTAACATATCTGAGTGGGAAAAGCATACAAAAAGCTGTTTATAGCTTATATTTCACAGCCCTATTTAACAAGAACTCTTTTACTTAAAACTTTCAAACTGGGCTTGAGATCCAATGATTACAATTTGATATTCTATATTTTTTCCTTACAATCCTATGAACAACATTGTGTATTCCATAAGGTTGCTGTTCTCCAGATTCCTTCAGGGACTTCTTCACTACATATAACATTGACAAGGGGATACTTGGAGAAAAGTAGTACTAAAACCCAGTTTCCAAAGGAGAAAAGGTGGGAAAGTATCTGCTTTCAAATGCTTTTTTGATATCTTTTGCCATGCCATGCATAATGCAGTTGAACAGATGTCTTGATATTTTTTTAACGAAAAAAAAATCTTAAGTTTCCATGCCACTTTCTTAGAACAAATTTGCTCCACATCATAAAAATTGCTGAGTCAGGAAAAGTCATTTTCATGATGCACAGAAAGAAAGAAAGTATTGGAAAGAAAGTATTTATCTTGCACTGGTTTCAATGAACGGACTTTCAATGTTCTGCTGTTTCCTCTTTAAAAATAAAATATAACTTTCATTTATTAAATAGGAAAAGGTGAAAAGATAAGATTTGAGGACTTGAACAGGGATTTAGTCTATGTTATTATGTCATCTATGCAAATGTTGTAGTAATTATTTTAGACAGGTAGAAAGCTACAATGTTTTCTTCAAATTATCCTACTTTGGACACGTGTGGAGGCCCAGCTCTGTGGAAAAGGTTCCTCTGTTGGAAAGAAGATAGAAGATAGAGAAGAAAAGGACAACCAGCAGCAGAATGGATGAATTTAGTTACAGTGGCAATAGATACACCATTGGAAGCAGAGGTGGTATTCAGCAGGTTCTGACCAGTTCTGGAGAACTGGTAACAGAAATTGTGAGTAGTTCGGAGAACCGGCAAATACCACCTCTGACTGGAGATTTTACAGTATCCTTCCCCTGCCACGTCCACCAAGCCACGCCCACAAAAAAATTGAATCCCTCCACTGATTAGAGGTTTTGAAAGACCAAGTTTGAGACAGATGATCATGGAGAAAAATCTATATCCATAGTCACTAAAATACAGCAATGACTTGATGGCATGTAATCAAAATCTGTTCCTTATTGCAACTCATTAACTACTGCTTAATTATGTATTTTTTTATCCAATTAAAGATGCTGCTAGTTTTTGCCAGGCTGAGAATTAAGGTGGTGCAAGATCAAAAAAAGGTGGGAGGAAGTATTAAAGAACAGTAGTCACATTTGTTCTGGATCCCAGAAGGGCACAGTTAATAAGCAAGGAAAGAGCAGGAAAGAATGTGGTTTTAACTATGAAATTGTTTGTTTAGGGTTTTTTGTTTACTTGTGCTAGTACTAAAGAAAAGTATTTTAGTAAACAAAAACATCACTCACTTTTGTATCTAGGCAGGAAATCCATGAATGATCATATAAACTGACTGAAAGACCAGTCTAACTTAATGAAAAGAGATTAATTTCTTCCTCTGTTTGTTTTTAAATGTTGAGTTTTGAGTACCAATCATAGGTGGTATTAAATGGTAAGAGAGTTTAAATATTTATTAGAGTTCATTGTATCATTTGGCTGCAAACCTCAGACTTTGGTATATGCTGTGAATGAAAAGTTTGAAATAGTTAGAAGATACTGGGCAGTTTTGAAAGTATTTTAATTTCCATCCTATATGACCCATGCCCTACATATATTGTACATATACACAATTTATGTATATAAAACCCACCTAACTTGCTTATCCTATGCCAATCATTTCCTGTCCTCTTTTCAGGGAGCAGTTGTGGAAGCATTTGAAATTATGTAACCTGCTTTAGAATTCATATAATATATGTGTGTGTGTGTGTGTGTGTGTGTGTGTGTGTGTGTAAGGTTTTTAAGCTGATAATTTAAATAATAAATAAGGGAGACTAAGATAGATCTATTTCGAGCTAGTTAGCTCTCTTCAGCTAGCCATACCCTTACTGGGATTCGAATCAGGGAAGTATTACATGTGAGGCAGTTGTAATTGCCACTACACCACCTGGCTCTATCCTTATCAGCTGAGGCAGGGGAATAAGTATATACTTTGTGTTACAACACCCTGTTAAGCCCCAATTAAGGGAGAAAGCATACTGCTTTCTTTTCTGTCTTTCGGCTCATCACCAGAGACCATACTGACAGAAAGCTATTTGTTTCGTTGTCTTTTGTTTACATGTGTGTAAGATTTTGAGCTGATAATTTAAATAATAAATAAGGGAGACTAGGATAGATCTATTTCGAGCTAGTTAGCTCTCTTCAGCCAGTAAGGGTATGGCTAGCTGAAGAGAGCTAACTAGCTCGAAATAGATCTATCCTAGTCTCCCTTATTTATTATTTAAATTATCAGCTCAAAATCTTACACACACACACACACACACATATATATATATATAATGGTTGAGGTTATACATTTCTGATATAGCACAAAAGCAATGAATAAAGCTGCTTATTGAATAAACTTGAATATATTCCCTTACCTAAACAATGAATCAATACAAAGAAATGTAATAAATGAAACAAGATTGTTGTACAGCTTTTCCAAGTGGTAAGTTGTTACAAGAGGGTACAAAAGAAAAATGAAAAAAGGTGAGGCAGGGATTACTTTAATTAGCTAAACTCCTATGATTGTCCCATGTATTAAATAATTTTGCTATCTAAGAATAATAATAATTTCCTATATGCTTTATCAAGGCATACAACAAAATATAAGAATTACTAATAAATCCAATATAATGAGCTCAGAATGAAGTAAATTGTTTCATTAAAAACTGTAAAGGTAAAGATTTTCCTGTCTAGTTGTGTCTGATTCTAAAGTGCAGGAGCTCATCTCCGTTTCTTGGCCAAGGGAGCCAGCATTGTCCTAAAGACATTTTCCATGGTCATATGATCAGTATGGCTATATGCCAAAGGTGCACAGAACATTGTTACCTTCCCCCCAAAGTGGTACCTATTTATCTACTCACATTGGGATATTTTTGAACTGCTAGATGGGCAGGAGCTGGGGCAAGGAACAGGAGCTTACCCCATTGCATGGCAGTCGGGTCTCAAACTCAGGTTGTCAGCTCTCCAGCTGGCAAGTTCAGCATCTGTAACTGCTGAACCATAGCACTTCCTTAAAAAGGTAGTTCTACACAAAGATCATCCAACTTGAGGTGGAGTTTGAGAGCTATGTCCATGGCTTTGAGTGCTGACTAGGACCACCCCAGAATGTGTACTCATGAAAGATGGTTTCATATAGAGAAATGCAACACTAATGAAGGCTCTTCCAAAGTATAAATTGTCAACTTGTAAAGCATTCCTATGCTTGTTTTTGAGTTCCCATAAGCAAGAGGGGGGCAATCATGAATATGCATTTGGGGTAAATCAGCCTCTGCGTTTTTGATAACAATCATATTTTGATGGCCCTAAGAGCCCACTTGTATTTTAATCTAATCTAGTGTTCTGTGTCCTGCAATGGGCAGCCAGGTATTTCAGAAAAGCTCATTAGGAAAACGTGAGAAGGACATTCTTATTCTGGATGAAATTGGCAGTTTATCCTGCATCAATTTGACCAATCCTCTATCAAAGCTATTTGAAACTTCATCACTATATTGTGTAATAAACAAGTTCCACAATGCACACTATAAAGCCTGGATTTGTGCACATACCACATACCACAGTTGGCCAATAAATGGTACCAAATACTGATAATCTTTTTATTTATTTATTTTTTTAAAAAAATATTGAAAATAAACATTAAAAATATTGAACATGGTGGACTTTCTTTGACATACATTTCAGTCTTTACATTTTACATTTGAAAAGCTCCAAAGAAAATATATACATATATACATATATACATTTAGGCTTTGAATCATTTTAGGTCTTATTCATATACCACATTTGTATTTCACTTTAAATTCTAATTTCAGTTTTATAGACTTCCTTTCATGTTCCTCCATACGTAGAATTTGTTCCATACTTTATAATATTCTGATTTACTTTGGTCTTTCAATTCTAGAGTCAGACTATCTAATTCAGTGCATTGAAAAGTCTTATCTTTTATAGCATCATCATTTGGAATTTCTTTTGTCTTCCAAGTTTGGATAAAAAGTATTTTTGCTGCTGTAATTACATGTATAATTAAGTAAATATCTGCTTTGCTAAGGTTTTCTTTTAATATTCCTAATAAAACCGTCTTTGGTGTAAAGCTAATTTTTAGTCCCAACATTTCCTCTAACCATGACCCACTTTTTTTCCAGAACACCTGTGTGTTTTTTGCAGGCTCACCACATATGGTACAAAGTACCCCATTCTTTCGAGCATTTCCAACATACAGATGATAGAGTACCATACATTTTTGCTATTCTGTCCAGTGGTAGAAAGTTATCTTTTTATCATTCCTCAATTCATCATTGTTATTAAGATTCCTAAGTGCAAAATAGATTTTTCCCAAATTTGTAAAATAAACATGTCTTTATATTTCTCTGGACTGCTGTCAGCAGATTATAATCTAGTGATCTAGACTAAACCCAGCACCTTAGTGCTCTCCACATAATCAGCCATTTAAATTGCCATGACACTATCCTCTATCCACAATATCCAAGATTAAAATAGCCAGTCTACTATTTTAAGATTTGTTCTTTATATAACTCCATAGAAATGGAAGACTTTCATGCCTGAAAAAGAATGTTTTTTTTAGCAAATGTGATTAGTTGAATAGCACCAGAAAAGAAACAATTTGTCCTCTAAAGTAGAGATTGGCAACACACAGTAGGCAGAATATCAGAGACTAGCCAGCCTTTCGCTCCTGTCCCCAAGTTTCTCCATCTGAGGTAGCCAAGATATAACTGAACCATTTGTGACAATTTAAAATAGAAATGGATTTTTGTTTTCCTGTTTGATTTGTGATTACGAGCCATCAAGCAGTCAACTCTTAGTGACCCCTTAGATCAGGGGCCCCAGACTTGGCAACTTTAAGACTTGTGGACTTCAACTCCCAGAATTCTCCAGCCAGCTGGTTGGAGAATTCTGGGAGTTGAAGTCCACAAGTCTTAAAGTTGCCAAGTTTGGAGATCTCTGCCTTAGATAGTATCACTGAGTTATTTTAGATTTTAGATTAAATCAAATAAGGCTGATAATTCTGAGAGAAAACTTACTCCCATCTAGTTCATTTCTTTTTTATAAGCCTGATGTATAAAATGTTGTAATGGGCTTTCTTGAAGTTGCTATTGCCCATCTTAACAAAATATATGTCTAATGCCAAAATCCACTGATTTGGTGGGACCTGAAAGGATTCAGCAAAACCACTTCCATATTTATGACTTTGTACTCACACAGCCTCATATGCCTTCTTCATTGCAGCAGCATAGGGAACATTCAATGCCCTCCACATTCTTATTGAATCAGTGCTGAAAAAGCTTTTTTTTTCCACATAAGGTGAGTCATCTGGAACCTTGAAGGATCAAAATAATTTCAAATACTGACAGAAATTGAATAACAAGGCAATGGTTTCATTATTCAGTCAAACCTTATTCATTGCATCAGAGGCTTTCACTGTTCTGGTAACCATTATGTGTTGTCTAATTTTTAAGAATGAATTAGTTTCCTATCCATAATGAATAGGTTTGTGTCATGTAAGCTGGCCTTTAAAGTGTGAAAAATCAAATATTTTTTCTTTGTTCTTTCTACATTTATTGAATATCTGATACAATTGTTATCCCTCACCGTCCAAATTATAGAATGAAGTATCTGTATTGTTATTTGGATATAATAGAACAATTGGGCTCATGAAAAACTCTGATTTTTTTTAAGGGTTTGTGCTTTATGGAAGGATATTTAAGTATAGTGTTTCTCTGAACATTTCCATCATTTACCTTTTAATTGGTTTCTGCCAATAAATATTTTGTGTCCCCTTTCAGCATTTTCTGCCAAGATTCTTCCAACATGTGAGGTGGCAATCTTACC
The DNA here is from genome assembly GCA_023653725.1 of Bungarus multicinctus. Taxonomy (NCBI): domain Eukaryota; kingdom Metazoa; phylum Chordata; class Lepidosauria; order Squamata; family Elapidae; genus Bungarus; species Bungarus multicinctus. Next base: position 96,065,644 of record CM042838.1, on the reverse strand, counting down.
ATATTTATTCAAATATAATTCAATTCTGACTCAACAACACCACTATTGTTTATGAAATCAAATACAAACTATGATCTTTCCCTATTCTTGGTTCATACTTTCATCCCTGCTAGTTGGATCTCTGATTCTGTAGAAATTTCAATTCATACATTTCTCCATAATCACATGTTTAGTATGCGAGTATTCTGTGCTGTTTACATACTCACTTGTTACCCAGTCAGCTTCTGATGCAAATTCAGGGTGTTTGTTGCCGTTGTAAATCCTTAACTATAGAAACATAAACATAGTTTAAATGGCAAACTTTCTACTTTGAGAACCGAAAAAGCTTACTTTTCACAAAATCTACACAGATAAAATATCAGCTTCAAGTGGAATCAATTTCCAGTTCAAAGTTCAGCCAGGTAATGCATGAAAACTAGTACCTCCTCAGATATACAGTATCCATTTTATTTGGTTCCTATAATGCAGGCTGAGATTTTAGGCCTGCCAAAGTCTTCAGCTTCTGAATATGAAAATCCAATCTGATCCCTAATAGCCTATCAAGCAACATCTAGAAGAAATTTCATATGTTACAACAATCAAGACAACAACAACCAGGTACATATGAAAAAAACTTGAGATAACCAGAGGAAGACAGAGAAACCCAGATTTAAATGCCTGTTCAGCAACAAAGGTTATTTGGCCTTTCCTCAATAGTACTTAACCATGGATAGAAAATCCCATGTTATTCTCAGCTTATGAGCAAGACAGCCTTAGGTTGATTGTATCTGTAATATATATATTACATATATATATATATATATTACAGATACATATATATATATATATATATATATATATATATATATATATATATATATATTACAGATACATATATATATATATATATATCTTTCCTCATCATTCTAATATATATATATATGTTTTTGGAGATTTTTGCGGGTATTTGTATGTGGATCTTTGGTTCTTAGGGTTTTCTCCCACGTAGAATTGGAAATATCTAGGCGACATTTCGATGAAGTCTCATTCATCATCTTCAGGCTTGTGTCTTCGGCCTTGTGCTTCTCAGAGTGATGTGAGCTTGCAGCTGCTTCTTCCTTTTAACTACTAGTGGGGGTGTGACTTGATTGGGTGGGGGCTTGCCTGTGTTCTGATTGGGTGGGGGGTTGGCTGTGTTCTGATTGGCTGGGGGTGTGTTCTGTTCTGGTGGGGGTTTGGTTGTACTCGGGTTAGTCTCAGTTGCTGGGGGATTTGAGCTAACCGGAGTATAACCAAACCCCAACCAGAACAGAACACACCCCCAGCCAATCAGAACACAGCCAACCCCCCAACCAATCAGAACACAGCCAAACCCCCAACCAATGAGAACACACCCCCACCCAATCAGAACACAGCCAAGCCCCCACCCAATCAAGTCACACCCCCACTAGTAGTTAAAAGGAAGAAGCAGCTGCAAGCTCACATCACTCTGAGAAGCACAAGGCCGAAGACACAAGCCTGAAGATGATGAATGAAACTTCATCGAAACGTTGCCTAGATATTTCCAATTCTACGCGGGAGAAAACCCGAAGAACCAAAGATCCATATGTGTGTGTGTGTGTGTGTGTGTAAAGTTTTAAGCTGTTCCAAATGCAAAGGAGAGGAGTTTCAGTTTTAATTTCACAGCAGCAACCAGCTTTAGTATAGAACAATTGAGCTAAGCCACGCCCAGGCTCCTTGCTGTCTCGTTCTTGCTCACACAGCAGATACTGTTTCAGTTTCCAAGCAGCCCTCAACTCTCTCACATACTGACAGGATGCTAGCCAGATGAATACTGATGGATGCTGGTAGGCAGAGGCAGAATTTTTTCCCTTATTTTCCTCCCCAAAAACTAAGCTGGACCACATAGTTTTGTAGCAAAGCACAGGTATCGAGCTAGTGATGTTATATTTCTCTCTTACTTTACATAGTCCAAGGATAGCCTCATAGTCTATAAAACCTGTTTGTCTTTGTTAGCCTTTGCTTTACTGCTGTTCATCTCACTTGAAGTATATTTGGATATCATTCAATAGTGCTAGATCAAAATTGTCATAGCTGCCCCACTTAAGTTATAATATATATTATTTTCTTAGATCTATAGCCACTGCCTTTATTTGTTTTTGGCTTACATATAGGGCAACTTACAGGAGGATTTCCATTTTATCCCTAGAAATAGCAGCTTTGTTAGGTAAATTGGGCTGAGAAAAAGAGTGAGTAATTCAGAGTAATCTTGTGGCTGAGGCTGGATAAGTACCTGGATAAGTATCTCCTCAATCCTGGTCCCAAACCTATTTAAATTTCTGCAACCAATTCAACTTCCAATATCTTTAGATGGCACAGTCACAATTCCAGAATTATGGAATTGATATCAACAATACCTGAAGAGAACCAATTGGAGAAATCTACACAGCTGTGGTGAAAAATAAGATGCAATCCTTACAATCCTTTTTCAAACCTATTTTTGTACCGCCTGCTCATCTTGAAAGAAGTTCCTCATATGTGTTCAAATGGTCAGCTGTTAAACTGATACCAGCCTTTGAAAGAGGCTTGTGGTTACCATTCATGGACTAACACATCAAAAGTTCTAATCTGGTTCAGATGACTTTCTTCAAATGCCAAGTCAGACAGGAATGGTGGGTGTGAATGACCTTGCCTTGACCTGGACATCTATTTAAATATTCACTTGGCAATTCCTAGAGTAGAAAACAAGACAACACAACAATGTCTCTAAGCACTTAAGGGAAAATTGCTCTAGTTGCTTAATAAGTGAGAAGGAACCAGCTATTCAATTGACTCTCAGACCTGAAGATCATATTGAGCTGTACTCTTTTGATAGGGCCTTAACTTTTATTGTTAATATCATTCCTGTTGAGTTAGAAAGATCAAAACATCAGTCATGCTATCTGGTTAAGCAGAGGGGGCGGGGAGTAGATCCAGAGGAAATATGCTGCAGAGCGCCAGTTGGAAGTGGTCAACAATTGATAAATGACTAGGACTTCATAGTGGAATCTGAATCCCCATTGTGGGAGAATCTTGTGTTCATGTGGTGCATAACCAACCATAGATATAATCATTGTGCCCATTAAATGACTGGAATGCACTACCTGACTCTATTGTTCCTCAGGAATTCTGGGAGTTGAAGTCCACAAGTCTTAAAGTTGCCAAGTTTGGAGACCTCTGCCTTAAACTATCCACTATTGACCTCACCCCATTTGTAAGAGGTCTGTAAGGGGCATGCATAAGTGCACAATCATGCCTACCGTCCTGTCTTATTCTCCCCATTTATCCGTACCTATTTTCTGTATTAACACTCATGTTTATTCTTATACCTATCACCTTGTAAGCAATTGATCATTCAAATAAATAAATGAGCCAAACTCCTTTTCACAGTATGAATGCAAGTAGCAGGTTATTCTCAAAGTACTGGTTGAATAAATGAGTATTATTGTCATTTTAAACTCCCAAATATTTAACTTCTGGTCCCATTTTTCTTTGGGACAGGCATGATGTGAAAAGTAGATGAAATTGGCATGTCATTACTAAACCAAGTGTACCTTTCCCTTATATGAAGCAAACCTGACATATTTCTCTCAGGGGAGAGTGAACTGGTTAATTGTCATGATTTCCAATCATTAAGAGTTTCTCCTACATAGTTTTTCTGAATCACCAAGGGAAAGGTTGTCCTTGGAATACTCATATTATTAGGAAGCTGGCAAATCTATGGCAAAATGAATGATCACTGCAAAACACTGCTCACTATGCAAACGGTTAATATGTAAGGTTAAGGGATTGGATTCTGGTGAATTTATGGTCTCCCAGCCCACTTTTATCCTAATCACAATTGTGTAAATGCAGCCAGAAATGATGAGAAAAAATGAATATTCAGATATTATTCTTACATGTAAAATTACAACACCAAAATGACAAAAGACCTAGCTGCATGGAAGTTTTTTCTACTACATTTTCTGTATTTAGACAGAATCAGTGTAAAAATTAGGTTAAGATTAGCTGTGTATAAATTTCTATGGGTTTTTTTGTACCTTCTTCAGGAGGCTGAATAGCATTTTATATTTTTTGTTGTTTATAATACAAGGCTATATTTTGTAATACTAACTGAAATTCAATTGGTTTTTTTCTTCCTGTGAAGGAGATTTCTTCTGTTTGTTAGTAAGAAGCTGATTATCCATCAAAGAATTTATGGCAGCAAAGGCCTGGAATCCAAAATATTATTTTAACATAATCATATTTTTATGTTTTATATGCCCTAGAGAGCAGTGTTTCTTAAAGTGTGGTCTGAAGGTTCCCCTCAGAAGTCCCTCAAGACCCTCTAAGAGATCTGCAGAATTGAAATTATTTACAAGATATTGAAAATATTTGCAAATGTTTAAAATAATGTTAACTCATTTCTTATGTGTTAAAAATAGTTTTTTTATGAATCACATTTATGTTATTATCTAATGGGTTTGATATTGTTATTTTTACAGGGGTCAATAAATAAATATTCTAAGAATATATCAGTTTTAATTTTAATACAGAATATATTGACAAATGTTGCCCAGGTAAACAAAAGTTATTTTAGAGTCCTTAGTTTTTAAAAAATCAGAACCTTTAAGAACAAAAAGTTTAAGAAATTTTACCCTAGGATGGTGGACAAATCCATAATTTGTGAGTTACATATGATGTCCTGTAATTCATTTGTGGTTCCCTAATATCCTGAAATTATATTGCATAATTTAATTGCAACATTCAATTGCCGAATCAGTGGTTCATTTTCATCTGCATCTTTCTTTTTAAAATAAGGATAAAAAGGAGATCCCTAAAATGGAAAAAATTATAATCTTAAATAATCTTGCCCACCTCCTAAAGCCCTAAAATCACATCATTGAAATTTGGCTATTTTGCTCCTGAATGCAATATTGAACTATTGGGGATGTTTATGAAACTTTGAGGGGTAAATTGGACTCAGTTCCAAATTTGGAATAGGCAGATGTTCTTTGATGGTGTTAAAGATATTGTAGCAGGATGTAAGTGGTCACAAGTAAAGCTGCCTTTTGCAATTGATTGATGGTGATTTTTGTCAATGCCAGTGGTGTTTAAGTAGTGTTCCAGATGTTTTGGGATTGCATGTTTTGGGATTGTGCCTATTTCTGTTGGTACTATCTTTGCTTTCTTTTGCCATAATTGTTCTACTTCTACTTGCAGGTCTTTGTATTTTGTGATTTTCTTCAGTTATTGCTCTTCTGTTCTGTGCCTGCAGGTACTGCAACAACCAGAGTTTTTTGTTTTTCTTATCAACAACTGTTAAATCTGAAGTGTTTTATCGCAGATGGGAATTCTAAACTCCTGAGCATTTTAGATTCTTCATTTTCTATTACTTTGTCTATTTTGTGCCCTATCGGTTCTTGCTTGCAGGCAAATGGCATTTCTGCATATATTCCAAGGTGCCATTGTTGTTACTATATCAAGCTGTTCTTTGTAGTCATCTTCTTACAGCAGCTAACTAGGTGATCCTGTTTTATTGTCCTTTATTGTCTTTTGCTATCTTCTCAATTCTGGGTTTGTATGCATTTGTTCTTAAGATTCAGTCTCATGGAGACAGAATTAACCCCTGTCTCTTTCTTCAACTTTTATGCTCTTAATCTTTGCTTTTGTTATCTACTTTGTTTGCTAATTTTTTTTAAATGCATTGGCCATTTAATACTTTGCTCTGTTATGACCTTTTCTAGTCTTCATTTGGTCTTTCTTTCCACTGATTTCATCTCTTTGCTATTCAGTAAATATTCATGGTGTACTATCTTCAATGCATCTACCTAACTGTCATGCAAATATTCTTTCAATGCTGTTTGTTTTTCAATTATCTAGTGTACTTTTAAACTATAGTCTTTGGTAAGTAGACTCTGTCAATATTGCTGGATGGATGAAAGGCATGATTCATTGTCATTATTTTTCTGGTCTTCCTATCCAGGGCTTTTAATTCTGCTTAAGTCTAATCCACTATTTCCTCTGGGAATATAATGACTTATAGGTGTTAATTGCCTTGATGGCATTTCCTCCACTGAGTTTGGACTTTTAAGATATTCATCACTCTTATGATGTATTGACTTCTAACCTAGTTTTTGACTTAGTATACATTAGCATTTACAGTATATTTATTACAACTGCACATTTCAAATGTCTTGGGACATCAAAATATACAATTAAAACAGTTATAAACATAATAACAAAAGTTATAACCCAAACTAAACCTGGAAAAGAAACAGGATTTATGAGCTTTTCAGAGCTCTAGGAGAATGGCAGGATCCCTATCTTTGGGTAGATACTATTCCAGAGAGCAGGGGCATGGATAGAGAAGGCATGCTTCTTTGGGCCCACAAGATAGCAATGTTTAATTGAGAGGACCAGGAGTATACCCACTTCATGAATGTATAAATTGGGCGGAAACAATTTGAGACAGGTGGCCCTGTAGATATGCCCTATGCCATGAAGGGATTGATAGCTAACAATCAGCACCTTGAATGACACCTGGAAGCTGACTGGCAGCCAGTGCAACTCACATAGCAGTGATAACACATGAGCGCAACAAGAAGTGTCCATTATTGCTCATACCTGCATTTTGAACTAGCTAAAGCTTCCCAATGGTCTTCAAAAGCACCCATGTAGACTGCATTGCCATAGTCCACTCATTAATTGACAGGGCATGCTATTTGATATACCCGATAGTTTTATATGGCTGATTCAAATTGTCTGGTCTTTACTCAACTGGCAGCAGAGGCCATTCCATCTGTGTTAATACTTCTATTTGTAAGGAGATATGCCTAACATTGAACTTGAGAGCATATTTATATAAGTGGTATGTTCTGCCATTGATCTCTGGGAGTGTCAAAAGAAGCAATTATTCTCATAATTGATCCTTCTACTCTTCCACTGTTTGCAGTATTTTGTTGGCTCTTCAAAAGAATGGCAGCATTGTGATACAACACGAAGAAGGGTAGAAAGCTACTTGTGATTGATATATTACATTAGTACCATGGTGAATGTGTGATTATGTGGTGCACAATATCTTTATCTATAACCCATCTCATGCTGCTTTTGAGGCATTTCCAATGCTACTGCTAATTCTCTTCATATGACATTCATTAGAAAACATGCTGTTGTTAATTCCAGAAAAAGTTATTCTCCAGCCTTTCTCAAGATGCTAGGATCCTCCAGATGGTTTGGCCCCAATTCTTACATTTTCCAGAGCACAATGAAACTGGCTAGGAATTATGGAGCTTATAGTCCAACACAGCTGGAGGGGCCCTAATTAGGGAAGCTTGTACTAAGCAAAGTAATAGATGAAACCATATAACTGTCTGTTTACAGATGTCTTCTCGTTGTGAGCCAGGAATACTCTGTGGGTCAAAAATAGCCCTGAGGTTTACACGGATTGGTTAAACAAATCATAAAGCTTTTAACCTCATTTGAAACTCAAATCCCCTAATCATGGAGCAGAAAGGTAATGTATTGTTTGCATCTCTGCCATGGGACCCGGACTCTGCGTTTTTTATTTATTTTTAGCCAATTACATTTGACATTGTCTGGAGGAATTCTAATATCTGTATATATACACATAGCTTACTTGCTGTGGTTGCTGCTGCTTATTTCAACCTGGATACATATTGTGCTGTGCTTCACTTGGATTGATTAAACCAAAGGCAGTCTTCAGATTAAACTGATTTACTCAAAATGTAACAGAGCAGTCTATTCAAAACTAAGTTGAATTTTCAAAATGCAGCATATTATTAAGAAATTTATACTAAATGCTCAAATGAAGCCTGAAAGTATATGTGTGCTAATAATATTCAGTTTATCTTTGTAGAATTTTTTGTAGTCTGCACTATCTCTATATTTTCCTATCATGGGCTACAGTCCAATAATTCAACAACTCTGAGTCCCAGTAGAAGAAGGGTGCTGCTGTTAACACAGACCTAAAAATCTCCATTGAAATTTACTTCTGGGTTAAAAAAAACACCATTCAATTCTGTTGCTAGTCTCATTCGTTAAACTACTGTTTGAAACTACGGGCACTTCCATAAGTAGATTCTATGTGGTGGTTCAGAATCAGTTCCAAGCATCAACGGTCCTACCATATTAGCTTTGTTTAAAATTGGAACAGATTTATTTGAGTTATGGTACACTTGATAAAACAGCAAAACTACTTTTTTCTTCTGAAACTACTATGCTGGCAAAAGATCTTAATAAACAGGAAGGTCTTATCTCCTGTGATAAAGTCCAGGTTTCACTGCAGGCCTGTATTTTAGTAACACTGCAGAATGTTACTCATAAAATTTAATATGAGGATAGTCAGAAGTTCCTGTCCAAAAGTTCTTCATATCAAGGCTGTCTTCTCTGGAAGAACATAGTCTTTCCAATAAGCTATCTCTCTTGAGGCTATAGCCAACTTCTTATGGTCTTGAAAACATATGAGTAAAGGACTGTGAGTATGAAAAACTGGATTACAATTTAAAGTAATGAGAAATAATAAAATGACTCAGGGATAAATTCTACTTTAGAATATTTGAGACTTTTGTTTCAGGGTTCTTATGAGTTTTTCTAAGGCTGTTGTATTAAGGTTGTATGGCTTGTTTATTTATCTATTAAATGGATATGGATGCCCAGCTCAGGTATCTGACTCTAGATGACTAAGAATAAAAAAGCAAAATAAAAACAACAAACAAAAGTATAACTAACATAAATAGCAGCCAAGCAATCAAGCTGCAACAATACTAACAGTCATTCCAGTTAATGCAACCAAGAAACTGGCTCACCCAAACCATCAGGGCCCCAAGACAAAAATCCAGTCTTTAAGCACTTGTGAAAATCCAGCAGGATCAGGGCAAATCTGATCTCAGATGGGAAGGATATCTCAGGGGGCAGGTACTACAACAGATCAGGCATTTTTCCCGGATTCTACCAGAGAGCACTCCTTCATGTTTAGACTTGCAGCTTACTCTCCTACTGTATCCAATAGGACCTAAGATTCTACCAAAAGTGATGGTACCATGAATAATCTGGCCACAAGCCATGGTCTCTAAAGGTAACCACTAGTATTGTATCTGGATGCAGATGGGCAGACAGTGCAGCTCATGGAGAGAGGGGTTTGGGGTGCAATTTGTAACTATTATCTACTGTGTAGGCACATTTCATCATTCTTGCCTAAGAGGCACTTCTTTTGTGCTCCTGCTGCTGTTGATATTATCTATAATATCAGATGCAAGTTTCCTGTCAATAAGGACAGAAACTTAAAATACTTTTTCCACAAGTGTTTAGATTAATGCTTATTTTGATGGCTATATGGTTTGTTCTAGATTTTATTTAAAACATCAGGCTAATGGCAATTGGAAGAGGTTTTCTTTTCTTTACTTTGCTATTGGAATGTAGTCAACAAAATAAGCATTAATCCAAAATATTGGGTTTTGAATTATTACTTGCAAGGGTTCAAATAAAAAAAAATGGGGGGGGGGATTATAGCAACATTATTGATTTTTTTTTTGCTGGAAATATATTAATGCACCCAGGTGGAACAAAGAAAGAAAGACAGAGAAAGAGATCAATTAAAATGTGGCACTCTATAAATCAGAGTGACAGTAAGGACACATGTGGCCTTCTACCCAAATGCTTTTACCTGTCATTTCAAACATCAGAGAATTTTGTCTGGATCTTCATTCCATCATCTAACAAATTTAATCCATCATCTACAGAAATTCCAGACATCTTAACTATTCCACTGTTGATGGATTGTTTTGTTTTTCCTTCAGTTCATTTGGTTCCATTTTTAGATTAATAAAGGCCATTTTGAAATATGATTTGAGGTTTTCTAAAAGATTTTCTCTTCAGAAAAAAGCTATCAGAGCTTTTTTTACCCCAGCAAAGATAGGCTCTCTGTGGTAGCTGCCTACAGTCTGTAAACTTCCCACCATTTATTAATTTCTGTTGTTTCTCTGTTGACAAGCAACATCAAATTTATTAAAACAAGTTTTGCCTGAGCTAATTTGCTTTCTGAATTAAATTGCTTCCAATAGGCATTTTTATGCTTTATTTCATAAACATTAATTAAACTATTTTACCTCATCTGAGTTTTAACTTAAGCAGTTCTGAGTACCATCTAGTAAAAGAGGAAAATTGACTAGATAACTATGATTCCTAATAATATAATATGCTTTTCTTCTTGCATATCATATTATTAAGAATCACAGCTATCTATTCATTGAACTTATTTGTTGATTGATTGCAGCTAATATAGCCAAAAGAAATGCAACGTTGACTGAGAGCTGCTAATTAATAGGAACTTTACAGAGTGTATACACAGATTAAGAAAGTTAGATACCCTGTTCTTAAATCCTTTTTATAATTCACTAATAGGATTTAATCATACAGTTAAACTTTTGCTCTGAGGATTTCTAGGGATAATTTCCAAGTGCTTTAGATATCACACTATTTGTGTCTTTGAAAGTTTGCACAAGCAACCAGGTTGCCCCAAGCCAGCAGTCATTTTGGATAGCAGTACTGTATTAATCGTGGTATCCATTGAATAGCACATATTCTGTAGATAATACTGTAACTACCATTTTGCAAATTTTATACAGTGGGAATTTCATCTGAATTGCAGTAGCTTAAAATAGCAAAAATGTTTTGGGCTACTTTTCCATGACAACTTGGAGGAAATAGCAATATAGCACATATATACCGTAAATTGTGGAATAACATTATTTCATTTGAAAATTTAGCTTTGGATGTTGTAAATTTACTTATGATAGCCACTTTATTTTTTCTATTATTAATCCCAGTAAAGTTCCAAATCTTGAATTATATGGCATTGGTGCTGAACTGAATGGAAATATGCAAATTGAAACATAAACAGGATAAAATAGAACAATAAAAGAGCTGGTTTTCTCTCAGGCTTTGGGTTAAGTTGGTTGGAGATCTTTGCTAGGCATGATACATGTTTTTAATTTGCTATCTTGTTTGATTTTGCATTTAGACCGAGTATTTTTTTCTCCAACTGGAAAGATTAGGGAGTTTCATTATTTCAGCTAGACTAGAAGCAATCTATTATAATTAGTTTTTTTACTAGAAAACATTTGGAAGGAGTTTGCAGAAACCTGTATAAACAGAAAGATGCTCCAACATTACATACTAGCTGACCAATAACTGTAATATGTCAATAGGTATGATCATGATTCAAGATAAAAATAAAGAATTGACATGAAGAAAACTAAGTCTTGCTTAAGATGAATCAAGACAGTTTCAACAAAATAAGATTCTATCTAACTCACTTTCAGAATCTTTCTGCAATGCTACGTTCTAAGTACTGCGCCACTGTGGCTCATAAATAAATTTAGCAATGATGAGTAAAAGGACAAATTTTCCTGTACATCTGTAATTGGCTAAAGTATAAGAAGCTGAGAAAAGTAACAAATATAGAAAGGACTCATTTCACATTTCACAGTTCTGAGGGAGACTCCGTGGAAAGTTAGAGACCAGATAGCTATCAGCAGGATAATTAGTAAAAGTGGGAATTTATATAGACTTGTCTGTAACAAATCATATTAATAAATTTACTAAACATGTATGGGAATGCACTACTAAAATTAAACAATTTAATAGTTCAAAAGAAAATAAGGAATAAATCCTTTTTTTTTTCAAAAACAACTGAAGGAATTTACAAAGGCCATTTTCCTCCTACTGAGTTAAAATGTGGTTTGTCTTGCCTGTATCAGCATGAAATGAAGCCATCACAAAACAAATGCCTGTTTTCATTGCCAAATCTATCCTGCTTCTGTACCATATTTTGCAAAACTGTATAATTCAGATTAGTGACTGCATCAATTATTACAGGTATACTGAATGGTCTCCTCTAATGACATCATTATACTATTCAACAGTTTTGAGATTCTGGACTTTGCTTGGTTTCTCTTCCCCTCTTCCACCCATTTTGGGCATCTGGCAAGTTTAAAATAATGTGAAATGAAGAAATATATCAGAAAATGTTGCATAATCATAAACACATGTCTACTATGTTTAAAATTATCTTAGCAACATCAAACAGATTCTAATACAGGCCATTTTGAATAGGCACAGGGAATACCTGTGAAGAAACAGACAGAGAAGAGGAATTCAAACTTACCATATTTGTTCAGCTAGGTAGATCCTTACAGAGCTTAATATTTTAACCTGGCTAGCTGTTGAGCAATCACCTGTCTTTCTCTACAGTTGTTGAAAATGATACAGAATATATTTATATACAAAATAATCAGTTCGGTACCCCTGATTATTTTCATGGTGGACAATGAGGTATAGTGAGTAAATATATATGCCTTGTCACCATTTCAGAGTTACGCAAATTTTAAGTTGTGTAAAGTACTCAAACTTTTATTTCTTTTTTTTAAAAATGGAACTCAGGTTTCCTTTACAGTCCTGTCTTGGTTAAAAGAGAAGCTGGAGAGAAGTTGATTTCGAACATTAGGCAAGAGGAAGCAAGTATGAAAGGAACTTAAGGAACTTAATGACAATTGAGAGGGCAGATGCTAGGAGAGAAATGGCTGAGACAGAAACTCAGAGGGAGAAGATATTCCTGTGGTTATACTGCACAAATAATCTCACCTGCAAGATAATGGGTGGCAAAGCATTATGGTGGGACATTTATTCTGATATATGGTATAAATCAACGGGAATGAAATGAGGCCAAGGCTGGGTAATCAACAGAAAAGTTTGCATTATCGAAGTATTATCTACCATTATAAACTGCCAATAAACCAAATATAACAATTATTAAATACATCTACCCAGCATCTTGCAAATTGATTTTATGGGACAGCTAAGAAACATTTAAAATCAAAACATTTTTGGAACACTGCTCCTAGTGTCTTAAGCAAACATTTCCATATGCAGGAGCATTTACAACTATGAAACGGCTTAAGATCCATTTTCTTCCACAAAGCTGGTGCATTCAGGAACAGATGGGAAAGTCTTAAAATCCTATTATTTCTTTAAATAAACTTTCTCTAAGCCAAAGGGGGAAAGAAGGCCTTCATTCTATGCAATAACAATTTCGGAATGACAGGCAGAGTTCTTTATTAGAACTATAGCAAAGATTTCCCAAATCTCCAGCTGTGTTGCTTTTACAACAGCCATAACCACAACCAGTATAATATTATTGGCTGGGGATTATGGGAGCTTATATCCAGGCTGTTTAGAAGTTACCAGATTGGCAAAAGTTCCTATAAAACTTTTCAGGCAAATATGATTAAAGACTACTGCTTTTTACAGGACTTTCTTCCCAGTAGATTTGGCCATTTCCCCTTTAGTGACTAACATCACTTTCTAGAGTCACCAGCTGTTACTAAAATAGTATGAAGGTACTCCTTACTGTTTCAGCAATACAATGGTTGGATATTTCTAGGTGTCATATTATTACCAAAGAATCCAGGATTGCAGATAGAATGTAGAGTTTAAAAAAAACAACCCAGAAGAAAGCAATTCTTTCTCAAGGAAACCAATCTGATCTGTCCATACAATCATCAGGGATTCAGTGTAGCACAATGCCACCATGCACACATTTATTTATTTTACAAATGGTATTCATTTTACAAATAACTCAAAGCAGTAAACATATCCAACACACCTTCCTCCTTCTATTTTCCCCACAAAGAGAGTGACTGGCTCAAAATCATCCAGCTAACTTTCATGGGTAAGACAGGACTTGAACTCATGCTCTCCTATTTTCTAACCACTAGACCAGACTGGTTCTCTGCATTGGCAATGTAATTTGGGTCTTCATTACTATTCTGTCAGAACAGGGATAATTGGATGATGCAAGAAATGACAATGAAGGACCCTCTGAAACCCCTTTATTGTTTTCTCAGTCTACTGATTCTGCATTGCTTCTTTCCTGGCCAGATTTCCTTGTCTATTCCTTCTCCTTGCTTCATTCTACTGCTTAGGAGACCTGGTTTGCAGGTTTCAAACTTGACTCTGATTTTCTTTGAGCAGAGCATTGGCAAGTTTATGCCAGCCAGCCAGGCCTGCTGGATGGTTTTGCTTACTAGGCCAGAGAGGGTGCATCTCTTCCACTTTGTCGTTCCCAGGAATGGAAAGTCAAGACATTTTTGGCATGTCTTGGTTTATCTGGTTGTGATTATGAGTGCAATCAGGTAAGCAGGAAACTGCATGCTAAAGGTGTCTTGACACATGGGAAGCAAACGTCCTCTTGCTACTAGGTGAAAGAACTTCATATTCCCAGGGAAGAATTCTGCTTCCCTATTTCTGGATTTACTCTTCAGAGAGGGCTAATTAACTAACTTGGTCAACAATGAAATATTATAATGCTAAAATAAATAGTAAGAATAGTATAAATGGTACAACTAGAAAAATAATCATATAGAAAAGTGTGTCTGTGTATATGCGCACACACACGCACACACACACAAAACATAGTCACCGAAACAGTGGTGGGATTCAATTTTTTTTTACTACCAGTTCTGTGGGTGTGGTTTGGTGGGCATGGCAAGGGAAGGATACTGTAAAATCTCCAATTAGAGGTGGTATTTGCCAGTTCTCTGAACTACTCAAAATTTCCGCTACCAGTTCTCCAGAACTGGTCAGAACCTGCTGAATACCACCTGGCATCGAACTGGTGAATCCCACCCCTGTCACGTACCATTAATTTGCTTAATCCCTGACGTAGCTAATGGATTGAATCAAGCAAACCATGTACAGAATCAAAACCTAGATTATTTTCTGGGGGCGGGGGAGGGAAGGAGGGAAGGAAGGAAAGAGAATGTTTATGCCTCAAACTACAGTTCATACATTTAGAATCTGTATTGTTAAAATGCTAACAACAATGTTTGAAATCTTGTCAGCTTCACCTCCTGCTGTGATTTTTGCCATTTGCTCCTAAAATAATCTGCTACTTTTTACTTGCTTTCTTACTTGCCTGCCCCATTGTTTCTTTTTTATTTTACAATAAAATTTATTCTTAAAAAGTACAGCAAGAATGGCAAGGAAATAGCAATAGCACTTAGACTTATGTACTACTTTCATAGTGCTTTACAGCCCTCTCTAAGCAGTTTACAGAGTGAGCATATTGTCCCAAAAATCTGGGTCCACATTTTACTGACCTCAGAAGGAAGGAAGGCTGAGTGAACCTTGAGTCAGTGAAAATCAAATAGAATTACCCTGTAATACTGCATTCTAACCACCATTCTTTACCTACTAATTGAGATATAGAATAGAGGTAGAAATTAGAAAGGGGGGAAATATTATTATGCATATTCCTATATAACATTTTAAAATCAGTAAGTAGGTGAAAGGACTAGAAGTTGAAAGATGATTGTATTATGAACAATGTTATTATAATGATGTGAGTATGATTAATGTAATTAAGATTACCAAAATTGTCAATATTATCACTATTATTTGATATCAGAATTAATGATACCCAGATGCCACACTGTTCATATATTCAATACTTACATATATTTAAAAGTAAAAAATTATAAAACATAAATAAAAATAATTTATCCTTTTCGGATGCTTGGATAATCCAGAAAGTACTGCTCTCTGTGAAAGTTCTCCTTTTTATATATTTACTCTAGTTCTATTGGAAGCAAGGAGTAACTATTGCTTTTCTGAGCAGCCTTGACTGTTGATCAATGACAACTTCAAGGACTGAAGAAAACTATTCCCCACCTCCCAGCAAATAGGGTAAATCAGGGTGGGTCTCCTCAGGATGCCATCAGCTGGGTGATGCTGGCTGGTGGCTTCAAGGATGCGGGCCTTGTCTGCGGGAGTACCCTCCCTCAGGAATGAATTACCCCCGGAGATGCGAGCCATCACTGACCTACGAACCTTCCAGCGCGCATTGAAGACCCACCTTTTTCAACAGGCCAGTCTGGCCTAGTATCATTGGAGGGTTTTTAATTTTTCTAACTTTTTACTTTTTACCCTGTTTTTATTATTCTATCGTAATTTTTAACTTCAGCCCTCCAATTTAAATCTTTTAAAATCTATTTTAAATTTTCTATTTGATTGTATTGTTTTATTTAGGCTGTACACTGCCCCAAGTCCCAACTTGGGAGAGGGGGTAGTATAAAAATTTAAATAAATAAATAAATACATGTACTGAGAAGTGTTTTAAGGTTTTTCTCCAATTTCTATGGGACCAAATTGTTCTTCTCAAGTATATCAGCAAACACCAAAACACACACACACACACATATCATATCATCTATGCTAAGTTCAATTCCTGGTGACTCATCCACACAGTATACTGCAAATTCAGCATCTATTACGATTATATTTAACATTTATACACTTTATCAACACAAACCCCAACACATTTTATTTTTATATCATGATTTGCCTGCTCAGAGTCGCCTCAAACCACAAAATGGGCAGCAAATAAATGTACTAGTAGTAGTAGTGGTGGTGGTGGTGGTGGTAGTTATTATTATTGTACACAAAAATGACAATATACACAGCAAATGAGATAATTGTTACTGTTATTGTTGTTGTTGTTGTTATTATTATTATTTTCACTGAGCTGGACAGGGTTTACTTCCCAATAACATGCCTTTATTACTAAATCATATCAGTGCTCAACTGTTCTGACAACGTCAGTACAAAAATAAGTGCTGCTTGACTATGACATTCGCATGGAGGTATGCCCTGCTCATTTCAACTAGACAAAATACTAGAGGCAGCATGCCCAATGTCCAGGCTTGTAGCCATAAGGTAATATTTCTACCATATGAGGAAAACTTAAATCAAGAACAATTATTTAGAGTAAAAGAATTCTTTCCTAACTTTTCCCTCTTGGCTCTTTTCTCTCATCTTTGATTCTCTCTTTTCTCTCATCTTTGATTCTCTACTGGCCATTGATTGGTATGCCCAGACTTCATGAGTAGACTTGGCCTCCTCCCCTTCAAGGCTAAGCCTCTTTTGCACTGGTCTTTTTTGTGAAGGTCAAAGGAGACATTGCTAAGGCTGGTCCATGCCTTCAGATGGCAGCAGATGTCACAAATGGAATTAGTTGAAGAATTTGGGATCTGGCAGCAAACTTCAAGATCATGCTCTTGCTCTTCATTTTGGCCACTCACAAAATGGACTTTCTACTGTCTCCCTGCCATGTCTCCTTAGCCAGCCAATGAAAACTCTACCCTTAATCAGCTTTCATGAACCTCCAGGCTCTGGATTGAGTTTAGATTCTGAACAGAGGCAGTGAAGTGGATTGTAGATGTAGATTTTAAAAGCTTGGGGTTCATTCTGTCCTGCCTGAATCAGACTTCTGGAATCAAACCAATCCTCCTTCTCAGGAACAAAAAGAAATGTTGATCTCCTACTGTAAGGCAACAGTTGCTGTAATGTGAAGTAGTGCATGCAATCCAAATGTAGAAGGAGCATGTAGAAGCATTGTTTTCTTCTAAACAATTCTCTTCTGTACTTGTTGGCAAAATCCTGACTCCAACAGGAAAAATCAAAGGTCCTTAGCAGCCCAATCAAGTATGCATTGACTCAAAAGTAAGTCACATTGCTTTCACTGGGTCTTACTTCCAGATAAAAGGATATTAGATTACAGCCTTCAGATATACTTGGGGAACGCAATTGGTTAGCAAATGCCGGGAGCATTTCTGAGGGCAGAGCCTGAAATCAGTGTTGCAGCCCTTAAGTATGCAAGCAGCTTTTATTTCCTGAGGACTGGTAGACCCTACCCTAGTTTGTGAACAATAACTCGAGCTCCTTTAGGGTGCTTATTGGTTTTTCAACAAATTGCTTTATAATAAAAAAGCAAAAACCATAATCACCTTATTATTTGTGTCCTCACCTTTAGTATTATTGCTTTTTCAAACTTGTCTTTCCCGTGAATGGTGGCATGAATCCCACAGCAGAAACCAGAGATAAAGGAAATTGTTTTCAGCAAAGCTTTACCAGATGATGTTGCCTAGTCTACCTATTAGAAACACATTGTTCATGTCTGTTTTTATATTCATGTAAAGAGCTGTTTTTAATGGAGATGTGCTATCCAATGACAGAGTCTTTCATATCCTTTTTTAAAGAGTAGTCATCCACAAGCTCTTTACCATTTTTCTCAGAATTAACAATGTGCATATATACATAGAACCAAAACCAAGTGGGGAAAAAAAGATATAAATAAATACAACTTTAACTTGGGCTTCCACTTCAACCCAATCATCACTCCCACTCAGGCTAGAATTATTACACTTCATTAAATTGGCTTTCCATTATTACGCTACTTTTCAAAAGTAAATAAAATCTCCAAACCTGACTCCTGGATTTCATCTTGTTTCTTGAGCACAGGACAGAAATGATTAGCCACTGCATTGTTTAAAAATGCCTTTCACTTTTCCAATCTAGTCCAGTATTGTTTGTAAACATCTTTCAGGAAACAGAAATGAAAAATAAGGGTGTAATTCCAGGGAAATTGAACCCATTGATAATAATGGAAGCTGATCAGGAATGCTGACACCCTTCCACTGTAATCCTATCTAGTGCCTGTTCACAGCTTCTCAATGGATTGTGCCAGCAGTCACCAGTTTATAACTTGAATCATAACTTGGAAATTACCACATATGATTCTGATAAAACTTCACGGATCACTTAGAATCAAACTTTTCAAGCTTCATATTCATCCATCTTAACTTGGATTCTTGTGAGTACAACTAGCTGTTGTGGATATCTCTTCTCTGCTAAGTTCATGTCTACTATCAAGTGTGTGTAATTGTAAATAAAGATGTACTTCCCTCACATTAACAACAATGGTAACAACTGGCCAGAAAAGTCTGTTTTTATTATTATTTGTGGGGGGGGGGGGGGGTAGAGTGTCCTAAGAAGATTTTTTCAGAAATAAAAGTTCAGCTGCTGTAAGAAACCTGAGCTGAGATCTGGAAAATTGTATAAAAAGACAAACTATAATATGGGTGTGATATTATTGAAGTTATTTTTAATGACAGCCAACCTTACCGGACTGGTATAAGAATTTGTAAGGCAACATGCTAAAGCAACCTTCCCCATCTGATCAATCTTGTAGTATCAAATTTAAATTCTCTGTACTAAGTCTTTATGGACAATGGACATGCTAGCTAGGAATCTGGAGACGTGATTAGGACTAGGTCATCCACATTTCATTTCCCAATTAGTCACAGAACTCAAATTGGAGCAATCACCATCCCTTTGCCCAATTACTTGAATGATATGTCTGAATAATATGAGTGTATTATCTGAGAGGATATAAAGGGACAAAAGAATACACATGATTGAAATATATTTGAAATACATTTCAAATATAAATAATTGTGAACTTTGAGAAGAATTATATTACATAATGTAATCATGATTTTAAGAATTATATTATATAATGTAAACTTGTTCTTTCAGAAGAATTATATGACTGTTAATTTTGTGGGATAGAAACAGCCTATTATTTTTCAACTGAACAAATTTCTATGCAAGCTGCTTCATAAAGCACTGAAATATGATCCTTTCCTTGCTTTCTGTTTACATCAGCAGAAACCCTGAGCAGCCTCATATTCCTTCTTGATCACATGGCACTGGCCTTATCTCACTCCAGCCCATGTTTAAACAGACTTATATAGATGCTTTCCCTTCTGGGAAAAGGAGCCACTTTTTTCCTTTTTAATATGATATGGAACCATAGGGCATAAACTGTAAAACCAGCCTTGAATACCAAGAAAATTCAAGACAACACAGTGCTATATCATCAATATCTTCTCTCTGTGTGGCAAACTCTTGAGTTGCATATAGTTATTTTGGAATAAGAGATTCTGATAACATTGCCCAAGAGATTATGCACAATGCTGAACAATGTGGGTCTTCTATTTTTTGTGGTTGTTGCTGTTTGTTTGTTTACTGAATATTGGATGGGCAAGCAAAAGGCTGTGTTCCTCAAGCCAGTCTCTTCAGCCGCTCATTGTGGGTGGCGATATTGTGAGAATCTAAAACCTGACTTCATTACTGTTATATCAAACTAGACCTGTTTGGAGGGTGTTAGTAAATGCTGCAATGGAGAAATGATCTTCAGAATTGTGCTGGCATATTGTTCTGAGCCACAAATTATCTAGCTACATATTAGCTAGCCTAATTCCTTATCCCTATGGGTGATACGTATCTTCCTCAGTTTCAGGTTTTCTGCCACAGACCTAAGAGTTTGAGGCTTCTACAAAATATCCTAGCAGTGCACTGTTCCCTACAGAGAGCTCTGATGTTGTCCGTGGGAATCTATCGGAGCCATTCTCCCAGTGTAGGATTCACAGCCCTAAGCATTCCTGTCACCACTGGGGCCACTTTAGTCTTTATTGGGATCACTTTAGTGATATATTTGTGTGTATATGTATAAGTGTATAATTCAGTGGTGGGATTCAAATATTTTTACCACCGATTCAGTGGGCGTGCCTTGGTGGGCGTGCTTTGCACGTGTGCACACACTTTGTGCACATGCGCACACCAAACACGGACTTTGCGCAGGCACAGAGGCATTCTAACTCGCCTCCTGCAAGCCTGCACGATCCCGGTTGCTTCAGCAGCTGCCGTGTGGCGCTATTCTGTGCCGCACAAAGTAGCTGTGCTTCAAATTCAGCGGATAAAAGTGAGTATGGGAGCCCGGATGGGCAGGCGGGTCCAACAGCAGAGCAGCGGAGAGAACCGGTTCAGTCTCCGCTGGTCATTGCTGCTACTGGCTCTCCAAAACCGGGCCAAACCGGTAGAATACCACCACTTGTATACTCCCATACACACAGAGAGAGATATACACACGCACTGTAGTAAATCACAGCCCGCATCTCTTTGAAAACTAAAATTGTGACAACATGGGAATGTTATTTCTCTGTAGATGTGTAAACAATTACACAATCAAGAAATATCTGCTATGGAGCATTATTTGGAAATCAGCCACAGAGGACCTAGGGTTGTAGGCCAAATATGGAGAGGTTGAAAAATACATCATATACCAGAGTCACCTCCACAAGATGGGAAGCCTCCAAGTTTGATTAATAAATAAGAAATCAAATAAATATTCTGGAAGAAGAGAATGGCAAACTACTTCCAAGAAGCCACTTCCGCCATGGATGTGTCCACGAAGTATGAGAATGAAGGAAACAGACTTGAAATGTGTACAGACTTATAGGTTTAAGTGATGCTAGTTTGCTAGTATTTTTTTTTTTTTGCACCAGAGTAGGAAATACTGGATTCAGAGAATCGTAAAATCGTTTCAGGAATGTTCAATTGACCAGGTTCTTATCTACCCACTGCTTTCATTTGTAGCAAGGAAATAGCCATCAACTTCCTAAAGATCACTTTGGGGTGTGTGTGTGGGGGGGAAACGATGGGCAACTTTCTCCACAGAGGAAATAAAATGATAGCACTTTACATTACTTGAAAAAGCCAGGGCAGAGAAGGTTCTTCTTCTTCATCATCCTTCCTTCTGCTTTCTCAAACACAAAACAATGATTAAAATGCCTGTTGCCTTTACTTCCAGGCAGGGGTGGGATGCTACCAGCATAACAACCAATTTGGTGATCGCACACTTTGCACGTGTGCTCACCAAATGTGAGCTGTGTGCACATGTCCTAAGACTAAAGTGAAACCCCTGCACTTCTCAGCTAATTATCAGGGCAATCCGCTCTGGCACGCTGAACAGCTGAGAGGATAAAAAGGACCTAGGAGCACGGGCAGCTGGGAGGGACCAACTGAAGATCCTCAGAGCAAGTAAGACCGAACCGGTTCTATGACAGCTGCTCTTCGAAGCTACTGGTACACCCAAACCAGTATGAACCGGTAGCATCCCACCCCTGCTTCCAGGGCTACACTGTACATAAACCAATGGCCCAACAATTTATAGATGCTGCGTTGAAGCAGCATTTGCACATAAATGATATATGACGCGGGCATGTGGGATGGCTGCTCATTTAACATTGGGGCCATAGTTAAAATGGTGTTAAAGGGAGTGCCCCAAAAACTTGGCATCACAGAACAACTGGCTTTGAGGACATGTTCGGATAGGAGAGAGATAGAAAAAGGCCAAAAAGGATCTATCCAGCTGTGAAGTGATTTGCAAACCTTCCAGATTTGAGTTCCTTCCAAATCCCATCAGAGGCAGCCACCAAAAACCATATTGGATTTTTACTCCCAGTTAATCTGGAGACACCCACCACCACCACCCCACCAGGATTAGGGAAGGCAGAACAATTAGCATGAGAGGTTATATAAGTCCTCCTCCACCTTACCTCTCGGCTAAGTATCTATGGCTGAATAGCTGAACTTCTCTCTTCATGAGTCAAGGAGAACTTTCTCTCTGAAGCCCACATTTAGATTGAGGCTTCAGGAGCCAGGCTTTCAAATCACAGCTGGGAAGCATAAACATGTTAATTCCGTATATCAGTTTCCTTTGGTGTCTTTCAAAAGGGTTGGATCTATAGGACACACACGCACACCCATTGTTGGCCCATAGTGGTTGGGTGGGTTAATAAGTGAAAATAGGAGCTGTTATCCACAGTAGCTGGTAGTGGGAGAAAGCTGAGATAGATGATCCCCTATGGCATATTTAACTAATCTTGAAGTACCTAACCACTGGAAGGCCTTTAATCTGGCACAATATCAGACTCTCCCTTCAGCTGTTTTGAAGACCAATAAAAGAAGATCCCCTATCCAAAGAGACAACACCCCTATGACTCCAGACATAGAAACAACAGAACATGCACTTCTCTAGTGCCTAATCTAGAGAGACAACCATACTAACCTTATCTCACCAATATTGCATAAATAGCCAGGGTGCACAGGGCAATTCTGCACCTCCCTGCTGCTCTCAGATACCAGCCCTGCTATCACATAAAATGTTGCTAGATTATCTTCAGCAGCACTTAGAATCCATCTGAAGATGACCTCTGCCATAAACCAATTTGAATGAGCATCTAGTCCATTGTTGTAAAGTGGTCAGTATTATGATAGATTTAGTTTGCCATGCTCCTCAATACCCATCTTCTACCCCTCCTTTTAAATGTTTAAAAGATCTTTTTGAGTTGTGTTTTTATATTTCTTATATTTTTGCCCATCATTTTATCTTGTAGTATTTGTTATGCTTTTTGATTCCTTGTATCTTGCCCTCCATTGTGCTGGCCTTTGACGGCAATAAAGGTTTGATTGATCTGAGATAGAGAAAGAGTGCAAAATCCGACCCATTTTGTCTCTTTGCAATTTGCAATTTAGAAATTTGACTTTTTGAGTTGGCGATTGCCATTACCTCCCTGTGGGTGTATAAAACTTGTCTTCATTACTGGTATATCAGCATGGTGGTGATTTGACCGTGCCATAAATCACTATCAAAGAAATTGTCTTAGTCTCATTGAAAAATAAGAGAGTAAAGCCACTCTCCTTATGTCAACAGAGGCATAAGGAAAGTTCTCTTCTCACTATCCTGTATTTATTTTCCAGTTAAGAGCTGGAAAAAAAAAATCCCCATCGTGGAAGGATCAGAATCACTAAAAGAAGCCCCAGCGGCTCGCGATTTGGCTGGCCCAGGCTGTTCCGTTCCTTGTCTAGCACCCAACATAAGAAACGCAGCGGTGTTTGGGAGAGAAGGGAAGATGGCGACAAAAAGTTTTAGAGAAGCCCTGAGGCGCTCCAGCCAGGAGAATTGAAGTTTCCTTCAGGAGAAGACAAGGAACCGTTCTTCCCAAGAAGGGATTTCATCCTTTGCAAGTCGGTCCTCATCCACCCACCTAACCCCAACCCGAGACAACTCTTTGGCCATCTCCAACCTCGATTAAAAAAAAAAAAAAGCTGAAAGAAGGGGTTTAAGGCAGTCTAGATAACTCCTCTCAAGAGGGAAGTGGCTGGGATTGAAGCCAAGGCAAGCTAGTCAGCAGGTTGAAAAAGTGACTAAGAACTTCCCCAAAGAAGGGAGGGGGGGACACGAGTTTTAAGGACTAGTAGTTTTGACTTTCCATACAGAATGTTCCTAAACACCCATCCTTATCTTACTTCTTTGCGCTCTCCGTTGCAGGGACAAACTTTATCAAGTACATCTACAGCCCATTCCTTGCCTTTCCTACGAAGCAAAAATCACACCCGGACTTGGTGTTTGCTTATGTGCTATAGGGAGTACAGTCCGTCGCATATTCGCTTTATTTGTCATTTCGTGCATTGGCTAACACTCATTCCGGTTCCTCCGAGTTGTAGCTGGAAGGGCTTTTGTCAGAGTTAATTTAGAAAATAAATGTCCTGAGACTAGAAGTTGCCCGGCAATAGAAATTTTTTTCCCCTTCGATATAATTTGCACGCGGTTGTAGTAATCCTCCTAGATGATCTTATTTATATGCATTCAGTGAATTCTCTGGCTATTTTTTTTTATCCTCTCCCCTTTGAATGCACACGAGTCCTTCAGTCTTTTTTCCCCCCTCCTATTCAGACACTTGCCTATAATTAAAATTAGGACAATCTAAAGTGGATTAATTCAGCAGAACGCACCTAAACTGCGGCGATCAATCCAGCCCATCCACCCAGGTGCACCTGGCACCCTAGATGCGCGCGATCCTTATTCCTTCATTCTTGAACCACGCAGCAGCACGGCCATTCCCCTGGCAGTTTTTGCAACGAAGGTCCCTAATGGACCAAGATCCACAATCCCCGCTCTAGTCTGGCGCAATTCCTTGGCGAATGAAATAGCGTAATTTTAAGAATTTAAGTGGATGTTCTAAAGTCCCGACCCCATCCACCTAAATGGAACAAAGTGCGGGGAAGGAAAATAGACGGTAAAAACCATTTACTCCGAGTATGTGTGCAAGAAATTCAGTCCCACGTCGGCGAGGAAAGGGCAGGGCTCCTTAGACTTTACCTCCACCGGTTTAGGGGCTCAGATTGCGAGTGATTCTAGGTCTCTTTCGGTAGAGTTCTTGCTGTGCCCGAAATGCTTCTCACTCCCTGCCCAAATTAAGGAATGGAAGTCTTGGTTGGAATACCCTGGGATAAGTTCAATGGAAACCAGAAGGAATGACTTCTGAGTAGACAGGTATATAGAGCCGAGGATTCCCTCACACACACAACTATTACGTTAACTTTCCCTCTGGTGCGATTTGGTAAACGGGCAAAACGAGGTTTTCTTTTTCGTTTCCTAATAACTTCTCAGACCGAATCTCTCTGGTGCTGAAAAATGGACTTCCAAGTCCATGGGCATTATTTGACCAGATAGCTCTTTCGTCCCCGTGGAACGAAATCCATCGTTTTATTCCGAAAAAGGAAACACTTGGATGGCAATGTATCTATTTTTGGTTCCTATTTGTATGGGCGTGGGGGAAGTAGCGTCGGATTCAAAAGAAGCTTCGGTTTCCAGCGCCTGCGTTTCCGCGAAAGTGAAGTTTCAATTAAACTAAAGGAAATGCGCTCCGAAGCCTTTTAACGCGGGGTACAAGCGATTCACCCAGAAGCGCTCCGGAAAGGAGCGTTTCGGGTGCCACAAAGCCGGGGTTTATGCAAATGAATGGTCTGTTTCTGAGGAATTTATATTCCGGATTTGGCCATTCTGCTGTGCTCGGGGTAGTCGGGTCTGGACTATAAATGGTCCTTTCCAGCTCTATTCCGAATTATTATTTTAAAAATAAGCCAGTGACAACCGCTGAGATTTTACCTGAATTAACTACATGTAAGCGGATGTGTGCTGAAAACTGTGATATTTCCACAGCAGGATTAATCAGGACAAGCTTAAAAATACTCCATCCTAACCCAAAAGAAAACAAAATCGAGGATTTGGACTCAGATGGCCGTTTTCACTTATAACGTTTAAAATTCTTACTGCTACTTTTAAGATTCATTCGCCAAAGTAGTCAAGGTAATACTGGTTTCCGAGTACCGTATTAGTCCTATTGGCCATTGGGCTACTGATGCTGGGTTTTAGGAATGTTACGGGTTTGGGACCATCTGCTTGCTTAATCTTTCGATCCCTTTCCACGATGCCCTCGATGAAAAGAGAGAGAGGAAGATGGGGAGGGAGAGAGAGGGAGACAGAGAAAGTGGGAGGGAGAGGGAGGGAGAGAGAGACAGAGAGAAAGAGGGAGGGAGAGAGAGAGTGAGTTAAAAGAACTGCACGTCTGGTAAAATCGGGAGGTTTTCATTCTGAATGAATGTGTATGGATAGCAATGCCCGAAAAGTAAACCCATTAAACCGCTGAGGGCAAGTCCCATTTGAAAGAAATGAGAGGCGCCCTAATTCCTGGGCTATCACTTCGGCTTAAGCAGACTTAACAAGCGCACTAAGGACCTCGCCTTCTCGCACAAACATCCCCCCCATTTTTGGTAATGCTCGCAGAGGTGAGAATTGTGCCGGTAGAAGACGATAGCTTTTCTTTTCTCTTTCTTTGAACCTCTGAACGAATAGTTTTCGCGTAGAGGATCGAACTACCCTGAATCTGATTAAGAACCTAGATACGCATTGTTGTTGTTGTTTTGTTTTTAAAGGAACCGGGCTGTTTCCCCGCCCCCCCCCCGCCCGCCCCCAAACAAGCGGTGGATCCCGAAGATCAATTAGAAGTTCCATCCTTGGATAACTAGATGAGCATAGCAGACTGACGAGTTCCAGTTAAAATGCACGAATCCGACATAACTGCCTCCCATAAGCTCAGCCCCAGATCTTCAAAGGTGCCTGCTAGACAGCTCTTCTTGCTGGGATATTTGAACTATGGCAGATCTTTCGAAATTGCCTTTTAACGTTTAATTTTTTTAAAGAGTAACCTGACTATGCAATATTTAATAAAAAGTATCTTAATTGTACTTCTAATTAAATTATAAAAGAAATTTCATTCCAGTGTCATTTGCTGAAATCTTAATATGCTAACGTAAAAAAAATAATAACCTTGCTCATTAGATTTAAAGCAGCCAAAAGGAAGTATTGGTGGCCAATCAACTTTAAAAATAAAGAAAAATAAAGAAAAGGCATTACAAATGGGAAGGGAAAGGCTTTACTTGTTATTATTTCGAAGTAAAATGATTGTATATTCTGGGAGAGACAGGAAAATAAAAATGGATCCTTGCTACAATCAACATCCCATTGAGGATGTTAGCTCATTTGGGTCTCATCCCAAGAGCCTGAGCGTTATCCTCCATCCCAAGCTATCTCTCCCTTTTCTTTCATTCTCTTAAGCTCCAGTCAGATTAAACCGATTTAGGGCAGATGAAGACCCTTCACACTTTAGACCGAAACCGGTAACTTCGAGTTTAACCAGCCGTGACACTCACTAGAATGCCATCTTTCCTCAAAAAGGTACGTTCATTTGCCAGGGACTCCTAGCTCCGCTGGTTTTCTTAGGCAAACCCCGTTGCTCTGGCAAAAAGCCACAGTAGGGAAACAGGCCTCCTCCCCACCCCACCCCGCCCGCCCCTCCCGGACCATGGAACTCATAGCGAGGCATGCTGCGCCACTTAATTTGCTTGCGCCATTCAAGGGTTCGGATTCCCGCCCTCCCCGAACCTGAATATAATGTTTATCGGCTCAAAACACTACCCCTAAATCTTAAGATAAATGTATTTATCAATGCATTTTTAAGAAGTCGATTTTTCCAGTTTATAAACTTTGCCACCTACGGATGCCCTTGTCCCGTTAAATAAGCTCAAGTCCGATTGTGATATTTGAGATAAGGAGAAGTTTAGTGTTATTAAGAATCCTCTCGCTTTCTTACTGTTCTTTCTTAGAGATTTTTTTTCCTTCCGCTCTAGCAAAATATAATAATAATAATAATTGTTGGAAACTAAAGTTCCATTTAAACAAAAATTGTCCGGTCAATCGAAAGTTTCGCAGTTTTCAGCGGAACTCATAAACCGCTCCTTCTAGTTGGGCTGTACCTAAGAGAGCTTAAACTCCCGCCTAAAAAAAGTGTATCAGAAGCCAAGAGATTTTGAAAAAGCTAGCCCGCCCAAGTCTGCCCTCTTCCAAGTCTACCGCAGTTGCGGAAGTCCCGCTGCACTGGAAAAGAAGAAAAAAAAAGCGAGTCGCACCCCCAGCCAGACCGACAACCCCCCCATACACACACACCAATTCAAGATCGCCCAACTTGCCTTTTCTCTGAGGATTTCCCATGGCCTGTCCAGAAGTGGTTTTAGAAAGGCTCGAACGCACCATGGAGCTGATTTGGTTTTTATTAAGTCATACGAGAGAGGGTGAGTGAGAGGGGGGGAGAGGGGGAGGCCCCAAAAAACGAGGAAAGAATTAAGCAGGTAATAAAGAGACGAAAGCAAGAAAAGCCGCTGAAAGCTTTCTTGGATCAGGAACCCGGACCAAAACTTTGCCCAAGAAGGACTTTGGGGAGCTGTTTGAAACCTCTTCCCTTTAAACATTTGGGGGCAAGACCATCCGACGGGTCTTAACCCAAGAAATAGCGACTCCACTTGCTGAAGTCCCAGAAAGAAAACGTTTCCCTGAGAGGGGAAGGAAGGGGTAATAAATTAGATTACAGGTGCATCCCTCCCCAGAGTTGTTTGTCCAACCGTCCCTGTTTATTAAGGCCCATGCCCCAATCCAAACCATCAAGCTGCCCAGGCCCCGGTCTTGGAGGACACTCCACCCCCACCCTCTCTGATGAAACACCCAGTCAAGTGGATAATGCGAATGCGTTGTTTCCAGCCCCAGATGTTCAAACAGGTGCTTAGCTTGAAGGCGAAACAAGTCAATGAGACACTGAGATCTGTCGCCCGAGATCACCAGGATCTCCGTCGGTTCGGGTGCACTGCGACCCGTTCTGCCATTGGTACGTTTCCCGTTTCGAGCCTAGCTAGGCGCTATTGTCCGGTTCAGTTCTGGTTTAATCGGGTCAAATTCCCAAAGCTTCCGAAAGATTGGTTCCCTTCAGTCTGCCTCGAGAGACGGATTTGAATCAACTACCGGTATCTGATCCCCGCTTTCTCTCCCAGAACAGGACTCGCCAACACTTTTTTTTTTTTGCCATCTAGAAAATATTTTTGTATGTTTTTCCACCTCATCTCTTTCCCGGGGGATAGTCTCGAGCTCTTTCGCCGCCCTCGTTTTTAAATAGCCGGGCTTCTTTATTTAAACCGACCTCGGAGTAAATGATGCTCCCTCCCTGGTGAGGTGAAATAAGTGTAGCAAAGGCCGCGCGAAGAAAGGGTTAAGGGTGCTTTTGACCGAGAAGCCGCGGATCCCGTTTGCGTAATATCTTTATTACTGAAAACTTCGAGGGAGAAAGAGAGAGAGACGCAATGGAAACCAGATGTCGGAATGGAAAAAAGAGAGATTACAGAT
The DNA here is from genome assembly GCA_023653725.1 of Bungarus multicinctus. Classification (NCBI taxonomy): domain Eukaryota; kingdom Metazoa; phylum Chordata; class Lepidosauria; order Squamata; family Elapidae; genus Bungarus; species Bungarus multicinctus. The sequence goes on along the minus strand of CM042838.1, from coordinate 96,036,312 downwards.
GGAGAAAATGTAGCATAAAGGGGCAGCAGGAGTTAAAGCAGGAGAGGAGGAGTGGCGATATTTTTTCCCCTGGATCCATTACGGAGGCCCGGAGAAATGGGTCTTCCCCAAAGTAAACCTCCAAAGCACCTTGGGAGGGGAGAATCCCTTTCCGGCATCCAGGTGGCGGGACAAATGTTTGCTAAAACCACTAGCGGGAAAGAGTTGCATATTTGGATTAGTGGGAGAGGATAGCAGAGAAGACCACCCCCGCCTTTAAATTCTAGGAAAGTGCGTCCCTTTATTGACCAAAATTCGATCCAGGCGGGCAATCAACCGGTGAAACTTTCTTCTTTTCTTTTCTCTTGAAAGCTCCTCCAGTTGAAAGTATACCTGCTGTTTTCTACCCAAGAGCTGGGAAAGAGAGCGATTAAAGCCAGTAAGGCTGCCTAACAGAACTGACCAAATGACCCCGACGTTGACGGTCATTCTTTCCGGTCAGCAAACTCAAAAGAGCTGCCCGGCTAACAGCTCAGAAGAAGGGAGGAAAGAGGGCCGGAGGAATAGGCCCAGGAATGGCCGGAGGGAGGCCTCGGATTCGGCCGGCTCTTCCGCCCCGCGCACGTCTGAGCAGGCAGCCACAATTGCATCACCGCCATGCGGCCTCCTGGCTTCTATATTGTATTGCTTTCTAATGGTTATTTAAAAACAAACAAATAATGCAGAAGCAACAAACAAGAAAGCCTGCCCTTTTTCTCCCTGGCTTCCCCTTCCCGCCTGCCGTTCTTCGCGCGGATGGATTGGGCAGCGCCGGGCGAGAGAGCAGCTTTCTTGGCTCAAGGGCCCGAGGGGAGGAGGAGAAGGAGGGAAACCTGGGGAAGGAGAGAAGAGGGGCTGAAGGAAGAGCTCCTTCTCTCTCCCCTCCCTCCCCTCTTGGTGAGCCCCTTTCCCCTTTTACTGGGGAGTGGGTGGGGTGGGACGGATCTGCTCAACTCCGGAGAACATCTGACTCTGCTTAGTGCTGGCTAGCCCAGCCGTCTGTATGCGGGTGTGTGGCTGCGTGTGTCGGTGAGTGTGTATGTGTGCATGAGCGTGCGGGGGGGGGAGAAAGGGTGGGGGGAATCCAGAGAAAGGCTCGCTGGCGTTGCATGAAGACACTGCTGCCGGGGCCTTTTAATTTTAGGCATGAATGCTGAGAGTTGCGTGCCGTTCTGCGATCCGTCGGCTGCTACCATGGATTCCTTCTACAACGCCGCCTCGCAAGGCAGTGTCGACAGCTCCTCGCCTTTTAGGGTATTTCCCGGCAGCAGCGACAAATTCAGCTCCGCTTTCCTGGCCAGCAAAGGACAAAGCTTTGGAGACAGCGGCGGAGGCGGCGGCGGTGGTAGCAGCGGCAGCAGCAACAACAGCCCCAAGCGCCGGAGCCGCTACAGCCAGCCGGAATGTCCGTCTCTAGACGGCAGCGGCGCGCAGCAGTCACAGGCTCTCCCGACTGCCGCCGCCGCCGCTTCCACCACCACCGCCGCCGCCTTTAACAAGTACCACTTGCAACCCCCGCCGCCGCTCTACGGGCAGCGCGGCTCTTGTAAAAGCCCCCCGAGCAGCAACCTCAAGCTGCAGGACGCCAGCGGCCACAACGGAGCCCTGCAGCTTTCTTGCTTCGGTGAGTCACCGGATCGATCGGGACCGGGGCTGTTGGGGCAGGAGGTCCTTGCGGGAAAGCAGCCCTGGCGGGTTGTTCTATGGACCGCCCTCGGCATTGGCCCTCTGGGCTGGGAATTCCTGGGAATTTCTCTTTTTCGGTGTATCCGTCCTGTTCTCGGGGGTCTTAAAATTGGGCGCGGGTGTCTCTCCTTTCTCCCCTCCCTTCTTCGCAAAGCAGAGCGGTGGCAATTCAGGGCTTCCTTTTGGATTCGTATGCTGAAGTGGAAGTCCATGGCCTCCGCGACGGGAAGCGAACGGCCGCTTAGGAAGGAAAGGGCAACGCCAAACCTCAGCCTCCGAAAGGAGATGTGCCGCCCACTGTCTGGTTGCGCGGGGAGAAGGAGACTTGCAAATGGCCTAATCTAATGGATTCACACGCTGTTGGGCTGAATATCCCGTTCTGGGATGAAGAGTCCACTACTATGGTATCAACTTGATAGTTTTCCCTGCGATTTAAAACAAAACTAACATATTATTAATATATTATTACTTTTATAACTTAGCTGTTTCTTATTTTGTAACCGAAGAAGTATGGCTTGGAAGTAATTTCCTGGAATTGGGGAGGAATTTATTTCAAAATTCAATTACGTATTCTCTTTCAGAAAGAAAAAGCAGTGAAAGTCTGGAGGGAAGTTGGAGGCAGAAAAGACCATTTATTTGCGTTGGTTGGTTTCTAATCCCGTGGCAAAGGTTGACTCCTAATTCTGTTTTGCTCCGTTTCTCCTGTCCTGCCCAAATGCCCCAAGAAGAGCACATTTAGAATCCCCAAACAAAGCTTTCCCCCTTTCCAGATAGACAGCTCAAGTCTTCGGCTTTGAACTTCTGAGCACCACCCGCTAACACGTTTTGTCATTTAATTAGGCGCACGGAATTCATGAATAGGTTATCCCGGATTCGTTCCCATTATGCGTTACAGAAGTGGTTAAAATGGAAAGCAAGTGTTTGCTTAGGCGATTCTTCTGGGAGAATATATTAGCGATAAGGAAAGTGAAAATAGAATTATCTCTCTGTATCTTTCCTCTGCCAGCTCCCTCCCTCCTTGTAAAAACTTCCTTTAATGTCACCCCAACTGTCTTGTCTTTTCAGTCCTGAAAAACGTCTCTTCTTGGACACAAAAACAAACCAGCTTTTAAAAGTCTGTGATTAGCGACCTTAAATAAAAAGTTACATATAAAAGTAGTCCTAAATATACATTTCGAAGCCACATTCTATTTTCAAGAAAATTACTTAGAATTTGGGAAGGTCTCTGGATTGCCAGATGTGATTTCATTCCTCCCCATCCATCTTCTCCTCCATCTAACCTTTTTAAAATTTGCTGATCGCTTTAATGTCCCAGTTATTTAAATCGGTGAAATCTGACTGGGTCACGACCAATAAAAAAAAAAATAACTGGAGTTGCACTTATTTCAGCATCCTGCAAGCTACTGCTGAGGAGCTTTTATTCCGTACTTATCCTGCAACACTCATCACCACCCAAAAAAAAAAAAAAACCATTAGCAGCTCTTGACTTTCAAGGGAAATCGGAAGCCCGTATCTTTCGACATCTTTGTCTTTTCACCCGGGATTGCCTTTCCTTGCTGCATTACTTAGCGAGGTACTGGGAGGGGGGGGGTTTGTCTTTCTCTACCTCACTTTCCCGCTTCCACAAACTGCCCTTTCGATCTATTTAAGAAGATTGGAAATCTGGGTGTGTTTGGACCTAGAGGAAAAACGATAGGGGGGAGGGGTGGTTGAGGTTATGTTAATAAGCCTTCCATCACCGGAAGAGCCTCCTGTCTACCTTATTTTCTGGCTTCACTCACTGTTAGATAACCAGCCAGAGTTGCCCGAGTCCAACTGAATTCTACTGAATTTTCCCTCCCGTTCACTATGCGAGGATTGTCGGAAGACACTTTAAAGTCGGTTGTTCAATTGCGCGGCCAACTGGGTGCTCAGGATCAAGTATAGATTGGGGGCTAAGGTTTCTCAAATAATCTTATCAACCTTACAACTAAAGAAAATTTATCCGGGTGATCTACGTTGTGTGGGTGCCTTTTTTTCTGCAGTGCCTTCCTTTTTCAGAAATGCGTTGACAAAGGACAAGCATAGATTTTCTTTCTGCCCACCTCCAACATGACTAAGAAGTCGAGAAGACATTCCCATCCGTTTCACGCACCTTTGCTCACACAACCGCATTGGCAACGGAGGCTCGTTTGGTTATTGACCAATTTGCAGTCCCGTTCAGAGGTGGCCAGTCTTCAGGGAAATGGAGTTGGAGCTTCATTAAAATCAAACTAGGAAGATGGGAAAGGCAGGCCCCGGACCCCTCAACCAGTCTCTTTCCAAGATAACCTATTTGTCTGTAGGATATCTTCTTCCTCATTTGCTTCCTTAGGGCAAATGAGCGGTAAGTAGGTTTCTTCTTCAAGTGAGCACTTAAAATTAAAAATAAAGTAGAAATAGAAAAGGGGCTAAGCTTGAAATCTCTTGGGGGCAGAACCGCTCGAAGAGGGAAGCTCTAGCACCCACACAACGACCCCTTTTTTATGCCAAGGGAGAAGAAATAAATGGCCCCGATTCCGATCTGCCTTTTAAAAAATGTCACCCTAAACAAAGGAGCGTTCCCAGGATTGAGCCCAAAGGGACCCTCTTCAAGTTGAGAGCGACGGGACAGGATAGAGAGGCTTTACGCGCACTTTTTTTTCCCCAGCGGGTCACTCGGTGAGAGGCAAAGCCGGTCAGAGCCCTGAATGGCCTCGGTAAAGGTCAGCAATAGCCAAATATTCACCTGCACCGGAAGATGTCTATTACCCGCCACTTTTCCCTTTGGCTTTTGGTATGATAAATTGGGGAAACAAGGAGGGAGAAGGAGGGCCTCTCCTAAGGAAATATTCCCGACACCTGGCTTGGATCTGTTCTGAATAACCATTTGCGCGGTTGGACGCCTCTAATAGCTCTGCGCCGCGGAATCAGCTGATTCAAGCCCTTGTGTCTGAATCTTTAAACCAGATGCTTTTGAGGTCCGTGATTGCTACCATTTGATGGAAACGAGAATGGCCACTGAAAATCATTGGTTTCTTCCTCGACCCAATTGTGTTACCATGGAGGAAGCCGTAATGCCTAGCCAATGTTTAGAGGAAATCGCAAGGGAACCGTGCTAACTTAATTTCCAAATTAATTAACGTTAATGTTCGGTAGTATTTGTGCTACTTTCACTATAAAACAAAGAAGCCCGAATGATAACAGATCACCGTCTCTTGAGAGAAAAATCCCGATCACCTTCCCTGTGATCTTCGCCTTTGGGACCCATTAAATGGGGGGGGGGGGTTATCACAGAGGTAAGGATGACGTTCGATTAAATGTTAGCAGGATTTCCAAGCACCTTTCAGTCGGAGGCGCATTTTCAAAGCAGCGCTCCTAGCGTTGTGTGGAATTTGACTTGAGGGGCAAGGCAACTTAATGGGAACCACCTGGATGTGTGGGGACAATGAATCACAATAATAAGAAATATTGATGAAAGAATAGTTGCCGATTAGCATAAAGCGGAGGTTGCGGAGCGAGGGCTGCCAATTATGGGCGCATGAAATAAATCGTACTTTCCACCAGAAATAAACCGGCCACAATAAGTCTCCAACACTGGGACTCTGAATGCAAACCGGAGCAAAGCGTTCGTTTGGGGAAAGAGGCAAGAAAAAGTGGGATAAAGTTCTCGCACGTTCAAAAGTTAAATTAAGTCCTCACACAGGCCGTTTCATCGGCCCTGCGGTGGCAGCTGAAAAGCAAACGGTGCTCCGGTTGCGCTGGCGTCCAGTGTAGCTCTTTCTCTAGTGAAAACGAACGTTTCCACCACGGACCGATGCGATAGCAATTGCGGACCGAAGTCCATGCCACCGAAGAGGTTCATATGTGTAAGGTCCTGGTAAGGACCGTAAACGGCAAGCAACTCGAACGGGAACGGAAACTCCATAGCAGGCCGACCATCTCCCTATGGAGAAGGCGGCAAGATTTGGGGAGAAAGGACGGAGAACCCAGATTTCCTGCGAGAGGCGCCCTCAGGGCGCGGGGAAATGCGGCCCTTACAAGGAAGGAAGCGCCTGGAAAGCAGCGGGTTTCTCGGTCACTTTCTTTAGCTCTCAAGGCGGTGCCTGTTGAATCGCAAACACCCTTCGCGGCCTGCGGCACTGGGTACCCATGACAAGCCTTTGTTTTCCAATGGGGTTTGTTCGGCAAACCTACCGGCCTTGCCGGCCAAGCCCTGTTAACATTTCAGCTTTAAAACTATTGGCGTCATGGGGATTTTTCCTCAGGAATCCATTCCCGCCTTTTTCGTCAAGCGGTGCGGCCTAGCCCGTGTCTTGCCTCTTCCAACTTAGCTCGCCGCCTTTGACTCCAGGGGGAATCATGATCAATAAAAAAAAACCTTTCTGACATCTTCCTCGACCCGGCACCCTGGTCGTGAATTTCTTAAGGCCGCCGCCGTCCCTTACAGATGCGGGCGGGCAAGCAAGCAACGCTTCCCATCCTTCGCGATGAATGCCGGGAATGGTAACCGACGCCAATCGGAGACCGCCGCTACAGGCCCCTCTCTGGAAATCGAAGCTATCCCAAGGAAGCAGAGCGAAGCTTCAGGAGGCTTCAGAGCTATTTCTGAGGATACCTACCGGTACCCCAGCGGCCGAGCTTTGCAGATCGATATAGGCAGAGACGCGACAGTGTGAAATCGGTTTTTGGTAGGCATTAATAATCCCTTCACCCCAGTGAGGGGTGATAAGGCTGTATATATCCTGGGAAAGGATAGAAAACTAATTAAAGTCTCTTTGAGAGTCTGCTTAAGAAGTGTGTCCCTCCTTTTCCCCCGCCTCAAAACCCCAGTTTATCTCCAGCCCTCTGTTTCACCTCTCCAGGTCCAAGTTCAGGCTTTCCAGCACTGGGGCAGGGCTGGGTGGGTGGGTTTTGAGTCCATCTTTTCAATGTTGCCTCTACAAAAGGGAGAGTTGTTTGAGCTTCCCTCCGGGACAGTTTTACCCTCATAGATTCCAAAAATAGCAAAAGATTTTATTATCTGAAAACTAGAGGCCACTGGCCTAGACATTGGCCCATGGTTTGAATAGTTAAGCTGGTCTTCAGTGGGTCTCCTTTATTTCTAGAATTAAAAGATGACTGGAAGGCCTCCTTCCAGCGCCAAATGGACCTCTTCGTGCTTTTGCTTTATGTCTCCAAAACCAAGAGGGTCACATCAGTGTAAAAGGAGACTAAAGTTAGCTATAGCTCAGCTTGATTAGAAAAGGAATGAATCCTGAGATTGGGTAGGAGGAAGAGGAACGTGATTGAAGTCCCTGTATGACAGATTGACATCCCTATACATATTTGGTACAGATACAATTACACTTTCAAATGGAATTTGTAAAATGGAACATGTAAGGTATGTTTATTCAGAGTTTCTACATTTGTAACTTGTACTTGATAATAAATGTGCACAATGACATTGAAGGACAGGTCTTTAAGTATCCCTTTATAATTAGGCCATTTCCTCACTATTTATTGCTTTTTACCAAGCAGTTCAACTGTTGCAATGAGGGAAAGCTGATCTTCATGTCTGATGTATCAGTCCAGTGATAGCTGATGCTATAAATCACAAGCAAAGAAAAGGCAACTCTTTTAAGAGGATTGATTGATTCATTAATTCATTTGTTGATTGATTGCTACTAGTAGATGTGTGTGTTGTTGTACTATACCAAACACAAATGAGATCCAACATCCAATCAAAACATATCCAACTCATCCACTTCAATTAGGTTTCTGTTTATGAATAATGAAATGTGCCTGCATAAACGCCTTGGAATATTACTCTCTTTTCTGAGTTCGAATTTAAATTTCCTTGTATCAAACGCTGAATTGTACATCTGCAAACTGAAATCGTAATTAAAGGAAAAATAGAAAATGTAGGCTGCATATTTGGTTAGAAGCTGGTAAAAGGAAGGGGAAAACTCCATTGTGGTGAGAAGTAGTCTGAATTAATATTTCTTCAACTTGGAACTGAGATAAATGGCATTTCTCCATATTTAAATATATTACCCTCATAAAAATTGTTCTGGAAGGGAAGAGGACATGTGGGCAGACAGGCATCTGTGCATGCTAGGGTGGGGATGCTCGTTCAAAGCATGAGAGAGGGTGGTGGGTAGAAAGAGAGAGAATGTGCCCTGGGATATTTGCTCATTGGAGTAATAGAAGAAAAACTACTTTTCCTGGCATCCAAAAATCTAAAAGTGCCAGGCCTGGCAATTCCTAGTGACTTGCTTTCTTAGGAATAACCAGGCAGCCTATAAACCAAAGTTGTTGGGAATGGGAAGGGACTGTCTGCATAGAAACCTGAGGAGGATAGCAATTTTCCAAATGACCTTTCAGAGAGTTTGAAAACAACTCAGAACTGAACTGCCCTAGTTTCCATTGGGGGGGGGGGGGGGAGAGAGACCTTGCAGGATAAGAATCCTTACTTCTATTTAGTTTCTGGCTGATTGTAATATCTACTGAGCTTCCTTTCCATCAAAGGCCACTTTTTGTCCCTCCAGTTATGGTTTCTCTTTTTTGGACTGTCCCCAAGGCCAGAGAGATTTACTACTGGACTAAATCAGTTTGAAAGGCAACACTGGTGCCCAGGCTTTGCTCTGTTGCTAGAATGCTGGAATACAATCGTCTTCTGTACTGATTGCATAGAACAAGGCTGGGTTCACATAATATAGTAAGTGAAAATGTTCTTGGTACTGTGTATTATAAGGATGTAGCCAGCATAAGTAGTTTCTGATTTACTATGCTATGTGAACTCAGTTCAGTAAATTATGGTTCAATTAAGTGTGGCTGGCCTGAGGTATAAACCCCCTCGCTTCCCAAACATTAAAAAAAAACTTGACTACAAACTGTTGACATAAATAACCCATGGATATCCCTCGCTACTCATGCAGCCTTCTTCCATTGGTCCTCATTAAAAAAAAATCCAGTCTTTGCTGGTGTGAGACTCCTGTAGCAGAATTAGTTTCGTGTTCCTGTGACTTGGCCCTGGATCAGGTGATATTATAAGCTCAGAGAATTAGATAAAGATGGATGGAACTCCTAATTTATGCAGCCTGACTTATAGCTCTAGCAAGCCCACCAATGCACATCAACCTTCCATAATCTAGCAATCAAGCATACTTTCTGTATCACGAAAATATAGTCTTCTAAGCCTACAGAGAAATAACACTTCCAACAGATGGGATAGAGAAAAAGCCACTGCCTCTTTTAGTTTGGATATTCTTTATCCACTGAAAAAAATAGAGGGAAGAACATTTTCAAATCCGGAAGTTTATGATAAGTTTATGACCATCAGTCCCCAAAGAAGTTACCAAAATTTCATTTATTGATAGAACCAGTTACTTGCTCAGCCTATAGCATACTTTCCCAACATGATGTCCTTCAGATGTGTTTGGCCAATCCCATAATTCCCAGTTAGACTGTAACAACAAAGTGTATATTGGATGGGAATTACAAGAATCCCAATACCTGTGGAAGATGCTAAATTGGGCAACTAGCTACTTTCTTACTTAAAAGATTTAATTTCTTTTGACAGAACTGTTTTTAGCAATCTCTTCTTCCACATATATACATACTAGAAAATACATTTCTGGATTTGGACCAATTTTTGTTGCTGCTTGATAGAATAACAAAGCACAGTGTGGCAGAAAAGTGGTATTTACATCACATAGAATCGCAGAACTCTGGGTTGAATTCTTAGAGCAACTTTATGCAACCTGATAAATGAGCTGGACTAAAATGTTATATTCAGATATGCTATCAGAATTAAATGAAACTTGAAATAAAACTTAACTGAACAGTTTCAGGAGTATCAAGTTAGGACTGTGATCTTGAATTAACCTTAGATTACTTTTCAAATGATTATACTTATCTGGAATTACTAATCTCTGTGGAACCACGTGGTCTGAAGTGTTCAAATCTGTGCCTCTCTTATTTTAATCTTACCAAGCTATGTTACACTAAACAGCAAGAAGAAAGTGTAAACAAAACTATTTAATGTATTTTACTGATATTTAAAGCTCACTATAAATTTGTAATATTAAATCTTAACATGCCCCACATGTTATAATAAATCTAATTTTCCTTTTGGTTTCATTCATACTCAGGTTGTTTCCTCACTAGTAAATGATAGCATTTTATACACTCAGCCATCTCTGTGATATGATAATAATGAAGCCAGGCTACTTCCTCATTAGCTAAAAGGTTCGTGGTATCATCTTGCATTACTATAACAGTAATGAAAACAGACCTTATAACTATGGTGGGATGATGCCAGAGTTGCTATAAACGACTAAAGTTTGCCAGGCTTTGTTTCATCATGGCAGGAGCCGCAGGACCCTATAAAATGCTATAAATCTCCAGTGAGAAAATAGCTGGAGACCATTCCCAGCCATGTAATATAGCAATAACCTGGCTGAAGGATACTATAAATTAGTAGTTCAGAAACCGGCCAAGCGATTATGAGCATTTACGGTGGTCCAGAGGTCAAAAATTTTCCTGACTGGACTTTGAAGTCTGTTGTTCTTTCTTTAAAAGAATCAGGCAATGACAAAAACGTTAGGAGTTAAACGTCATTTCACCGAATAGCCCAATAGCAGGGAAGGTCCAATAACAATCCTTCCCACCACTGCTAAACCTCCCTCTATGGAGTCCCTTAGGAAGCTGGGCGAGCTCAGTCTATTTTTTTAGGGGCGGGGGGGGGATTTAGGCGGGTAGAGTAGCCACCGCGGGCATCGGTCTCGTCCCGCCTGGTTTCCAAGCCCTTTCGGTTGTCCCCCTGAGGGAGAACCAGCTGCGAGCTGACCCGCCCCACAACTCCCTTGAAAGATCCAGAGTTGGCGGGCGCCCGCCTGGCGAACTGGAGGAGATGGATCCCCCTTTCCGAGCGGAGGGAGAACCGACAGCTGGACGGCCGGGTTCTGAGACTGGCAAGTCAAGATGCTGGGGCGACAGCGGCTTCTAATCCGAATCCTTGCAAAGAGGATGAACCGCATCCATCCAACCAGGTCCTGCACAACTACTTAACGACGTGCTCAGGCTTGGTTTGAACAAAAACATATTAACAGCGCCGCATATTGTTGTAAATACAACAATTGCACTACGACTTTATAGTACGACTCTTTAACAAGGCTATTCAATAATAAAATATATTATGCTCCTTGAGCTTTACTCCTGGTAAATCCGTTGAGGATTTATATTCTTGCATTCTTAAACGCGCTTCCTTTGTTAATTGGGTTATTTCTCACATGGTTTCACTTTTTACATTTTTCCCCTTTTTATGTTTAATGAAGTAGAATCTAATTCAGGAAAGTGCATCAATAAATATGAGGATTTTTAAAGATTCACAAGACCCTTTCGTTTTCTTTGATCCCCAATCTGTTGTTTGAACTGCAGTTCCCAGAATTCCTAGGAACATAGTGACTGCTATAGTAAATTAAGGTCCAGCTATCTGAAATCTGCCAGGGTGCGGGGAGGAGGAGGAGGTTGGTCTATATATTTACTTTACTTATTACATTGTAATATATTCACTAACATTCCAGCTCCCTAAAATTAACTTCCAAGTATATTTGTATTACATAAGGGAAAGGAAAAAGAAATGGGACTGTTCATAGTCACAGAAATTACTTTCTCATTGGTTTTGCTGCTAGTTAAAAATGGTTTTCTCTCTCTTTGACCAAGAAAATTACTTTGAATAAAATGAAAAATGGGGTACCTATATTTCTTTCATCTCTGAGATTTATTTTGTGCCTTTTTGTTCTTGTTAAAAAAAAGTGATTGCCAAATGTGTATTTTGAGAAATTTAAACAGTTGCATACTCTAATCTGCTTCCCAACTTCTCAAATAATTCTTCTGCTTCCCTCAAACCAATTATTTTAGGGCCGGCTGGCTTTTCATCTTTAAAATAACTTTTACCTTCCAGATCATGCTAATGTATGCTTACCAAATGGTTCACACGTGCTTAGAACTGAGACTGGATATTCACAGGCAAGTAAAAGGTAATATAATCAAAGTCCATTTCCTCTATGGTGATTTATGGTATCATCTAGCCATCATTATGCTGGTATATCAGTAATGGAGACAGCCTACTGCCACAATTATGGCTAGATGGCTGTATAAATCACTACAAAGGAAATGAAACTGTTGGGAAGACTGCTCTACTAAATCAATTTTTAATGCTTCTCTGTGTTTTGTTTTATTTAATGTTTCACAAGTAAGAAGAAATAAACACATGGAGGAAAACAGATGATGTGAATTTAAAGAATTGTTTTAACAACAGAAAAGTTTTGGTGGCTTGTTTGCTAGGATTTGTGGATTGCTTGTTTGTTGCCACATTCTGAATTATGACTGCTGTTGATCCACTGAAGTGATGCTATTTGTGATAGCACTTCACTGTCACTATACCTGATAGTACCTCACTGTCACATGAATGTTTGTCCCTGTCTTCCCAATGTTGAAAAGTGACCAGGCTAAGGAAGGCAGAATGCTACAAATCTGTGCGCGATATTCACAACAAACTCCTTTGGAATAGACATGTAAAGTTAACAGCTCAATATACCAACCTGTGGTGTTCAGGATACACACACACACACACACACACACACACACACACACCAAGGCAAAGTGCAAATAACTTCAAGCTGCAATATTTTTATTATGACAGATTTTTAGAGAATGTTTTCCCCCAAAGATGAATCCTAACAGCAAAATAGCTGTATCTGTCCGCAACCTGCTCCTCAAATCTTCCAACAGTACCTTCATTATTATAGTAAACTGAATTCACCCACCTGCTGGTGGCTGTCCTCTTTCCTTCTACTTTCCCCAGGAAGTTGTCAACTGTTTCTTTAGTACTTCTGAACCAGAAATAGATTTGAGGAAAAGGCAGCTGAGTCCCAGGCTAGGAATGGAACGAGATTTACCACTCCTAGTAATCAGAAATCATAAACTGGCAGTACCTTTGGAACAGATCCTCTAGAAATTGGGACTTTCAAAGGAGAGGGATCCATCAGGCATTATCTCAACACTGGATGTCATTTCTCCACCTTTTCAAAAAGGAGAACAAAATAAAAAGTGAAGATTATATAATTGTGTAACAATGACACAGATTCGCCAAGCCTGGAGATTATCGTGTACAGAAATGGGAAGAATTATTAGGGTTTTTTTTTAACCTGGCTGTTATTGGTTTATAACTAATTCAAAGCTGTGAACTCACATAATACTTCTTCCTCCCCCTATTTTCCCCACAACAACAACCCTGTGAGGTGGGTTGGGCTGAAAGAGAGTGACTGACCCAAAGTCATGTGGCCAGCTCTCATGTATTCATATGCAAGCAGACACAACACAAGGTTGGAAGAAGAAAAAGATCATTATCTATTGTTGCCAAAGAGAAGTATTTGAAAAAATGACTTTGGTTTCCAAGTAGAACTGAAGGACCAATGTTACTATCTATGACTGAAATACAATTGTTTTACTCTAATATACCATTTAAAATTCATTCATATGTAAAAGACCTCAGGATGAAGACAGTTCCAATTGGATTTTATATATATTCAAAATGGTATCAAAATTTAATCAAAAATCATTTCCATCTCCACAATATGAATGCTCCAACATTCCACTTTAAGATCTGTAATTAAAGATTTCCTGCATCTTGGCTTATTAACTTCTTCTTTTGGACTCTTTTTTTTTGTTTCTTACTGTCTGGTCTGATGAAGCGTTTAGGAGATGTGGGAAATTTGCGACAGAAATGGCTCAATGGGAGAATCTCAAAGGCTTTGCAATCTTTTACTCTGCCCAGTGCAAGAGATGGTGACGATGATGATGATGACGACGACGACAACCACAACCACAACCACCACAACAACAGTGATGATGGTTATGGTGTTGGAACATGGTGTATGTAGAAAAACAGCTTCCCTCCTCCAACTGAATCCAATTCATACGCGCTCTCAGATGTCTCGCACGCAGGACTCTCACACCCATGTGGCTCCGTCTAAGGAAAGAGCGCACAGCCCATAGGCCAGTTCGCATTCTCCGGCGTTTCCTGGCTCGCTGCCGCTCTCCGACCTTTGCTGGAAGAGCTCTCTTTGGCCCCTGGGTTGATGCCTGCCGGGGGAAAGGCTTCGGAAGCGGCTTTCGCCTCCGCCTTCAAATTGCGCAACCAGAGGTCGCCGGAGCGGCCATTCAAACGGCTCCAGCGCCATCCCAGAGAGGGAGGGTGGGAGAGAGACAGACAGACCCAGAGAGTCAGAGAGGAGGGAAGAAAAAGAGCTGTTTCCGAAGTTGGCCAAAGGAGCCCGGAACTCGGATAAGTCCTGCAGGCAGCACCGAAGGAGTTCTTTCCCGTTTCAACAGGCAGCGGGTCGGCTGGGGTTTTTCGCCCGCAAATCGGGGGCTTGAAAGGTAGGACTTTCTCGGACCAGATCCAAATGAGTTTTTATACTTTGCGAGGAGGCTCGGGGCGGCGGCTTTTCTCCTCTTTTCCTGGGAAGCAGCGAAATGTAAATCTTGCTTCTACGCAATTTTCCCCCCACACCCCTTTCTAAAGAAAGAAGAAGAAAAAAGGGATTCTCGCCGCACTAGGGCTATTCTTTTCCAACGGAATCGCTCTTACGCGATGTCTGAGGCTTTTTTTACGTTGGAATTTGTTTGATATGCTGTCTCCACGGCCAAAGCATGGGGGGCGGGGGGAAATAGGGGAGAGGAGGGGAGGAGAAGAAGCGGCAGACAGTTTTCTATTTGTCATAGCAAACCACCCATTCTAAAGCAGATGGAGGGGTGGGAGGCGTCGCTTGGGTGAAAGGTGGATGCTTCCCAAATGTGTGCCCAGCAAAGGGATGCCCCATGCTCAAAAGGATATATTGAGACCAAGGAGCACACATGAAAAATGTGTGTTGTGTGTGTGCGCGTGTGTGTGTTATCTGGGTTATTTGGTTTTTGCTTCCTTGTGGTTTCATGACTAAAGGCGACTGGAGTGATTCACTGGCTGCTTTTCTGAGTGTCTCTACAAAACAAGTGGTGGATCAATTGAAATCTTTTGGCGCAACTTTCTAACCTCCCAAGTTAATGCACACAGGGCTTAAAGGAAGTTAATGTGCAGACTTTGGTTTTCTCCGAGCCAGCAGACTTATTCCTTTTTCCATCCAGGGCTATGATGCATTTCCCTCGCAAGATAGAGGCAAGCTTTGCCTGCCAAAACCTCATGTGAAAAGGCCTTTCCAGCCACATCTTTGGTGCCAGCCAGATGAGCCATTCTGCAACCTAAAGGCTAAAAAGGGATCTGAATGGAGCCTACCTCTTCCTCCCAGCCAGCCCTGGTTAGCATTTTTTTTAAATGTCATGTCTTTTAGCTCTTGGCATTCAGCTCCGAAATTCCTACTTCCATCCTGTTTCACAGCGCAGATTACTTCACTGTGCCATATTGCAGTGCCAGCCCCATTTCCTCTTGGACAGCCGAGGTTTATGATTCAGAGGCTTACCAGAAAGCCATGAAGATGGCAATGGGGAAATGAGGCCACCTTTCTACAAGCCAAACCTTTTTGAAGGCTGATCTGCCTTTCCCAAGGATTTGTCATTAGATTTACCCAGCCTGGAATCTGCACAGGTAGGGGCCTTAGCTCCCATCATCCACAGCCAGAACACACACAGGGAAAAGATGATGAAAATCATAACCCTGTGCATCAGAAAGTTTTTTTTTTTTTTTTGCATTTTAACTATCACAAACAGAAAGTTGGATGAGTTCTCAAGGGAAAAGAAATGAACACTAAACTAGTTATAAAGGTATTTTAGATTTAGGAAAATGAAGGAACTGCCCAATATTTTATGATGACTTGTCTTTTGGAGCACAGTTTTATCATTCAGGACATTTGGCATGCCTCCTCTTTTAATGGCAAAATGGCAATTACACCAAGTTCCCACTAATCCAATGGTTGGTAACATGGATGAAGTAGCTATGAACTTTGGCTACTTTGGTTACAGATCCTGGAGACTTCAAGACGCTGAGCATCTGTCATCTTGTGAAAACCTGTCTGGGCCTCCATAAAAGAAATAGTTTTGGTTTGGTTTATTGCTTAATTGCTTGCAAATGCCTTCTCCGCCTCCAGGAGTGATGGAAGCTGTAATCCAATTCATCTGGAGGGCAACCAACTGGGGAACACTTTCCTGTGACAGCAAACATATTTATTCATTTAATATTCCTCAAGGAGCTCTCTCTCCTCCAACTTTTCCCCACAACAACAATCTTGTGAGATACTAAGGGCTGGATAAGAGAGTGGGAGAGAAACTATCCCACTGTCAACTAGTAAATGTCCAATGCTAAGGGAGGACAACAATCTGAATTTCTCTATTCCTAAACCAAAGCCTTAATCACCGCTCCACTCTACTTCTCATATATGCCACGGTTCAATATAAAATAAGCCAAAATGTTACTACAATTGGACAGTGAACCCTCGTCCCTTTTCTGTGCCCAACAGCAAATCATGCCCTTCCAAATGCAGCAAAGGAATGACAGAATCTTAATGTTCACAACTCAATTAATTTGAATTAGCAATTCTTCCAACCTTTTCCCCTTCCTGATAAATCAAAAATTGAACTGTCATGGCCCTGCCTACTGTTATAATGCTGCCCTAAGCAAGCTATACCAAGCCTGATATAACCTTGATCCATGGTTAGCAATTCATATCACACTAGAAAGCGAGTGAGCAGAGTTTAATATTTTAGGATAGCGTTTTTTACCACTTATAATATTTCAGTAAAAAGATAATTTGCAGCATAAAACGATCACATTACAAATACAGCTAAGAACCTAACTCTATAGATTGTGGTGGGGTTTTAAATGAAAATGTATATGCATATATGACGGTATAACCTGGCTACTCTTTGATCTATTTATCAATCTGGAATAGAGAAAAATGTCCCCAAAACATAGCTTCATATTAATATGAAACTAATCTCTATTCTAAGATGTACAATTAGTTTATGGGATATTAGACATAATGAGGAATAAGTGGTTAACACTAGATTTTACTCAAATTGCCTGAATAGTATAACTGTCTGGGTTCACACATCACAGTAAGCCATAATTTTAAATTATGGCTTGTTGAACAGGCACAATTGACTAGACCCATAAATTGTAATATGCCATACACCATAATTTGTAAACCACAGTGGCTGGATTTACACAGAACCCTAAACCAAAACCAAATAGCCCATGTTTTGTGTGACATGTAAACCAAGCTCCTGCAAACCATGTAATGTTGAATGGCTGATAATTCCATCAAATGACTATTTTTATTTATCCATGCTATTTTGATTTAAATGTGAGTTTTTCTATAGCTGCAGTCTATATTACCAGGTCTTGTAAATGAATGGTGCTTGCAAACAAATAGTCATTTGGTGGCTTACATCAAGGGTGTCAAACTCACATCATCACAGCAGCGGCATCATCACAGCGTGTCACATGCTGTATAAGGACTGTCCCCTCCCTTTCCTAAACCGGACATGGGCATGGCCAGCGTGTGATGCATCCAGCCCCCGCGTGGGCCAGGAGTTAGATAGCCCTGGTTTATATGATCTCTGGAAATGGAAGTCTACATGACATCAAATAAAGCCTCTGAATTCCCAGACAATGTGCATAAAGGAACATTTATACCAAGTTTCTTCAAATATTTCTTTAAGCTGAAGTTTTTACCTATTTAGCACATACATTTATAAATGGGGGGGAGGGTTGAGTTAATGTTGACTCCTAGTGACTGCCTGGAAAACAGCCCTGCATTTTTCTTGACAAGGGCTGAGAGAGAGGATTGGCCCAAAATTATTCAGCTGTCTTCATGGCCAAAGCACAATTAGAATTCACAGTTTCCTGGTTTCTAGCTAGATACACCAAACATTTACAAGAGGGGAATATATTTAATGGAGCCAGGTACTAACAGAAGGATACTGGAAATATTGCACTCCTGCTCAAATGTAGGGACTCCTGCTTTTGTAATCCTTTTAAGAAAGGATGGTGTTTTTTAACAGAAATATATCCTTGCTGTTTAATTAGAGACTTCTTATTCCATAATATTGGGCATTCAGAATATAGTCATGTCACCATCATTAACATTCAGAACAATGTCTATCAAGCATATTTCTGCATAAATCCTTATCTTTCTTCAGTATGGCTGATCTCAACTTTGATAATCCAGTTTTTCTTATGTCTCTTTAAATTACATTAAGATAGCCTTCTGAAAAGACTATAGGGATCCATCTCTGTAACATTCCATATCTAGATGAGAAAAGCAACTACAGAACTACATCAAGCACCAGTTTTAAAGAGCCAACCAACTAATGATTGTGACCAATTTGATTGTGACCTTTTAAAGTAGTCACAATCATTTGTTGGTTGACTCTTTCAATAATCCAAAATATCAGGCACTTTGCAGGCATTCTACAAGTACCCTGTGTAAAGTGATATGGCATTATTATCTTCCCATGACAAATAAGATGGGACTTCCTTGCAGATAGTTTGAAGATCTTTTGAAGAAATGATAATTTGGCTGGGTCACAACATAAATTATTAAATAGAAGAACATCAGGAGGCCAATACTTCTGGCTTTTTGACTTTTTGTCAAATTTTAGTTTGTTGTTTTGTTGTTGTTAAAAAATAAATGAAGCAAGATCATTTTTAAATATCGCTTTTCAACTGTGCAGTTAAATACCATTTAAATTCATGTATGTGGGCCATATTTGATTTAGCAAAAGTATGTGCTTTTAAATAGGAACAATCTGCTTATCCTAAGGTTGAGGTAAACATTATTTCCTAAAGAGTTTTGGAAATCAGATGTTATAGATAGACTGCAGTACCTGTGAGCATTGGCAGCTAGGGTGACACAAAAGGGAACAGAGTGACATATAAAGCATCACGGCATTGCAGCTCGTGCCACACCATGTACATTGCAGTGTTAAACATATGCTCATTGTGACAAAAGCAGTGAGGGTCTGCAGTCATTTCTGCAAATGAAAATAGTAAATCAAAGACATTAAAGGCATGAGATAAAGAAAAGCACATAGTTTGCCTTAAAATCGCGTTTACAATCCTTGCAAAACACTTATTTCCACCATATCCACATATCACTTCCTTTTGTTCTTCCGATTCCTTGTGTCTTTTTTCCTGTTGAGATATTCATCATCTCTGTCCAGCCATAATTTTCTCGCTTTTCCACTTCCTCTTGACCTAAATATTTTGTCTTCATATATTAGGTCTACAACTGAATGCTCCTTCATTTTATCTTCTGACTAAACCACCTTCCTCTACTTCCTTCATATCAGCCTCAGTTCTGGACTCAATCCATTGTACTCAACATTAATTCAACACCCACTCATTTTGACTCCATGTATTTTTTTTATTACACATTTTATGGTACCCCCTTTCTTCTCCATTCAACCTTTTACATGTCTCCTAACAAAATCAATTTTCACTTCCACATAAGAAACTGGGAAAAAGCACCCACTGTATTTGTTACACCCACTGTATTTTCCTACTTTCCTTCCAGCAGTTGCATATCATAAAATTTCTCCACTAATTTCCCTATCTTTAGTATCTTTATTCAAGGTACAAATTAATGAATTTACTGTATATTGATTGACCTTTGCACAGATACCTCTAGTATGAAGACCGAATACAATACTGTATAGGTGTAGATTCTTGATGGGATCCTCTGGAAGTAAAATGGAAATTGGCAAAAAAAATTGATTAACCAATATATAAATGGTATAAATGGGAAAGAACTATCTTTCTGCAAACTGAAATTGAACAAACTGTTATCTTTTTAAATCTTATATGCTATATATTACATGCCCAAACAGAGAAAGCCCCATTTTCCTACTCACTGAAATGAGTTGGCTCTCGATACAAAGTATTTAATCTCATATCTGCAGATTTTCAACTTCTCACATAGTTATTTCAGACATGATCCTAGGAAGGAACACAGTGATAATCCACACAAAGCTTGGACAACATTCTAGAGTTTTTTCCCCCTTTTAAAAGCATAATATGGTTTGGGAGCCATACATAGTAGCCCTAGCATTAATTTGGAGAAAGGAAAAAAAAACCCTGAAGACTACCCATGCATTATTGCTCATGCACTTGGCCCCTCTGTAAAATTATTATTTTTTCTCAGAAAAGTATCTGCTTCTTTAAGCTTTTGAGTACATACATGCTGAAAGAACCTTGAGAATTTCCCAGATGATGTGAGATGCTATTACTATCACTATCAAAAGAGAACGTTTAAATCTATTTTTCTCATTAAAGTTCCTTTGCCAGACTGAATATAACCACTGTACTATATATCATTATCTAGTGAAGAAGTGATTAAATTGAGTATAAGAACACAATATGCATGATAATAATAAGGATATTAAATTATCTTACCCACAAAGTAATACATCTCAAAAGAACAGTGTCTTCTCTTCTTCATCCTCCTGCAGAGGACCCTGTATTTTGTATTCATTTATTACTGTTTGTTTGGCTAAGCTTATATGCTATTCCAGGCATGTCTGACTCAGAGCCACTTACAGTAATAAGATTAAAACTAAAACAAAACATCATAATAAAATAAATGAATGAGTAACACTCCACACACGGAGGAACAACCACAACAGAATCCATGTGAGGAGAGACCAAAAAGACTCGCTTAACCCTCAAAGACCTACTGAAATAGCAGCCAAGTGTTAATGGCTTTGGGGAAAGCTAACAGAGTCGGGGTCCATTTGTATCCGGAGGATGGTACACTGTTCAAGAGAAGAGAGGCAGTGACTGAGAAGGCCTGAGTCAGGATCCTGACTACGACACTGCCTAAGGGATGGAGACTCAGAATGACCCTTGTCGTCCAACAAGACAGTATTATGCTATAATAATATACCACAAAAATCTGGACAGCATTTAGCAGAGCACACAGAGAGAGAAAAAGCATTCTTAAATGGCTGAGAACCAAAAACTCAGCATAAGATAAACAACAGAGAAGGAAGAGAGAAATGGAAAGAAAAGAATTTTTTTTTTAAAAAAAATGTTTCAATGATTACAAACTACAGTTCACCTTATTCAGTCGATGATGATGTATTATTCTCAGTTGGTAACTCTGATGGACATATTTTTTTAGATAAACACTCATAAGATTGGCCTGTAAATCCTCAGTAAAGTCTTCTTTCCCCCACCCACTATAATAGAACAGTTATTGTAGGTAATCGCTACATCATGAAATAGTTATTCTGTTTGTTATAATGACAGCCTGTTAAAATAGGTGGAAGAAAATCTTGCCACTTAACAATCCAATCAAAGGGAAGGTGGGAATTTCTACTTCTGAAGGCTTGGTTCCCCAAAGAAAACAACATATTTCTGAATGGCTCAGGGTATGCAGTAGCTTCTTTTGGAGGACTATCTCTGAAAACAATCTTCTGAGAAAGTAAGGTCAGAAAAATCCACACCCTAGAAATTAGGCAAACTTTTTCTTATTGTCCTTCCAAAGCTTTTGTATGAATTTGACCTTATTACTAGAGAGATTGAGAAGCAGGCAAAAGAGACAGAAAGAGAATTTTTTTTGGTTTAGCAAATGAAGACAGAAACAAAATGGACACTTTCCCTCTCAAGTATTCTTCTAGCTTTGGATACTGGGGACAGCTTGAGAATGTGTCTCTACCAATGCTGGCAAGCTTCCCCTTCTCCTATTTCCTGCTGTGAATTCCAGTATCTTTCATCTATTGGAATCTAAAATGTTTATCTCTTCTTCTTCTTTCTTAATTTCATTCTTTCTAGACCCCTGGAGATAGGCATATCTCAAAACAGTTGGGAAAACGGAAATGGGCAGGGAGGGGGTTTGACATGTGCCTTTAAAAAATCTTCAAAGCCATTCCATCTATTTCCCTGCATCTCAAATCTTCTACTCACATGTGCACATGTTTATTATTTTTTGGCACCCCAGTCTTCAACACATTCCCCAGGAAATAAGGGAAGCTTCACACAACGTATTTTTTCTTTCTGTATACAAGCAACTCAATGATCTCTCTGTCCATTTATGGTTATACAAAATGTGTGAATCAGGATTAAGGGCACTGGAATGTGGCCATTTCAGCTTCACAGAGGTTAACTCAGCAGGTGGTATAACCCTAATGTCATTAGGCTTTATAGATGCCTGCTATTTCTTCTGCGTTGATTTTATAACACTCTCTTTTGGCCAACAGCAAATCTAACTTTAGAAGGTCTTGATTTTGATTTAATCAGAGGAACAAGATGTTGCTTTCTCTGTATTTCCATTTTTGAAACTGTTTGAAAGCTCAACAGCATTACCTGTATACAAATATCAATTGAATCAGGACAATCCTTAGAGTTACAAAATATACCCTTCAGTTTTAGCAGAAATAAAACCTGAAGGAGATACCAAAGTGGTGGAACAAGGGCTGAATATAGAGGCTACAAAATGCTAACTAATTGAATGAGGATGAAAACAAGAAATAAGTTCTGAAACAGAGCATGGTCAACTGATTAAGAGCCCATCCATACTGCTTCTTTGCCACAGCAGCAAAGATGACCATTCCTGTTTGCTGAGGCCATAGTATCAACCCACAGTATCCTCATTATCAGTTAATTGCTAAAATTACCTGAAGACAGATTTAATTGTTCACTGTTATGCCAGCATAAGACATTCCATATAGACAATCTAGGGTGCTTGGATGACAGGTCAGAGATGCTTAGCTCCAGTAGGTCCACCTGGTAGAGATCATTCCTTTCTATTGTGTTGCTGGGGTTTGCTCTACACTGCAATATTGTTTTGGCTGTGAGGCAAACTGGGACTACAGCTTCCACAGCCTCTTTGTGGATTATTTTCCCTGAAAAGATAGGTTGATCCCCTAAAAATGGTCACAACCTCTGCTGAGAGCCTGGCAGGCAAGCACCCAACTGCATATACATTATTCTTGTTCTTGAATACCAATTATATTCATATTATGATTTAGAGCAGCTATTGGGAGTTGTTTCTATGTGTGAAGGATAGTCGAAAGGCCTTCTGTTTCACTGACCATTGATTCAGGTATGAGGAAGATCAAAATTCAGCTTCTGCAGCCAGTCATATTCAAATATCCACGGAGAGAGAGGGAGGGAGAGGCACTTAATATTCAACTACCATTTAGTAAATATTAAATTAATAAGTCAACAGTCCTTTCAACACATTCTGCACATGTGTTGATATTTAAATTTCAGGGGAATTGATTTTACAGCATTGTGTTGTACAGTTGTATAGAGTACACCTCACCATGGTCCCTTTTCAGATGATGTAGTGATTCTTCTCTTGCCTCAGGATGGGAGGAAGCACAGCAAAAATGTTATCTGGATGAAACCCTGCAACAGTGATTAAGAGTCTAATCTAACATTGACATGTTTTGTTGCATATCTTGATTTTTTGCACTGTATGTAAAATCGTAATTTATTTAGAAAATGCTACCATTCCTTTTAGTTTTACATGTTTGTACATAGCTATACGAATGAGTTTTTCTCTCATAATATTAAAATAGTCTTGATGTCTATTGTTTAACCTAGTGGGGTAGTCTTCTATTTCTAGTTATTTTCATTCACTTGGGAAGCTGAGAACATATTTGTTTCAGGATTCAGGTGTCCATCTTGAATATGAATACTGGTTGCTAGGGATCATGAGTGGGGGAATTCAATTGCTTCCATATTCTTTGGGCTTCCTTTAATCAGTTGGGTTGCCACTGCAGGTAATACGATGCTGAATGAGGTACATTTTGAACTGAGTTGCCAGTTTCAGCTGGCATGGGTTATTTATGCTTCATCATGGAAGAAGGAAAGTGACAATCTGAGCTTTTCTGTCACTTAAATAAGGCAGGTGTCACAAATTGTTTTGGGAATTCTTATGTGGTTGATTTAACTCTGGTAGAGAAAACCAAGTGCATTAGTTTAGATAACTCCAAGATGGAATTAAGGGTGCTTATTAAGGTCACTGAAATAGTGAATTCATGATAGTTGGGCTATACCAAAATATGGATTTATTCTGGTATTGCCAAGGCTCATTCACTTGTTTATTATAGGAGTTATATGTGTATGGACACACAAAAGTGTATATACTCATATCTGTGTATATATGCCATGGTCATCATTATCATCATCATCAAAATCCATTTGCAAACAGTCTATGTTTTTCAAGAGCACATTCCTTCTTGCTTTAGAAAAACCATGGAAAAAAATAACATGTTAATTGCAGTCAAAGATGCTTCAGCTCCACTTAGCTTTTTTTTAAATCAACATTTGCTTTTAACTTATTTAGATTTTTTAATCATCTTATAGAAAGCTCTAAAAATGCTTTTCCTGCAGTTGAAAAATTAAAGTAATGTAGTGTGCATTCTGTTCTATTGCTATATGCTTACCCTAACATTTACTAGCATACATTTTAAAGGATTTTTTAAAAGGAAATCTTCAGAGGTATCTTGTTATGCCTCCTTAGAAAACTGAACCTCAATGTATTTTTAGTATAAAAATGTTTTTTTAGTACTTATTTAATTAATCAGACTCAACAGACTTTTGAATGATCTAGTACAACTCTCAAACTTCCTTTAGAATGAGAACAGAAGGATGGCTGGCTTATGGACTGTTTGAAAATGGGTGTTTGTAGATGACTAACTCCCAGAACTATCATTTAAAAACCTTCATGCAGGGATGTTTTATTTCTCTCACTAATTGATATTTTATGGTATGAAAAAAAATGGCGATAGCGGGAAAAGACAATGACATTTCTGAATGAGGCTGAATGAGTATACAATATAATTCCCTGAGAAAATATGACATTTGTCAGATTGATATATTCACACAACAAGTCTCAATAAAGGCCGGTAGATGTTCCTCTTCCAGCATTGGAAAAAAATACTTAAGATGTTATCTGAATATGCCCATTGGAAAGATTCCTGATTTTATTTCTGAGTATAGTTGAAATTGTTCTTTTCCTAGATTATGAATGTAGAAAAAAATTTGAATGGTTACAATGAGTTGCCTTCTTTTTCAGAATTCTTTGTTAATAACAGTCTAGAATATCACAACTTCACATTTATGAAAGCAAACCAGTATAATATATATCACAGTAATGAGCACTTTTTTATTTGTTTATATCTCACTTTATTTTCAGTTAGCTGAAAGCGTTGAAAGTGTGATTCTATTTTGCACGGCAAATTCTTTTTTAATATAATGTTATTGAAGAAATTTTTAACAAGAGAAAATATCAATATTAGAAAAGAAACAAAGAAAATAAGAAAAAATAGTGATAAAAAAGTAAATAGAATAAAAAATAGAAAAGACAAAAGTAAAAAAAAGATTATAAAGAAGCAATTAACAATCTTGTGGACAGTGTTTATAAATACACTTATATTTTATCCTCTCTTTCTAAGGTTACATCATAATTCCCTTTTTTCCATAAGCTACCCTTCTAATGTTCAAAGCCATAAATCACAAATTAATTTTTCTCTCTTTTTCAGCAAAAAGTTCATAAGGGGATTCCTGTCACTGATAAACACAGTTTGTTGGTCTTTCACCAATCAGACAAGTTAATTTTACCATTCTGCTAATTCTGTCATCTTAAGTTGTGGGCATTTCACAGTCTTTCAATTTTTTGTGCATATAGTTGTCTCAAAACAGTAATCATATATATAAATAATCTTCCACTGCTTGTTGGCTGACCATTAATCCCAGCAAGAAAAATTTTGGTTTCAGTTGAATGTTGATCTTTAGCATTATTTGTATCATTACATACGTTTTAATCCAGAAATTTGTAGCTTTTTTTACACATCCCTATGCATGATAAATGTTCTTCTCATTTCCAACATAAATATTTTGCATAAAAATGTCCATAAAGTTGTAGTTTAAATTCCTTTTTTTCCTGGCTGCAATCTCTTTAACTAGCAAAGACGTTTGTAACTAAGAATGTTTCTATAGCTAATGCAATATAATGTAGAAAAAGGAATATAATATTCCTTATGAATAACTGGCTGAGAAAGAATTATCTGGTCAGAAGCAAGCTCTAGTCTAGATGGAACTCCAGTGTCTCTGATTTTAGACCAGCATTCTAGCCACTATACCCTGATGACTCTCTAATGCAGGGTTTCAGCAAAGAACCATGTAATTTACAATTGAGGAACGTAAACAAATTTTTTTGATCAACTGATAGTCCTAAAGCAAGAAATTAGGACATTTGTGGGGGGAAGAAGTAAACAAAAATATTGTTGACAATGCAGGTCAACTCAAGAGCTGTAGAAAGTATGAACTTATTGAAATATTAGCAGTTATTACAGATTTTGTAACATAGAGATGATACTGATATGATCTGATATGATCTCTTGAATGTTTTTTCATCTGAGTCACACATATAGCTGAGTTGGGTCACATTGCTTCTAAAATGTGAAAAAAGAAACTTGCTTGCTAGGAATAAGAGCGAGAGGAAAGTCACTAGAACAGTGTATCACTTTCAATTTTCTTAAAAAGCATTGATGCTGTCATTGCTTCAATGGAAAGGGGCTTGCAGAGCTATCTTCTTACTGCAGCCTTGAGTGCTTTGAGTACATTTCATGAGTAGCTTGTGGGAGGGGAAATGAGGGTCCTTGCTATCCTTTTCAGGCTGATATAACAACATAATAGAAACTTAATTGCTTAAATTGGATCTTAAAATCCTAATTAATTCAAAATATACTGTTCTAACTGTTTGAGAGATTTTTAAAAAGGCCTTATTTATTATCTGAAGGCAGTAATGTAAATCCCCACTTGTCTCTTGGGATTTTGTTTTGTACTTTGCTATGCTTTTTTATTGATTTGCCTTGCAAACTGGCCACATAAAGTTGGTGTTTGTTGATCTTGAAAAGCTATGCATGCTTATACCTGGTGGTACATGAGTGAGGAACCACTATCAAAGAACCTAGCTGTGGGCTAGACTATGAAGGAGATTTTACCTTCTATCTAATTTTATTTAAATCGTGTCTGCTTTTCATTTTTCATTTTGGGTTGATGTTTGAAAAGCAGGAAAAATAAATGCAGATTCTTCTGTACCTTGCCTACGATGATAGAAAAGCACTTCATATCCCACTATTGTAGTATTTGTTGAAATTGATTTGACTTTTAAAGAATTCTTGGTTTGTATAAAATCTTATCAAAAGGTATTATTGAAGAGATCCTTGGATCGTTGAAAACTCCTGTTTTGTTTAGTTCACCATCTACTGAAAGGACTTTTCTATGACCCAGGTTCTCTCGCTATTTGAAAGATCTCTTTGTTTGTAGCATGTGGGGAACTCCAACCCCTCCCAACATCCACAGCATGTAAAGAGTTCTGATGCTCACAGAGAGAAAGAGATGATGAGACATGCAGGTTTATATTAACATTGCATATTCAGTCCTTGCTTCAATATTACTTTGCTTTATCATAAATCCAATTAACAATTTTACTTTTCTGATGGGTTAGGACTCATCTTTTACTTTTCTATATCTTGCACAAAGGTGGATTTATGCAGATGCAGATAGATAAATTCCACAAAACATCCATAACAAAGTATATTTATTGGTACATCAGACATCTTCATAACTCACATTTGTGACGAAGTTATTCTATAATGACCAATCCTTTGTATATCAGCCTTGCAAGTCAAAGATGGTTATCTCCTAACCCATCTCGTAGTGATAGAAAGAAAGCTGCTATGAGTTCATGAGTCCAGACAAGAATGGAGGAAAACTCCCCCAAACCCTCAATTTAGTGACCAATCAGGATTACAGATGTTGCCACGTGACATGAACTACATTTCCCAGGATACCTTTAACTACATTTACATTTTAATGCATGATGCATTCTCTTAAGAGGACAGCTCACAATTCCTAAGTAACTATCCAATTCCCATAGACTGGCTGAGACAGAACACGCTGTGCTCTTCATCAAGATATCATTTGAGGAAAGCCAAATTTAAAGGGAGGATAACAGAAAAATACATATTCAAAGCTCACCCAAACATCAACAATTATCTCAGCAGTGATGCATCCAATACCCTATTTTTCTACTTGGAAGTTGTTTGGAAGAGATTTATAGATTGACTTTAAACAATTGTGGAATATATAAGGAGAATGCCAAGATTTCCTAAATAGTATGAGGTCATTCCTACCCAGAGCCTCATGTTTTTAGGTACTTTTGCCAGCTTCAATTGGCACTAGTAGTATGTTACCACTTAATCATATGATCCTGACACTAACCTCTAACCCTATCCAGACCAGAACTGAAATAATTTTTTGTTATGTCTTCCAAATCTTTATTAATGTAAGCTTTCGTGCTTAAAATAATAAAGTTACACCACAGCAATGTGCTGTGTAAAATCTGTTTTCTTTGCAGCCTCTTTTTGAAGGACAGTAAATATGAGCATACATGACAACATGGCTGTGTCCTCTCCCTCTGGCTTCTGGCTGACATCCACATACCATTTCTTTTCTGCCATTAGATCACTCTGAACTTGGCCCAATAGCCTTTCCCTACCTTGTTTGAATCTGCATGCTTTCTGCCAGCAGATAATATTGGCAGAGAGAAAAATAATAATAATAAGGAAAGGAGAGAAACCAAGGAGGGGCTATATTAAAAATCTGCCAATGAAGACAGACAAATTTGGCACTGACCCAGTCTAGATCTTCCAGAACCAGAATGGAGCTGATGATCTGGACAACAACAATTTATGACAGACAGCAATGTTTTGTTTTATTTTGTTTTTTTTGCTTTTTGTTTGCAGAAACAAGAATAGATTTGTCTATGTTTTAAATTAATATTGAAGAAATTTCCTAAGATTTGCATCATTGGGCTTGATTCTCTATCACTCCATTGGCTGTAGATTAGGATAAGAGCAATATGAGGCCATGAGCTGCTCTAGCGTTTTTTCTGCTGTTTTTTTTCGCTAGTCTTTCAAAACCTCTTTCAAAAATTTAATCTTCTGCAGCTTTCTTCCTTTTCTCAAAGGCAACTCGCTAGCCTTTTCCCAGCTAAAAAGGGAATCATTGGGAACCCTCACAGCACCAATCATATAAATAGGAAAATTGCCTTCTGTGGCATCTTCCATCTCTTCATTTAGCACAACAAATTGAGCATGTCTCAGAATCCATCCTGAAATGTAGGGACTGTCTCAGGTAAAAGGACCTGGTACTTGAAAGTAACTGTGCAGAACTGGCCAGAGGAGATACAATGTTGTGTCTGTGCACCCCATAGTTTCTACAATATACATTTTTAACCACATTGTGTGAATACATTTTATGGCATTCAAGTGAAGATAATCAGAAATTCAATGAAAATAATGGTTAGCTGAAATTCTTGTTTCTTATTTTCTGCATATCAACTGTATTTCAAACATGTTTACTAGGTGAGTTAAAACTATTAGCCATCAATTTAAGTGAGAAAACAAAATGAAGTATAAAAGTTTGCACTGAGATGTTTGGATGCTTACCTTTTCTATCTATGAAATAGTAAATGTATGGCTGAATGTCTTTTGGAAAAAGTAAATCTTCCTAAAAGGATATTCTCCCAAATAATTACTTAAGCAACTACTGCTATTATTATTTGGTGTATCCGTGTAATGCAGATAATAACACCTTCGGAAAGAATTACATTTTCATACTAAATGCCCCCTGGTGGCTAGACATAATAATGATTTAAAGCAATTTCAAAATTGAATTCAGAATTTGTAGCTACTTACAAACTTCACACCACAGCCTCTGTTATGGGCATTCATGAAGTAACCAGCAATAGGACTATAAACTCCCTAAAAAGGTTTTAATCTATGCAAGTATGTAGCCCAATATCTAAATAATTTACTTTTCAAAATATCTCCAAGTATGCTCTTTAGCCTTCTTTAGTGTTTTTCCTTCAGGCGTCTCTTTAGGGATAGATATCATACTAATGACAGACTCAACCCATGAATAGATCTGTGCTAGAAATATTGGTCTTTTCTTCTAAACTTATGTTTGATTAGGAATGCTTATAGTAATTTGTTAGTGGCAAAGACAAAAAATGCAGACAGCATAAGATACTTAAAAATCTCATAACAAGTAGCAAAATTTTCTTCAGCAGTGGTCCAAATACAGTGTCATAATAAGAAAAAATTAAGAATTTAAGATTGATGGTGTACTATATTGATGACATGAAATGTAAATAAATATTGGCAAATTGTAATTATGATTAATTGATTAAATGACTGAAATGCTCATACCTGAAGTTTTTTATATTTTAGTAGCTTATCAAGCCAGTGTTTTAGTACTGTAGTTTCAGTATACAAATAATTCATTACAAACTATTCTAAAAATACGAGTTCCAGGTATACTTGTAAAAGAAGAAACAGACATCCTGCAATCTCCGGAACTTAAAATTACATTTAATGTACTTACTAAGCTTTTGTCAGCCTCTGCTGACATCATCAGAGTATTGATTTAGTTTAGTTTATTTTGTTGTCATTGCACCTCGTACAACGAAATCAAACACCATCTTCAGTGCATATCATCACCATGACCATTACAGAGATCTTTGCCTTTATATATCATTAATCAATTTAGCCCTTGCACACGTAATAGGCCCTCTCAACTGCCTCCCATCTGTAATTAGTTCCATTGTTTTTGCTTCTGTCATGTTGGTTAAAGGAGACTTATCTCTTGTTGTTGCTTTCTCCCGTTGGGGAACAGGGACCAAGGGCACCCCCGCCCCAATCCCTGGGCATATGGACTCATCCTAGGAAGGCACAGCCAGGCCTGTCCAAATACAGAGGAGCTCGGCAAAGCTGCCTCAAGTTATAGCAGACAGGAATAATGAAAAACAAGCCAGGCCAACTACAAGGTCATGAGCAAAGCAACAAATTGCAATAGCTGGCATGTTAACGTTACCTCCTAGAAATAAGTATTCCAGGCTGGGTTGGGCACTGGAGAAAGCAACAACAAGAGATAAGTCTCCTTTAACCAACATGACAGAAGCAAAAACAACAGAGCTAATTACAGCAGGAGGGAAGCAGTTGAGAGGGCCTATTACGTGTGCAAGGGCTAAATTGATTAATGATATATAAAGGCAAAGATCTCTGTAATGCTAGCTTAATATTCTGACAATGTCAGCAGAGGCTGACGAAAGCTTAATAAGTACATTAAATGTAATTTTAAGTTCACAGGATGTCTGTTTCTTCTTTTACAAATAATTCAGTACATAAATATTTACTTAGTTTAACTATGTAGTATTTTAACATATTAATCACCATCTTATAATTTAGTGTTTAACTCTTCTTATTTTAGTATTCTAATAGTTTCAGTTATAGTTTTCCTTAGTTTACATGTTCTTGTTATCTAAAGTTTCTAAATCCTGTTAAGAAACTGTCCATAATTGTGACCAGTGATCATAATAAAGATGTTTGCTTGTTTATAAAACTTCGTTGTTTCCAATGTTTGAATTTAAAGGCATGAAATAAAAAGTTTCTCCTTTCACTGACAAACACATCTTCC
Organism: Bungarus multicinctus; assembly: GCA_023653725.1. Taxonomy (NCBI): domain Eukaryota; kingdom Metazoa; phylum Chordata; class Lepidosauria; order Squamata; family Elapidae; genus Bungarus; species Bungarus multicinctus. The sequence continues at coordinate 96,005,072 of CM042838.1, read as the reverse complement.
TGAAAAATCACTTCCTTTCTACTCTCCTCCTTTTGTTCTTAAAACATATTTCCAAAGGAGTCTAAAACATGATTGGACAGTAGCTAATTAAAGTTTCTAAACCATGTTAGTCACTTCTAATTCCAATTTAGAGATACTGAATGTAAATCTCATTCAGTGTCTAATGCCTTTGATGAAGATGAAATACACATAAAATCTAAACTGATTCAGATTAAAGCAAACCAACCAAAGCCATTTCATAACTTCAGGAAAGTAAATTCCATCTATGGCCACTTAGCAATTCAGGTGCATTCAAGTTCAGAAATGAGCAGTTTCAATAGTGCTTGGTTGCTAGAAAGTCTGCTATTTCTAGTTTCTTATAAAAAGTCTGATGGTATTTCCTTTAGACCATCACAGTATGTGAATTTGGTCATCCTAGCCCTTCTCCCAAGTATCCTGACATAATGCATTCCTACAGAGTTCAAGCCACCATAACTTCCCTTTTAAAAGCAAAACATTCCCTTATTTATTATCTGAAAGTACTGTTTAATACCCATTCTCATCTTGGTACGTAATGCATCCAGACCATTGTCTGATCAAGTTAAAATGCTGTCTTTGATCTGCTTGCTGATTATTTAAGATTGGTTTCTTATTTCTTGAGCATCTTTCTGATTAGTCATTTTCTTGCTATTTTGTTCTGCCTTTTTCCTCTGGATACATTTGAGAAAGGTGTCAGGGAAAATTTATTTTATGGGGAATCTGTAGATTGTGGCTTTTGGAATTTTCTGAGGAATTTACTTAAAACTGATTGCCTATTTTGTTGTGGGTTGTTGCTGCCATACTTTATTTTCACCTCAATTTTTTTTAAAAAATAGTTTCTTATTTCATTTAGTTTTGGGGAGGGTTTTTAAAACACTGGTTTACTTGTGTTTGGACGAACAGACACTGATACCCATGACTGGAATTTCTATAGCTCAGCAAGTTTATATGTGTCTCTTTAGTCCATATTCCATCTGATCATAACTCATATATATTTTCCTGTTAATTCTCTGAGTCTCTGTACATACTTGTAAGTACAAAAAGTACTCAGCTGATAAATACAGCAGTAGCTTTCATTGCATGTTTCATAAATCAGTATATGAATTAGAATACAATATCTGAAATAAAGATTGAATAGTCCTAAGAGACAAATAATTATGTTGATTCCAAATCAATCCTATTTTTAATTTCTGATTATAAAGCCAGTAATTATTTAGAACTCTTTTAATATTATTAATATACGTGGATACCTTACCTTGTACCACATCATTACATTCTTACCATCTCCAAAACATTTTGTCAAAGTCTCCTTTTAAATTTTCTAATAATTTTGTTGATGATTTTACATGATCATTTGTTCTACTTTAAAGAAAAGTCATTTTATTAATTCATTGATTTTCCAAAAACCTTTAAATCATTTATTAGTCATTTTAACATTCTAAGTCACAGGTGCAAATCTTATGATTTCTGGAATTTGTCCAAACTATTTCCACCATTGAAAATAAAAGAAATTATATTAATCAAGTTATCTTAGATTAAATGTAATTAATGAGTTACAATATGTTTACATTTAATCTAAGATAACTTGATTAATTTTTTTGTCCCAGCTCTACCTATTTTTTAATCCTTGCCTCTACTGCTATTTTGCACATTTCTAGCACTTTCATACTCCTATTCTGATCAATTTTTGCATAATTTTCTATTTCATTCCTCCAAATTCCTGCTTTATTTATCACTTATAGCTTTTATGTACAATGAGAGCTTATACACTGAAAACAAATTCCTTATGCGTTCAATCACACTTGGCCAATAAAGAATTCTATTCTATTCTATTCATTACATTTTCCTATTGTGTACACTTTGCTCTAGATTTTCCACTTTGACATTATTCTTCTAGAAAGAATGCCTTGGATAGTATTTGCAATTTATAATTTTTCTCTGTTTGATAAGGATTTTCTAAACCATATTTTGATAGATATAAAACCAATCTTTCCATCTGACTAATACCTCAGCTAAACATGTCTTCATTATTATGCATTTTATTGACTTGTGGCCTAATTCTTCTCTTATTATTTTGTTATAAATATATAGAAGGAACATTTCCCTTCTTACAGCGATATGGCTGTTCTGCTAACTTCTACCTATCTAGCTATTGCATTTATATCCTGCCTTTTAATAAGAAATTCAAGGTAATGTGCATATCATTTCTTCCTTCTATTTGTTCTCGTACAGTCAATAACCTTGTACGTTACACTGGGGCAACAGAGAGAATGACTGGCTTAAAATCACTCGGTGAATTTCTCTGCCTAATTGGGGGTTAGAGTCTGGATTTCTCCAACTTCATTATCTTTACTTCATTTTCTATGTTTTTTTATTCATGTCAAAAGCATCACAATTAAAATAATTTTCTATGTTAAAACATTGAAATACTAGTCTAAGAGAAGGATAATTTCTGGACGTTTGTGGAGTTTCTTCACCTCCTGAACAAGGGTGGAGGGTTTTTGTTTTTTGTTTTGCCATTACCTTAATTCTAAATACATCCTATAGATTTCTGAATCACTTATTTGTCCTGGTTCAGGGCCCAAAACATATCATAGGTTAAACATTCCTATTAATTTCTCCTTGAAAGTAGATTCTGGGTTTCCAATCATTTTAGTGCTCACAAATGTCTGCCTCTGGTTTTATTATTGTGATCCTGTTGACTCCATTCAGCATCTATTTTAAATTACTTTTTAATTTTAACCTGTCCCATCCAGTAATTTTTATATTGTTGATGCATTATCGTCAGATGGATCATCAGGGAGTGTGTGTATTTATGTGTGTGTGCTTGAAGAAATACACTAAAACATGAAAACAAATCAGGGATCAGAGAGGAAGGAAGGAAGGAAGGAAGGAAGGAAGGAAGGAAGGAAGGAAGGAAGGAAGGAAGGAAGGAAGGAAGGAAGGAAGGACATGCAAATGCATAGACACAGACATTTGTGATTTAAAAAGAAGACATAAAAACATAAAACTGAAACGGGAAATTTAGGCACAAGTTCAGGATTCCAGACATACCTGACATATTGCTGTTTTCAGCCTCTTTTTGAGCATGTCCACTGAAGGAGAGTTTACCATTTCCTTGCAATTCATTCCTCTACTGAATAGTTGTTGCTATTAGGAAGTTTTTCATAGCGTTTAACTAGAATTTTTCTTCCTTAACTTGAGGCTGTTACTTTTTGAGCTGCTGGGGACTTTCTTGTGTGTGACATTCTGCCAGGTATTTTACATATTTAGCTGACTCAAGGGAGGCATTACAAAGGTGCCCATCAAGTGTTCCTCATCAGCCTGGCTAGGAGATCTCAAATGGAGATCTAAGGTTGAGTCTTAGACTGTATGCATAGTTGTATCGATGAGTTTGGGACAAAGGGATAAAGAGATAAAGGGAAGGTTTTTTTAATTTGCCGGTGATGACAAATTGGGTGGAATAGATTATGAAGTTGAAGTCCACAAGTCATAAAGGGTTCATGGTTTCCCACCTCTGATGTAGAAGATTTAATCTAGATTCCTCCGTGCTGCGGACAATTGAGGTTAATGGCCTAAATATTCCCATCCAGTTTATAATTCTATGATATCTTATGCCATATCTTTATTTAATAAAACTTTGTTTCTATCCCCCAGATCATCCTTGTTGACCTTCTCTGCACCTCTTTAAGTTTCAGTGGATTTTTTCTAAAATGTGGCATATGCTGTATTACAAGGGTTTTCCCTATGGGTTTATAAATACCCTATATATGTCCCTTATCACTCACTAAATAGAAATTATCATGTGATAAGGCTAAGTTGCATAGCTTGATTTCAACTTTCATTGACATTGGCTGGGTATGTAATGTAAATTAGGAAGGGAGAACTTCTTGGTGATCAGGAAACATATTTCATTTTCATGCTTCATTTTGGGGGTGCAGAAAAAGTAGGAGTGGAGAAACAATACAAAATGGGCAGCCTAAAATCAAGAACATGGAGTCCACTGGGTGAATTGGGTGGCCAATAAATTTGGGGGGGGGGGGGGGGAAGAGAAAAAAGAAAAAAAGGAAGAAAGAGAGAGAGAGAGAAGGAAAGACTTTTTTTATTTTTGTTTCCCTAGCAAGAAATTCTTTTTTTTTTCCCTTAAAAAATCCTACATTAGGATTTACACATTTTTTATTTATTTTTCAGTTACAAAGGTTAAAATTTTCATTGATATTTTCAGCATTTGTGCTATTGCTCTTGACGTTATATTCAGATGGATCATCTGGGAATGTATGCATTTTGAGCCATAAATTAGAAAGATTGGGTGGGAAGGCAGAAGAAATGGAATTGGAGGGCTGTATGAGGCCCCAGGGCTTAGTTTTTTAAACTATTTTTGGTCTGGACTATCTGTACGATTTTTGCAGTTTTTATTATGTAAATTCTAAAGGATATGCTCTTGTATAAGATCCACATCTGCCAACCACATTTCATGGATGCTCTTCATATCCTGTAAATATTGTTATATTCGCAGCTTCTAAATTCTCCGCCTCTCTCTTCACATTCTGTGGTTCAAATGAACGCTGCATATAATGAATAATGAATGGTTTACTGATGTCCATATCATAGCCTTGCCTGCTCTTATTAATGATGCTAGGAATAATGAATTTTTTTAATAATGAATATTGTCCTTTGCTTAGGAAGGTTTCTCTCTTCATTTTTCTTAACTTCATATTATTTGGAATGTAAGTGGATTAAAATTGTTTCTCTTTTGGGGTTGAGATAATTTTTTTTTCTATGATAGGAATTCTTACACTTTGCTATATTTCTTATTTCAAAAGAGTTTTGTTAAGAATTATGAATAGAAAGAATAAATATGAATACAAACTACAAAAATACATGAAGGAAGGAAAAAAGATATAAAAGAAAGAAAAAGAAGAAGGAACTTCCATATTCATCCCAGCAAATAAGAATGATTTTACTGGAGAATCACCCTCTGTAAACTCATATCCTAACTATACATATCATCACTCATATCCTAACCAAGAAACAAAATCCTATAGCTCAGCATTTGTTCTTTGTCAGCATAAGTCTGGTAAGGGAACCAGATATAACTAAGTTTTAATTTTAACCTTGATTGAATCAGCCAACATTGTATTCCTTCCCTTAACCTCTTCAAAAATAGAGTTTAATTTCTATTCAATTTTTTTAAGCCCAAGAATTCTTCAAAACATTAACAGAACTCATCACAGCACATCCAATAAATAAACTTTTTATCCTTTTTTAATCACTTCTGAAGTTTTTCAAGATCTTAACAGAGCTTATTTTGCAGATCGAGTAAGAAAAAGTTATCCAAATCCCTTTTCTGGTTTAAAATTGTACAGCTTCTTTATGGAATGAGACATCCATCAGTCTCATTTGCGTGTCTACTGCATCTTTCTCCATATTGCTTGACAATTTTAAATCTCCTTTCAAATTAGTTTCAGAATTCTCCATTGTAACTTGTTTTTCTTCTGTAATTTCATTAAGACATGTTGTTTCTATCATATATAGGAATTTTGCAGACCAGTATTTATTAAGAAATTTTTGCCCCATTCTTTAATAATTTAAGAAAAAGTATGTATTATCCTCTAGCTCCCTCTAGTGTCAAACCTTTAAGTCTCGTTATCATGATTCTTTTTTAAAAAAATAATCCAAACTATCTCCATTTCCCACGGGAATAATTCTTCTAATTAATTCATAACTATAATTCCAAATGACATGGATTCTTAATCCGTTGTTAACTTTCCAAAATCCATATTCTAAGCATTCTCTTACTGTGTAATAAAAATAATATTTTCCCAAAGCTTTAAAAATCATTCTTAAGACATCTTTCTCAAGAAGGCAGTTCACCCAATGAATACAGTAAAATCTTGCTGATACAAAGGTCTTAATCTTTCTAGTACAGCCAAAAAAAAAAATTCAAAAAGTGATTAAGAAATAAGGTTCACTCAAGCTGTAGATCCTTAAATAGTTGCATTTAGATGCAAGCTGATGGAATCTTTGATTCCCACTGCTCAACTCATAACTGCAAAATGATAGTTATCACAATATGCACATAAGGAGTAGATATTCAGGGTCATGTTTCTTTTGTCCAGATGCACATCCAGCTTTCATTGTCTCATAAACAACATGGTCTTGCTGCCAGCAGAACATTGACTCACCATGGTGCTCACTTGAAGACTACTTTGCTGTGTTTTGAATCTTCTTTTGTTGCCTCTCCCAAAAGTGTGATTTCAAAAGGCAACTGGACTTCGTTTTTTCTTGAAAATGTTTCACTTCTCATCCAAGAAGCTTCTTTAGAGCGGAAGGAACTTCTTGGATGAGAAGTGAAACATCTTCAAGAAAAAACAAAGTCCAGTTGCCTTTTGAAAAAGCACCTTTGGGACAACCATGACCTGGATGACTGAGAATCTCCATAGCCATTTTGTTACCTCTCTTTTTGCCAAAAGTAGAATTTTGGTGAGAGATATAGCAACCAGTCCCCTCCCTTGTTTGTGACTTGCTGTTTATGTATCGATCTAATTCATTTCTTGGAGTTTTACTTTGGGAGATGAAATAAAGAGGTGATTACTAGAAAATGGTCTGATAAGAGACAGCATACCTGCAGCTGCATAGTGGGTGGAGCAAGAGGGACCCTGCCTTAATTATCAGGCTATAAAAGTGATGCTGGGAGAACTGTACTTTCAGACTTGCAAAGATTCTGTTAATGTAGCTATAATGAAGCAAACAAAATGTTAAAAAGATATGATGTTTATGTAGTTACTTACCAAGCACATCTAAATTATATTAAAGTACCCAAAATATCTTTACAATCCCAAAAGTATGTCACAACTTTTGAGCATCCCTAATGTTTGGAAATTGAAAGCTGAAAAATGTGACATGCCCTATAAGTGTACAATAAAGTAGAAGTAATTTAACTGGTCATGTTTCCTGTCTGATCTGCCTGGTAAGGCTGACATTTATTCTCTTCATTCTTGTGCAGTGTTTTGTTTTCAGATCAGTTTGGAATATCTGCAAAAGATATTTCAAGTAAAATAGAGTGGAAATTTTTTCAGGTAAATCCCCAAATTTCCATCTCATGTGTGTCTTACAGGTTTACTCCCCTTTATGAAGATGAGGTTCTTTTAGTCTACTCAAGCAAGAAACTAGAGTGCTTCAATCTCCAAAATGTATGATGTGTTTGCAAAGCCAGGTCAAGTATACATGAATATCTTCACTAACATTCCATGGGCAAGGCCTCAATACATAGGAATTGGGGTGTTTTCATAATCAAGTAGAATGGAAATACAAAAGTATACATACAATTATGTTGAAACTATAAGATGCCTATATTCTTCTGGTGGTGGCCAAATAGTTGCTTAAATATATTTATTAATATTCAAATAGCTCAACTTCTTCCACAGACACCACTACTTCATCCTCCCAAATCTCCTCCAACCTCCCGACATATGGGTAATCTCATATCTGTCTTCACGAGATCACATTAATTAATGTTAGAGCCTCATGAAATCTTGTCACAATTTCTACAGTCTTGTATGGGATCTGGCAAACAAAAAAAAATCAGCCACTTTTAATTTTCTGTAAAATAAAAATAAATTCTGACAAGTCATTTAGTACCATTTTGAGGAATACCTGATACCCTGGTTCTAAAAAGGCAGTAATTCAGTTTTCAGCTGTAATCCTTGTTTTAGAGCCTGTAGAGAATGCATACTTTATAATGTAGATCATCTTGCCTTCTATCAGGGGTATGTTTGTTTGTTTGTTACAGCAGAGATACAGGTAGCCAGTCAGTAATATTTCCTATATGTTGGTGTTGTTACTAATTGCCAAGCTGATATCACCTTGACATATGTGCCATAAATAATATATTTTGTTTATAATACTTTTATTTCTAATATTTATATTGTTTCTAATATTATTTATTTACTGTATATAAGTCAATTTGATATAGTGTTTAGTGGTGAGAACCCAGGAAACTGAATTCCAGTCCTGCCTTAGTCATAAAAGCCAGCTGGGTTACTTTGGGCCAGTCATTCTCTCTCAGCGCAACCCACCTCACAAGGTTACTTTTAGAAAAAATATGAGGAAAAAGTAGTATTAGGTATCCATACCTTGAGTTTTTTTATAAAGATAAAAAGGTGGGACATTAATAAAATAAAATAAAAGAAGGCAAGGCAAGGCAAGGCAAGGCAAGGCAAGGCAAGGCAAGGAAAGGAAAGGAAAGGAAAGGAAAGGAAAGGAAAGGAAAGGAAAGGAAAGGAAAGGAGAAAATAAAAAATGGCATCTAATGGCCAATCCATCATTGACAATCCAATGGTGAAATGGCCATTAATTATAGTTGCCATTATTATTACTTTACTTTACCTTTTACTCCTTTTCTTCTTTCCTTTCTATTCCATTTAATTTACTCCTGGTAGCCTAATTTTATGTAATCTTATCCCAAAGTATGTATGTACATATGCATATATAATTGTCTACCTATAAACCAGGAATCAACTTGGTGAGGCTAGATGTTAAAAGAATAGCAACACTTAACTTCCCTTGACTATCTCTGCCTTGCCTTGTAGCCTCTTTTATTATTTATACCACTCCTTTTCAATTTTAAATGCCGCATTTATTTCTAAAATCCCCAGGAGTTACCATCTCATTTTGGATGCATTGTCCTTGTCAGGGAAAATATGAAGTGATTTTCTGTTGTTGATACAGTTATTTTGTATCAATGAACAATTAGTATTAATGGCAAATTTGCATATATGTTGAAAGTTTTATTAGCCTTCTAAGGAACTCTAGAACCTTACACTTTCCAGATACTCACATATGCTATAACATGCATTCATAAAGCCCTTCTCCAGGTGATTTTTCTTAATCTCAGAAGAATGAATATAATTGCGTCTTCTTTGAACTCCACAACAGGTTTTAATTTTCTTTTCTCCTATATTCAGAAAGAATCCATTTTTGAAATGGACTTAAAAATGTTTATTTCAATTGTTGGAAATAATAATCACCGCAACTTTATCCGAAAGCAAAAAAAAATTGGACATGATGAAAATCAGCATCTTTCTTTTGGCCCAATTTTCAAAATTGACTTGCATTTATCCCCCTTTTAAAAAAAATCATCTGAAACAGTTTAGAAACCACAGTTGATCCAAAAAAATAGCTATAAGATTACTAACTTGGAATGAATGCCCTTACCTAATTACGTCTGTGACATGTTTGACAGATGCACTAGGACCTAGTTCCCAGGTACAATATAAAATACAAATTTAACTTTTCAAGATCTAAACCTCTTTGGAATAAGGGATCCGAAAGATAGTCTTTTGTCATATCTGACAAAATTCACCTCATTGCACCCATCAAATGAAGTGAGGCAGAAAAATCATTGTCAAGGAGAGAACATTTTACGCAATAATATCCCAGCGTAATGGAACGTGTATCTCTAAAAGTGGAGAACACTTGTTCTCCACAAGTGGAGGGAATACCCTCTCTGGGACCTTCCTTTCTTTTGATTTCTTTCTCTTCTTTTAAATAACTCATATAGCTTGGGCCTCTCAGTTGTAAAAAAATGCCTATAAATTCCATTTGTTGTTGTGTTGATAAAAGTTGTGATGTACTTTAATTGCTTTTCATTGTATTCAAGGCACATACCTCCTGAGAATATTGCAATATGGGATTATGTTCAACTGTCTTAAATAAATTCATATGTTTTACGTGTTAGCCATAAGCAAAATTTTTATCATATAATATGCAATTTTTTCAGAACTTAGTGTGAAGGACAGGGAAATTTTCCTTCTCCTTATAGTTTTCATATACAAAAAAGGCTGCATTTTGTTCAAGGGAGAAAGCTTTCTCTCTTTCTTTCTCTTGGCAAAGGAAGATTCTCGTAGGGCGAACGTTGGATAGCCACTGAGGTATTTAGCTTTAGCTCTGTGTTATACGTGGTGTTCTCCCAGATGAAGTTTATGTTATGCAATTGCTTTACCTCAAAATTTGGCAATGAGTAATCTAGATGTTTATTTCCTATTTTTGCTTCTTCCATTTTTAGGATTTTCTCAAAACTGTTTTCAAAACAGAAACAAGAAAAAAATGGAGATCATCCCTTAATCTGACATCTAGCTCAGGCTTTAAAAGAATGCATTGGATTTTTATTGTTTCCTTCCAAGTTAAATGTCAAAACTCAGCAAGTCACAGTTTCTTAGTTTCTAATATGGTCTTAAGATAAACTATATTTAAGGCACCAGCAGATGGCCACATTAAAATGATATCTATCAATCCTTTAGCCAGGAGAAAAATGTGCCAACATAAAAGTTCCTGCCCTGATTGCTGACCACTAATCTACCACAACAGTCAAGTTGCTGATATGGTTATCCTTACTGCTTTTTTTTTTTTCTCTTTTTACCTTTAAGTCAGTGTTCACTCATGGCAACTGCCTAAGCTAGTGCCTGCAGTTTTTATGGAAGTGATTTGCCATTCATTGCCTTCTTAGTGCTGAGAAAGAGTGACAGCCCAAAGTCATGCATCTGTCTTTGTGCCTAAGGTGAGATTAGAATTTACAGTTTTGTAGTGTCTAGTCCAGTGCCTTAACTACTACATCAAACTGGCTGTCTTACTTTACTGCTTTATTTTATTGTTTATTGCTTTAATGTCTGCAAAATAATGAATGGATGCCCCTAGCTTCCTTTCCCTTTCTATCAAAACTGCAGGAAAAGTAGTGTTTGCCAAGTCATGTTTATCCGGGTCCAGGGGCGAAAATGCTCCTTGCTTATAATTACTCCCTTGGATTAGTTCTCAGAAAGCACTAGCTGAAGATGGGGTGTCTACTGGATATGATAAAAATAGGGCGAAGGGTGGCCATAATTGAAGCTCTGCCTGATTTTTTTTGGGTGGCCATTGTAGCCATGATCTTGATTTTAAAGTCACATCTGCAGACACCTCTGGAATAAAAAGGAGAAATCTTGCTTGAAGAATGCACTTTCTGTTGATGGCATCTGGTTGTTTCACTCAAGGGCTGGGAATAAGAAAGAAGCAATACTGTAGGGATCAAACACAGAATATAATTTGTCTCTGGCCCCAAAAAGCCTTTACCAGCCTTGTCTTTTGCATACATTGGCATTATGTGTGAGATTCCTGTGACTATTCTGTTTATCAGAACAATAACATTGCTATCTTCCTGACCCATATGCACTCTGTTCACCCCCTCCCCTCCCTAAGAGTAGGTCTACAATCTACAGGCATTTTAAACTCCCATTTCAAGCCTGTTGCACATATTTTCTCTGTTCCTCTTCCACATTTAAAAAAAAAAAAAACACCAGGAAGAGGAGGGAAAAAGCAACCCAAGATGGAGCAATGTGTATAATTTCAAGTATTCCTCCCAAAAACCATCCTGAGTTGCCCACTACCAATGTAATTGCAACAATTCCAAGCCATCATTCAACAGGATATATACCAGGGGACTATGTTTTCCTGCTCCTATTAATCCTGATAGTGCCAAGCAATGGGTCTTCATCTTCAAAGAAGCCCTATAGAAAGCTTTCCCAGAACATCTGTCCAACTGGAAATAAATCTTCACCTTTGTGGCCTGCAGCACTGATGGAAGGGCTTCAGGGCAATCTCATTTCTCCATGGGAATCTGCTTGGTAGAGCCAAGCTGTATTCTTGGTCTTCCTTTTCTTTTACTGTTTGCTGAGTTCTTGGCATGAATAATATGAAACTGACCCACAATGTCCAGCCTGTGCATTGGCCTCTGCTGGATGATGAGTGATCAGGAGGTGCCCAGTTATGCTGTCTGTTGCTATGAAAACCATGGCGAGATTTGGAAACATTGGAGAAAGTGGCCACCTAGAAGCCTCTACTTCGTGCCTAGCAGATTGGTAGATGTAGATGGACAACAGGACTAGAAGCTATCCTGGCTGGATGGAAACATGTTTCAATGTATCCCCATGCCCCAGAGTGATAGTCTTTGGATAGTATTGGTATGCAACATGTAAAGTGAAGATGACCTGCATTTGGACTTTTTAAAGTATCTGCAGTTGCTTCTTTGTATCTGGTATAAGTACACAGGGTGAAATAAAGGCAGATATGTACAAGTGCATACTTTATATGTGACTTACAAAACTAGGCTGCCCAGTTGTTTTATTTGTTAAGCACCTTGTCGATTTGTTTTAAATTAAAAATAGTTTTTTTTAGAAAGCAAATACATAGACACACAATGCAAATAATTCTGAAATATGCTATGTTCTATAAGAAAATCTTATCTGCAGGCCCTGTTGTGGGCTCTGTGGTGTGTGTGTGTGTGTGTGTGTGTGTGTGTGTGTGTGCATGCGCATGCATATGTCGGTCAGTGCATGTGAGTCTATTGACTGCAGACAATCGAGAGATGTACTTGCTGAAAGCTCTTGGCTCACGTTCTCTCCAGAATTTGTTCTCCATCCAATAAAGATGGAATAGTCCAAGAATTATTCCCCTCCCCTTTGGGCTCTGCACACATGCCATTATTCTCCCTCTGCGACAATTCTTTCATAGACTTCCATGGTGCGCTTTCTCCTCTCCTGGCAACAGCAAAGGAGAAAAAAGACAAAAAGCTCTGTGGAAAAAAAAAAGTTGGCAGATGGCAGACAACCCCCCTCTCCAGCCATTGTTCTTTTCAGCCTCTGCTGCCAACTGTAGGAGAAAAGGCATGTGGCTTCACAGTCAGATGGAGTCTTCTGTAAATGCTCTTGTACAATTAATGGCTTAGAAGGCATGACAAATTAAGAAGGGCCATAAACAGGGGAATGAATTTCGAGAATGTCAATGTAATGGTTGCCAGATTGGGACTTTATAGAGTCACTGGGAAATAAATCTCACCCCTTCCCCCCCCCCCCCAAAAAAAAATTTCAGCTGAAGCTTAAGTACAAAAGTATGCTTTATAGGGAGTGTCACATAACCATTGAATAGGCTTGCATCCCATTGTATGCAGGAGTAGCCTTCAATCTGTTGGAGCAACAGTGCCTTCAAGCCCAGGGATCCTCTATCACTTTTTAATTTACTTTCGTATGATTTGCATGAGCACTCAATGCATTGGTGGGAGAAGTGGGATGATGACCGTAACTCCACTTTTTAGTTACAAAAATAGTCAATTTGTACAAATATTTTGATCAGTTATAAACAAGCATGCTCCGTGCTTACATCAGCATCTGCAGCAATGTTTATATCCAGAAAGTATTCTCTGCGTCATCTGGAATCCTGGAAAAACAGAGCTACTGATTCCATTGCATACATAATTACATATATTTATATTACTTGGAATGTGTGTATTTCCACATCACCATCAGCATATGAGCTTTACATTCCCCCTCCTGAAAGATTCCACATTACAGGTAACTCCCCCCCAAACTCCTGTCAAAACAAAATGTCTATTATTTATTTGTACTCTGCCTTTATTACTTTTACAAATAACTCCAGACGGCATATCCAACACACCTCCCTCCTCCTATTTTCACCATAACAACAAATCTGTGTGGTAGATTGGGTGGAAAAGAATAACTGGCCCAAAGTCACCCAGCTAGCTTTCATAGTTAAGGACTTGAACTCACTGCTTTCAAGCTTGGTGAACTGGACCAAGCTGGGTCTCATGGACCAGTCTTCCATGCCCAATAGTCTGTGGAGTGTGCAGAGGGGGAAAATGGCACTTATTTTATTTTAAAAAAATAAAAAAAAACCTGAAGCTAATCCAAAATTTAAGTTAGGGGTGTCAAAATGGCGGCCTGCGGACCAGATGCATCACGCCAAGCACCACCCACCCCAGCTCCGGAAAGGCAAAAAACGTCACGATACATCTCAATATATCATGTGACATGACCAAGTTTGACACCTGTGATCTAAGTCACTATTATGATTAAGTCATTTATTTAATACCAAACTGGAAATTGGTGAAGTTTGAATTAAGGATTGCCCATTCTTAAACTAAGAATGGACATCTCTTTCAGTTTTGATTTTGTGCAGATCCTCATTTCCTCATCCCGACGAGGTAACAGATTAACAGAGTTGGAAGGGACCTTGTAGCTCATCTAAGCTCATCGCCTTGCCATTTTAAAAATTATTTTTTTTTTATTACTTTATATACATTTTTCCTAACAAATATATTTTTGTGTGCCATTTAACACTTTTGTACTTAATTTTTAATTTTTTCAGTAGTAGATAGTTCTTGGTTGAGCAATTGCATCAGAAAATGGAGAAACATGCAGACTTAAAAGTGTAGGTGATAGTTTGCCCTGAAACTGCAAATTCTTTCGTTTCCTATTCTTATTTTATCACTGCACTGCATCAGAAATTGCACAATGTGTATAACTCTGGTTCCAAGAACAACATATTGAGAAACCAATGTGTTACCAGATAGAAGCGCAATCATGTATAAGAACACTGCGTTATTATTTTTTCACAAAGCCCTTCATTGGCATATACTGTGTGTCAGATTTTAATTGGGAGGAATAAGATTTAAAACTTCACTTATTGCCAAATATCCAGGATCCACTCTCTACTGAACCAATGTGAAACAGTTCACAGTTTGTCAAACAGAAGCATAAGATGACAGATTCTTTGCAAGTTGAATGTTATATGTTCTGGAATTGATAACAAAAGCAAAAGCAGCAAGAAGCAAGTCATAATGATTGATGGCTAACAATCCAAAGAGCTAGAGGAAGCAGGGAGACAAGCTCTCAGTATGGCATGTTGATTTCCCATCTGTTCCCCCCCTGCAGTTCTTTCTCCTTCTTTAAGAAAATAAAGTTAAAAATGACCAATAAGTTAAAATTAAAATAAGGCTGTAAATATGCCTATTTAGAATTTATTTTCACCCAACTGAACAAGACATTAGATGAAATGTGTTTAAGATAGAGCATTAGTAGAAATTATAACGTTCTTGTCGGAGAGTGTTTGCCTACCCATGGCAAAGTCAGAACGAGTCTTTGAGTACCTTTTCTGATTAATCAATTTTATTAAAATAATTTAACTTTCATTCAACATCAGATAAAGTTGCCTCTGATGAACTGAGTCACAGCTTATAAAACCTATGCCAGTGTTTTTCAAACTTTGTAACTAAGATGTATGAACTCCAACTCCCAGAATTCTCTAGCCAGCAAAGGTGCTCCCAGACTCCTTCTTATTTGACTCTCTGTATGTCCTTTTCTTTCTAGAGTGTTTTGGAAATTCCTCCCCCTTAAAGCCATGTGTGGAGCAGTGAACCCAAATCTGACATTCACCAGGAGTCTTAGGACTCCAGAGAATTCCTAAAATTCTCAGCCAGCATCACCAAAAGTCATGCAGGAATTGTGAGAATTGGTGGGGTGAAGTAGCAACAATTATCCTGCTGTCCAATGTGCTTGTTATTAATAAAAAAGGCAATATCCTAATAGCCTAACAAAATATATGGACCTTTGTCATATTTGTACATTTTGAAGTAGCCTACTTCGGTAAAGGAAATCGCAGCAGAATTAGCACAACAAATCTTTGCCAGAGTGGACCTAAAGTTGATCTTTTTAAGTAACTAAACGTAAAGTTAAATTAAAAGATTCCATTTATTTTATGGGCCTCAAGCTGTATCCTTCATCTTTTACTTTTACTCTAAGCCAAATGGTTTTATATTTTTTATTTCTTAATATTTCATCCTCCTGGCACATCTCCTTAAATCCATCTCTTTTTCTTGTATCTTCTTTCTTCAAGAACATGCATCCAACTCAATAATTTGTTTATCCATAGATTTATGGGTGTTTTTTTTTCCTCTCTCTCTCTCTGTCCTTCCCTTGTCCCTATTCCCATTTCCTACTCATTTCCTAGCTAAAGAAAGTTCACTGGGAGAGACTGAACTACAGCCAGGATCTGATTCTGCTGGAATGGATAGTAGTTACCTCAGCGTGAAAGAGACCAGTGCGAAGACGTCCCAAGAGAGGGCAAGTAATGATCTTCCCAGTCCAATGGACAAGACTGATTCGGAGAGCAACAAGGGCAAGAAGAGGCGTAACCGTACCACCTTCACCAGCTACCAGTTGGAAGAGCTGGAAAAGGTCTTTCAGAAGACCCATTATCCAGATGTCTATGCCAGAGAGCAATTAGCCATGAGGACAGATCTCACTGAAGCCCGAGTACAGGTAAGGGCAGAAACTATAGGTCATGGGAGCAAGAAAATTGGCAAGTCCACAATGCAGCCATGTCTACAATTACAATAGTAAGCAATATCTCTAAATTGGGATAAATACACATTGTAGAATAATAAGGCAATGAAAATAGATAGTCCATTGTATTGAAAACCTTTAAGGAGTCTTTTGAAATGGAAAGCTTAAATTTTCTTTCCTGGTACAAAGGAGCAGTTGAAAGCTATTCGATATCTGGGTACAAATTTGATAAGAACTGAATTTGATTTTTTAAAAGCTGAAAATTTTCTTGGTGTTTTATATACATCTATATATATAAAAGCGAAATACCACTCATGCATCATCACAAAATCTCCAGAACTGTAAAGCCTACAATCTTGAAATTTGACACGTATGTTCCTCTTGGCTTCTAGGTGCTCATTAAAAAGGGATTTTTCGAAATGACCAGAGCATTAGTATTTCGTATATTATTAATAACACGCTCTGATGCTAAGGAGTTCTACTCCTCCTCCCCACCTGAAAAAACATCTGTTCCAAATGCAAAACACAAGCAAAGGAGAGGAGTTTCAGTTTTAGTTTTAGTTTCACAGCAGCAGCCAGCTTTAGTACAGAACAGTTGAGCTAAGCCACACCCAGGCTCCTTGCTGCCTCCTTCTTGCTCACATAGCAAATACTGCTTCAGTTCCTAAACACCCCTTAACTCTTTCACACATTGACAGGACGCTAGCCAGATGAATACCGATAGATGCTGGTAGGCAGAGGCACAATTTCCCCCCCTTATTTTCCTCTCCAAAATAAAATTATATATATATATATATATAAGCTGATAAGGAGAGAACCAGTGGTGTAGTGGCAATTACAACTGCCTCACATGTAATACTTCCCTGGTTCGAATCCCAGTAAGGGTATGGCTAGCTGAAGAGAGCTAACTAGCTCGAAATAGATCTATACTAGTCTCCCTTATTTATTATTTAAAATTATCAGCTTAAAAACCTTACACACATGTAAACAAAAGGCAACGAAACAAATAGCTTTCTGTTGGTATGGTCTCTGGTGATGAGCCGAAAGACAGAAAAGAAAGCAGTATGCTTTCTCCCTTAATTGGGGCTTAACAGGGTGTTGTAATACAAAGTATATACTTATTCCCCTGCCTGAGCTGATAAGGAGAGAACCAGTGGTGTAGTGGCAATTACAACTGCCTCACATGTAATACTTCCCTGGTTCGAATCCCAGTAAGGGTATGGCTAGCTGAAGAGAGCTAACTAGCTCGAAATAGATCTATACTAGTCTCCCTTATTTATTATTTAAAATTATCAGCTTAAAAACCTTACACACACATATATATATATATATATATATATATATATATATATATATATATATATATACATACACAAATTGAATGTGTAATTCAAGGAGGCAGGTTTCTGTGTTCTACCTTTAGCATTCAACCATCGCAGACATTATATACAACTCTTGGTACACTAATTATTAAAAATCCTTCAGAGAAGCTCAGTGCTGCAGCATATACTTTGAAAGTACAAATAGTCATTGGTCATTCAAAACTACAATGGTCTGAATGAGGAGACGTATGGACGGTCCTCAAATTTATAGTCATCGCAGCTTCCCTGCAGTCCACAGGATCACAATTTCAGACACTTGCAGTTCACAATGGTCACAGCATCCTGCAGTCACACGATTACCATTTTCAATCTTCTGTAAAGCAAAGTCAATGAGGAAGCCAGCAGGAGGTCACAAATGGGCAATCATGTGACTTCTTGCCTAGCAATAACAATGGAACTGTCATCATAAGTAGATGCAGTCATGTGACATCACACTTTACAACTAGATTGCTTAGTAACAGAGTTCCCAGTCCCAGTTTAAGTTGTTTATTCTCAGCATCTCTAGTGAGAGTTGCTTTGAGCGGTCATTAAACGAATGGTTATTAGCCAAGTATGACAATATAGCAAAGCATAAGATCGATAGATAGATAGATAGATAGATAGATAGATAGATAGATAGGTAGGTAGGTAGGTAGGTAGGTAGGTAGGTAGGTAGGTAGATAGATAGATAGATAGATAGATAGATAGATAGATAGATAGATAGATAGATAGATAGATAGATAAGATGCAATAATAATTTGTGTAAAAACAATAAAAACACTAACCCAATCATTCTAACATTTACCAGAAAAGCTTCCTTTCAACCAACTACCAGAATGTCATCAAGTTGGGTATCAGCCTAAGTGCAAGCTGGAAGCAACTTCATAAATAAAAACCCCTTCCTAAAACTCCTTTTGCAGGCTTTAGGTCTTCACGCAACATAAGAATTGGAAAACCAATGCTAACCTTTCCCAGAAGAATTTATTAGACATATTGACTCTATATTGACTCTATATTGGAGATACTTAGGATCCATATCTACATATTGGAGATACTTAGGATCCAAACCAAACCTTTACAGGTTAACGTCAGTATTTTCAGTCGTATCCAGAGATCTAGTGAAAGCCAATGAAGGCCTGTAGCAAAGATCTTACATCAGTGTGGTGGTTCTCATTCAATAAATGGGTTGCTGTTCTTGTACCAATTGCTATTTCTCAAGCTCAGTGCTGAGCAGCACACTGCAGTAGTCTAACTGGGTGGCAATGAAGACTTGAGCTACAGCTGCATAGAAGTGCTTTTTAACAATTAGTCCTGCTTGTAAGCCACTTCTTTCTCTCTTGCTTCTTTCTATTGTGGCACCAGGGACTGGTTCTGTGGAGAGAGGTTCTTCCACAGACTGGAGGAGGCATGGTTTCATGTGCTGCCTGTATCCTGCGGATGGGACTTAGTTTGTTTGCACAGGCCAGTTTCTGGCATGCCATGGACCGGTGTGGTCCATGGATTGGGGACCCCTGGTGTAGAGAGCCGAGAAATCTTTGTTCATCCTGATGTCCTCTCTCATTAATGAAAATCTTTTCTAGCGATGACCCTGCCCTGCAGAAGGTTTTTGAAAGCAAGATGAAATGTCAAATTTTGCTGAACCAAAATCCTTGCTGAAGAAGAAAGAGGAGGAGGGCAAAATAAATGTCAAGCAAAAAAGTAATATGTCTTGATCTCCTTTTTCCCATAAAACCTTGGAGGCTAGTGGAAGGAGTGGAAAGGCTGAACTAAGCCTGCAGGAAATTAAACATGAAATGAAAATAAGCTAAAACCATTCGGCTCTCTTATCCCAAGCTCAAATTTCCCATTCCAAGCCACTGATAAAATGGTGTCCAGTTTCAATGATTAAAGATGAATTCTGGCTCTTTTCCTGTACGCAAACAAGAGAACAAAGCTCTTGCCCTCTAAAGGAAAGGGAAGGATAAACTGGATGAAAAGCAGGGCTATGGAAGTGTTTGAAAGAGTCAGATGAGGCAAGAAACAGTGATGATGAGAAAGCTTGCTGTGTGGGTGTGGGAATGTGGTTTGTGTGAGTGACAACCCACTTGGAGTATATTAGGGAAGAACCACTAGTTAAGAGTCAGAAAATAAAACAGAATTCTATATATGTTGATATTCCTGCATTAAATATGGTTCTTTTTTATACCAATATGATACCACCGATGTACAAAGGGAAAATTCTAACAAGCTTGAAATTCATTTTTCAATGAAACTTTTAGGAACATATGTTTGTTCCTTTTATAATCCAGGCAAAGTTTGTCAGGGCCATAAAGATTTTTTAAAAAACAACCCTTTACTAAAATCTAAACTAAAAAATGGGACGAACAGAGCAAAAAGAATCTAGCCTGTCACGTAATCTTCTTGGATTAATCTTCTTGGATTGTTTTCTTTTTTTTCCTCTGCTGGAGGAAAACAACATATTCCAGTGTTTTTCAATCTTAGCAACTTTAAGATCTCTGGACTTCAACTCCCAGAATTCCCCAGTCAGCAGGCTTGGTAATGGTTCATGGTTCTCTTACTTAAAGCATACCTTGTTTATAATTGTGGTAGCAGTAACAATAGAAATATCATACCTTCCAAGTTATGGAAATTCTATAGCAATCTAATTAAATGGTGTTCTCTACCACATAAAGTATTGTCAACCTTTTTTAAAAAATAATTCTCCCATTTATCTCAATCAAAGAGAAAAAGTGGCCAATTTAAAGTGGGTGACAATAATTTAGTCAACTTGGATTGATCTCAAAAAGAAAATAATAGGAAATCAAGACTCAAATTCAACTTGAAAGAGACATTGTTATTAAAAGGGGGGTGATTTTTTTTCATACACCTGATGAAAGATTTTCTGCCAGAACCAATTTTCCTCCACAAATTTGGGAAATGGCATGTGGAAAATATTAAGGTTCCCCCCACTATTAGGTACCAGGGCTAATTAATTCCACTCTCTCTAAGACTCTTGATGTGAGCAACCAAGAAATAATATGATGTCACATAAAGTTCATATTATGGGGGGAAAGTAAACATTGGTGATCTGTTCTAAGTAGTAGTTGTAATTGGCCATAATATATAGGTCTTTCCATAATATAGTATACAGTTATATTCAATGGTAATGTCCATCTTCTTGCTATTTTAGATACAGTATCTTCATTAGCATTGTGAGCCTTTTGATGCAGGGGGCATTCTTTGATGGCTGAACAAAAATCAAAGGAGGAAAAAAATCATATCAGACAGGATAATGGCACAAAGTGGAAAGGACTAGCGGAGAATTACCCCTTCCTATTTTTTCCTGTTGGGATGGAATTTCCATTGCTTTAAAAAACTGTGTTCAACCTCTTTTAGGTCATATAGTGGCTTTTATTTTTGCTGAATTAGTGCAAGGGCTGAATTCCAAAAGTCCAGCCATAACTTCTTGCAATCACAGTAAAATGTAGGTCCTTGGAAGGTTGCTCCTTTATTCCTCCTTAAACTATATATATAAAGAGCTGTAGTGGCACGATGGTTAGTATCAATGGTGGGATTCAGCTGGTCCACACAGGTTTGGGTGAACCGGTTATTAAATTACCACCACCATCCCGTTATCAAAATGGATCCTGGGCGCTGCGCTGCAATGGAGAAATGGGTTTCTCCATTGCAGCACAGCACTCAGGATCCACTTTGATAGTGGGGGGGATTTAACAACTACTTTGCCCAGGGTCAGGTTGGCTGTTGCAGGAGGCTCATTCCACATATGCAGTGGAGCTGGGAGACAGGGATGGGCCATGCCTCCCACGACAGCTGGTTCACCTGACCCTGGGTGAACCAGTTGTTAAATAAATTGAATCCCACCACTAGTTAGAATGCAATATTGCAAACTAATTCTGCCGACTGCCAGCAGTTTGATTCTCACCAACTCAAGGTTGACTCAGCCTTCCATCTTTCCAAGGTCAGTAAAATGAGGACCCAGATTGTTGGGAGTAATATGCTGATTCTGTAAACCACTTAGAAAGGGCTGAAAAGCACTGTGAAGCGGTATATAAGTCTAAGTGTTCTTGCTCTTGCTATATTTATGACCATTTGGACTAACATTTTAAACTGTGCCTGGGAATAGCCTGAAAACCAGCACAATACATTAATAACCATGGAATATAAACTGAAGATCCAAATGAAACTTTTAAACTCAATCTTTGTCTCTCTCTCTCTGTTTTTCTCAATGTATGCCCAGATGTTTGTGAGTGTGTAGATATAGTGGCTTGGCCTGTATAATTTGTATAAATCAAATTTTCATCCTTACTTGATACAGAATCTGAATTATTTTAGCAAAGAGAAATGTGTCTATGAATAGATAATACACAAAGAAGTCAACAAGTTCTGGGCTACAACAATGATGTTTGCATATATCAGTTAAGGCTCTGTTGAGAATTAACCATAGGCTTTTGTTGAAGTAACCCAGAAGTAAGCTGTGGTCGATAGTAGTGAATTATCATTTTGCAAGGATTCAAAAAAATATATTCAGGATTTGCCAGTCATGTACATCATGGGACTAAATTGAGGATTTGGCTTGGATACAGTTCTGGGATTCAGAAAATAACTTATTCAAATTAAGTTCCACTCCAGGTGAGATTTGCTGAGCTTTGTGACTGACAGGGTTAGTTAAAAGAGGATGTACAGTATGTTTTTTTTGTTAGTGGTGGTTTCAGGATTTTGTTTGTTAATTTTAGCCACAAACTGCCCTGGAACTAAAGCAACCCCTTCCAATGAACTATGTCATGCTTTCACAACTTCACAAAACAGGGTTTTTCTAAAGACTTCATCTCTATTGCTTCTCTTTATGTTTCACCCCATTCATTTATACTGAAGGAAAGGGAAGGGGAGATAAAGATGAAGGTGTTGAGGAGAGGATGATATAACCACAACCAGGAATAAAAAGGTACTTCATGATAGCCTCCCAGCTTGGGGCAAGGGAGGACTTCAGGAATGGGCATTACATGATTAATGGACTCCCTTACATCTTATGAGGCTTGAGTGAACTGCCCTATGGAGTGGGTGGCTTAGTCAGTAATGTCATCTGAACACAAAATTCTGTGATTAGAAAATAGAGCTGTCAATCATACAATTCTGTTACAGTCTTTTCCAGCTTTCCCCACTGTAGCAATTTGCAGCACATAGAAACTGAAGCTAAAAATAGCATTGTTTGGGACTGGTTCTGTTTGTTTGCTTGCTCTTGTTCTACAGACACAGCATCTGCCTTTCTGCAGTGTTACAAAGCGCTGAATCATAGATTAAAAGTTATGGTGATTTCTCCTTTGCTTTTAATTCCTCTGGAAAGATGATGAAACAATACCCTTAGCATATATAAGTATGCGTGAAATAAGCATCACGGCTGATCCAACCTGAAGATACATTTTCTATTTGTTTTTCATTAATGCCATGAACCTCCATTTATTTAAGGCAGCAGCCCTCAACCTTTGGGGCACCAGGGACCATTTCCATGGAGAAAGGTTTTTCCGCGGATTGGAGAGGATATGATTTTGTGTGCTGCCTGCATCCCACAGATGGGGCTTTGCATGTTTGCATGGTGCAATTTCTGGCATGCTGCAGAGCTGTGCCAGTCCATGGACCGGGTCTTGGGGACCCCTGTTCTAAGGAAAGTATGTCTGCTGATCTTGATACTTCTGTTGGTGAAACAAATGAAAGTTTTGCCTTTGTCCATCTTGGCATCATGAATATAAAAGGAAAAGCATTTGATGTTTTCATTGCACATTCCAATAAGTATTGCTTTTGATAGAATCAAATGATGTTTTTGCACAGATAGTCCTCGACCTACAATCACAGTTGGAACCAAAATTTATGTTGCTAAGCGAGGCGGCTGTAAAATGAGTCACAATTTTACAACCTTTTTTTTTTAGCCATGGTTGTTAAGCGAATTGCTACAATTATTAAGTGAATCTTTACGGTTGTTAAGCAAATTCAACTTCCCCCATTGACCATTGCTTGTTGGGAGCCTGCTGGGAGTTAGCAAATGGCAATCCCATGACCTTGGGATGCTGCCTCTGTCATAAATTCATGCTGGTTATCAATTGCCCAATAGAACAAGAAGCAATGGATGGAAACTAATCAAGGGGAGAAGCAATTTAGAACTAAGGACAAATTTCCTGACAGTTAGAACAATTAATCAGTGGAACAACTTGCCTTCAGAAGTTGTAAACACTCCAATACTGGAAGTTTTTAAGAAGAGATTGAATAACCATTTGTCTGAATTGGTGTAGGGTTTCCTGCCTAAGCAAGGGGTTAGACTAGAACAGTGGTCACCAACCGGTGGGCCAGGGACTGCTGGTGGTCCGTGAGAAAATGTTGGTGATCTGCAGAAAAATGTCCCCCCAAAGTAATTAATCCAGGCTGCATGGGAACACAAAGCTGAGTGGGCACTCACATGGCCTGCCCACCCGCTGGATCCCCTCCCTTCGACCGAGTGCAAACCTTACCTTGAGTAGAGCCACGTGAGCTGGAACTGAAAGGTAAGACCAACAGCGGGGGAGGGAAATCTGCCCCGGGGTGGCTTGCTGACGTTGGTGGGAAAGTCGGTCCAGTGGTGGAATTCAAATTTTTTTACTACCGGTTCTGTGGGTGTGGCTTATTTGGTGGGTGTGGCTTGATGGTCATGTGACTGGGTGGGTGTGGCTTGGTGGTCATGTGGCTGGGTGGGCATGGCCAACCCGACATCATCATGTCAAGGGGCATTTCGCCCAGTCCCTTCCCTCCCAACCACTCCTTGTTACCCCCAGCCTCAATATATCTATAGTTCTGTAAAAATTTCACCTTTTTTCAACTTTATTATCTGCATCCACATACTATAGATATACTTTTATGGACCACTGAAAGAAGGAAATGGCTCACATGCTTTGTCCAAGAGTATGATAGGCAGGTCACAAAACAGGGTTTTGAGGGGTTGTCACAAAGAAAGAGGGGCAATGTATTTTCCAAAGCAGCAGAAGGCAAAACAAGAAACAATGAATTGAAACTGAACAAAGAAGAAGCAATCTAAAACTAAGGAGGAATTTCCTGACAGTGAGAACAATTAACCAGTGGAACTGCTTGTCTCCAGAGGTTCTGGATGCTCCAACACTGGAGGTTTTCAAGAAGAGACAGGACAAGCATTTCTCTGAAATGGTATAGGGCAGGCAACCTTGGCAACTTTAAGACTTGTAGACTTCAACTCCCAAAATTTTGGGAGGAATTCTGGGAGTTGAAGTCCAGAAGTCTTAAAGATGCTAAGGTTGGAGACCCCTGGTATAGGGTCCCTCCAAAGATTATTCTGACACCTTTGCCTGGCCCTCCACTCAGACTTGGCATCCTCAGTTTTCCTGCCTGAGCAGAGGGTTTGGACTAGAAGTCCTTTCTCCCTTCCTCTCTCATTCTCTCTTTTTCTCTCTTTCCCTCTTTTTCCCTTTCTCTCTCAAAGCCACGGCTGGCCAAGCGCTCTTCCCTATCTTCCCTTCTCTCTCCCCCACTCTGTGTGTGTGTATGTGTGTCTCTCCCTCAAAGCCGCGGCTGGGCTTTCCTTTTCATTTCCTGTTTTTGGAATCAAGACTGGCTGAATAAGGATCGCCAGCCGCGGCACTTTGCACAAATGCCTGCAGACCTCTTTTTTATTTCTTTCTCTTTTCTCTTTCTTTTCTTTCTTGTCCTTCTCCCTTCCTCTCTCATTCCCTCTTTTTCCTTCTCTCTCTCAAAGCCATGGCTGGCCAAGTGCTCTTCCCTATCTTTCCCTCTTTCTCCCCCACTCTGTGTGTGTGCATGTATGTGTCTCTCCCTCAAAGCCGCGGCTGGGCTTTCCTTGGTGCTCTTTGCTATTTTCATTTCATCTTTTTAGAATCAAGACTGGCTGAACAAGGATCGCCAGCCGCACTGGAAGCATCCCTTCGGGTGACCCTTCTCCTCCTCCTTCTCATCCTCGGGTGTGCACGCCATCCTCCCAGCCCTGCCATGGCTGCCAGTTGCGAGAGGAGGAGGACAAGGAGATGGGTCACCCGAAGAGACGCTTCTAGCGTGGCTGGCAGTCCTTGTTCAGCCAGTCTGGATTCCAAAAAGAAGAAATGAAAATAGCAAAGAGCACCAAGGAAAGCCCAGCTGTGGCTTTGAGGGAGACACACCACACACACACATACACACACACACACACACACACACACACACACACACACAGAGTGGAGGAGAGAGAGGGGAAGATAGGGATCCAGCCGCTTTGCTATCCCCTGTCGTCACCCTTATCTTCTCAGGCCAGGCGAGGGAGGGGAGGATGAGGGGCAGGAAGACCAGCTGCTTCAGGCAAGGTGAAGAAGCATCGACCAAGCACGGGAGAGTAGAAGCCTGGGAATGGCGGCTTCCAGCTCAGCCAGCCCGAGGGCCTGCTGCAGGCATATTGGGACAAAGGCGGTGAGAAGCCCCGGGACATTCGCCCACCCACCTGCTGGCTGGCTGGGCCGGGCTGGGCTGGAAGAGGCATGTCAGCTGGGAGAAGGCAGAAAATGTGCTCTGGGAAGGCAGGCAGGCAGGCAGGCGGATGTCCAGGAACTGTTGCACATGTGTACTGCATGTGTAGCAGCTGCACATGCACACTGCCCTGGGACATCTGCCTGAGCTGCACCATGGCACCACATGATAGGGAAAGCTAGGAGAGCAACCAGGACAAGCGGGTGACCAGGCGACTGGGTGACCCGGTTTGGGGGCGTGGCCAGCCATTGGTCACTACCAGTTCTGCGACCCATGCCAAATCATTGCTACCGGTTCTCCCGAATAGGTGAGAACTGGTTGAATACCACCTCTGAGTCGGTCCCATATTCAAGAGCTGCAGTAGTCACAAGACTGGCCCTTTGGTCATCCCAGAGCAGCTGCACCAGTCCATGGCAGGCCGGTGCACCCGGGTGGAGGAGCAGCTGCTCCGGGACAACTAAAGGGCCAGTCCTGTGACTACTGCAGCTCTGGAATATGGAATATGGGACTGACTTTCCCACCAACGTCAGCAAGCCACCATCAGTGAAAATTCATATTAGTGGTCCATGGGATTTAAAATTATGAGTTTGGAGGTCCCTGAGGTCCAAAAGGTTGGTGACTCCTGGACTAGAAGACCTCCAAGGTCCCTTCCAACTCTGTTATTCTATTCTATACTCTCTCTATATATTTTTTGTGATGCTGCAGTAGTCATTAAGTGTGAGGCCCTGTTGTAAGTCCCATTTTTCTGTGCCATTGTAACTTTGAATGGTTGCGAAATGAATGGTTGTAAGTCAAGGATCTCCTGTACTTGGATTACAATCTGATTTCATCAGAATTAAAACATTATATAAGAGGTGAATATCTATAGCTTGGGTGTAGGATGACGGTGAAGGTTTGTTCTCTTGAGCTTGTGAGTTGGTTTCTGAATATTTTATTACCAGGCTATAGGTAACATCTTCAGGGGAGTTTAGGGGAACTCCTGAACTCTGGTGAAGATGTAACCTAGCCGGGTAATGAAATGTTCATAAACCAATTCAAAAGCTCGGAGAATGAACCTTCATCTCACATTATAAAAGGTAAAAATGCCCTAACTTTGAGCTTAAGTCCCAGTAATTAAATCAATATGCTGTTTTCTTGGCAGCAGTATGAAGGTGATTTGCTATTGTCTTTTTCTGGAATGCTCTTTGATTTCCCAATCTAGATCACAATCTGGTATTTTCTGGATATTTAGCATCCAAGTACAGACTTGGCCCACAGTGCTGAAGAGCTTCCAACCTACCTTCTGAGACATAAAGTATTACAAATAGTTATCAAAGGCTGCAGAAAAAAAAGAGAACTTTGGATTAGATTTTTCTCTCTCTCTTTTTTATTGTATTTCATAAATACTTAGCAATCAATATCACTTTTCTGGAA
Organism: Bungarus multicinctus; assembly: GCA_023653725.1. Classification (NCBI taxonomy): domain Eukaryota; kingdom Metazoa; phylum Chordata; class Lepidosauria; order Squamata; family Elapidae; genus Bungarus; species Bungarus multicinctus. The sequence continues at coordinate 95,977,606 of CM042838.1, read as the reverse complement.
ATTTTAGTAAAAAATTGAGAAGTATATACTTTCACAACTGACATCAATAAAGTAGAGATGAATGGCCATGGTCTAGTTTTCTAAACCATGGCTATTGAGCCTGAAAAGCTCATCACTGCTTAATTGAGAAGTATGTTTGTTGAAATGAAACAAAGGAAGAGATGAGGAATTGACATGGTGTGGATACTAATATCAAACCCAAGTCTAACCCTGGACCAAACTTCAATAACTTTATTTGAGAACTCCAGGACACCCAAATACAGCCTGGACAAAACACACACACACACACACACACACACCCTTTAAATATATCTCAAAATCAACTGGGCTTATCTTTGAAAATTCGAATGATATGAAAATTGTAACACATATGAAAATTTAATTGTGCATTGTCCAGACTTTTCTGTGACATGAACTGTCTCCAACTCTGATATAAAATAAAGAAAAGAAAATAAATTGGTAATCCTAATGGTAAACATTTAGGAAGGAGAGAGGATCTGTCCAGCAAAAAGGCAGAAAACCAATTATTTTTCTACTTGTGGGGCAGTTACATAAGTTTACGTTCTTCATACGATTGCCTTATTGGATTCCTCTTCTTTAGAGGTTAATTTAGATTACTTCCTTACATTACAATAGGTTAAATCAGCCCTGCTTTATCAGAGGCTCTCCTATTCACTCTCCAGAACAGAACAGTGGCATCTGCTCCACAGACTTGCTCTCAACGCTGCACTGTACTTCCTCAAATACCTGATCATTTTGAAATGGAAAATTAAGCCTGGGTTCCTTCTCAGATCAACCTACTGAGAGGTCCAAGGTCAGCTTCATTCCTCTGAAAAGTTTAACCTGTGAATATGAAAGCAGCTTTGATATTTGGGTTTTTACACATATTGCCGGCACAAGCCTTCCCATCAAAAGTTGCTGTTAAAGTTTCTCCTCGCCTTTGGGCATGCCTGGATAGCCTAGAACAATTCTGTAGCACACATCATGCATATTCAGGAGGACCTTTGGGAATGGTTTACGCTGACAGGGAGAAATGTGTTTGCCATCTATGGAGACGGGCACATCTGCCTAGCATATGTTCTGCTTCCCACTGAGAGCACCCTCTTTACCTGTTACCCACTCCTTTTCACATCAGTCAGGGTCAGCATCCTGGACTCTGCATCTGCAGATCAAAGATACACGGGCTTGGCCAAGCCTGCAAGTGGCTGCCAGCTGGACTGTTTACAGGAGGGGTCAGTGTCAATGTATAGTGAAGGCAAGGCAGACTAGCTATGGCAATAGATACTTTCAGCCCTATTGCTTAAGCTGTTCCCCTCCCCCCTGCATAAATGTGTGTTTCTGCATCATCATCATTGATGTAGCCCACTCTCCCCTCCCATCAGCATACTCTCTGTTTGATCTTGTAGTCTCTTGGAGTTCCTGTCTAACTGGTAGGGAATCATCATTTCTGGTATAGAGTACAGGCCAGGCAAGGCCAAAATAATTGCCATAACTCAAAACGCTACAGCTGGCAGACAGTTGTTACAAACACAGTCCTAGCCACTACACACAAATGAGTGATGCTGCTTGGATAAGTAACAAACCATCTCATCTCCCCGCCTAGGGAGGCCACTGAGATGCTCCTTGCCAACTTCAAGCAAGCAGAAGGAAATGTCTTCTCCCAGATCAAAGTGAGACACCAGCAGTTTAAAAGGGAAGTCAGACACTAAAAACAGGAGAAGGAATGACAGAAAAGGGAATTGCTATTCTCTCCTATTATCAGTTCTAAAAGGGGACCAGGGGCGAGAAGAATATGCAAAATGGCAAAATAAGAATAATAGGAAAATAATACATCGCAAACATGTCCCAAAGGTGCCTTTTTCAAGAGGCAACTGGACTTTCTGGTTTTTCTTTGAAGATGTTTTGCTTCCCCACCATCCGGTCAGAGCTGAAGAAGCTTCTTGGATGAGAAGCAAAACGTCTTCAAAGAAAAACCAGAAAGTCCAATTGCCTCTTGAAAAAGGCACCTTTGGGACAACCATGACCTGGATGACTGAGAATCTCTATCATGGGGATATTTATTCATCTTTTGAGTTTAATTAAGGGGATTAATGAGGAACAAACACATGTAAAGCAAACTAGGACTTAGAAATTTCACTTGTACAAAGAAATGCTCAGATTATTTGCTTATTAAGATTTATTATAATTATTGTCTTTTAAGTTATTATCGTTAGATTAAACCAGGAACCTCCAAACTTGACAACTTTAAGACTTGTGGACTTCAACTGCCAGAATTCTCCAGCCAGCATTATTTTTTTTAAAATAAGAATTTTAATAGTATTTTAAGCACTATATTCATCCAGACTGAAATTAATATTTATAATAACTGAACTGCAGCAAAGGTTGAAAATTATGACAATTGATTAGAGTCCTGATTCAACTCTTTAGATTCTTTTTTATTATTGATAATTTAGCTTTATTGTAATCATAAAACATTGACAATATCAGTGTTTCTAGGCTTAGAATGTTAAAACCTAAGAACATTTTACTCTATTGGGAGCAGATATGGGAGCACATATAGATAGATCTGATAGAATTAACTGTAGATTTTTCTACTATGACATTGAGGATAGCCACCAATTTATATAGTTTGAAAAAGCTATTTACTATTGCCTAAATCATAGGCAAAATTATGTTAATTGTCAGCTGAAGAGCAACAATAAGTGAGGAAAGTTACTTTCTTGTTCATATGATAATGTCTTAAATGTATCTTATAGGTAAAATAGAACTGTAGCTTACATGGGTCTTATCCAGCTCTCAACAGTAAATGACATATATGATACTTTAAAAGTGAGCTATAGCCTACAACTATTCAAATTATGGGGGGGTGCACTGTTGTTCTGTTGGAGAGAAAATTTATTTGTTTTAATCTGGCAATTTGCATTCTGGTTCCTGTTTGGCTTTAGCTTCCCCCCCTCCTCCCCCCCCCGGCATGAAATAGTAATAGCAGTTTTGTTACTATTAATTTTCTTTATCATGTGTCTGTAAGTGCAGGAGAAATAAGAGATAAAAAAATAGTGCTGTAACACATTACAGCCAACATAAAAACCACAATATAAATGACACAATATAAATGACTGGGAAAGGGAGGATATGATATGATGGCATCAGTTGGTGGAAGGTGGGAACTGCATGTTACAAGGAGATGGCAAGGAGATGGCAAAAGAACATTTTACATAACATGAACAAAAATCAAGTCTCCCAAAACAAGGCGAATTGTAATTTCAAGTACTAAAGAAAGGAGCAGAGATGATTGTAGAACTGCCAACTGTACACATTAAGAAATTCTGGAGAATGGCTAGATCTCAGAAGATTGAAGGAAAGGAAAGGAAAGGTTGAATCTGTCTTCAAAAACTAGACACTGTGAAGTACAGCTCTTTTAACTTGATGTTTATATTGCGCAAAGTCCTCAAGCAGACAATGAAATAACATATTTGTAAGCACTTGGATTATGCAACAGTTCACATCCAGCATGGACTTGTCACAAACAAGCCAGGCCAGATTAGTTTTAATTTCTTTTTTGACAGAGCTATTAGCATAATGGATCAGGGGAATGTCATGGACATAATGTATTCAGACTTCAGCAAAGCATTCAACAAAGTATTTCATGATGTGGTACCAGTCATTGCCTATCTAAAGGGTTATCATACTGAGGAGGGAATGGATTTGTCCCTTCTGGAGGACAGAACCTGAACAAACGTGTGTTGAAACAACTGGAAAATAGGTTCAGGCTTGATATTAGAATGAATTTTTTGATGGTTCAAACTATCAATCAGTGAAGGGGAAATTGCCTCATGAAGTGAGGCAATCCATTTCATTTGTCTGAAATGCTTCAAAGGATCCTATGCTGAGCAAGGGATATGATTAGATGACCTTTGAGATAGCTTCTAGATTTCAGGAGCAGCATTTTTCCTTCAAATTATTATTATTATATGGATAATCTACAATTAAATGAATTGTTTCCCTTCTATATTCTATCTTCACTTTTGTTGTTTTCAAGAGTTTTCCTTAATTGACACTTCAGCAGAGATTCTTGGCTTTTTAATGTAATCATTCAAACCATGCTTTTTTTTTCTACCACATCAGTAGAAGTCCTTTATCCCTTCAGCTCTTGGCAAACATAGCCAATCAATATGACTTTTGGGTGCAAAGGATAGCATCTGTCCATTTGGATTTGAAGTTATTATTATTATATCTGTTCACAACAATGTGAAATCACAGCTGCCAGTTCTTTAGCTGGTGTGGGTTTCATATGTATCAAGTTCTTCCCAAGAACCTAGAACCGTGTTGGCAAACACGTGCCACACGTGCCGGAAGTGGCACACATAGCCATTTCCCCTGACATGTGAGAGGTTGCCTGGAAGAGCCCAACTACGCATGCATCGTGCACTGCTGTCTGACAACTGGTTGTTGGATATCTGGCACGCATGCACAGGGGGCAGAGGGGATTGCGTAGGAGATATGTGCACATGTGCAGGGACACGCTGCACGTGGAGGATCGCATACGCATGCGCAGGGGGAGGGGGGGCCAGCACACATTGCCTGCTGGGTGCTGGCATGTGAGCGCGTGCAACTATAAGCATGGGAGCCGAAAATGGTTAGCCACCACTGACCTAGAATGTCACAATGTATCAATTTAATATATATGTGGATTCTAGTAGTGTGGTCTTTGCAATTGATACATGGGAATTTTGTCAATAAGCAGATTTTCTAAGAGGGTGCCAAGATTTTTTGGCATGTCATCCAGTGTGCTGATACCACTGGGATCAAAATGGTTGTTCTATGCCATAATGTTTCCATTTCAATTTTCAGATCTTGATACTTTATGATCTTCAATTTTTTATTTTCAATTCTACTATCCCCTAGCATTGCCATATCAATTATCTATTCAACCACAATTACATCTGGTGCATAGTGAGCCAAGACTTTATTAACCTGTATTCAGAAATCCTACAATATTTTAACCTGTTCATCCTTTTCTACTTCTTCAAGTCTATGTTCCCACTAATTTTTCAATATTGATGCATGACCATTTTTACAGATTTTCCAGTGAATCATTTTGACAATTGTGTTATGTTGTTGTTTTGATCTTGCATGAATTGAGTGTATGATCTACTATTTCTTCTGCTTCTTTGTACAATCTGCTCTAAAAATCAATTGCTGATTTTTCAGTTCTGGCTTTCAATCTCACAGTTACTAGCCTGATGCCTTAATCACTACTCCAAACTTGGTCTCTTCAAATTATTAACTAGCTAAACAAAATATTTAAGGAGGTGGTTCAGATGCACTTCTCTCCAAATAGTTAAAGTAGACTCATCACTGGAAGACTTGAAACTACAGCTTGCTGTTGCAATTCACAGCTTATCCCCATATGCTGAGATAGCAATTTTGGTTTATTTTCTGGAAAGGATGGTTGTTTAACACTTCAAAGAGAGGTACTTGATTTGTGCTTGTATGCATTGTAAAGCACCCCTTTTAAATATTCTACACAATTGTACTGTTTAAACCTTCCAAATGAACTGTTTGTAGAAAAATGCCACTGATTACTTCTTCTCTGATGTGGATTTCTTAATGCTGATCTCCTCAGGTTTGGTTTCAGAACCGAAGAGCAAAATGGAGAAAACGAGAGCGATTTGGTCAAATGCAACAGGTTCGCACACATTTCTCCACTGCCTATGAGTTGCCTTTGCTAACTCGAGCAGAAAACTATGCCCAGGTAAGTACTGTTCATCAACACACCTGTCGTGAACCTCTTGACAATTTTATCAGAGTCATAAATTTTATCTGTCATAAATCAAATGAAATTTTGCTAGGTGAAATGAAAGTTTAACCTTTTCAATTTTAACAGTAAGTTGTTTATTTATTATTTATTACATTTGTTTTCCAGACATCTTACCACAAGGACAGTACTCCACAGTGTGGAGAAATGCTGAGTTGATTTTGAGAATATGTAAACCATTTGGAACCTCAGTCAATTGATTGATTGATTATTTATTTATTTATTTTATTTATTTTCAAGATTTATATACCGCCCACTCTCCTTGGGGGACTCAGGATGGTGTACAGACATTAGAAATATGTTGAAGATACAATAATTAGGAGAATTAAAGAATAAAATTTGGTTGTTAAATAAACGGGATGAGGCAAGGATTTAAAAGTGAGGACTAAGAGCAATTATGACCGAATTTAAAGTAAATGAAAAACCCTAGGCCAGACCGGTTTGATGGAATAGGTGAGTTTTCAACGCGTGCCGGAAGGTCAAAAGGTCAGGGATGATCCTCATCTCTGGGGGTAATTTGTTGCAGAGGGAGGGCGTCCCCAAAGAGAAGGCCCGCACCCTCGGAGTCGCCAGCCGTCCAGCCGGTGGAATCCCAAGGAGGCCCACTCTATGGGAGCGTACTGGCCGACGGGAGATTGATGGTAGCAGTAGGCAGTCCCGCAAATACCCAGATCCCAAGCCATGGAGCGCTTTAAAGATGATAACTAATACCTTGAAATGCACCCGAAAGATCATCGGGAGTCAATGCAGCTCGCGCAAGAGTGGTGTAACACAAGAGCCTCGAGAAGCCCCCCAAACCACCCGTGTGGCCACATTTTGCACCAGCTTGAGCCTCCGGGTGCTCTTCAAGGGGAGCCCCATGTAGAGAGCATTGGCATAGTCTAGGTGGGAGATAACGAGGCAGATGTGACTGTGCGAAGTGCATCCCGATCCAGAAAGAGCCGCAACTGGTAGATCCTACGGACCTGGTAGAAAGCCCCCCTGGTGACAGCCACGATATGTTCTTCTAACGACAGCTGTACGTCCAGGAGGACACCCAAATTGCATGCCCTGTCAGTGGGGGTAAGAGTTTCCCCCCCCCCCCCACAGTCAACGATGGAACTAGCTGGCTGTATCGGGGTGCCAGAAAGCACAGCCATTCGGTTTTGGCCGGGTTGAGTTGAAGCTTGTTTCGTCCCATCCAGCCCCGCACAGCCTCCAGGCACCAGGTCATCACTTCAATGGCTTCATTGGGGTGGCCTGGTGTAGAAATGTACAGCTGAGTATCATCAGCGTACTGATGAAACTCTACCCCAAAGCCACGGATGATCTCACCCAGCGGCTTCATATAAATGTTGAACAGTAGGGGCGAGAGCACCGATCCCTGAGGAACCCCACAGATCAGGGGCCTTGAGGTCGATCTCTGCCCCCCTGTCAACACAAATTGCGAACTTGGGTTGGAAAGGAAGGAGGAGAACCACTGCAAAACAGTGCCCCCCACTCCTAGTCCCTCCAGACGACGCAATAAGATATTGTGGTCGACAGTATCGAAAGCCGCTGAGAAATCTAACAGGACCAGGACAGAGGAATGACCTCTGTTCCGGGCCTTCCAGAGATCATCTACCAACGCGACCAATGTCATTTCCGTGCTGTATCCGGGCCTGAAGCCTGATTGGCGTGTATCTAAATAGACATCTTCATCCAGGTACTAGGGAAGCTGTTGTGCTACCACAGTCTCAACAACCTTCGCTACAAAGCGAAGATTGGAGACTGGACAATAGTTAGAATACAAATTTGGGTCCAGAGATGGTTTCTTGGGGAGGGGTCTTACTACCGCCTCTTTCAAGGTGGCAGGCAGAAATCCCTCACTCAAGGAAGCATTGATGATATCCTGGAACCAACCTTGTGTCACCTCTCGAGTGGCTAATATCAGCCAGGAGGGACACGGATCCAGTAAACAAGTGGTAGCATTAAACTCGCCTAGCATCCTGTCCACGTCCTTGGGGGTCACAGGGTCAAACTCTTCCCAGATGACCTTCCCCAATTCCGCTCCCGACCCCCCATCCAGAGTTGCCCAGTCAGAGTCCAACCCATTCCGGATCTGAGTAATTTTGTCCAGCAGGAAATTTGAAAAATCCTCAGCCCGTCCCTGCAGAGGATCCTCCCGCACTCTCGGTTCTAAAAGTGAGCGGGTCACCCTAAAAAGGGCGGCAATTTCCTGCAGATGCGATAAGATTATGATTATGAGCCAACAAGCTGGTGTCAGCTATTATATAGATGGATTTTTTCCCCCATAATAACCTAGTCCTTCAGACCTTCCAGCAATGCACCCATTGCCACTGCAACTGAGTCCATCCATCCTGCTGTTGGTTATCCTCTTATTTCCTTTCACTTTTCCCATCAGTTGAACTTGTTTCAAATAACTAAGCATTGTCATAATATGTCCAAAATAATTTCAGCCTGGTCTTTTGTGCCTTGAGTGATAACAGCCATTGTGGCATAGTGGTTAGAATGCAGTATTGCAGGTTATCTCTGCCGACTGTCGAGCAGTTTGATCCTGACTGGCTGAAGGTTGACTCAGACTTCCATCCTTCTGAGGTCACAAAACGAGGACCTGGATTGTTGGAGACAATATGTTGGCTCTGTAAACTGCTTAGAGAGTGCAGTAAAGCACTATGAACAGGTATATAAGTCTAAATGCTATTGTTATAACACTTAGTTGATTTGTTTGATGATCCATTTGTTTGTTTTCTTGTCTGCCTAAATCCATAACTTTGACAGAATTCAATCATATGATCTGATTTATCTTGCCAGGTTACCATTAGTCTATCTCGATGAATTATTTAAGCAAAGAAAGAAAGGCAGACTGTACTAAATAATTATGACATGAAAAGATGTCATAGTATACCAGCTCCATACACTCTCCATTTTCTGGCTGCCCATATTGTATCCTAATTTTGCGGAAGGTAGGATGATGAGTCTCTCTTAGAAGCTTACCACAGACTTCTTAATGGCAATGTCCATAATATGGCATAAATCCTTCAGTAGCAATCCTTCTGCTATGTGCGGTCTGGAACATTCACTGGAATGTTTAGCAATGCCAAAAGGTCTTTGGCAGATAAATTAACTTTAATATTTTCTGAATACAGATTTCAAACTTTTTAAAAGTAATACTGTCAGTTTAGCAATCTTTGACTTCAAAAGAATTGTTTAAGGCAGATCATTATACATAAAGACTTTTAGTTCTCAGCCAGGTAATTTTGGGGTAACATTTCCCCTCTTCTCTCTCTGTCATATCTTGGTTTCAGCTAATACTTAAGCTGCTTACATAGGATGGGATGTGAATTTCTATAAATAAAATAAAATTAGTTTTTTTGGAACTATTTTTTTAAACAGCATATTTTAATAAAGACAACAGAGAGCTGGAGTTCCATTATTTTTTTTCGTCACCATGATTCTAACTAAGATTGCGTCCAAATTATAATAATAATTTCTAAAAAAAAAAAAAGCTGGTTTCTATGCAAATTTCACAAATGCTTTCTTTCAATTTTCAGTTTAAACTCACAAATATGTATAATAGCCTGCACAATATCCCTCCCAACCTCCAAGCCAAAAGAATCTTAAATCTCTTCCATAAGCCCTCAAGGTCATCATATCCTATGTCTATCTATACTCTACCCATTCAAAGTCCATTAGGTGAGATGGACAGTGAAAAAATGTAATAAATAGAATAAATCAATAAAATAAAACGGTCTCTCTTGTTTTGGGGTAGCAGCTCGGTAGTTCCCACCGCTCCTACTTATCTTCCACCACAGAGTCTCTCACCAGGTGCCTCCTCCTAACCTTGGTTTATGAGAAAGGAAGATCTTTTTGGTAATAAAATGGTAAAAAATTTAGTAGAGTTTGAGTTTGGGTGGAGGGTAAGGAAATATCCATCCCTTCCTTGGGAAACAAGCCAATTTCAGAAGAGAGAAATGAAATCAGGCTTTATTGTAAAAAAATAAGAGTTTAAAATATAAAATCTCTCCTTTAACTTTAAATACTCACAAGGCACACATTCAATAGCGAAGGAGATGAAGTACAGCACTATTCAGATTGTAGGAAAACAGCAAGTTGATATAAAAATGTAAAACCACAAAAGTGTACCACAATCCAGCAGATAATAAGAAACTACTGGTCTACTATAAATAGGATTTCTCTGTCCAAAATCTCAGCAAAGAGATTGGAAGATTCCATTCACTTATTTATTTCCAAATGTGTATGGCTGTCTAATTCTATGACAACTCTGGGTGGCATGGACTATTAAAACATCTTGAAATAATAAAGAACAGAAAGAAGAGACAAACGCCCAGGAAGAGTAAATCAAACACACCCCTCAATTAAAAACATACCACAAGGGTCATATTATTGTTTCTGTTGTTGTTTTCATCATCATCATTACAAGAAAGGTTGTTATTTTTTTTTAAATAGATCTTCTGGAATATACCTGAAGTATAATTCAGAACAGAATTCCTTACTTTGTACAAGAAACATAAAAGCAGAGAATACTGGTTTAGTCCAAGAACAATCAAACAGAAATGAAAGACATATCACATTTCTCTAGTCATTTACCCATTTCTTCCTACCATAGTAGGCTTTCTGAAGTGAAAGTATCCTGTAACTTTTCTATATTTCTTATTTTCCTGAAAATTCCAGACTTTGATCTATGTTCTCCCAGTCTCCATTTGCATCTTCTCCTTCAGTTTCCTCCACAGGAAACCTTTGTCTTTTAAAATATTCAAATTTTCTATGCTTGGAATTAGGGAAAATCTGGGGTATCTTCCTTTTTTCTACTTGAAAAAACAGTATTCTTATGAAAGTATGTACTTTGTGTCTGTGCAAAGGACGACCATGTGACTTTGGAACAGAGTGATGCTCATAAATGCAAGGACTGGTCACATAGCTGGTTTTTACACTATCATAACTTTGGACAGTCACGAAATAAGGCAATCTAAAAGTGAGGACTATTTCACACAAGACCTTTCCAACCATGATATGTCATTGACTGATCCACATTTGGTCATTTACATATTTCTGAACAAATGGAAAATCCCAACAACCCGTTTACCTTTGCATGGGTGTATCTAATAGTAGCATTTCCATAGCAACCCACTGTAGCACTTGTCCTGCTACCTATGGCAGCTTTTTCACAGTGAATTTTGTTGTGCACCCGAACTGCACACTTGCATTTGGTAAGCATAGTGTTTGCTCATCTGATTGGTGATGTTGCAGCCTAAACTACAATCAGGTTTGTTTGGCTAAGGGTCTTTATTATGATTAAATTTCCCCATGATAGCAATAACGCTTAGACTGATATACCACTTTATACCACTTTACAGCATTCTCTGAGTGGTTTACAAAATGTCAGCCTATTTCCCCCAACAATCTGGGTTCTCATTTTACTGATCTTGGAAGGATGGAATGTTGAGTCAACCTTGAGCCTGTCAGGATCAAACTCCAGGCTGTGGGCAGAGTCAGACTGCAATACTGAACCACTGAACCACCACAGCAATTCTATCTATCCGTTTCCTCTAAGTTCATCCATCTCTTATACCTTCAGCACCAAAAAATATATACTTATATGCTTCTTTTATTCATCATCACAATCATTCTAGCCATTGTCCATCCACTGCAGGATGAAGGCCTCTTCCGCATGTTTCTAACCTAGATGGTTCTGAGCTTTCTTTCGCCAGTTGGGCCCGTTATACTTACCATATTTTTCAGATTATAAAACACTCCGGACTATAACGCACATTAGCTTTAGAGAAGGAAAACAAGGGGGAAAAAATCTGGCTTTGCCTCCTTGCAGCAAACAGCAAACAGCCTGGTCAGCTTCAGCACAGCCTGATTTAGCATGAGCAGCTGATTGGCAGTTGGATTAGTCTGCCGAAATACCGCCCATCAACTGTTCCAGGCTGCAAGGATAACCACCGCCCATTGCCCCCATCGCCACCCATCGCCGCCACCTATTGCCTCCGCGCACCCGTTTTCGACCTCCACACGTCCTGTTTTTGGTCCATTCCAGGTGGCGGGGACCGCCGATGCCTATCGCCACCACTCGTTGGCACCATTTGGTGGCGATAGGTGGCAGCAGTGATACTGAAAATGGGATGCACGGAGGCCAAAAATGGGATGCACGGAGGCCGAAAATAGGGCATGCAGAGGCAGTGAGGGCAGCAGCAGTGATGGGTGGCAATGGCCGCAATGGGTGGCGGCAATCCCCACAACCTGGAACAGCTGATGGGCATCATTCTGGGAGGCTGATCCAACTGCCATTCAGTTGCTTGTGCTAAATCAGTCTGTGTTGAAGCTGACCAGGCTGTTTGCTGTTTGATACAAGGAGGCAAATTGCTGGGAAGTAGAGGCCAAAGGGTGGGGGCTGGTGGGTGGGTGAGGCTTTAGCAACATTTGCTGTATAAGACACACAGAGATTTCCACCCATTTTTTTTGGTGATGGTGGGGAATGCATCTTATAGATCAAAAAATGCAGTAGTTCTTTTATTATACAGGGTTGGCTTGACTGAAGCAAAAGAGATGTATTAGAGTAAATGTACAATCTGTCCGCTCCTTTAGAAAAATCCTGCTCTTGATTTTTGCAGCATGGAATGAGCCAACGTGAACTATTTTTCTTTTCTTTTTTTCTTTCTTCTCTTCCTTCCTTCCTTCACTCCTTCCCCCCTCCTTGCGTTTCAGATACAGAATCCTTCCTGGATCGGCAACAATGGTGCCGCCTCCCCTGTACCTGCCTGCGTAGTGCCCTGTGACTCGGTGCCTTCCTGCATGTCTCCCCATGCTCATCCCCACACCACCGGAGGAGTCTCTGAATTCCTGAGCGTCTCGGGTCCCGGCAGCCACGTGGGGCAGACGCACATGGGCAGCCTCTTTGGCAGCGCTGGCATCAGCCCCAGCATCAATGGCTATGAGTTGAACGGCGAGCCGGACCGCAAGTCCTCCAGCATTGCAGCCCTGCGGATGAAAGCCAAGGAGCACAGTGCCGCCATATCGTGGGCAACATGACAGGGCTGCTGCTTTTGCCCTCGAGAAACGGACAGCTCAAGCAGGACAGATGACCCAAACCCTCGGCTCTTGGACTGGGGGCAGTGTGCGCCCTCCTCAGAGGTCTGAATGCAGCACTTTTCGCTTCCTTAGGGAGAATGGCATGGTGCCGATTGCCGTTTTTGGAGTGTTTTAAGCATGTAGGCCTTTTTTTTCCCCCTTTCCCAGGAACAGGAATGTGGAAGTCAAGAGGGAATATTTCTCCTGCATCAGACAAACTTGAGTTTTCAATTCCCCTTGTGCTGTTGTTCTCCTGATTGCCAGTTTGCCGTTGTTCTTGCTCTATCTAGCATGAAAGCTGCCTCCCGCCAAGGCTTCCATCATGCAATCGTTGGCCTTTTGCCACAGAAATATTGGGGTGGGGGGAGGGAGGATTCCAAAGTGTGTTGTCTTTCTTTTTAAATAGTTAGTCCTGTATTTTCCCATGACATCCTTCCTCCCTTCTTCCGTCCCCCCTTTCCCGCTCACATTTTTGACTACAGAAAGTCTATTAAAGTAGAGGTGGGTGGGGGAGAAATAGCTACACAGGGTTCCTTGATTGGTAGCATTAGGAGCCCTCCATCTGGAAGTTCATCTGATTTCTCTCTCTCTCTCTCTCCCTCTCTCTCCCCCCTCCCTCCCTCTCTCTCTCTCTCTCCCTCCCTCCCTCCGTGTGTGTGTGTGTGTGTGTGTGTGTGTGTGTCAAACAAACAAGAAAACAAAGGCCAACCCACAATTTCTAGCTAATTGCTCCCATGTGAGCTCTTTTGAAACCCTCATATTTTAATGGAACAGAAGGGGTTTATATATGATCTCCAGCACCAAAGGCATGTGGTTGCTATCACTATAGATGGCTAGTGCCAAAGTCTGAGGAGACAGCGTGCATTTTGATTGGAGTACCCTATAGCAAAGTTGCCATACTGCAACAGGAAATTTGTCCACACCTTATCGTCCATGTGAATTGTGTGAGTTGCTGAGTTGCTTTATGACATTTTTTTTAATCCTGTCATTTCCCTCCCTTCAATCTCCTGCAATGCAATAATGCATAGCCAAGGGATGCAATAATGAAGACATGAGTCAACTGTGGGTTCAATGAAAGGCACGCTAAGGATATACTGCCCTTAAACAGAAATTGGGTGGGGGGGAAATAGCTCAGTGGTTAAAGACATTGAGCTTGTCAACTGGAAAGCTAACAGCCTGGGTTCAGAGTGCTACACGATGGGGTGAGCTCGCTTTATTTTCCCCAGTTCCTGCCCACTCAACAGTTTGAAAGCATGAAAATGCAAGCAGACAAATAGGTACCATTTTGGCAGGAAGATAACAGCATTCTGTGCACTTCAGTGAATAGTCATGCTGCCACAGAACCACAGAGATGTCTCTGGCTCTCTTGTCTAAGAAACAGAGATGAGCACTGTTCCCTAGAGTCAGTCAGGGGAAACCCTTACCTTTAAACAGAAATTACAAAAGGACACGTACACTTCCACAGGGTCACTTTGCAACCCTAACCCCATGAACTGATTCTGACAGCAAGCCAAGGACTCTTAGGCTGACATAAACCAAATCAACCTTTTTTTATATGCTACCAAGTGTTGGGAACACTATGACTTTGGTACTCCGTCCCCATCACACCAATGCATTTCTTGCAACATCAGTAAAGCCAGTTGCGGGAATTAAATTAGTTAATTATCCATGAATTACAGGTGGAGTAACCATTGCCTGATGTTTGGTTTCAATGACGAACGAAACAGGGAGAAAATCTGTGGGCAATAAAGGAAAACGTCTGCCTAGTTTCCCACCATCGGTTTGCTCTTGCAGCAAACTCAGTTCTGCAAGAAGACCAGTTTACAGGATTTTCACTTTTAGATTGATATTTAACATACAAACTTTGGAATAATATCTAAAGAGTTTGATGGTGCGAAAGAAATTGTATGCCCACCGCCATGAGCAATAACCCACTTCAATGATTGCCTTTCTGCTGTCACTATCAAATTGTTTTGTTTTCAGACCCAGTTCCTTTCCACTCAGTGGAGATAACTCAAAGGTCTATCTTGAAGAAATAAAGCGGGGGGGGGGGGTTCCCTCTTAGTTGGAAATTCTTTTTCTTCCAGCCCAAAGTGAAGTAGCAGACACAGGCCTGCCTCATGTTGTTCCCATTCATCAGGATAATCACATTTTCCCAATTTCCATATGTTTGCCCTCTTTAAAAAAAAAGGATCAAAGAGATTTAGGTCCAGCCAGCTGAGATTCGGTTCAAAAAGCTGAAACGGTGCTTGGGTTTTGCAGTTTCTCCAACAGGCATTCACATTCACTAATGTTCAAAATTGTCCAACCGGCTTTTAAGGAGTGTTGGTTGGGTTAGTAACTACTGGGCTTTCCTTTTTCTGGCCAGCGGTTGTTTTGCCAGCTTTGCCATTGAGATAGTGTAGATTTTAATGGGCTTCAGAGGAAAAGCAAGACTTTCACCGTCCTTAGGGCACGAGCATCCAACCACCAGGAAGTCTGACCTGCGGATGACCGTGCTTATCATGAACTTGCCCCTATAAACCATCCTGGAAAGGAAAGCCTGCAGCTGGGGATGCATATAAAGAAACAGCCATAATATACCAAGTACATAGAATTCCAGGCAGGGGTGGGATTCAAAAATTTTAACAACCGTGGGCGTGGCTTAGGTGGTGGGCATGGCTTGGTGGTTATGTTATTGGCTGGGTGTGGCCAACTCAATATCACTCACATCAAGGCACGCTTCTCCTCGCCTGGCCTTTCATGACTGTGGGGATGCTGCAACAATCGTAAGTGTGAAAAATGTTCATAAGTCACTTTTTTCAGTGCCATTGTAAATTTAAATGGTCACTCCACACAAGCAAACTACCAGCAAAGGAGGGGAAAAAAACTCCAGAGAAGTTCCTGAGACAGGAAGTCTAGTCCTGCCAAGAATGTAATAAGGGTTAATGGAGAGACAGTTTCTGTAAGCAACACCAGAATGTTTCCTTCCTGCCTTCCTTACAGGATTAGGCCAGTAATTTCTTCTAACAACCAGTTCTCCAAACTGCTTAGCATGTTAACAACCAGTTCTAGCAAATAGGTGCGAACTGGTAGAATCCCACCCCTGATTTCAGGGCAAAAAGCTCTGTGACAAATCTGAAAGAGGGCAAGAGAGAGGATACATTCATTTTATAGGAATGGGGAAGAAAAAGCAGTGGTATACTTGACAGTTAGGGAGGCATCTCCCCCTCCTCTCATGCGCATTGTTAAACACCCAGAACATTTCTTAGGAGCCCCAGTATTTTTGACCAGCTGTGGGAATAAGATGTCTGCCCATAACATGCAGAGTAAAAAGGCCTAAACTTTTATTCCTTTAGAGACCAGGTGCATTTTTCAAGTCAAAAGCCACAGTTAAAAAATATTTTTAAAAAATCAAATTAGTCAATATTTTGAAGTTCCATTGGGTTCAGTGAGAATTCAAAGCATCGTTAGACTTGTTGCCCTGTGGGGTAAGTATGAAGAAAATGTTGTAGGTTATCAATAGGAGTGCTACCTTCAGAAAGGCATTTGAGGTGGTCAAAAAATGAAAGAGCAACTGTTACATGTGTTGTGCTGTGTTTAAAGACTGTCCCCTCAAAAAAAGAAACCCCACCATTCTTTTTTTAAAAATCCATGAAATCAAGATTGAACTATCCCAAGAAGTCATTACTTTCCATGACTGGAGATCAATGAGCCATCAAATGATTTTAAGGCTATCCATGAGAATTAGATCTTGAACTCTCATGAAAGTGATGATGACATGATTGCATAACAGACATGATCCATGCCTAATCATGTTTGTTTGTTCCTGAGTGTCCCTTCCTAGAAAAACACATTTGTGTGCATGCTGACTCCAGGTATGTTTATTTTATAATAGCTAGGTTTGCCATGTTTAAGGTGAATCGTAACAGGGAGATGCTAGCTCTGTCCAAATTTCTTTGTTTTCAGCTGGTAAAAAGAACTGGAAGTAGAATCATGCTGCTACTTGAGCTGCTCATGCTAAGTCAGCAGCCCTTAAAACAGCCATTGCAGCTTTTCAAAGCTTTAAAGCAGGCAAGAATAGTTTGGGCTAGGTTCTTTTACTATCTGTTCATCTCATGTCAATGTTAGTTCCCAAATGACTTTGAATGTGAGCAATTCAAGGGTACATAAACAACATATACTTCAAAAGGTGTTTCAGGATCTGTATGATGTTCAACCCAATATGGTACCATATGCATCAATTCCTTGAAAAACCAATGGTGGAATATATGAAACATGGGAAGAGGGGGCAGAAATTCAACATAGGAATATCTTGCGTATGTATCTGAAGCTATACAGAATACTGATTGTGAGCACCAGAGGCTTTCTGAATGCCCAACAGTAGCAGCTGATTTTCAATTGTCAAACTATAGGCCAGGAGGTTGGGTAGAGGGATCAGTCAATAAGAAATTTCCTTGGGGGGTGGGGGGAGTGAGGAAAGGTGGGCCTATCTTACCTTCTATTCCATTATTAAATAAATTGCTGGTAAAAGCAATACAGCATAGTTTAAATCAGTAGTGTCCAACCTTGCCAACTCTAAGACATATGGACTCCAACTTCCAGAATTGTCCACAGTTGCTGTGGGTTGCTGGCAGTTTGAACCAGCTCGCCCGTACCGGTATGTACGACTAGCGGCTGGGCCCGCCCACCTGCCTCCGCGCTATCCTGTCCTATATATCTCATGTTTTTGCTCACTCGCACCAGCCACGTGGCCCAGCTGCTTTCCGCACCTCGCCTGCTCTACTCACCTGCTGCGCGCAGGAAATCCCCGTGTTTTTGCAGCTGTGCGAAGGGGCGTGCGTGCGTGCACTCACATTTTTGGATCTGCATTAAGCGAATCGATTGTTACAGTATGTGCAGCCCACCTCTGCTTCTTCAGCTGGCATGGCCTGGCCGGCTGGGGAATTCTAGGAATTGAAATCCACAAAAGTGGCCAAGGTTGGACACCCTTCGGCTAAATGAAGGAGTTAGGGTTTTTTTTTTCCTTTTTATTTTTTACAGGGCATTCTTGTATCTCTTTTTTTCCTCCTTCACTCATTTAATAGTTTAGCCTTGTCTCAAATCGTACCCCAAGGTTTGCAAAATTGCAAAGCATTTTGAAAACAAACAACAGTGAAAAAAGGTAGTTTCCTGGAAAGTGGTTTGAAAAAATAATCAACAAGACACAGCTGCTGAGAACTTTGTTTATTTTGCTGCTTTGATTGACACAGGAAAAAAACAAACATTTGGAGGGTTTGATAAAAAAAAATAAAAATCAACCGAAACGGAAACCTAGATGAAAGCTTTTTCACTGCTTTCAGCTTCATGGCCGGCATTTCAGGGAAGTCAAGGTGACTTTTTATCCTGCCCCAACTCTTATTAACAAATTGTGGGTGATCTACTATCCAGTCCTCCTTCCGCATAAATAGATAGTGCTAGGACCTTTGTACTACTGATCTTGAAGGGCAGTTTTCAATGTGTAATAATATATCTGTTTTGGGGTGTGCAGTGACTGAAAAGGAGAATGGGAGAGAGAAAAAACCATAAGAAAACAACCTCAGTCAATTGCATTGTTGTAAAATATTGTAACCTTGTATAAGTGCAACTTTTTTTCCCCCTTAGCTTTATGGCCTGAGGCAGAATATATGAAAATATACGTTCAAAAATGTTGACAAGTAAAGCAATGGATTGAGAGGAAAGCCTACAAAATTGCAGTGTGAGGTTGTGCCATACAATTTTACTGCCTATACAGATATGTACTGCAAATTCATTACATTGTAATATTAAAAAAAAAGAACATTGCTTTGTACCTTGTCTTTCTTGCTTGCTCTTTTTTTAACTTTAATTTTTGGGGAAAATAAATCATTGCATGTATCATCTTTTCCCATCCTGCAGCTGAGGGTGTTAGTGTGATTTTTTTTTTTAGTAGTGCTGCAAACAAAAATGAAACAGACAAAAATTGCTGGAGAAGAATGAACAAACATCTAGAGCGCAGACAGAGGAGAGCCACATAAATAATATTATTGTTGTCATTCTTAGTTGCAATAGACTGTCTCTTTTCTGCCCTGAACTGAAATCTGTCTATTTTGTGCCTGACTCATGGCAAATGAAATGCGATCAGAGGAGGGCCTCCAAAAGCTCATGTTAATTGAAGTTGGCAAAAAATACTAACAGTGCCCTTTTGAACTGCTGACACAGAGCAGAATGGATTAAACAAGGCTAGATTAACAACAGGTGGCAGCTCTCAGACCCACTGCCTCTAGAGAGTCTTAGCAACCAAGAAGCAATGATGAGAACATCCTACAGCAGCCAATATGTGGCTGGAAATTAGACTGCTTGTAAATTGAGGGACGATCTGATCACAAAACTATTTTTTCCAAGTTATGGCATAGGATATGGAGATGGCATTGCTGTTCACAAATCAATATTCCAAAATAGATGTATCCTTGGAAACGGGTTCAGGTTGGTTTACATATTCATTTTTACAAGCCAAACCTGGCTTTAGTGACTAAAAACAAGATAGGTGTTTATTCTCAGGACTCTTCTTTGAAACATTATACAGCTAATCATTTTTGACAATTGTTTTCCATTGGGTTCTCATCCCGAAGTCATCATCTGGCCATACCTGCCCCTGCTGTTGAGGCTACTGGTCTGACTTTGGATAGGGAATAACTTAAAGTAGGGGTCTTCAAACTAGATGGCTTTAGGACTTGTGGACTTCAACTCCCAGAATTCCTCCTCCAGTCATGTTAGCTCAGAATTCTGGGAGTTGAAGTCCACAAGTCTTAAACTTGCCAAGTTTGAAGTCCCTTGACTTAAAGCATCTTGATTACCTTGGATCCTGAATGCAACATGGACACACATCTTTCAACCTTAGCCAGTTGGATGAAAGGTTGTTCCCATGTGGGGTGGGTTGATCTGCCTGTTTAATTTGGGTCAGAGAGTTATTCCTTTCCCTGCCTACCAATCATTCCTTAATCAATAAACAAAGCTGACTGACTGGAAGACTGCCTCTTTCTAGCTCATACCTGGATAAATTGATACACTTAATTGAGCTATTAATGGTTCTCTGCATTGGGCAGAAAGGGGACAACTGTTCATGAATGCCTCATATTAGTATAACACAAAGCTTAGCTTTTGATCTTTGAGTCTCATCCTTTATTTATTGAATTCTGCATTACTATTTTTATAAACAAGTCAAAGTGAACATACGTATATTTGTTCTTCCTCTGATTTTGTCCACAATAACCCTTTGAAGTGGGTTCAGCTGAGAGAGTAAGTCACCCAGCCAGCTTTCATACCTAAGGCAGGTCTAGAACTCAAAGTTTCCTGTTTTCTAACTTGGTATTTTCACCCCCAGACCAAACTTTGTTTAGGCATTAGAAGCTTAAATAGGATTGAGATTGATTAGGATCTGAATGGAAAACTTCTACAGAGTACAGGGAAATTGATTGGATTGGAAAGTTTTTAAAAAAGAACTTTTTAGGAGAAGGTGATATGCTATGCATAAACATATATATTGCCTTCTCCTAAAGTGTTTGGGAGAGATCAGTGTTAAACTCTTAAAAGCCCATGTGTATTTGCCAGCAATCAAAAGAAGAAAATGACTAGAATGTTAACTGAACCAGTGCTTATCATGCATTTCCATGTTCCACATTACCAGCATTGCTGAAATAGTATACTGTAATACTTAAGAACTTCATTTAATGTAGACAAAATTACCAGACTGAAATCTGGCAGAAACTTTAAAACAAACAAACAAAAAACCCTTGACATTTTTTCTTGAGTAGTTTTCCCCTGAATGTTTAAAAGAAAAAAATCACTGTGCTACTAGTATCACTGAACACTAGTAAAGGGAAGTATAGAAACAACTAGACTGCATGCTAAAAGAAGGAACATTTTTAAAGAAAAAAAATGAATGCATATATCTGCATTTTGATATTTAAATCTTTTAAGATAACTAAATGTACATGTACATATCTGTATTTTCAGAGGGGGGGGGAGAGAGAAAAGGAGGGAGGGAGAGAGAGAGAGATGTTTAAATCTATGCAAATAGATGGATATGCACAAATGCATAGAGAAAAGAGCATATCCTTTGACAGGCGCTTTCCTGGAAAAGAAGAAAAGCAGCAGAAGAATTTTCCAGCCAGAGATTCAGACAGAGTTCCTTGCAAGCTTTTGCCAAAGTACCTCCATCTGGACAGGATTTTCTTAAACCAGCTCAGAATCAAGCTGGCATGAGGTCAGAATAGCATCAGCCTAACTGGTAAGCACAGATACGCCTAGAGCAGGGGTCGCCAAACTTTTGGACCTCAGGGACCACCAAACTCATAATTTTAAATCCCGCGGACCACTAATATGAATTTTGACTGACGATGGCTGCAGGAAAAAGTCTGCAGGAAATTTTCCCACCCGGTTTTCCTACTGATTGATTGTTCTTTATTTGGGATTGCAAGATTCCGTCTCCAGCTCCATTCTCAGGGGGAGAGAGAGAGAGAGACTTTTGGCTTCATGCAAGGAAAGCAGCAGAAGCAGCAGAAATCTTTCTTTCTCTCCTCCAAACTCTGCCAGAAATGAGTCTTTGTGAGACTTGTCGCGCTGGCACAGCCTCTTGGAGTAGGATGCCTTGCAGGGTCCCAAAGACTCATTTCTGGTGGAGTTTGGGGGAGAGAAAGAAAGACTTTTGCTGCTTTCCTTGCATGCAGCCAAAAGCAGAAGAAGAAAAAACCCAAAAGAAGCAGCCCGGTGTCCAGGCCAGGCATGTGGGGTGAGTGGGGCAAGTTCCACCTCCACCCTTTTCCCCCTCCCCTCATTACTTCATGTTGTTTGCAATGCAAGCGATGCAAGCCTTGTGTTCCCAAGGGCCATATGGGAAGTGCAGCCTTGAGTTCCTGTGCAGCCTGGATTAATTGCTTTGGGGTGACATTTCTCTGTGGACCACTCAAATTTTCTCGTGGACCATCAATGGTCCCCGGTGTAGAGAATACACTCCTCCAAAGAGAGAAAAATTTTGAGCATGGGACAATTGTGGAGAATTTCATCAGTTAATTCTATTGTAGGACTAAGACTAGTGGTATTAAGGGAAGCTTTGTCTTGGAGCTTACCATCAGATTCTAGAAGATTTTTATATAGGAAAAGAGTTTCAAGGGAAGCAAACATCTGGCACTGAGAGAAGTAGCCCCTCAACTTATTCAGGATCATGTAACAGTTTTTAAAAACACATTCTCCTCCATGCTGCATCGAGAGCCCAGGATTGGGTAGACTGCTTCCTATGATGTCATTAAGCTGGGTCTGTACTAGTATATAAAAGCCAGCCCCTGGGAGAAACCCCAGCTTTGACTCAGCTTCTTAATAGTCACAAGTTGTCTCTGAAAGCATGTTAGTATTAGCCTCAGTGAATTGAAAGAGAAATTACTTTTGTTTCTTCAGCTCCCGGGGACCCGGACAGCGGCAACTTCAGGAGAGCGGGGCTCCGTTCTCCTGCAACGCTGGGATATTGTTCCCAACGCTGCTAGGTGAGCAGGGAAGCATCGGAGGACCTTCCCCAGTGCCTCAGTTTACTAGATCATAAAACTGATCGGCAAACTGATAGCAGCAGCCAGCCAGCTGATTGTGTGGATGGCTATTTCCCCCTTTCTCGGCTGACAAGATTGCTCAGGGCTCTTACTAGCCTAAAGAGTAAAAAATCACCTTTCTGGAGCCTGAGCAGCACCAGCCATCAAGAAAGCATTGTGCACAAGGTGAGCGGCCATTTTAAGTGACCCAGTGGCCATTTTGGGGCCCATTCCAACCTCTGCCATCCCAGCATAAAAGTTTAACAAACTCAAGCCTTGATCATTAAGATGAATCAGAACAGAGTTCTTGCTGAGCTTTCCCCTCCAGTTGAACAACCCCTTCAGCCCAACAAAAGAAAAAGGCACAGACAACATACTGCTCAGAGGGAGGTGGCTGCTAAAATCAGAGCCAAGGCTCTAGCCCCTAAGAAGACAACTCAGGCTGAGTTAAGAGCAGAAAAACGCAGACATGCTGCTCTAGAGAGACAATTTGACAAAAATATTCAACAAGAAAGAGGGCAACTGCAATAGGCTTCCCAGTCAGGTGAACATCATGGTTCCCAGAGAAGCCCTCCCAGGGCAGGGGAATCTATTCATGGAGCCTTTGGACACCCCCCTCCCCCAGCCTGGTCCCCTCAGCCATTGGAGGAGCAACTAAATCCTCAGGATTTGAAGCAGGTCTGGGCCATATTTCCAGCAAGGTTCTGCATTGCATGCTCCTCTTCCATCTAGAGTTCAGGCCTCCCACAGCAGGCCGGAAGCCACCTTCACACCCACTGCAGCTGGCCTTAGACCCTCTACCACCTTTGACAACAGGTCCAGGGAGATCCAAGATGTTGTCTCCTTGGCCATTAGGCAGGGGTTGGCTGAAGGTTTTCAACAAATTCTGCAGCCTCTGGAAAGGGTTCAGGCCTTTCTTCCTTCTCAGCCAATTGATCCATTGCCTCACCATCGAGATCCTCACAGACCACAGGACCTTAGCGTCCACTCTTCACAGGCAGAATGGGATGATTATGAAGGGGAAGAGGGTGCCTCCCCTTCTGATCCCCTCATTCAGAGCATGAGGAAGGCGAAATTTGCGACCGCAATCTTTCAGAGGAAGAAGATTCTTACCCGGATCAACCCTCCTCAGCATTGGTCTTCAAACCAGCCCTCTTCAAACCCTTGCTTAGCAAGGCCTTGGCAACTGCTAAGCTGTCCCCGGAGGAGGCAGCCCCAGATCCCCAAGGGGAACCTTCCAGGCAAGGAGACTCCCTCTTCTCCAAGCCAGTGGTTTACATGGAAGTTTTGCCTTTTCCCATCTTGTTCCTTGACCTGATCAAGGAGCAGTGCGCTTCCCCTTCTGCAGGTCCATGCCCATCATCCTTGGACAAGCACTTCTACAATGTCAGCTCATCTCTAGCCAATGCCCTTGCAGTACCCTCAGTAGACACCCCAGTGGTGGCATCATTTTCGTCTTCTGGCACTCCCACCGAGCCTGAAGATGTACTTAAAGCAGAAGATAAGCGTTCTGAACAGACCCTCAAATGTAACGATCAAGCAGTGGCTTGGGCTGTCAGGGCTTCTACCGCTGCATCCTTTTTTACAAGGGCATCTCTACGATGGCTGCATCAATTGCAGGACCGGTGGCCTGCCTCTGATCTTAGGTCCCACCAAGACCTCAGCAAGATCATAGCAGCGGCGGAATTCACCATGGATGCCACCCTCAATTCTGCCAAGTTTGCATCAAGAGCCATGGCTTCTTCGGTGGCGGCAAGGAGGCTTCTGTGGCTCTGAAGTTGGCAAGCAGAGTCATGTCGCAAATGGAAGCTAGCTTCTGCCCCCTGTGCAGGAGACAAGCTCTTCGGTAATGCCCTGGAGCCTTATCTCATGGAGACCAGAGATAAGCAGAAAATTCTTTCCTCTCGGGGAAGAAAGCGGACTATCGCCCAACTCCTTATCGCCCTCCTGCTTTTTGGGCTGAGAACACCTCCCGCTTTGCTTGGCCTCAGAGGGCGTATTCCCAATGACAAGACCAACGCCCAGATGCCACTGGCAGACAACAATCTTCTGCGGGTAAATGGCCCTTTTGAAAGGGAGGAGGTCGTTCCTTCCATCGCTCTAAGTAACTCCTCATTCTCCCTACCCATCGGAGGTTGGCTAGCTTTGCCTCCAAATGGGAAGAGTCAACGACGGACGCCTGGGTGCTCAACACAGTTTGATCAGGGCTAAAATTGGAGTTCTTATTGTCACCTCCAGAAAAATTTCTAATTTGTCCCGTCTCACGGGATGGGTCAAAAAGAGCCCTTATGAATTCGGCCATCCAATACCTACTTGACATAAGGGCTATCCAACCAGTCCCTGCGCTCCACCAGGGTCGGGGGTTTTATTCTAGCCTTTTCGTTGTTCCCAAAGCATCAGGGGGTGGCGTGCCATCCTGGATCTCAAATTTCTCAATAAATTCATCAAATACAGGCATTTCAAAATGCAGACTCTGCATTCTATTTTAAAGAGCATTCGGGAGGGCGACCTCCTCTCTTCCATTCATCTCACAGAGGCTTACCTTCACATTCCCATCTGGCCCCATCATTGCCAGTTTCTCCGTTTTTGTTACCAGAAGGTCCACTACCAGAACCGGGCACTTCTATTTGGCCTCTCATTGGCTTCAAGGGTCTTCACAAAGGTTCTTGCAGCATTGATAGCTTCGCTTCATTCTGTTCCAGTGAGGATCCAATGCTACTTGGACGACATGCTGATCCTGTCCTCCAGCCTCCACTCTGCCCATCGGGACTTACAAATTACCCTAGCCTGCTTCCAAAGTCACGGCTTTTCAATCAACATCAAGAAGAGCCATCTTTCTCCCACGACCAGGTTGCTCCACTTGGGAGCAGTCATCGATACAACTTTGGGTCAGGTTTTCCTGTCTCCAGACCGTGGGAAAAGCCTTGCAGAGATCATCAGTCACATCCAGCAACAACAGACTGTTTCCCTATCTCTGCTGTCCAAGCTCCTGGGGAAGATGTCTCCTGCATTGGCATCGTCCCGTGGGCGAGGCTTTACTCCAGATCGCTCCAATGGTTCCTGCTCCCCTTTCAACGAGCAGGAACCAGTCACTTCTTAATCAGGGTCCTTCTCTCCCCTCAAGCCTGAAGGTCCCTCAATTGGTGGATCTCCCCATCCCTATGGAAGGGTCTCCACTTCAGGGAACCACACAGGTTGGTTGTCACTATGGATGCCAGCCTCCTGGGTTGGGGCTCCCATATGGAGGGCCAGATAGCCCAAGGGGTGTGGTCCAGGTCAGACAGCATCCATCCCATAAACTGGTTAGAACTCAGGGCTATCCTTCTGGCTCTCAAGCAGTTCAGAACATCGATAACTGGCTCCCATGTTCTCATATTGATGGACAACATGGCTGCAAAGGCCCACGTCAACCGACAGGGGGAGGATGAGATCCAGGGCCCTCATGAGAGAGATGGAACGTTTGGGGTTATGGGCAGAGAAACACTTGCTGTCGATCTCAGCAGATCACATCTCAGGAGTCGACAACTCCCAAGCTAACTGGCTGAGCTGGAGTTCAGTCAACCAGGAGGAATGGTCCATTCCCCCTTCCCTGTTCAAGGATCTCTCCCTCAGATTTGGCTGTCCGGTGGTGGATCTCTTCTCCACTCCTCAAAACACCCAAGTCAACAGATTCTTCACCAGGTTTCCTTACCAGGGAGCGGAGGGGACCAATGCTCTTTGGTGCAGATGGCCCACAGGTCTCTTCTACGCCTTTCCCCCTCTTCCCATCATTCCGGCACTCATACGGAAGCTGTTGGAGGAACGAGCCGAGCTAATTCTCCTGGCACCATATTGGCCATGAAGGCCCTGGTTTGCGGACCTAGTCAACCTGTCGGTGGCTCCACCTTGGAGGATACCAGCCATTGATCTCCCTGCACCAAGGAGCCCTGATCCATCTGGAGTCCCAGTGGCTCAAGCTGACCGTGTGGTGCTTGAGCGGCTGCGGCTAAGGGAGGCTAATCTTCCAGAGAAGGTTATCCTCACCATCCAGGCTTCTCGCAAACCTTCCACAAGTTGAATCTATGATGCCACTTGGAAGGTTTTCTCATAGTGGTGCCTCAAGGAAGGTCTCTCTCCTACCTCCGCCCAGTTGGCTGAGGTTCTTGGGTTCCTTCAGGATGGATTAGAGAAAGGTTTGGCCCCCAATACCTTACATCACCAGGTCACAGCTCTCCTCGGTCCTTTCATGGGACTCATTCCCTACCCTGGCCCATCATCCCTCTGCCAAGAGATTTTTGAAGGGGCTTCTAACCTTCACCCCCCTGTAGTGCACAGGTATCCTTCATGGGACCTTCACTTGGTCCTTGATGCCCTTATGAAGTCCCCCTCCAATTGTCTCTTTCCAATTCTTAACATTTAAGGTAGTGTTCTTAGTTTCTATCACTTCGGCCAGGAGGGTGTCGGAAATAGCTGCTCTGTCTATCAGGCAGGATCTCTGCACCTTTCACAAGGATAGGGTAGTTCTCCGTTTGGATCCCTCCTTTCTCCCAAAAGTGAACACCTTATTCCACAGATTCCAGGACATTGTCTTGCCTGACTTCTGTCCTGCCCCAAGCCATGACTTAGAGCGCAAGTGGCACTCTCTAGACGTTCGAAGGACCCTTAGAATCTACATCAAGCGCACGTCCCTTTTAGACGGACAGAAGCCATGTTTGTTTCCTTTTCCCCTTCCCATTTGGGGAATAAGGCCTCTTCCCCTACTATTAGCAGGTGGGTCAGGGCATGTATCACGCAGGCCTATAAGGCAGTATCTCTCCTAGTTCCATGGGGTCTAACGGCACATTCTACTAGAAGTGCGGCCACTTCAGCTGCCTGGACTATTCAGGCATCCTTTGAAGAGATTTGCAGGGCCGCTACATGGACTTCCCCATCTCCCTTCATCAGGCATTACCGGCTGGACTCCTTTGCCTCGGTGATGGCGGTCTTTGGCAGATGGGTTCTTCAGCAAGTGGTTCCACTGTCAGAGTGATTGGCCGGACGAGGACCCGCCTGCGGACATGCAAGCTTTGGTATGTCCCAATCCTGGGCTCTCGATGCAGCATGGAGGAGAATGGGCGTTGGTAAATTTACCTGTGAACGCCCTTTCTATCTATGCTGCGAGAGGGCCCAGCCCCTCCCTTGGTTCGTCCATACTTATATGGTATCAGAGGTTTGCTTTCAGAGACACTTCTCAGTCTGTCAAGTATCTTCGCCAAAGCTGGGGTTTCTCCCGGGGACTGGCTTTTATATACTAGTACAGACCCAGCTTAATGAGGTCATAGGAAGCAGTTTACCCAATCCTGGGCTCTCTCGCAACATAGATAGAAAAGGCGTTCAAAGGTAAATTTACCAACGCCCATTTTCATCACCCCTTGCTCCCATATGATAGCTGCCTAAGATTTCTCAAACTATTTGAGCTTAAACAGTGGTATAATAGCCCACTATACTCACTAATGACCAGATCCAGAGGTGCCACTTTAACAGGAATAAACCCCTCACTTTATTTAATGCCTGGCCAAGACCTCTGATTCCTCAAAGTCTTAAAAATTATGATAGACATAAGAGGGAAGCAGAGGAAATCGATGTAGGCTGCATTGGCCAGGAATATGGGGCTACTTTTCCGGCTATGTAGTTATTTTTTTATAGCCAAAAAGGATATGGGAATGTTATCTGAATCTCTACAGGCCTCTATGTACTTATAAGGGAAGTTAGGAGCAAAAGCTGGAATGGAATGGAATGAAATGGAATAAAAATAAGAATAGAATAGTTGGAAAGGACCTTGCAGGTCTTCTAGTCCACACCTCTAATCAAACAGGAAACATTACACCATTCCAGACAATGAGCAAATAGAGCAGGGGACCCTGAATCAAAACCCAATAGATTATTTTGTAACTTAACCCCACTTAGGCATGGTGTTAAATTTCATTATGGAAAAGCAGTATTTAGTATGCACATCCAGGGACGGGACAGTTTTTGCAGTTAAAAAAATGATTTTTTTTAGAAACAAAGCACAACTATAATGTTATTTATACGAGAGCAGCAAATTTCTTTTTAAAAAGACTGTGGGTAGGTGTTGCATTTAATCTAAGAAAATAAGAGGCTCATACCCTCATTTCCCATTTACAACTGGCCTTCAATCCTATGTACACCTTTAGCTACTCGAGGCTTTATTCTAGTTAATTCCTTTTTAACAGAACAAAATATTGATTCTGGAAAACTTCATTTTTTTTACTCCTTTGGAATTTGTGGTAGTCTTTGCTGCCAGTTGTTCCCTTTTTTTCTGTACTCCATGAAAAACTTCACGACTTTTTTTTTTCCATGTTCCTTACAGATCATTTTTGCAGACGGTCGGATTGTTCACTGTAGAAGATTCCACATCAGATTCAATTTGGAATACTAATAATCAACCCACCTTGAAATTGCATTGGTCTGTTCTGGAAATACTAAGTGAATGTATTCATGAATATATTCTCAGAATGTCTAAGAGTACCACATCTGCTATATTGATATTGAAGGGATCCTCTTCCCCTACTTCCTAAGGGATAACTTTGCCGCCTTTCACAAAGTCATCTTTGTCCATTTGTATGAACAGAAAGGCCGCTCAGTAAAAATGATTTTCTATGTAATTAATGAAAATCACATTTTAGAGCTTGCCTCGTTCCCTACTTCCCAAAGATTCTTAAGATTAAATAAAAGTATCAGCCCACAGATGCCACTAACTTCTCCAATCTTACAGTACCCAGTAAAAACTGATTCACAGGCAATGAAGGAGTTAAACTTTCCTTCTTACTCCAAGCAAACTGACAATCAAGGCAAATGAGGATAAAGTCAAGGACACTCAGAGAGGAATTATTGGAACCAACTCCGGAAAATGAAGTTGGCAAACAGGGGCCTCTCTCCATTCACTATCCTTTCTCAGAAATCCTGTGGGGATTTCTGCTGGGAATACCTATCAGAGCTGTGCTGTGTTTCCTCCAGTGGATTATGCCTCAGCCACTCGCCATCACTGCTCCATTTCAACTAATTGTCTCATATGTTGCTATTTGTTATCCTCTTAATGAGAAACACAACTTTCCCGCATAACCACCAATGCAAGGACCTGGCAGGCCACAGAATCCTGAAGATCAGCAGATGCAGGTCTGTAAAACAGCAGTTTGTTCCGAACTGAAATTACACAGAGAAGGCATGTGATTCCAAACAGCTTCAAACTCAAGTTAGCTTGAAAACAACCATACCCACCTCAATATGTATAAAAAATAGAAACAGACTTAGCACTGCTATCTAGGGCTTTAGGCAAAAATTGGTTGCTATGAAGAACCACCATCTTGGTTCAGATGTTTCCTGTGGTGTTGGGTGGCACATGCTTTTCATTCCATTCTTAGACCTAATTCAAAGCTTCAGCCATTGATAAACAGAATATCTATATACGATTAAAATTCTTTTGATGTCATAACTTTTAACTGAGTAAAGTAGTGCATCACAGGACAACAGTTTTTGAACCCAGGCACCTAAAATGGGCTAATTTACAGAATATGTCCAAAATATAGGATTTAGGATTCCTGAGGGAATGAAATTTGGGGAAGTTGTAGTTGCTTCAATGCTGCTGCTGCTGTCATGTAATCTTCTTTTTCAATGTTCCATGAGAGTTTCCCAGCCAGTTTTGCAATCCCTTGCTCCCACCTCTACCCAGCTTACCTGCCTGCTGAGAAGGAGGGAAGGAGGGAGGTTAATTTGCAATGCTGTCTGCAATTCCCACAAAGAAACTCAATGGGGAAATTGGCAAAACATTGTTCCTATTTCCACTGTTTTTTTGCCCTGGTCATTCTCTTTCTCTATAATCATTGTAGTGATTCCCTTTGAGGGAGGAATAAACTCCTTTCTCTCTTTCTCCATATTTTTGTTGTTTTTCTCTCCTTGGTCCCTTGGAAAATTATGTGATTCTTATAATTTAACCAGTTGCAAACTAATATATTTTCCCAGTGCTCAGCTGCATTTTTTCCCAGTAAGATGTGGCCAAGGGAACAAGGGAACTGTTTGAAAAATATATTCTATAATAAAATACATTATAGAATACATTAACATTTTCTCTCTTGCACCTATCTATTTTATGAAATTAGCATGAATTTTAATTCTCTAGCAAATTTGGAACTTTGAACCAAATTCAGATAAGTTAGTAAAATGGACTGGAAAAGACCCTGATGCTTGGGGCGGGGGATTGAAAGCAATAAAAGAAAAAGTGGCTAGAATTGATGACAGATACATGCACTTACAAGAACTCAAGAAAGCAGTGGTTCAGAAAACAATTCTTCTGAAATTATGTGCACTGAAGAATCAGAAACAATCAAACAACAAACTGATTATGTCCCACTAGTTTCAGTAGTCGTAGTTCCTGTATTTTGAGAACTTCAAAAGAAACTAAGTAAGTTAAATATGATTATTTCACTATGAGATTTGCAATCTTCTAACATTTCCAATCAGGGTAAGTAAAGTAATATTGTAGTACATTCCCTGACACTGATTACTATAGGCCATGCTTTGTCCATCTTTTCCATTTTTTAAAGAGCAAAGTTACTTGTCTGTTGTGAGTACAGTGCAGTGATTAATCACATCAGATAAGGGCAATCCACCTAAACCCTCCATAGCAATTCAGCCAGACTTTAGCACAAGATCAAAGTCGGAATCAATCAGTCTGCACTGACTTGGAACTTTGGGCTCAGGTTTCTGCTCAAGATCAAACATCCAGTCCATTAACAGGACCAGCACTCCATTTTGAGTCCAAGAGGCAGCTCCTTAATGTGAGGAGCTCAGCATACATGAATGATTTAGCAGCTAGACCAATTTTAATGAATATGATAGCAGTTGATATAAAGCTCTACGCTACAAGTTCTATGCTAGAACTGCAAGAAGCAGTGTCTACTCATAAGTGTATTTATGTGGAAAGAAAGACAGCCACTGGGATTAATACAGCCAATTTACCTGATGGATACAAAGTTAGGAAAGAACTAAGCTTGTACACGTGTTATAAGAGACATGTCTCTTACATGTAGAGAAGGGCACCAGTTACTGATCCCATAAACTATCTGTAACTGAAGCAAAGTAAGCTTCCCTGTTTAAGACATATTTTTTTCATTTTAGAAAATAATTTATCATAATATGGTAGCAACTGAGAACATATGATGCCAGGGCTGCATGAAATAAAACCACATCTATTTGTAATATGACTGGTGGTTGGTCTAAGGCAGTATCCTAGTGATGTAGCCTAGTTAATTTGCCTTCTAATTTCAAGCCATGCATCAATTATAACTGCCAAAATTGAAAAGATGAAAATGTGATCTGGAGATTGGGACCATCGCAAGGAATGCTGCCCATAGGTGACCAGTTACGGATGTCCTTGTATGGACTTGGGCCACGAAGACAAGCTGGAGCTTATGTATCATCCTGAGCTCTTGGATGAAATATTGATTGGTGTTGAAATTCCTGAGAGTTCTGGTCTTAGGGGATATCAACATCTACATTCCAGGGGAATCTCATGTCACAGTATAGTGAATTCATGACTCCCATTAGCATTCATGGGCTTTTAAGTTAATAGTACAAAACACATACCTTTGATCTTATCCTTATACTGGAAATCTGATGAAAGACAAACATCTATTCTTTGCTGTGGGTCTTCCTCACATCACAGATGTCCTGCCCTCTGCAGGTGGAATTGGACCTTTAGATTGTTCTACCCAGATCCTATGGGAGCCAGATGGGACCCAGAGAGGGATATATCCTAATAAATTGGCACACAGTTGAATTGTGTCTTGATTCCCTTAGTAGAGAGACAATCAAAACACTGAATTAGAGTGCTTTTGTAAGGCCTTCGTTCCTAATTTACCAGTGTGCTGGTAAATGATTGGAAGAAAAGCCTTTATTAGTGAAAAGGTTTGACCATTTTAATAAATGTTACTAAACCAGGCAGTGTTAAGTATGGGCCTAACCTGGTGGTGGTACCGGTAGGAGAACCGAGTGCCTGTTATGTGCCTATTGTGTCTGCAGATTCCCATCTAGCAACCCTGCTCAGAATTAGCTGGACCATTTTGGAAACAAATGGACAAGACAAAGTATCTGCTGGCATACTAGATTTGTGGATTTGTGTCAAGTTGTTCCCAGAATCCACCATGGTGAGCAAGATAATTATAAAATTATCGCCTGAGGGCGGATAGGATTCTCTGTAATGTGAACATCACTGCTGGTGTGTTCCATTCATATTCTTTCAATTTCTGAATGCAGGAGATTGTCAATGCTTCTTTGAGAGGGGATAATGCTGCCTGCCTTGAAGGAGATTGCACTACATCCTCTTTTGGACCCAGCCTTTTGCGAAAGCTTCTGTCCAATCTTCCCTTTTAATTTATCTTATGGCATTTGGAGGCCATTCGACTTTCAATGGTCTCTGGGCAAGAGAATTGCAACACACTTGAAAAAAACAAATGAAATAATAAAATTATTATTATTGTTATTATCATCATCAATAATAATAACAACAACAATAATAATACCATCATGTGCCCCCATTCAGCTTAGACCAAATGAGAATGAATTGTACCCATATTCACTTGTTTATGAAAATCCATGTGAATGATACTCCTGGCCCATAGCCTATGACTGTCCGTAGCCCATGATTTTCAAAAGAAGTGGGGTGAAGATTATTAGCAGATCCTGTTGAGATGATTGAACTAGGCAGGCAGTTTATGTTTTGTGAGGCAATTCCTAATGTAACCTGACACTATGCAGTGTAGGTTTAAAAGTAACCAGTATCATTTTGAATTGGTTCCAGAAGTTCACTGGTACAGCAATTTCAAAATAGGTATTTTTCTGCATTAGCTGGTTGTTCCACCTCTTTGTAGTGTTCTATCTCTGTGTCGTACGCTTGCTGTAATTTCTGAGTTATCTTCAACACCAATACAATGTACAATATGTGGCAATTTTATATCAATTTGCTCCTTTATATCATTTCATTATATAAAACCAAGAATTTTGCTTTATACAATGCCCACAATTGTACGATTGGGCAGTTAATAAACGTAGTAACTAAATAAGTAAATAGAATTGACTGCTGTATGCTTTTACAAATATTATTTTTCAAAAGAAAACAAGTGCACACAAACATTGAGAATATGGTCCCTGGATAACTTCTGTATTACAGTAGGGGGAGGGGACAACCACAGTATAGAAACCAATACGAAATACTTATGTACAGTTCATTTCAAAGTGGAACATTCACTGAACTTTCTTACATCTGCAAATATACAAATGTGTATTCAGTTAATATTTCTGGAATCCAGGTGGACAGAGGTAGATATTTAGACCGCCTCATTATTTTCTCATGACACAGCAGCAAAACTGGCTTTGCAACTGAGTATATGTTTAACAAAAAGCTATAACCAGCAACAGCTCTTAGACAAGTATACAAACGTACACATTATATTCACATTTTATACATATTTAAAATGTCATAAATGTACATGGTAAAAAAGCAATGTGTTCTTCTGCTCATATGTTATGGCCTACAATTCTTACACCCTTGTCATTTGCTGTGTGACAGAAGTTAGAATTCAAAATAGTTAAAGCTGCATTGTGATCCTTTTTTTCCCTTGGCATATATCTTTAAAAGTGTCTTATGCACATTCTAGAGAAGAAATGGGGAACTGAAGAATCTGACTGCAGCAGAATCAAACATGGGTGGGATGCCAGCAGTTCAGTCTAGTTCTATAGAACCAGTAGCTCCATAGAGTAGCTGACACTGAACTGGTTCGCTGCAATGACCTTCTGGTTGTCTGTTTGGCTCACCCGCCTGCCCAGGTTCTTGGCTGTCTTTTATTTGCTGCTTTTTCAACCTCAGTTGCTTTGTGCAGCAGAGCTGAGGTTGAAAAAGCAGGAAAGAAGAGGTTTTACAAATGCTGCGCACCTGCGCACAGTGCTTGTGAACTGTCCAGCCGGCACAACTGATGATTTTTCACAACTGCTCCACACGTGCGCGCAGCAAAATGCTCTCTCACCAAACCGGTTGTAACACCGGTTGAATCCCACCCCCCGATGAAACACCACCAAATAGACAGGCTTTTTGTCATTTCTTTCTGGACAAGGAAAGGGCCTGAGATTGCCCACAAGTGCTCCAGATATTTGTTCCTTGTGAGGAATTTGCAAGACAGTCTCTGGCAGGTTTAGAGACAAGGCAATGCTATCTATCGTTGCTCAATCCATGGTTGGTGTCTTTATGGACATAGGTTTTGCATACTTTCTTTTCTAAACACTTTCAGGAATTGCTTTTCAGGTAGTAAAGTTTTGACAGTATTGGATGAGCTTCCTTTGATTCTTAATGAAATAATTTTTATGTAGTCCTCGACTTACAACCACAGTTGAGCTCAACATTTCTGTTGCTAAACAAAATAGAAATATGAATTTTGTTAAATGAATTTTGCCCAAATTTCTTGCCACAAAGTGAATCACTGCAGTTGTTAATAACCCGGTTGTTAAGTGAATCTGGATGTCCTATTAACTTTGCTTTTAAGAAGATCACAAAAAGGATAAAATGACCCCGGGACACTACAACTGTCAAAATATGAACCAGGTTCCAAGCTTCCAAATTTTGATCACATAACAACTGGGACTTTTTTCAGTGCTATCGTAACTTTGAACAGCCACTAAACAAATTATTGTAAGTCAAGGACTACCTGCACAAATTTAATGATTTTTTTAAAAAAATGTTTTTTGCAATAAACATTAGAGCTTTTATTTTGGAAAGTTACAAATTGACTAAATGAACGGATGGATTTTAAATAAGATTTTGGAATTAATTATAAGAAAAATAATTTGTTTTGAAAACCCTTTAAAAACTAGGATAGGATGAGACTTTGAAGGTTGGACACTAAAGGGAAGCAGAAGGAACTAAATATTACAAGGGAGAAGAACACTTAAATTGGACTAATTCAGAATGAAGCACAATATTTTAACACTGCACATATTCAAACATATTTTTTAAGTATATGGATCATTAATTTTAAAAGTGTCTGCCTCTCTTGTGCTTCGAAAGTGTCTTCTACAAAATGAAAATTGGTAACTAAGAATAATTACCAACTGGAATTTGCTTCAAATGTGGCTGTTCCACTTATATTCCCAAAAGTAGAAACTGCAGATACAACTGAATGCCAATCAAAGAAATATATAAACCACCATGGTAAAAAGGTCAGGTAAGAGGAAAATTTGGGGTAATACTATACTAGCATGATTATCCTGCTGAAAATGAAGAGCAATCAACAAGAAAAGGCACACTGATTCTCAGAAACCGAATTTTTCCAAGTTGTAGAAAATTGTACCAGTAATATGCTGTTCCTGCTAATCCAAATGTTGGATAAAATCTTAAATCATGGCAAATTGCAAACCAAATAATTAACCGTGATGCAACTGAACAAAATCTGAGGCAAATCTGCCCCTCCTTTAGAATAATCTGCACAACTAATTGTATGGAAAATTGTTCCTGCTGACATTGAAGAAAAAAAGTTTTGGCAAGAAAAAGATAAAACAAAATCAGCTGTGAAGCCCCGAGCACACAGAAACAACAGGGAAGAAGAGTCAAGGGCAATCTGAGCTTCAGTTTCAAACACTGGAAGCAATTAATAGAATCAGATTTAAAATAAGAAGCATCCATACTGGAGAACAGGGGAGATATTTAAGGAACTCTTATCTGCATTCTTAAGAAAGAAATGTAAAGACATTTACAACCATCCAGATCACCCGGAATATAAATTATACCAAGATAGTTGAACTTAATTCTTAATATCATTCATAACATTTCACAGCAGGGATAAAAACCTCCTTTACACATTGAATTAGTTACTGAAGAATGAGGACAAGGCAAAACAAACCAACTTTGCCTTGGCTGCCCTAAAGAAGCCTCCTCCCACGGCAGAAGCAATTTAACTGAAGAATTTGCATAAGGATTTTAGATGATGGAGGAATAAAAGTCAGAGATGATTTCTACTCAGAAGAGAGGCAAAATTAGGCCTCCTCAGTAGAGCACTCAAACATATACTGTAGAAGAAAAGTCCTGACATTCCAATCAATACCACAGTTTATGTAATGTCAAATTTAAAATAATAAATGTAATTTAGATCCAGTATTTTAAC
Organism: Bungarus multicinctus; assembly: GCA_023653725.1. Taxonomy (NCBI): domain Eukaryota; kingdom Metazoa; phylum Chordata; class Lepidosauria; order Squamata; family Elapidae; genus Bungarus; species Bungarus multicinctus. Next base: position 95,940,977 of record CM042838.1, on the reverse strand, counting down.
AGTTGAAACAATTTGCTTTATATTTTCCCTGAGCATTTGAATCAGAAATAACTGGGTTTGCCACCCCCACATTTTGTATTCTATCTGTATTATCATGGCAGTAAGAATATTTCACCAGGATGGTCTAGATCCTGGTAGTGCAGCACTTCTTGCATTTTGAGATTTTTCTATAATTTATATTCAAAAATCTATATACTTTTCCCTCTTTCAAACTTAAGTGACAGGGTGAAGAAATTTCCTATTTGTCAGCAAAATCTGCATCTAAGGACTAGAAATTACAGATTCAGTATTCATTAAAAACTCAAACAGGCCTTGCAGAAATATGTTAACCTTCTACGCTGCACCTAAGTGGAGTATCACAGTGCTGATATAAAGAAAACTGATTCCCAGTGCAGATATATATCTTAGATTATCTTAGATTAGTGGATATTTTTATTAAGATTTAAACAACAGAGAAATGGTTATTCTTAATCTTCCCTGTTAATAGTTTTTCAGTTAAACAATTTTCAGCCCGTGGAAGGAAGATTTGAAACTTCTTCATGCAGGGCTCTTATAATTTCATATTGATAATAAAGTTGCTTTTATTTTGTGACACAGACTTTTGAAATGTAAAGATACCTCTCTCTCTCATTCCCTGGTGCATGTTCTTTATGTTTACTTCAGCATCAACTGCTTACATGATGGATTTTCATTATCTTGTGATAATGAGTTATATACATCAGGATGTAAATTTTCCACAAGATGATAAATTGCTTTCTATGACTCATTCATCTATTGCATAATTACATAATCCAAATTGTCATGCATAGCTCCCTTCAAAAAATAAATGTTAGCAATGAACCCAGTATTGTTTTTATCAAGAGTTCCAAAGTACAAAAGACATTTTTATATATTCCTAATTTAGTGATTGGTCAACTGAAAACCATCCTTTTATGGTAAGGAAAGCAGGCTGAAATATCAAAATAGGCTAAGAATGGAATAGTCATTCAGTATACTAAAAAATACAGTCTAATCTGAAGGTACTATTCAATCTTCTGTTCAGGAGAAATAATGGAAAACATGAAATGTGTTCATTTACTAACAACTAGATACCTTAATAAAAAGAAAAATAAACTGCTGCTTTATTCAAACCTCATTCATCTTGTAATGTTAAAAATGAAACCAACATCAATACACGTTTTCTTTTTTAACCAAGTAAAAAAGGCTGCCAATTCAAGGACAGAATGCTTATAAGGTATTTGAAAAGATGCTAAAGCAGGCCTTGTATACCAGCCAAAGAGGGCATCTGGGCAGCAAATCTAAAAAGCAGTCTGCAAATGGAGCTGTGATAACTAGCAGACCTTAGAGAAGAAGTATTTCTTTTTTTGCTCTGTGATCAAAAACCTTGCATTGTGTATATTCCTATGCATGCAATCCTTATAGAACTAACAAATATTTCAGTAGACCAATGCAGCAATTCACCTCCACTGCTTCTTTTTGCATTGAGTTTTACGCTCTGTTGAAAAGCTTTTCCGGAACAAAGCGTTAATTTTTGTGACCTCTCTCTGTAACACTCCCTGGCATGGTTCTTTCAGTCCCGAAGGTTTTTCCTAGCATCAGCTGCTGCCTGGGGTGGTGGATTCCAATTTCCAACTTCACTCATGGCTGCTCTTCACAAGCTTCCGATGTTAGGAAAGCTCTTCAGCTTTTCAGGAAAGTCGTCTTTGTACAAGACTGGATCCGCCCGGTGCTCCACCACTTTCAGAGGCATGGTCCCAAAGACAGAGGCAAACTTGTTAATACATTCGGACCTAAGGGGGAAAATAAATAAATGAAGTGCTTGTAAACAGATTGCCTCACTGTATGTTTATTTAACAACCTGTTGCAGGTTCCCCTTTCATGTTCTCCCCAATTATTTAATATTTCATTAAACAGGAGCAAAGCAAACATAAAACAAATACGAAGTGATTTCCTGTTAAGGCATTGCAAATGCAATAAAGGTAGCACCTAAAAGATTAATGTCATTATGATGCTTTCCTGCTGTTAGGAGACAGGACAAAGATCCTCTCATGTTGGAAAGATAAGAATCTCTATGACTCATGTATATAATCAAGGCAAAGAGATAAAGACATGCTATCATGTATGTGGAGTGGTCAACGTTTCACTAGCCCTTCTCCAGCAGAATTCCAGACATTCTTAAAGCAGTGCGCATGCTGCAGACTACCATGGATTCGTTGCCAAAATATCATTTAAACCGTCTCTGCCAGGTCAAATTTGGCACTATACAGGGCTTGCAAAAATAAGCCTGCAGGTAACAAAAGACATACAAAAATACTTCTTTGGCTTTTTAGTTTTTTGAAAACAACTACTGGAATTTACTTCTTTTATGTTATCCAATGTCAAGCAAAGGCAGTTTTAAAATGAAGCACCTGGTTACTGCAATTCAATAACCAAAAGGTGAAACAATTGCATTAACATCTACTTTCACTTTAATTTTTAGTGATATATAGTAAATATTCTTTTGTAGTGTGAAAACTGTTACTGTTACAAGATGACTGAAAATTACTCTTCATATTTATGTATTGTTTATGACAATACTTGTCAATTAAGGCTTGTTGAAACTACCCCAAAAATCTTAAACCAAAAATTGATTTCAAAATTTTTTAACCCTGTTTCAAAAAGCAGTAATACCTAAACTGAGAAATCATAAACTATATGCAGTTATTATTTTAGGAATACAGGAATTCATATATTTTATCTGAAATATTATTCAGATAATATTATGATGTGTGGTATATATTTATACATTATACATTTTATCAGTTCTCTCAATCCAATAAGGTTTTTCTGTATAGACAAATGGATTTAGCTGAAATTTGGACACAACCAGCTAATCTTTTAGAGGATATGACAGAACATTAAGTACTAAAAATGAGAAAAGAACAGGATGAGACACTTACCTTTCTACCATGTGTGTCTGATCTAAGGATAACCCATCGATGGCTGTGCATTCTGGACATTTGAATTTCTTTCTGGGTGTCACCTATATAAAGACAGTATAACTATAGACTTATCAACAGACATTAATCTCACTACTAAAAATGCAATTTTTGAAATGCAATCTATGTGTCAAAGTGAAAATCAAATTCTTGAATATGGAGGGGAAAAATATCTATACCACTTACTTCCATCTGACTTAGCTGATTGCAAAGCACAAAGTAGCCCAATATTTTTAAAAATATATTCTTGGAGGGGTTTTGCCTGCTGTAAGTGGAAAGTAGCAGTGATGACAACTTCTTAATTCCTGTTTAATGACTGTTTTCTCACTGCCAAGGTTCCTGTATAAACACTATTTGTTCTGATAGCCATAAAAATGATGAAATATAGCTTCCCATACTTCACCGTAATCTTAATCCAACAGACACACTTTGCTCATTTAATAGCTGATTGTCAAACACTGAGAAGCTCCCCCAACTGTACAACTTAGCAGTATGCTAGCACAGTTTGGATCTCTCACAACAAACATACATGCTTTATCTTTTAAGGCTTTTCTCAGAAACATATCCACTGGTTTGGGCAAAAATTGATGGGCAGGCAAGAAAACAGACCTTGCTAACTGAAGGAATGCCTGGAGACCTCTAAATCTCATTCCAAGTTGTCACATTTCAAAATGAACTGAAAGTGAAGTTCTAGGCCAAACTTTATGGAAGCATATCAGAAAATTCATTCAGGGATAAAAGTTCACATAAAAACTGATCTTAATGTTCACTGCAATTAATGTTTTTGCAGCAAACAGTCTAATAAATCAGCTTTTGCAGCTGAAATAGACTGGGATGGATTGTTCCTTCCCATCCCCACCTCTCTTAAATTGTGTTTATTTTTTATAAAGAAATTGGCTTAATTTTCTGCAATTACTAAGTATACCGAGTTCTGCAACTATCTGGCCAGAATGGTCACAAGCAATAGAGGATATTCATAAGCAAAAATAAAGAATGGATGTGGAGAGTTTTTACAAATAGATGGGATCATCTTCAAAATGGATGATTAAAGAGGCACAGAGCGCTAATAAGCTATGTTGAAACTGTATATAATCATGGGATCTATGACTCTGCTGTTAACATGATAGACCCTGAGGAACAATTGAAATAAAAACTCACCTTAATAACCGCTTTCCCAGTTACATTGGCCACTAGAAAATTCATGGCAATGTCTTCACAATTCATATGTGCATCCACCCAGTTTTTGATGTCCCCAGGCATTTTATATGTGTATAAGTAATTAAAATACTAAAGAATAAGAAAAATAGCACAGAAAGAAGATGTTCAGTTTTTATATGAACGGCATTGAGGCCCTAATAAAACTTTATGTGAAATGATTATCTAATGTGCTAGTTTATCTAAAACATATTTTTTAAAATAAGCTTTATTGAATTTTATTACATTAAAAACATAAAAAATAAATCACTCAATAACAGCTATTTGTCGTGCTTATCATATAACAATCATTTGTGCAATATTTACAGGTATGCATAATTGTATTTGTGCAAATTTTAATGTGCCCTATTAGGTGCACTTGTATAGTTCCATAGAGTGGTACAGTAACATCACTGAGGTATGTAATACCAAAGAACCAAGCCAAATGAAGATGATGTTAAGAAAACAGCTAGACAAGTATTCCAAAGACACAGATCCCTTTTACCGAAATCAGATAATGTGAATAAGTACTGCATGGGGCAGGCAGATCCATGTGGGAATAGAAAGTCTTTAACAGCACAAACCTTTTAAAACTTTTTGTTAAAACATTTCATATAATTTTCATTTTTAAGTATAACTGGTTTTTTTGAATTACTATATCATGCTACTTAAAATTTACTCCCATTTAGTAATTTAGAGAAGATAACATCAAATGCATCAATCTATTGCTAAAAATGAATAATAATCCTTCCTTTCAACAAAGGACTACAAATAGCTCTTAAAAATTATTTCTGCGAATTGTTAATAGGGTGAGGGGAAAGAGACCCCCCTCCGTCCCATAATATTAGCTCCATTTAAAGCAGTGGATTTGAGCTACTTTGAATGTAGCTTCCCATATGCTACCTCTCAAGTGAATTTTAAATTTTTCAATAGTATTTCTAACAACACGGTGTATAAGGCATCTTTCTGTCATTCAAAAATAAGAAATGCCATCATGGGTAGATATAATAATCTATGCCTTTGCTGTAATACCTACAACAATGTAATTCTTGAATTTAATTCTATACTATGATAATTTCTTCAAACATCAAAACCAACACCTACATTTTAAGCGTTAAAATTGACTTTAAAAAGACACTTCTGCTTCTACATCCAGATCAGCTCATAATCATTAAAAAATATAGGTAGTCTTTGTTTAGCAACTGCCCCATTTAGCGACAGTCCAATTATGACAGTAATGAAAAAAATGATAGTCAGTCTTTGCATTTACAACCTTCACAGGTCTGTAAAAGAAGGAAAGCTGAAGTAAGATAATAAGCACAGAGACAGTTTTACTTAGCGATTGCTTTGCTTAATGAGGAGATGACCAGGCTGAATCTGAGGGAGGAGTCAAGTGCTTCATCAGTTTTTCCCCACAAGAGATCTAAGTCCAGAATCAATTTCATTCCATCAATTCCCATTCGAATTCCATTGATTCTTATCTACCACCAATTTGCCTTGACCACTAGTAGGTCAGATTTTTGTAGAAAGATAGCATGGAATAAACTTGTACTAATTTGAACAACCCTGGTTCCTGATTTCTTGTGCCAGACAGTTAGCGGTCCCAATTATGCTCCCTAAATGATACAACCTGCAAAAGTGAGAACCAAGAAAACTATAGAATTTGAGACACGGAAAAATGTTTCAAAGTATTTCATCAAAACACAATTACTGATCTTTATATATTATATGTCCATATATCATGATTATAATCCAAGAACATATAAAGATCAGTGACATAAGTCCTTATTTTCCCACTTTGGAATATACGCTTCCTCTTCCCTTGACTAATATGTCTCAACTTCAGCAACTTTAAGATGTATGGATTTCAACTCCCAGAATTATCCAGCTACAATTCTCGGGTTAGAGTCCATACATCTTAAAGCTGTTGAGGGTAGAAATAATACCCTAGTCAATACTAAGCAAGTTCATAATTTCAACTTCCCATCTGCTTTTGGAATCAGCTCTTTACCTTGTGATAAAAGGCTGCTCCTGTTAGCACCATTGAGACTTCATTGGTCCATTCTGATTCATACTTCCATTTACTTGTTTCATGGTCCCACAAATGCAGGCGGCCAGGATATCCAACTAGTCTGTCAGGGAATTCTCTCCACACCTGAAGAATACAATAAGTGAATTAATTTATTTCAGTAGCACAAAAACATTACAAGAAAAGTTAAGATTGAATATATATGTTAGAGCAGTGGTTCTTAACCTTTTTGAAAGAATCGCCCCCTTGAGCCATTGAGGAAGTTATCATCGCCCCCCTCCCTCAACATAACTTCTCAATCACAACACAGGGAAATAATTCTTCAATTTATGCAAACACATTTTTTGTTTTCTTTAAAATTGTCATCAGGACATTTTAAGACGCAAAAAGAAATATAAAAAGGGCATAAGAACAAACCGCAATGCAGGAACTAAGAATTTCAAGACAAAAACTCTGAAACCAAATTAAGATTCGAAGAAAGTATATATTCATGCACACTGTAAAAAGGGTTAAAACACATAAAGAAAATTTTTACAGAAGGAAAGCAACAAAAATCAGACCGACAAATTTAATGGGTAGAGTTATAGAGGCTGCTGCGCAACGCTCATGAAGATGAGCGATGTGTATTCACATATGTACGGCATTCTGTACTGAAGCTAGCTGGAGGAACATTTTAAAACAGTTCAATCCACTAATAGCGAGTGATCTGATGTTTTTGTACGACAGATATACAGTGGTTCAGTGTACGAAAAAAGTCTCAAAAGTGTCACCAAAACGTCTCGCTCCATAGCCCCCATATCGCCCCCCCTTCCATTCCTTCGCCCCCGCATTGTCCCTTTTCGTTCCATCACCCCCCTGAAAAATGAAATTGCCCCCTGGGGGGCAATATTGCCCAGGTTAAGAACCACTGTGATAGAAGGTGTTGGAGCAGCAAGCAAGATATGAATGAATGTACTGCCAATGTAGTACTTTCTCTACCATATACCCACCCATATGATTTATACTGTTTTTGGAGAAGGCATCTTAGGAATGACTTTTCATAGAGCAATGATCCACAAGCTCTTGTTTTTGAATCTTCTACTCTTGTACAAAAGGGAAATGTGTCTCCTGTCAACTCATAAAACATTTTGTATACACGTTTTATAGTTGTCAACATCTCCACAATGGTGGTGATGTATTTAATTACTTATTTATTTGACAAATTTATATAGCTGCCCATCTCATAAATGTGATTCTGGCCAGTGGACAAAGTTAGAAAAAAATAACAATAAAACATCAAATAATATAAAAATACAACAAAAAGCATTAAAAACTTTTACAACATTAAAAGTACAGGTAGTCCTTAACTTACAACAGTTCGTTTATAGTGACCATTTGAAATTACAATGGCACTGAAAAAAGTGACTTATGACCATTGCAACATCCCCATGGTCATGTGATTTACATTCATATGCTTAACAACTGTCTCATATTTATGATGGTTGCCGTGTCCCAGGGTCACGTGACCATCTTTTGCAACCTTCTGACAAGCAAAGTCAATGGGGATGCCAGATTCATTTAACAACCAGATTTCTAATTTAACATCTACGGTGATTCAGTTAATAAAGAAAAGTGTAAAATGGGATAAAACTCACTTAACAATTTTCTCATTTAGCAACAAAAATTCTGGTCTCAATTGTGGTTGTAAGTTGAGGACTACCTGTAGTAAAACCATTAAAACTAGAAAGCTTAATTCCCAAAACAGATCAGAATGCAATTAGTTCAGCAGAAGCAGTTTTAGACAGGGAAGGAAGGGGAGAGATAAGGAAAAGCCAAATATGCCATCAGTAGCTATGGAACATTTGAGAAAGGAGTATCACTTAAGGGACTACAGAGACTTTTCATCCACTAGATCCAAGGGCATCTCTGACTCAGCTCTGACTGACTGTCTTGCAATAGTCCTTATTATAATCAACTGATCTAATCTAGGAATTATTGGGGCTTTGACAATTATGATTATGTGCCATCAAATCAATATCAACTCTTAGCAACCACATGAATGAGTTTCTCTAGGATAAACTTGGTGCCATTCGGTGATCATAATTCCTTTCACTAACTGGTAGGAGGCATCTCTTCCCTATCCTAATTTCTAGCTGACAGTCTGAGAGTTAGGATTGTTTTCTTGGCAGTATACAGAGGCAGGTAACTTGCTATTCAAAGCATTAAGCTAGCATGTCCAACACTGTGAAAGACAAATGGATATAGGTTCTTCAAAAACACCAATTATTAAAGTTATATTTTGGGACAAATCGAAGACCCATAAATTGATATATTGCTTTCAGGAAAGAAGTCATTTCAATTCCCAGTTTTACACAAGATTTAATTTTTTTTTTAAAAAGTAATTTCCAGACTTCCAAACCGCAAAAACCTGGTTGAGAGCAATTTTCTTTACTTTAAAAATTGTAAGTATTTCAATATATGCTTCATTTTTTTTGCACATTTGCTTTTACCTTCTTGCGAAGTAAAACAAAAATTGCCGGTGATTGGCAGAAATGTTGCATAGATCTAACTGCTTAAGAGCCCAATGCATTATCTTCTATCAAAACAACTCTGAGAAGTGTCTTTTTCCTTCACACAAAACTTTCACTTAAAATCACAGAGCTATAAATATGCTTCTGCATCTTTAAACAAAACAGCCTATAAAGCCTGTGTTGCTCGTTTCAGTAGTTTTGCACTATGCAATAAATTATTAGGAATCCTAATAGTTCACTCTTAACAAGTAAAAAAATGTCTGACACTTTGAGTGTTACTTTAATTTTTATGGCTGAAAGTGTGCAGAGATCAAAGCACCCCTTCTTTTCTTCTTTTTTTATACGTAAGCTTGATCGATAGAGCCAGACATGTCTGTGCTGATACAAAGTTCAACCACATGTTTAAAAATAGGATCTAGAGAATAAGGAGGGGGAAAACTTTGCCAATATCCAATTCTAAATATTTTTCCTGAATGAAGAAAAAAAAAACCAAAAGAAATCCTCCTTGTAACATTATAGGCTGCTACTGTTTTTACAGATTTCCTTTGCAAAATACTAAGAAATGCAGTAGACACTTTCAAGGTGAAATATATAAACAGATAAATAAATTACTATAGGCTGAAGACAAGTTAAACATCTGGCAGCCAGCTCAGACCTGTCAAACAGGTCAAAGACACTCTGGTCTGAGAAAGATTGATCTACAGTCACTGATTTGTAGGTTGAAAGTATACTTTATACTTTTCTAGAGGGTACACTTTATCCCTATCATTGAAAAAACATTTTCTATTATATTGGCATTTGATATTTTTAATTTGGAGAATTCACATTACTGGAATTTTGTATCCGTCCAGATTTGTTTTATAAAGTTATTTATAATGCCTTCTGTATATTATTACCTTAGAGAGCAAAACTGTTGCATGAACTGGAATTCATTATTTTCAAAAACAGTTTCTATAAGGTGCACCATTCAAACAGAAGAAGCTGAATCCAAGGGGCACCAAGTTCATGTAGGGATTATCCAGATTGTTAGGCATTTGCACAATCTAAACATCTGGACAACACACTTCAGACAATATAGGCAAAAAGGTCCCAGAAGTTCAAGTGCAAGGCTTGGAGTTGCAGTTCATTGATTCAGTTGATGAATTAGTGTAATACCTTGGAAGGGTAATTTAGCATTCTCAATATAAGCCTATTAGTACACTCTCTTAATGTACAAGTGGTTTGTTTGTTGAAATATCTTATTCCCTTTTAAAATGAATTATTATTTAGCTAGCTAGTTAGCTAGCTGAAGTTTGTGTGGGTGAGAGAGACATAGTGTGCAAAAGAAAGACTAATAGAGCTTGATGAAATATAGACATACCAACTTGCGTCAAACAAAGGCAACCTAAACATAGTATACAATGCCCATACAATAAGGATATGAACATAAGAAATGTAGAGAAAAATTCTTTATTGTTATAGGTTGTCTTGATACACAACCGTTCATTCAATGGCCATTCAAAGTTATGGAAGAACTTAACAAAGGCACTTATGACTGGTCCCCAAAGTTACAACCATTCTAATGTCCTACAGTCACATGATCAAAATTCAGGCACTTGGCAACTTGCCCATACTTAGGATTACAGGAACACATCAATTCTCCCTACCTGCCTATCTTCCCCTCCTTTCATGCCCTTTGGGCCTACTCACCTCTACTGCCTCTGGCCTCTTAACTGACCATGTTACTCACTGCTAAATAAATAAGCATGCCCAGCCTTGCCCTTTGCTGGCCACACAAGCCTGCCTTCCCTAAACCGTGCACTGTGGTTTCCTTCAGAGACCTGGGTGGTTTTATGTAACCAGCAGCAGCCTTGCCAAGGACCAAGTCGAGCATGCCTCATCACTAGCAAGTGAAAAAAGACATTGAAGGCTAGCTGAGGTGGTGCAGTGCAGGATGGCAGGGCTCTCCAAGTACAGAATTTAGTTCTATGAATTTATACCACATAAAATTAGCAGCTTTCTTACCTCATAGCCAAACTGCAGCTCATCTGAGGTCAACATGATGATATCATCATCGATGGCTAACACAGCCTCTGTTTCAATCTCAGCATAGGGGAAGAATCGATTACTCAGTTTATTTTCTGTGGTTCGTACAACTGTTAATGGGACTCGAATTTTAGGCCAAACAGTTTCTGCAAAATAAAAATCAGAAGTAGTTTCTTTACATTCCTATGTTTAGCTGTAGTCATTAGCTTAACTCTCTCCAAATCAAGTCATTTTATTCAATGCTGGTACTGGGGAGTGACTAGAACTAAGGCTACCATGTCTGGGTTGCAAAAATCTGGACAATCATTAGATGGCAGCAAAAAGGTTGTTGCACCCATATACGTCATGAGTTCTATAGTCAGGATATCCTTATCAGAAGACCCAAGCAGCATTTGAACTGAAGTTTCCAGATAGTCATAAATTGAGTCCTACACAGAGTAAGATGAAATGCATTAAAAATGAAATTCCAACATATGAAAAAAAGTTCTGATTTCACTATGGCATTACACTTAGGGTACATATGACCACACAATTTTTTGGTAATATAGCAGGCTATCAACAGATGATGAATGAAGCTATTCTAGAATTCTCTCTTTCCAAATGTTAAACATATACTTCAAGAATGAAGGACATTTTCTTATTCAATTCGAGTTCTGTACTGTCTCAATCATATCTGTTCAGTGGGTATGAGAGAATGGGGAGCAACAAGAAAACGTGCCACACAAATTGATGATTACGTGCATAACACTGTTTTATAGACTAAAATATTCAACACAAATCAACAAAAGGGCATCCTATACTAGGTTAATAGCTTATCCCAAATAAGCTTTTTTCCTTTTTTCACATTTGGATATGAAAATCTGAACACCACTCTAAGTAACGACTACAACTAGCTTTATATAAAGCTGGCTGAAGTCACAGCTTACCATTACATGAACATATATGTATAGAACAATCTAAGCTCCATCATGAAAGAAATGCTGGCAAAGACAGCATGGTAGAATATCCACTCTTGCTGCTAGGAAAATTATGGTTCTATAACTTACATATAGTACCCTTAATGAGCATATAATGTTCTACACACTTCTGATGTTGGCATCCAAACATAATACCGGAGACAGCTTGCTTAGGAAAACTGTATCATTTTCCAAACCACACTAAAACTATGTAAAGAAAGTTTACCTTGGAAGAATTTGGAGGTCTTTTTGGCTTGGTAACAAAAAAAGTAAAAAGTACATAGTGAAAAGATTTGGAAATATCATTTTAGTTTCTTACTCCACCTACTTTTGTAGGTGGCCCCTACAAAACTGCTTTAAAAATTTTTTAGTACTATCAGTGAGTCCAATTTTTAAAGTATTTTTAAATTTAAAATATTTCTATGGCCATCCATCATATGTCAAACTTTGGGTAGCTCCCAATCAACAACTAAAACAGCATCAGTAACAATAACATAATACATATATCTATAAAATAGCATAAGACCTACCTCTATTTATTATTTATTAAATTTATATGCTACCTGTCTCCCCTACAAGGTGACTCAAAATTATGAAAAGAACCAGTTTGGTCTAGTGGTTAAGGCACCAGGCTAGGAAGTAGAAGACCATGAATCCTAGTCCTGCCTTAACATAAAAGTTGGCAGGATGTCTCTGGGCCAGTCACTCTATCAGCCCAACTCACCTTACAGGATTGCTGTTGTGGGGAAAATAGGAGAAGGAATATGTGTCGCATATGTTCGCTGCCTTGAATTATTTGTAAAATCAATAATGAACGGATACAAATAACTAAAATAAAAAGTGCCACCAAAGTTATACTGCCAATATTTTCCTTAAATCCTCTCATCCACCTCATTCTATGCCAGTGCTTTGTGGGGGCGAGGGATCTTAAATGTTTTCTTGATGGCTAGGATGGTAGTGGACTGCCAGACTTCAAGGTAAAGGGTATTCCACAAGGCTGCCACAGTAAAGACCCCTTCTTAGATTCCAATTAGAGTAACAGACAAAGTTTTGTGTATGGAATGTAAAATTTACTATCATTAATATTATTTTCAATAGCAAGTCCCCTATTTTCTATATAAAGGAATATTAATCAGAATGGGGAACTATAGTTCTACAATCATTTGTTTAGTAAATGTTCAAGATTACAAGGACAGCGAAAAAAGTCACATGATCATTTTTAACAGCTATGATTGTTTTAACATCCCAGTGGTCACGTGATCAAAATCCAAACGCTTGGCAACTGGCATGTATTTATGATGGTTGCAATATCTGGGGTTATAATAATCACCTTTTGAGAACTTCAAAATCCAGGGAGAAGCCAGATTCACTTAACAACATGTTACTAACTTAACTGTAGCAATTTACTTAATAACTGGGGCAAGAAAGATAGTAAAATGGGACAAAACTCACTTAACAACTGTCTTGCTTAGCAATGGAAAATTTGGCTGAATTGTAATCATAAGTTGATGATTACCTATACTGCCAACACTGTATCAGAAAATTATAAATTAGGAAGCAGGCACAGGGCAATTAAGTTTACCCCCTGCAATATTTCCAAATTGACATGCAAATACCACACTGGAAGGAAGTATACCCCTTGGAAAGGCCTGACTGAATGCATCATTCTCTGGGTCATTCTCTGGGATTTCGGACTATTAATACAGGCAAAGATTAACTTCTATCAGTTTTGCCTATATGTAGAAAAAGCAAAACTAATCATAATTATTTGTGTATTTATTATACTCAGTTTAGATTTACATGATAGTGTCTGTAAACATGACTCCGAAGCTCTGTCTGATACCAAATGCAGCTGCCTATTTCCTGGGTATCCAAGTAGTGACATAACATCTATTCTGTACTGGTTACGTGAGATGGTAATACATTTTCTGGATTGCACTTAAGCATTTTGGTAATTATATTTAAAGTTTCAGTTTAGAATCAAGTTGTCTCAAAAACTATTTACACTTATATGAAATTGCTTGAGTTCTGAGAAGCCCAGGATTATATGCCTTCTTACAAGGCTATATAAGAGAAGTTGTTGCTACTAATGCAATAGACAACTGCAATTTATTGTAGGCTATAAATTACCTTTGATATCTGCTATCAAAGGTCCTATCTATGCATAGCAAAAATACAACAGAATAGAATTCAGATCTGATTTGCTCCAAATCAGAAATATGCTCCTTATATAGCAATAGCCAGGATATCCTGCTTTGATACTCAACCAGGTTAACAGTCCCACTTTACTATTACCAATTAAAAGAAAATGGCCATAAAGTGCAGATACTACCATAGGGAAATAAACAAGACCTTATCGTTGACAGCAGTGTGCATTACTAACTTCAAACTCATTCCTTGTTCTAATCCATCAGAAACTTCCTGGCTTTAATAGGCTATAAATGGTAGAGGCTTTGAAGTCCAAGGATTAAGAGCTACAAGAGACAGACCCAATGAAAGCCTTACTGAAGTCAACTTCTGCTGTCCTACCAAAAAGCTAGGTGGAATGAACTGCATGCATTTGAATTAAAACAAATTAAATTAAACCCTTCAACGGCAGACCAAAAGATTCCACAAGCTATCCAAATGTTAAAAATACACAGATGAAGGGGGTAGCTGGCGGTCACATAGAAAAGTTATTAAAATATATACCTATAGATAACCAAATCTCTGTGAAGAAGCAAACCTATGGCCTTCAAAGCCATTACTTCTCACATCAAAAAATTCAGATTTTTCAGCAGCAGCTAACTAATGGCTATTCTAAGAATTATTGTAATGGGCAATATTTTCAACAAAGCAAATAGCAAAATCTTATTTTAAACAATCATATATAGTTATTGTGAACACATTGCAAGTTCAGCTACTTAAATATAAACACACAGCAGTACAGAAGCCATAGAAAGAAGCCCCTAAAATGCTTCCAACTTCCCAACCTATGTTTGGGGTTTTTTAAAATCATTTTCACCTATCAGTGATACAGAAACAGCCATTTATATGTTGTTTATTTATTTTTAAAAAGATCTTTATAACTCTCATGTAGTATACAAAGAGGATATAAAAAAAAAAATCAGCAACATAGCAAATAACTGTTAAAATGGAAGGAATACAAATAGCAAACCACCACAAAGCTATTCTGCAAGGCTTTAAAAACAAACTGCTAGAAGCTAGACACATAAAAACATTTTAGCCTGGTGCCTAAAACAAATCAATGTTGGTGTCTGGAAAATATTTGTCAAGAAAACATTCCCCCCCACAAAACAGCAACTAAAAAGTATGGTAAACCCAAGAGGGCGGCAAGTTCTGTCCCATTCCCTCCCCAATGCTTTGGAAAAGGTCAAAATTCTCAGAAAATAGGCAGGTTTTTATCTGTTTATAGAGCTGTCCAGTAAGCATGGCTTGGAAAAATGTTCCAGTGACAGAGAACACTGTCTGATAGGTATTCAACTCAATTCATAAGAAAGTCTTCTGACTAAGTCAATTAGCAAGTAAAACTGAGACAGCAAGAATCATTTGTTCCTTAGAAGCTTTAAAAATAAGCACTCATGATACAAACGAAGATCATGAGTGGCCCAATGAAAATGGTTATTCTAAGCAGTTAACAAATAGTAGTTCCAATTCCCATCATGAAAACGAGGGCAGCCATTTTTGTCTTGCTCCGAATGCTCACACACTCCTGTACAATCTATTTCTATTTCTAGAAACATTCTCGTTTTCAGTTCAAATGCATATAGTCACTAAATTCAGAATTTGGCCCACTACTACTAAAATTAAAAGTGTTCTCCCAAACTTTTCAATATCAGACTTACCTTCTGGTGGAACTTTATTCTGATTGTTCCAAACAACTAACAATTTGGAAAGACTTGGAACCTTTGAAACTTCAGTGATCACTCGAAAGAGACTTTCAACACGATCGTATGTCAAGACGATAGCAGTGAAGCCTTGTGACTGGGGTGGGATCAGTGGGAGAAACAGTGGATTGCTTACACTGCTCCATTTCTGGAAAATGAAAGACAGAAAATCAAAATAATGTCAGATTAATTATAACAGAAAAAAATTTAAAACGGTGACACAAAGAGGATAATTTTAATGATATCTTAATTGATCCAAACAACAAACCAAAGAAATCAAAGAAGCATGTCTTTCAACAGCTATTGCTATGACAGGCAGGAGACCATTCAACATTACTTTTTATATATTTTAGTTCATGAGCAAGCCATAAGTATATTTAAATAAGCTGGAAATTGCTGAAAGATTAGTGGAAGATACACTGGAAGGTTTTAAAGTTTAGCTCCTTTGGATGGCTTCTGTCCAACATCTCTCTTCTAAAATGGCTGCTATATTAACTGTACTCTGTATATTAACTAAAACTAGGTCAATAAAAAGCTGAACATCGCAATTTTGGAAGAACATGAAATAAAGAGAAGCAATTTCATAAACCTGGCAGAAAGTAGACACAAATAAAAGGGAAAAACGTTCTTTGTCCTATATAGAAGAAAAAACATTAACAAAATTATGCTTGTTTCATTGTTCTAAATATTAACTACTTAAGAAATAAATAAACACAAGAAGATACATAAAACTTCATACTTATTTAGTGTCCTTTGGCTTCATCAAGAATAACCTCTACTTTTAAAGGTTAATTTTTTGGTGCTGCCAATATAATTAAACACAGGATACAGACACCATTAACACAATGCAATTACCAAAGAAGACATTTATAAATACCTTTCCATTCCTAGTTACTATACGGCATGATGAAAGACAAAAGTACTACCATAAGTACAGAAAAAGCAGCTATATTAATGGGGATCATTGAATCTGGACTCAATAAAAACACTAGGAAAATTGTGGCTGCCCAAAAAGATTTTTTACTTTTTAAAAAGTCACAATTATCCAAAATACTATAACATATATATTTATTTATTTATTTTTATTTATCGTATTTTTATACCACTCCCTCTCCCAAAAGGGACTCGGGGCGGTGTACAGTCTAAACATATAAAGATACAGTTAACAGTAACAGTAATTAACTCAGAATTGAATATAGATAGATGAAAATAGGATAAATGAGTAAAATAAGTAAGTAAGTAATGATTGAGTCCCATCAAATAGAATTAAAAGTCTTATTTGAATCTAAAATTTAAAAATCTCAGAAAACCTTTAATTGGCTAGGCCGGCCTGCTTAAAAAGTAAGGTCTTGATTGCACGCCGGAAGGTTAGGATGTCCGATGTGTCTCGTATCTCCGGGGGGAGATAGTTCCAAAGGGAGGGGGCTCCCACAGAGAAAGCACGTAATCTCGGGGTCGCCAGCCGACAACGATCAGGCGGCAGCACCCCAAGCAGGGCGACCCTATGGGAGCGTACTGGGCGGCGGGAGGTTGTCTGTGGCAGAAGGCGGTCCCGTAAGTAGCCAGGTCCCGAGCCATGGAGCACTTTAAATACTAATAGTACCACCTTGAATCGAATCCGGAAGGCCACAGGAAGCCAGTGCAGTCTGCGGAGAAGTGGTGTTATGTGGGCGTCCTTGGGGGCGCCCATAATCATCCGTGCGGCTGCATTCTGGACTAACTGTAACCTCCGGAGACTCTTCAAGGGGAGCCCCATGTAGAGAGCGTTGCAGTAGTCCAAGCGGGAGATAACGAGGGCGGAAGTGACTGTGCGAAGTGCGTCCAGATCCAGAAAGGGCCGCAACTGGTAGATCAAACGAATCTTATAAAAAGCCCCCCTGGCGACGGCTGCAATATGTTCTTCCAAAGACAGCCGTACATCCAGGAGGACACCCAAATTGCGCGCTCTTTCCACAGGGGTCAGTACCTCTCCCCCTATGGTCAGCGAGGGAACAAACTGACTGTATCTGGGAGCAGGAAACCACAGCCACTCGGTTTTGGTCGGGTTGAGACGAAGCCTCATATATCTAAAAGATCTGGGCGAATAAATTTCTTTGCTTAATATATGAGTTCTTAAATTTCAGTTCTATGTTAAAACCCTCAAAGTACAGGGGATTACACTCCAAAGTGTACGACAATGTGGAGATAAAGAATACATACAAACTGTATTCTTAGAAAATTGCAGTAGCTCGATCAGTATAGTGCTATCTGTCTTAAGACCAATAGACACAGGTGATATAATATACTTTAAAAATCTCCACATTTCCTCTGATTACCTTTTCCCCTCTATAATACTGTATACAGGAAGGCAATCCTTCTTTTTTAAATTCAGTAGAATCTGAAAAGGGACATGCAATGTATTTTACTGAATATGAATAAAAATGTCAAGAAGATGTCTCCCAGTAGGTCTTTACTCCTGGTATGCTATGCTATTTTTTTCCAGCAGCACTATTGAAATAGAGTTTCAATTGCTCAGTCTAACCAAAAGCTCTACAATTACCCAGTGGTGCTTCATCCAAAAAAATTAATCAGAGCGGACAGTACTTTGCTTCTAAGTTCAGGCAAGGATAGAGATGCTGCTACTACCTTCAGAGGTATAAATGTACACTAAGAGATGTGAAGAAATAGCTTTGACCAAATATAGTAAAATAATTTGCTTTAGAAGATAAATGACTAGATCCTCATTTTAAATGCTGATACGTGATCCATATGATTGCTGCTGTGTGCAGAAGTCCTTGGTTTGCCCATAGAACAGGATGAACTGAACATTCCAGGGCTGGATTATCCATTTCCAGAAGTGTATCTTCACAAACAGGAAGTGGTTTTTGATGTTCTGGACATATGATTAAGGAGAATAACTTCAAAGTAAGGCTTGTTTGATGCAAGAAGATCAGTCTACGAATTCCTTGAGAATTGTTGGTGAATTGTTGGTGAATAGTTTTAAATAGAACATAGCCACTCATCAGCTTTATAGTAATCAATTTTTGCATAAGCAAGCTTGAACTGCTGACCTTTGAAGTCTCGTCAGACTCTATAATTCTCTATTCTTCTTCTCCTCATAAAATCTACTATTAATTAAACATGCCAAGAGCCATTAAAAGAGATCAGCAAAAGCTAATGCTACAGTAGAAACCTAGCTTCCAGATGCTCTGGATTATGAATTACATCATACCTGACCACTGGCCTTGATGGCTACAGTTTATGAGAACTGTAATCCAAAACATCTGGAGGGAACTAGTGCCTATCTCAGATTGCTATAATGCACCCCAAAAAACAACAAAAACAACATAATAGAACTCTGATCTAGTACTTCACACTGATAAAAAAAAATGCAGCCATACTATCACCTCAAAAGCTTCCTTAAATAGACCCACTGTTTATTTGGCAGTAGAATGAACTCAAAATACACTGGACCCACCCAAGTTAACACACCCAGTTGCTTGGATTGGATCATTTTCATAAGGAAACACAAAGAAATAACAGAAACCAATTAAGGCAACTCTGCGAGCCTTGCAAAAGATACAGCTGCTTTAACTATTTGAAGAGAGAGAAGCACTTTTTTGCAGGAATGCTCACTGAAAAATACATTCTGCACAGCCCTTGATGGGTTGTGGTATCATCTAGTTATAAAAAAATGTAAAAACCCTACAGAAATGGGAGGGGGGGTGTTAAAGAATATGTTCAACTTTGTAACACCCAAGAGTGAACTCCTCAAAAATCAAGTTCCTTTATTTGAGAATAACATTTCAAAAGAGCATTTAGGCACGGCAGAAGCACCATTAAGAGCCAACCCCCTGCTGCCTGCCTGAAAAGTGTGTCTACAGTCTGGGACCTCTTGACCTCTCCTTCTGCAGGAAATCGAGCAAATTCAAACTTCCATGATTTACTTGGGTCTTTTAAACTTCTGTTGAAGAAAGGCAAACAATGCAGGTGATTATCTCAACAGAAGCCTAATTAAATCACTATTACAGAAACAGGGCATGAAATTGATGGAGACATAAGGATAGTCCTTTGCAGAAATGTAAATGTGACAGCTACCATTTGTTTCGAGGATATCCATTCCCTGAAGAGACCCAATTGAATGTTCATCTAACTTTCCCACTAAAGCAAATGGTGTTCATGATGTAATCATCCATCACTTTCTTTGACAAAGTGCTGACATTCAGCTATGGCTGAGGCAATCCTATCCCATTCCCCCTTTGCCACCATCAGCTGGCTGATATTCATTACATGAGCCACAGTAACTGAAGACTGATAGACCTCTTATTGTGAATCAGTTTTGTGCATGAGGCATAACAAGTTGCAAGTGTCAACTCTGCAAAAATGATCTCACATTCCTGGCTGTTTGATAATATCTCCTTTCTGCCAACAGCAAAAGAAGCCAAAGCTCTAGAATCAGAATGTGAGGCTGGGAAATCTGTCTCTCTTTTTTTTTTTTTTTTTTTTGGGGGGGGGGGGAGATTAAAAGAAAAATCAGCTTCACAAGAAGCAACCTATGTCACATTTTCATAAATTTGCCATTTACCAATAATTTAGTTTGTTTAAGACCTGATGACAACTTATCTTTTAACTGCAGGCAAAATGAATCTATTTAAACACCAGTAACGGAATTAGTACTATTTCCTTTCTCAAAAATAAAAGATTGGAGCTGGTTCAAGGGAAAGAGAAAAGCATATCAACAAGAAAAAAGAAAACAAGAATCATGTAGGACTATAATGTGACATATAACAAGCTTATTTCTTCTGAAAATATCAATGTAATCTTTCTGATATAAGCAGCTTAACCATAATAGTTGAAGTATTTAAGTTTACCACAATGATGAATAGTGACACTAATGTGCAAATTGCCAGATACCTAAGAGAAGTATCACAGGTAAAATAAACTCTTATAGAAATAAAAAGACCCATAAGAGATTATTACTGGCCATCTTCATCTTAAAAGTCATCATTTTAACTATCAGCTTAAGTCCTTGGGTTTCAATTGCAATTGGGACTGGATCCCTGCATCACTAAATGATGTGATTGTAAAGCATGATATCAAATCCTGGCAAACCCAGTTGCCATCGTATCCCCAGAACCATGCAGATTGTTAGGTGGGAAGAGGTGGGAGTTCCAGATAAGGAGAGGAGGTTGAGGGGGTACCACGGCAGGCACTACAGAATGCGGTTGCGTGCATACTATGGAGTGCGGGAACTGATTTTGTTTGTGGAAAGCCAGCAGGGAAGGTCACAAATAGTGATCATGTAAGTATGAGCTGGTTGCCAAGTGCCTGAATCACAATCATATGACCATGGAATGCTGGAACAGCTGGTCCTAATTCAGCACCATTGTAACTTTGAACAATAACTTAATGAGTGGTCATAATTCAAGGAGTGCCTATACTGCATGTATTTCATGTATCAAAGTCACATCTCTGATGTGAAAGCACTACAAGTCCCAAATTCTGAAGCAGAATTCTTGACAGATGGGAATTCTTGAAGTTGCAATCCTATCACATCTGAAGATCATTGAATTAGGGGAGGTTGGTGTCAAAGGAATGTAAAATCTGGACCAGCTAGCAGAGATGAAGGCGGGGAATGAATGTACCAGAAAATGAAGAAAAGACGAGAGAGAGATATGAAGAGAAATAAGAGGCACAGGAAAAAATTAAAAGAAACTAAAAGTTAAAAGACAGCCAGTTTGTTGTAGTGTTTAGAAACTGCATAGAAACTGCATTGACTGTGAATTCTAGTCCCACATTAGGCATCAAGCCATCTGGCTGATATTGGGTAAGTCACTCTGTCATCCTAGGAAGAAGATAATGGCAAACTCCTTCCAAAAATCCTGTCAAGAAAATTGCAGGGATTAGTCCAGGCAGTGGACTAGTTGCCAGGAGTCAACACTGACTTCAAGGAACATTCAGTACACATTTTAAAAAGGTTAAAAATAGGAACAGTGGAACAAAGTCAGAAGTCTTAGTTAGATTTGCTCTTGCCTGCCCATGGAGTTACAGCCAATTTTTATGCTGTATATTGCAAAATAGTTTCCTACAATCCAGTAGACATGTCACTAGCAATCTACAGAGTCTACATGTGATTAGAATTTTAAGAAAAAAAAAAGACAAAAATAGCATGCTAGAATTAAGTGACCAATAAGAAAATTTTAATTTGTACATGGTGATCACAAATGTTTTTCTTTCACTGGATGCTTCAAGTAAACATTTATCACGGTTCTTATCTACAACTGATCGGCAAGATTAATTTACTTTAATTCTTCTGTTTGCTAATATCTAAAGTTTACCATTTTAGAAAACAATTGATCCAATTGTCACATATTCTAATAAGCTCTAAAGCACTAAAACATAATTTGAGTTTAGCAAGTATTATACACTGATACATAAATTTTAAAAGATCTTAAAAACTTCTGAAGAAATAATGTTAACTGCACTTAAACGACACAAAAGTCGCCTTTTCCTTTTCCTTTCCCTTTCAACACATATAGGCAAATTACAATGGCACTGAATGAATGGTAGGTATTATTATTATTTTTCATTTAATGATGCCCGGTTCTCAGTGAGTGCCAAGATAAGTTTCTGAAGCTTTCTTGCAAGTTTTTTCAAAAGTGATTTGCCATTGCCACCTTCCTAGGGCTGAGAGAAAATTATTGGCGCAGGATCAGGCAGCTGGCCTTGTGCCCAAGGGAGGATTAGAACTCATAGTCTCCTTATTTAGTTGTCTTAATCTTATAGATGCCTTAACCACTATTCTGGTTCTCAAGTAACGTAAGTACAGCCCTCTTAATTTTTTTTCTATACTAGCTCTATGCCCGTGCTTTGCTACGAAAAAAATCAGGCTTAGTTTTGGGGGAGGAAAATAAAGGGAGGGAAATTGTGCCTCTGTCTACCAGCATCCATCAGTATTCATCTGACTAGTGTCCTAACAGATAACAGATAATCAAAGTTGGAAGGGACCTTGAAGGTCATATAGTCCAACCCCCCGCCCAAGCGGGAGACCCTACACCATTTCTGACAAATGGCAGTCCAATCTCTTCTTGAAAGTCTCAAGTGATGGTGCTCCCACAACTTCCGAGGGCAAGCTGTTCCATTAGTTGATCATTCTCATTGTCAGAAAGTTTCTCCTTATTTCCAGGTTAAATCTCTTCTTGTTCAGTTTCCATCCATTATTCCTTGTCTGGCCTACAGGCGCTTTAGAAAATAGCCTGGCCCCTTCCTCCCTGTGGCAGCCCCTCAAATATTGGAAGACTGCTATCATGTCTCCCCATGTCCTTCTCTTCACTAGACTAGCCAAGCCCAGTTCCTATAACCGTTCTTAATATGTTTTAGTCTCCAGTCCCCTAATCATCCTGGTTGCTCTTCTCTGCACTTTTTCTAGAGCCTCAACATCTTTTTTATAATGTGGTGACCAAAACTGGATGCAGTACTCTAGGTGTGGTCTTACTAAAGTTTAATAGAGTGGTATTAGTACCTCCCTTGATCTTGATTGTATCCCTCTGTTAATGCAACTTAGGATTGCATTAGCTTTTTTGGCTGCTGCTGCACACTGCTGGCTCATATTTAGCTGGTTATCCACTAAGACTCCAAGATCTCTCTCACAGTTACTGCTATTGAGCTTGGTTTCACCCAGTCTATATTTGTACTTTTGGTTTTTCTTGCCTAAGTGTAGGACTTTACTTTTCTCTACACTGAATTTCATTTTGTTAGATATGGCCCAGAGTTCTAGTCTGTCAAGATCCATCTGGATCTTGAGCTTATCTTCTTGGGTGATAGCTATTCCTACCAGCTTAGTATCATCTGCAAATTTGCTAAATTCCCCTTCTATTCCCTCATCTAAGTCGTTAATGAAGATATTGAAGAGTACTGGGCCTAAGACAGAACCTCATGGCACCCCACTACTTACTTCCCTCCATGTAGACTTAGATCCATTAAGGACTACTCATTGAATATGGTTTGCCAGCCAGTTGCGAATCCATACAGTGGTGGTGCTATCTATTCTACTTTTTTCAAGCTTACTAAGAAGTAGGTTGTGGTCTACTTTGTCAAATGCCTTGCTGAAATCTAAATATATTATGTCAACAATATTTTGCTGGCCTACTAAGTTAGTCACTATGTTGAAGAATGAAATAAGATTGGTTTGGCATGATCTGTTTTTAACAAACCCATGGTGACTGCTAATTATTACTTTACTTGTTTCTAGATGTTGGCAGATCTGTTTTTTTATTATCTTTTCCAATATCTTCCTGGGTACTGATGTTAAGCTGATTGGTCTATAATTTCCTGGGACTGTTTTTTTTTCCTTTTTTGAAGATGGAAACCACATCAGCTTTTTTCCAATCCTCTGGTAATTCCCTGGTGCTCCAGGATTTTTGAAAGGTATGGTGCAGTGGTTCTGAGATGACCTCTGCCAGCTCCTTTAAAACTCTGGGATGTAATCCATCAGGACCCGGTGACTTGTGTTCATTAAGATCAGACAGGTATTGTCTTACTATTTTTTTGCTTATTTTAACTTTTATTTCTGGTCTGTCTTTTACAGTTATGTTTTTGGTCGGTTGAGCTATAGTTTCTTTTTGCATGAAGACTGATGCAAAGAATGAGTTAAGCAGTACTGCTTTTTCTCTACTGCCTGTTATTTCCTTGCCGTCTACTCTCTTTAGTGGACCGACTGTTTCCTTGATTTTTTTCTTGTTATTTATATGTTGCAAGAAACTTTTTTGTTATCTTTGATTTTGTTGCAAGTCTTTGTTCATTCTGAGCCTTTGCTTTCCTGACTTCGTCTTTGCAGATTCTGGCTATCTGCTGATATTCTGCCTTAGTTGTATATCCTTCTTTCCATTTTTTGTAGTTGTCCAATTTTTCTTTCAATTTGCCAGAGAGATCTTTGTGCAGCCATGCTGGTTTCTTCTTGGATTTCTTGTTTTTCTTTCTGGTATTGTGGTATTGTGCTGGTCTGGGCTTCTATAATCGTACTTTTCAGAGTTTCCCAAGATTCTTGAGTTGTTTTTCCCTTTAGGATTTTCATCCATGGAATATTTCCCAAGTTGTCTCTGAGTTTATTAAAATCAGCTCTTTTAAAATCCAAAACTCTGGTGTCATTATATTCTATTGCTTGTTTTTGTGTTATGTTGAAATCTAATATGAATGGTCACTCTCACTCAAGGTCCTTCAGTTTCAACTCCCTCTATCACTTCTTCTCTGTTTGTAAGAATTAAGTCCAGTATGGCTGTCCCTCTATTTCCATCCTCTACTTTTTGGACAACAAAGTTGTCAGCTAGGTTGGTTAGGAACTTATTTGATTTCTCACTTGGTGCAGAATTAGTTTTCCAGTTGATATCAAGATAATTGAAGTCCCCCTTTACTATTGTTGTGTGTTTCCTGTATATGTTTGTTAGTTGGTTGGCAAAAAGGACATTTATTTTTTCTGCTTGATTGTGTGGTCTATAATATTCACCTATGGCCATGTCATTTTTTTTTCTTTTATATTGACCCATATGCATTCTAGGAGGTTTTCATCTTTGGTTTCATGCCAAAGGTTTCTGTCAGTATGTGAGAGTTGAGGGCTGTTTTGGAAACTGAAACAGTATTTGCTGTGTGAGCAAGAAGGAGACAGCAAGGAACCTGGACATGGTTTAGTTCAACTGTTCTGTACTAAAGCTGGTTGTTGCTGTGAAACTAAAACTGAAACTGAAACTCCTGCCCTCTGCTATTTGGAACAGGGGGAGTAGAACTCCTTAGCATTAGAGCATGTTAATAATAATATACGAAATACTAACACTCTGATGGTCATTTCGAAAAATCCTTTCTTAGTGAGCACCTAGAAGCCAAGAGAAACATACGTGCCAAATTTCAAGTTTGTAGGCTTTATGGTTCTGGAGATTCTGTGATGATGCGTGAGTGGTATGTTGCTTTATATACATAGATTCAGCTATCAAAAATAGACTTTACTAGTTTGTGATGAGACTGACAGAAATAATACACATTTTTATCTTAACTGCTATTAGTCTCAACTTTATACATAGCTTATCTAAAGTCAATGTAATAATATTTCAAAAATCAAATATATGAGCTATTCAAATACTGAATTTCAGGTCTGATTACCAACATGAAAAGAGTAATTATGCAACCTACTTAAATGGGAAGGTTGTAAGAATAACTGAATGCTTCAAATGTTTGAGCTGATATACTGAAGTATCAACAGAGAAAAAAAAAACACCTCAGTATATCACAATAACTAATACAATTTAATTAGGCTACATCTACCCTATAGAGGAATATATTTTTTCATATAAAATAACAAAGCAATTAATATGTTTTCAGGGACCATTCTACAAGACATGTGACAAGATCATAGCAATGCACGACATAAAATTATCCCTGGAAACATGTCTGAAAAATTAAATATTTTTGAAGAACTTAACTTCCTTCCCCCCAAAAAAATTCTGATAAATTAGTTTCTTTTATGGCAATACTCAAAACATGGTTGCTTTTCTATAAAATGCTTTCTTAACATTAAACTTAACACAATAGGTTGATCTAATCATGCAGGCATCAGTCAAAATCAACAGGCCTAAATCAACAACAAAGCACACAAACGCTCCCTTATGGTTGGAAAAGAGTTCAAGCAGTTTTCCAAGACAAGTAAAAATTATTTCATAAGG
Source organism: Bungarus multicinctus (assembly GCA_023653725.1). Lineage (NCBI taxonomy): Eukaryota > Metazoa > Chordata > Lepidosauria > Squamata > Elapidae > Bungarus > Bungarus multicinctus. Next base: position 95,914,710 of record CM042838.1, on the reverse strand, counting down.
AAAAAGTCAGTATATTATAGACATTACATTTGTCCTTAAATATGATTGCAAGCAAAAGAAAGTGCAGTGTCAGGTGTAAGGAAACCTGGAAGAGTGGAAAAACAAAATGGACAAGTCCTCTGGTTACAACAGAACACAGAAGGACCATCCAATGATTAATTTACCTTTAATTTTATTTATTTATTCATTCATTTATAGTCTGATTCTCCTTCTTAAGATTTACCTGTGGACTCAGTCTCTCCAAAGAGGCTCACAAACCCAGACCAGTCTAACTCCAGTAACAAAACCACGTTATTATGTACTTTGATCATTCTGCGCTATACTCCAATACTTGACACAATTCAATTTTATACAACTTAATATATTTTTATTTAGCAGAGGTTCATTTTTCTGTCTTGCAACAGTTTGCTTTATGACAACAATCTACAATATATTCCCCCTATATACCAATGATTGCATCTCAAACGATCCATCTGTTAAAATACTGAAGTTTGCCGATGATGCAACAGTGATTGGTTTCATTCGAGACAACGATGAATCTGCATACAGACAGGAGGTTATATAACTTGCCTCGTAGTGTAACTGGAACAATCTGGAACTGAACATACTCAAAACCATAGAAATGGTGGTAGACTTTAGAAGAAACCCTCCCATACTACCACCTCTTACAATACTAGACAACATAGTATCAACAGTAGAGACCTTCAAATTTCTAGGTTCTACTATATCACATGACCTTAAATGGACACCTAACATCAAAAACATCATAAAAAAAGCACAACAAAGAATGTTCTTTCTGCGCCAACTCAGAAAGCTCAAACTGCCCAAGGAGCTGCTGATCCAGTTCTACAGAGGAATTATTGAGTCCATCATCTGTACCTCTATAACTGTCTGGTTTGGTTCTGCAACCCAACAGGACAGACACAGACTTCAGAGGATAATTAGGACTGCAGAAAAAACAATTATTACCCACCTGCCTTCAATCGAGGACCTGTATACTGCACAAGTAAAAAAGAGGGCTCTGAAAATATTTACAGACCCCCTCACATCCCGGACATAAACTGTTTCAACTCCTTCCCTCAAAATGATGCTATAGAGCACTGCACACCCGAACAACTAGACACAAGAACAGTTTTTTTCTCGAAAGCCATTACTCTGTTAAACAAATAATTCCCTCAATACTGTTCAACTATTACAAAGTCTGCACTACTATTACTGCTAATCTTCTCATCACTCCTTATCACCCATCCCCTCCCACTTATGATTGTAGGACTGTAACTTTGTCCCTTGTATCCTTACGATTTATATTGACTGTTTCCTAGTATGATTTGATTGTTGATTGTACCCTATGACTATCATTAAGTGTTGTACATTATGATTTTTGATTCTTAACAAATGTATCTTTTCTTTATGTATACTGAGAGTATTTACACCAAGACAAATTCCTTGTGTGTCCAATCACACTTGGCCAATAAATTATTCTATTCTATTCTATTCTATTCTATTCTATTCTATTCTATTCTATTCTACAAGTTTAAGTCTATTAAATTCAGCGATTCTCCAGATGATTATTAAATGGTGATGCATAAACAAAAAATTATGCTTATTAAAACTCAAAATTATCCATAATATTGAAATACACATTCTGTATATTAGCTCATAATATAAATTTTCCTAAGAATGAAATAAACTGACATTTCAAGCCTAACGTTTTGAAAGAATAAACCTTTGGCCGTGGTGACCAACTCAGATTGCATCCTGCAAGTTTATGTTTTAAAAGTTCTGATTTATTTAACAGCAATAATACTAATTCCACAATTTGTGAAATTTTAGTTGAACTGAAATTATTCTCAGAAATATAACCAATCTTTAGTTTTTCATTAGTGCTTCAATCTACTAGGATAGTAATTATTAGCCAAATCACATAAACATTGATAATACTGTTTCTATTGTTCTAGAGAAATTACAGTTAAATAAAAACTGGTTATTTTATGTATCTGAGGAATGACAAATGATTACATTGTCTTGATTTAATAAATTATAATCTATCTATCTATCTATCTATCTAAGTGGTGGGATTCTAATTTTTTTACTACCGGTTCTGTGGGCGTGGCGCATATATATATAGATAGACACACACACACACACAGAGAGAGAGAGAGAGAGAGAATAAAAATACATCAACATTAATCATACCATTTTAATACTGGTGAAAACCCTAACTATCTCTTGCAAAGGAACAATAAATGCAACATTTTTATTTAAAATATATTCTGTGTTTCATGGTCTCATTACCTCACTGCAATTCTTTCTCATTCTACTTTAATTGCTCGGTATATGAAAAGATTTTTCAAACAAAGGCTTGGAAGAGCAATTTTTGAAGGGAAAAAAGGTATTTAGAAGCTAGATAATATCTGATAAGTTAACTGGTTCTAACTTCATATTGAAAATGTGACACTGCATTTTGCAGACCAACTATGGAATAGTAGTAGAATTATCAATGGTTGAGAAATGCCAATGGATTTGAATTGTAAGATCAACAGACTATAAAAGCAGATTATATAAATATAGTTTTGCCATCCCATCTTCAACATTACTTATTTAAAATGCTTGAACTCAAAAAGATTTCCTGATCTCCATTTTAGAAGCCCATCTCCAAATATACTGTTCAGATTTTTTTAGAGTACTATAGTTCGCTTATTTGAAAAATTTGTAAAAAAGGAAAGTTGATTTCCTACTGAAGACAATACATACTGTACAATAGGCATGTATTTCTAGACAAACCAAATTTATTTTCAGGAATCTAATCTTCTGTCATGCCTCTATACAATAACAACAACAAAAACACAATTAAAATTTTAAATCAAAGAAAAGGGGAGCATAACAAGATAATACGCTAACCTTTAGGAAATTAAAGCTCAATTCAAGCTTAATACAAGTTTTTAATGCTGAACGTCATAATATAAAAAACAAAATACTTATTCTAAAAGCTTTTGTTATAGAGAGGTTCAGCATATTAAATTTAGTAAATAGGTAATCTCACTTACAATTTCTGGGGGATCATTCCATTCTTCATATGATGTGGCAGCATATGGATAGATCCGGTCATTGATAATCTTAAGAGTTGCCATAGCAATAGCTTTCATTGATTGAAAGTAGGCTTCCCAGAACCACCTTGCCTGAAAAGAATAATTAATATTATTTCACACTGGTTGTGTCCCAGACAGCAAATTTTAATCATCTGTATATGGCTGCCATGCACATACCTTATTAATATTTCCATGTTTCATCCTAAACTACTGTTATTAAGAAGCTGAATTTGTTTGAAATCAACCTAGATTTGGTCACAATAGTTCTGCTATATTAAAGATAAAAGGGTAAACAATCTAAAATCTAGATTATCGTTCAATTAATTAATTTCAACATATCTATACCGCCTAACTCATATTTCAAGATGCAATAAAACTTATAATCAACATATTAACACATTATAAGGGCAACCATATACCATGACCGTTTCAAAAATGCATCAGAATAAGTTCAGAAACGTAAATTGTAGGTATAATATATTTTTATTTTAGATTTAAGGTATGAAGCACCATAAGCAAATTATTTAATGATCCTTATTGCTAAGATTTGAGAAACACCATTGTCAAGATTCTTTTGGATTAATCTCTTCCATCTTGTCTTGTATTATAAGGGGATTGGTTTATTCTTCATCTCTTATGTATACAGGTAGTCCTCATTTACTGTCTGAAATTGAGACTGGCAACTCCGTTGCTAAGTGACATGGTCTCAACATGTGTCCAACTTACACCACCACTATGTATGTTCAAGTTGGGGGTCATTAAGCAAATCTCTCATGATGATTAAGCATGATATCATATGTCCACTTGTAATTGGCTTCCCAACTGGAAGCTATCTATGAAGGTCAGAAATGGCAATCACATAACTATTGGACACTGCAAATATCATAAGGGCATGCCAGTTACCAAGCGCAAGAATTCTGACTGCATGACTGTGGGGATATTGTGATACTCGCCAATTTTGAGGGATGGTTATATGCTTCCTTTTCAGCACTGCTGCAACTTTGAATGGTCACTGAAAAAGTGATTGATACAATAAGTGGTTTTATTACAGAACTCTCAGAAGCATGTTATAATGCTTACAAATTACAAAGGGGGGTAAAATCTCTGGATGCCATCTTTAATTCAACTATGAGAGTCTCTCGGGGTATCTAAACTTTTTTTTATATAGCTGAGATCAATATTAGTTTAGGATATCCATGGATATGGACAAACTGCATGGAATGGTCAACTGTCTTCTGGAATTGTCCCAATCTGACTTATAACTTCTAGTCATGCTTTATATAAAACCGGAAACTTCCTTATTTAAAGAAGTGATTCTAAAAATAGTGAAATTATTTTATGGTATCTCTTGAGACTCTATTTAATCCTAAAGTTTTTCCATAGTTACTTAGTTAACATAGTTACTCTGGAGGAGGTGGGTGCTATTTGTATACTAACGACAATTTGCCACAAATGACAAATTAGTCTGTTCTGCATAAGTTCACCCTCTCCCAGGAAAAGCAGACAAACAGTTCTGGACTGCTTCTGAACTCGAATCTCTTCGTGTTTTCCAAATTAAGGCAAGAGGCACAGCATATTTAGCTTGGCTGATATTAATGGAATAATTTCTTAAGCGCCAAATAGTTTCCCAGGTACTTTTGTGGAGATGTTGAACAGTTTTGGAAACAGGATGGCAGCCTAAATATTAGATGTCAGCCACTGCTTTCAGATTCTAATAAAGCAGGAGCTGTTAATGAATATTCGGCCCACTGAAGTTTGATATGAGGTGTCCTTGGTGTTCTTTGAGCTTGCTTGTTTTCTTACAGACGTTTCAATATCCTAACTAGGTAACATTTCAACCCTCAGCTACAAATATTTTCCTTTATTGATGTAGTTTGATATTTCATACTATAGTGACATAAACAATAAACTGTATGTAAATATTAGACACTGATAAAGTATTCTAAGAGGCTATACAAACCTGTAGGCTGTCAGAGCAAAAAGCTTCTTACTGCAAGAAGCATCAGCAGAAACCTTTCTACTTAATGTGACACTTATTGAGGCAAATTGTTACAGTATTTAACTATATGCAAACTCTATTACAAGAATTTCATTTCAGAATAAAGAGCATCAGGTTATACCACAGTATATCTCCAAAATACACGAAGACTCCATATTGCACCAATGACAGATGTTCAAGTTAGCATGCAAAAATCAACAAATATTAAGTTGCAAAAAATAGCAAAATTAATAGAAACATATTAAACACATAGAAGCTATGTTTAGTCTGGAAACATCTTTGATTTTCATTTAATCACTTAAAACTTCTAACTGGGAAAAAAATAAAATGTTAAGAGAAAAGAAGACGATGGCCTTGTGAAAGGGCAGTAAAAGTTAACTGTCTAAGCTAAAATGTCAGGCGCCATAGTGTTGTAACATTTTGCCCCATTGCAACAATCAAATGTTCCTAGAGTGACACACTTCACACAGTTTATGAGGCCTTGAAGTATTGCTATTTTCATGTTGACAGACATTATTTTGAAAGCTTTGCTTTTGAAAATAATTTACAGAATACTCATATATATTTTATTACCTTTAGCTCAGTTAGTTCTAGCAGAATTACACTTCATCCAATATATATATATATATATTATATATATATTGGTTTTGCTTTTAATTTAAGTTTCAGATCTTGCAAAGAATATTGCTTCATATTTTTCTAGCCATGAAATTATCAAGTTTCCTTCTTCCATTAACAGCACTCTAGTACCCGATTTTTAAACAATCTAAACACTATAAAATACATTCTCAAACTTGAATTAAGTGCGCTATAAGTCTTCTAGATTAATATTTTTGGATGGCTTTTCAGTTTGTCTATGCAGGTTATAGGAATCAATTAAATATTTAAATTGACTACTTTAAAGTCATTACATCAGATACATTATGAAAGATAAAGCTCTCTTTGATTGTCTGTAAATATAAATACAAAGAAGAGCCCAACACTTACAAAGATGTATCAAAAAGAAAAAAATTAATTCTCAGCTTAGAAACCAACCAAATATACTACTTCTGTAAAGAATTTAACACAACTATACTTCTCAACAAACTTTTACTTAAACCACTGTTGTTTGACCTTTTGCTTTTAAAATTTAATACTGAGCTAGATTAATGGAAAATATACATTGTATATATTGGGCTCAGTTCCTGTGATGACCTGGGGCATGACACAAAAATAACAAAGTCACAAAAGTAGAATAAATTCTCTTTAATGCCTTTAACTTGGCCCCAGTGTCCAATTATCTTCGGCTGGATAACAAACTCTTCAAAAAACAGTCTACGAAGAGCAGAAATGCAATCAGAACCCAAAGTAAAGATAATTAGAAATAAAAAAACCAACACAAGCCACACTTAAGTAATTAACACGGCAGGCCAGGATGATAAATTGCAGATTTTCAAAGGATAATGTAGCACCTACAGTTAGGAGGAGGCCAAAACTCAGATAAGCCTCGACCAAGATAATGCATGCTTCCAGCAAGGAGCCGTATGCAAATGCCCTACTTATATCCTGTTCTCCCAGCTGCAAGTAATGAAAGGGATCAGGGCCTTCTCTCTCGTAAGCCACATTGCTCCTTTCTCCATTCCTCCCTGCATGCCCTAGGATGAAGAGGGGATGGCCCTGGGTCTTCCTCTGAATGCCCAGCTGGACTGTGCCCTTCCCCCGTTTCTTCCTCAACCACTGGAGCCACACTCCCACTCCCTATCAGCTGCTCAATCTCCCCCTCAGAATCAGACTCCAACAAGGGCATGACAGTTCCAAGTCTTTTTATTCAAATATTTTAATTTAAAACAAAAACAAAAAAAGGTATCCCAAGAGATATGTCTGGACATACCACAATGTCTCCTAGGAATTGGGGAAGAAATGGCAGCCCCCTAAATAAATTATTTTTAAAAACTTTTACCAGTCTTTTTTCACATGATTCTAATGGAAAAGAAAAGATTTCTATTCTTTAAGATAAGATTCCTATTCTTAAGGCCTTTCCATTTTAAATATATTAAACAGTACTGTTGCCAATATTTGGCAACTTTACATACCAAACTTACTCTAAGAATTCATTATTGCAATGTATTTAATCTAGATCATCTGATCTTAAAATTAATTGGATGTAGAAAACAAAATCTATTATTTTCATTTCTTTTTCAGTTTCAAATTTACAAAGATCACAAAGTTCTTAGTTCAAAATCATTGCATGATATTTCTAATATTTGTCATCCGGGACCACTTTCTATGGCTTTTTCATGGATTGCTGAAATACATCTGGCTCACTGATATGACTCCCAGTGGTGACATTAAGAAAGAAAAATAAAATGTTTTATTACATTAATTTCACTAAAAATCAACTGTTTTCTACTTTTTGCATTTTTATTCAAATGGAATAAAACATTAGATAGGCATTATATATCAACCACTTGCATTTGTTTTGCATACAGCAAAGACTGATCCATATATTTATGTAAGTACATACAGTCATTTGCAAATTTACAATGAAAAAAAAAAAACCAAGCATGTACACCTGAAAAATAAAAGTTCTTCAATCTCCCCCTCAGAATCAGACTCCAACAAGGGCATGACAGTTCCAAGTCTTTTTATTCAAATATTTTAATTTAAAACAAAAACAACAAAAACAAAAAAAGGTATCCCAAGAGATATGTCTGGACATACCACATACCGCGGGAACAGGCTTCGGCTCAACCCATCCAAGACCGAGTGGCTGTGGTTTCCGGCGCCCCGATATAGCCAGTTGATACCTTCGCTGGCTATTGGGGGGGAAGTTCTGCCCCCCACAGAGAGGGCTCGCAACCTGGGAGTCCTCCTGGATGTACGGCTGTCGCTTGAACATCACATCGCGGCCGTCTCCAGGGGGGCATTTCATCAGATCCGTCGGATCTACCGGTTGCGGCCCTTCCTGGATCGGGACGCCTTGCGCACGGTCACTCAGGCCCTTGTCACCTCTCGCCTGGACTATTGTAACGCCCTCTACATGGGGCTCCCTGCGGGGAGCATCCGGAGACTCCAGTTGGTGCAAAATGCAGCCGCGAGGGTGATTATGGGGGCGTCGCGTAGCGCCCATGTGACGCCTCTCCTGCGCGAGCTGCATTGGTTGCCGATGGCTCTCCGGGTTCGCTTTAAGGTTCTAGTTTTGACCTTTAGGGCGACCCATGGCATGGGACCAGGTTACCTTCAGGACCGCATTCTGCCAACGCTCTCCAACAGGCCGGTGCGTTCCCACAGGGAGGGTCTGCTCCGGGTGCCGTCGGCCGCTATGTGTCGTCTGGCGGCGCCAAGGGGTAGGGCCTTCTCTGTGGGTGCCCCCGCCCTCTGGAATACTCTGCCACCGGAACTCCGTACCGGCACGGACCTGAGGGCCTTCAGGCGCGCGTTAAAGACCTGGCTCTTTGAGCAGGCCGGCCTGGGCTGAGATAATGATTTTAAATTTGATCTCCATTTTTAAATTTAAATTTGGGTTTTTAAGGGTGGGGGGAGGGTTTCCTAATTTTAGTCAGCAGCTGATTTAAATATTTAATTACTTTTTAACTTTTGTATTTTTGTGGGGTTTTTAGATGAGCTGTTCACCGCCCTGAGTCCCTTGGGAGAAGGGCGGTATATAAATGTAATTAATAATAAATAAATAAATAAATAAATAAAATATATCATCTTTCTTCTGAGGGATTTCCTGGTGATAATATAAAGGTTCAATCTTCCCCTTGCCTAATGCTTGTGCTTTCCTACTCATATAAACTCTACATATTATAGTAGAAAATATTGAGGAGTATTGCATGCATATTTTTGTTTTGTTTTGTTTCATTTTGTTTGTTTTATTGTTTTGTATTTTATTCTGTATAAAACAATTGATGATGATGATAGAACGACTTTGGCAAAGGCAAGCAAGAGTAGTACCAATAGTAATAGGCATCTTGGGTGCAATCAGAAAATATTTACAGACCCCTCACATCCTGGACATAAACTGTTTCAATTCTTTCCCTCAAAATGACGCTATAGAGCACTGCACACCAGAACAACTAGACACGAGAACAGTTTTTTCCCGAAAGCCATCACTCTGCTAAACAAATAATTTCCTCAACACTGTTCAACTATTTACAAAATGTACACTACTATTACTGTTAATCTTCTCATCACTCTTTATCACCCATCCCCTCCCACTTGTGACTGTAACTTTGTTGCTTGTATCCTCTGTTTCCTAGTATGATTTGATGTTGATTGTACCCTATGACTATCATTAAGTGTTATACATTATGATTCTTGATTCCTAACGAATGTTCCTTCTTTATGTATACTGAGAGTATTTATACCAAGACAAATTCCTTGGATGTCCAATCACACTTGGCCAATAAAGTATTCTATTCTATTCTATCCCAAAACAACTGGAGCACCACTTAAACACCACTGGCATTGACAAATTTGCCATCACTCAATTGCAGAAGGCGGCTTTACTTGGAACAGCGCCCATACTGTGACGATATCTGAAACACTGTCAAACATCCAGATTTGCCAGGTCCTTGGTAAGGAGTTGATAGGTAGACAGAGATGCCAAACCCAGTCTGTACATCTGGCTAACTGTGCAATTATCTCTTTTATCCATTAAACATGAAACTCAAGTCAACTGAACATTTAAAAATGTATTCTAAATATCATGGACTGGCACTAATGGTTGCTACAGGTTGCTGCCAGCATTCTAGGTATCAACCAAGTATATACTTAAGATGTATGATGTTCCGAATAGCAGTTTTTTACAGTTCCGCTGGTATTATTGCAGGAAACTGCAATTTTTTGGTGTATTTTCTAAAATTCTTGGACATGGTACCAAATGTCCCAATGACAATGGGTATCACTGTTACGTTTCATTCATAATCATGTAGTTTCGTTGGCCAGGTCGCAATATTTCATGATTTTTTTTCTGGTTCTTTTTCTTCAACTCTGGTGTCTCCTAGTACAGTGATATCAATAAATTGTACACTTCAGTTTTTGACAACTGTGATATCTGGGGTGTTGTGTTCCTAATGATGATCCGTCTGTATTCGAAAGTCCCACAAGAACTTCTCATTTTCAACAACTTTTTCCACTTTCTGTTCCCATGACTTTTCAGATACAGGTAAGTCATATTTTTTACATAATGCCCAGTGGATTAGTTTAGCAACATGTCTAGCTTTGTAATCAGTTTGTGTGATTTTGCTGCACTCAGGTATTAAATGTGAAATAGTTTCAACTTTGTCACTGCAAAGTTGGCAGTTTGGATGGTCAGTGGTTTATTGTTGTTGTTAATCTTTGGTGAGATTCACAGCCTCTGGGGCTGGTTGGTAGCTCAACAGCTCGAGTCCTAACCAAGGACCTAGGAACTGTTAAGGTAGCGTCAGAGGATATAAGCTGTTCCAAGTAGGGTGGTTTTTTTTATAGAATCACAGTATTCAAGTTTGATAAATACAGAATTTCCAAATAGTGAGGTAGGTATTGCTCCAAGAGCTCCAATTACAATTAGGATAACAACACAATTTCTTTTTCCAAAGTCCCTCAACTTCAATTTGTAAGTCCTGATACTGTGTAATTTTTTTCTTGCTACTTGTCTTCAATTCGTGCATCACCAGGTATTGTAATTTCAATGAACCAAACCTTTTTCTTTTCAACTATTGTTATGTCAGGTGTGTTTATGGGCCAAGTGCCTGTCAGTCTGAATTCTGAAGTCCCACAAGATCTTGACTTTTTCATTCTCCAGAACATTCTCAACCTGATGTTCCCAGTAATTGCTACTATACTCAAATCCAAAGTTTTGGCACAGTTTCCAGTGAATGATTTTAGCAACTCGGTTATGGCATTCTAGAGAGTCAGTTTGTGAAATTTTGCTGCACCCACTGATTAAACGGTCAACTGTTTCATCTTTCTCATTACAGAGGCGGCATTTGCTGTTGGTGGTGACACACTGAATCTTTGCCTTCATGCAATTTGTGACTAAGGCTTGTTCTTGAACAGCCAAAATAAAACCTTCAGATTCTTTTTTCAGTATTCCTGATTTTAGCCAGTTCCAAGTAAGCTTTTGGTCAGCTTTGCCTTCAATATTTTTCAGGTATTGGCCATGGCCATTTTCAGGTATTTACTATTCCAATTTTCAATTCACTTCTCAATTACTTCTTTTTTGTATTCAGCTTTTGACTTGGTTGTCTTCAAAAGGCCTCCTTTATATGCTTCCTTAATCATTGGCTCTTCACTTTTCTGGATGTAGTCATTCAAACTGTGTCTTTCAGCTTTATTTGTAGCAGACCTCGACCACCCTCTGCTCTTGGTAAATATAATTGATCAACATCACTTTTAGGGTGCAAGGCATGATTCATAGTCATAAGCTTCCTTGTTTTTCTGTCCAAATTGTTCAGCTCCATCTGGGTTCAGTAAATTATCCCTGCAGAGTGTCAAATCACAGGTATAGCCCAGGTATTTATTGCTTTTATGATGTTTCCATCACTCTATTTGGACTTTAAAATCTTGTGAATTCTTTGAATGTACTTGGCTGAAGTTGATTTCTTGACTTTATTATGTATTAAATAAGAGGCTTCTAAAATCCCTAAATACTTGTAGCGTTCTTCTGGTTTCATTGTCTTTATCATTTCTTCATTTTCAGGTTCTATTCCATCATCTTCTATGACCTTGCCTGTTTTGATTGCCATTTGCACATTTGTCAATTCCAAAGTGCATGCCAATGTCCTGGCTAAATTCTTTCGTGCTTTCAATTAGTGAATTCAGTTCACTTTTTGTTTTACCAAACAGCTTCAAATCATCCATGTACAACAAATGCGAAATTTTCAATCCTTTCTTTGCAAGTTCATATCCACAGTTCACCTTCTTTAAAATGGTTGTCAGTAGTAGCACTGACGGAATAAAATACTAGGGGTGAAAGGGAGTCACCCTGGAAAGTGCTTTGTTTAATTTCAACTTCACCCAGTTCTTCTCCATTAGCCATAAGCTTTGTTTTCCAGAGGTTCATTTCCATGAATTTTCGAATGTTGCTGCTGATGCCAAAGATTTCCAGGCATTTCTTAATCCAGCTGTGGGGGACTGAATCAAACACTTTCTTGTAATCTATCCAAGCTATGAACAGGTTGGTTCGCCTTTTCTTTGAATTCTTCAGAATTAGCTTGTCAATCAGCAACTGGTCTTTTGTTCCTCTTGAGTTTTTGCAACCATTTCTGTTCCACTGGGAGCAGATCTTTCCTTTTAAAGTAATCATAAATTTGATTTACAATTATGCCAGTAAGAAGCTTATAGCTTGTTGGCAAGCAGATAATTCGTTGGTAATTTCCTGAATATTTCCTTTGTCTTTCTCTTTCTGAATTAAAAAAGTTATTAAAAAATCATTTTCAGGTGTTTCTATTATTATTATTATTATTATTATTATTATTATTATTATTATGTTGTTGTTGTTGTTGTTGTTGTTGTTATTGCTATTGTTATTTATTAAAGGAAATATTGAGGCGTTTGTTAGAAATTAATCTCATTTATTTAATTACTTAATACCCTTTGCCTCAAACTCCAAGGCAAAAAAAGTTGACAGACTCCAAGATAATTGCTGCATTTTCATTTTTCTCATTCTTAACCAAAGTATAAAATACAGTAGTAGCTGTTAACCAAAAACTACGCTGGGCTATAGTAAGGAATTGTCAGCTCAGGCAGAATACCAAATAGTATACTGACCCCTGAACACAATATTTAGATTAGATTACATTAGATTCAATTTTATTGTCATTGCCATGGATACAGGCAACAAAATGCAGTTAGCATCCAACCAGAAGTGCAAAACAACAGTAAAATATAAATATGTATGCAAATATGCAAGGCTTCTATGAATATGTCAATGGAAAACACAACAAAATGTATGTACACGAGCACACAAGATAAGTGTGACTGCACATATATGAACATATACAACTGTACAAAATGTTTATGGACACATTGAATATAAATACAAATGCACAGAGAATTATACAAAATACATCATATATTATCAAGGGAAGCACAGCATATGTGTGGGGACAAACGAACTGAGCAGTTCAGCAAGGAAATCGCTGTATGGTAAAAGCTGTTCCCTAGCCTGCTGGTCTTAGACTGCAGGCATCTGAACCTCCTCCCAGATGGAAAAAGAGTAAACAGTTTGTGGGCTGGATGGAAGGGGTCCTTAACAATGCTGGCCACCAGAATTATTGATTTAATCACTGATCTCCCATTCATTTCTACAAAAGTAGCTTCTAGTTGGATTTAGAATAACAAAAAGAAAAGTATGATATAAATTCACTCATTCTTTCTTTCTGCCTGCACTGTTTGTTTAGAATTATATACTAAGATTTTGATTTTGTTCCTTCATGTCCCAAGTCTGAAGACCTGGCTGTTTCCCCAGGCATTTGGGCCAGGAGGATAAATAAGCTCTTTTGCTGATATGGCTTGTTATTGAGATGTACTGATTTACCTTGGACACTGAGTTTTTGGTTGCAGCTGTGGTTTTAATCCTTGCATGCCACCCAGATTGTGGCATCATTGTGGCATCATGACTCATTGTCATGATGAGTGGCCTTTATGAATCATTGAAATAAAGAAATAAATCAGCCTTGACTCTTGTTTAGCAGCCACATAGACAAACCTTATTCAGATTATTTATATTGGAATTAGAGGTAATTCTCACTTACTGACATCTTGTTTGGTGGCCATTAAAACTTACAATGACATGGAAAATAGAAACTTATAATCTGTCCTCAGTCATTTCAACATACCTATCGTCATAAAACAAGGATCAAGTATTTTTCAGGCCTTCAGAACCAACCAATGAACTAAATAAACAAATCCCCTGACTGAAAGATCTCACAAACAAAATTCCCACCATCCAGTCAGAGCTGAAAAAGCTTCTTGGATGAGAAGCAAAACGTCTTCATAGAAAAACAAAAAAGTTCCAGCTGCCTCTTAAAAAAGCACCTTTGGGACATGGAATTCCATGCACTTACCTGAGAATAATAGTGTTCAAGGACAACTGAATAGGACAACATGGACTACAACATTCAGAAATCAGGGAGCCAATAAATAATCCAATCCCACTCCAAATTCTAGAATTTACTTCTACCAACCTCAAATTACATTAGCTATCTTACAAAGCCATACAGTATATTCACATTGCTCAAAGTAATTGCAAATATAATTATGGATGAGGAGGCAATAATCAGTATTGCCCACAACTGCGCAGTCATATTACAATATGACTGCCAACTGAATAAAAAAGTAAAAAGGGTTCAGCTACATTTTTTGACAGGTGATGGACAGCTCCTGAAATAGAAAGCAATAGGTTTCTAGTCTCGAGGGTATCACTTTCAAATATATCAATGTTCTAAGGGTGGATCAGTTTTCTCTGCTGTAGCCATCCTGCTGAGAGGTGAAGTCCCAAGAAAAATATAGGAATCCGGCAGCAAGGCTTTGAGGTGGCAGGAACCAAGGGAGGTTCAAAGACAAGGCTGGTCAGTGGGTAGCACCTCCAAGCACCATAGAGGTTAGAGGTTAGTAAAGCAGGAGCCACTGTCCAATAAAATGGTGTTTAGAAAACCTACTTGGCAGATAAATTGAGGATCTGCTTACACCTTTCCCAGCTTTCTTAGCTGCATACCAATGCTTCCCACTGTGATTTAGTACAATGTCCCTAGCATCTACCTTAGTTACAAGCTGCCTGACTCTAGACACAGGCAGTTTAAATGTGGCTGGAAACTTTTAATCAGTTTCCAACATCAAAAATAAATAAATAAGCACCCACTGTCACAAAATTGATTTATCACTAAACTAACAAAATAGAAGATTTCCCATGGGGAAAGAGACAAAGCAAATTCACTGGCTCTAATACATGTAGACCTCCGTGTCCTTCCTACTTCTGACAATTTCTTACGCTGGTGATTGTTTGAGCTGTTCTCTATTCGAGTATTCTCTATTTATACTTTACAAATTGCTTAGCTTCAAGGGCCTATAAAACAGTTCCATCATCTATTGTCATCGTTATGAGAATTCTATTTTTAAAACTAGATTTTTTTTTAGAAAAGAATAAAATTTATATTTATTTATATAACATTTTTAAAAATTGATTTATAACCCATATTCTGAGTGTTGATCATGGTAGTGCAGGAAAATTTCACATCCTCAATAATGCTGTTGCATATTTCATGAAATAGGATTAGGTCCAATTTCTGCTAATTCTAAATTTCAAATCTGAAGGTCTCCAAATCTATCTCAAAGGGAAATCATGTTGATTTGGTTCACAGAAACCACAGGAAGATTAATACTTAATTTTCTCTCCTTCAGGCTAAACCTATCTAGCACTTTCAACACTCCCCATAACTGTTTTTAACAGTTCATTATTATCTGCACTACTCTTTTCTATAGGTTTATTTATTTATCTATTTACTTACTTATTTTTTCACATTTCTGAACCACCCAGCTCCTTCAGAAAGGGACTTTGAGCAATGTACAATGAAATATTAAAATATAAAAACATCATATAAATGTTAAAAATTTAAAATTTAGAAGGTGGCAAGGATGATTGAACCCTATTAAAAATAATTAAAAAGGCAAAGGGAGGGTTCTCAGGGCACCAATCAGCCCAATGGCTGGCTGCATGGATCCCCACGCAAGGCCAACCCCATCCAAGACCAAAGATGATAAAATTCCTGGATACAGAGGGGCCGACCAACTTCAGCTGACCTGGGGTCAGCTGGTATCTGTTGTTCCCCATCCAGGGCACAGCCTCCAGGCACCATGAAACAGCATCACTCACTTTACCCATGATGGAGTTATGTAACTGGATATCATCAACATACTGCTGATACCTCATCCTGTGGTGATCTCACCCAGCGGTTTCATGCAGATGTTAAAAAGGAGCAGAGAGAGAGAGAGAGCGCCCTGTGGCGCTTATCTTTAACCACTTATCTTATCCTTGTCCAGGTAATAGCTTGATATCAGAACTGAACAAAGAATTGCCGATGTGATCTAAACAACACAAAGCAGAATGCTGTATCTCCTTTCTAGAAGACAAATAGATCTTTTAAAAAGGCATCCAAATGAATGCCTAAGATTCTACAATTCTACTTAATTTTCCTAGTAAATAGGCAGCTATCAGAACTATCTTCCAATACCCTCTTTCTTGCTGTCTGATTCAAAGATCTTTTAGAATGGAGGAAATGGCTTCTGCTTCATATATTTGATAATCTGAAAAAAAAAAAGTCATGCCCTGACATTAATGAAGAAAGGATTCTAGAAAGGCAGCCTAGAAAGGATTAATGTGAGATTAGATGTTCAAGTCACACAAACTAAAATATTACAAATGGCAGATAGATAAAAGAGCTTTTTGGTATAATAAGAATTCCCCAGAGAGAAACAGGTTTTTCTCAGGAGAAAGATGGATTGTTAAAAGTCAAATATAGTAATTAAAAACCATTTATGGACCTAGAATTTGCCCTTAATGATTTTTTCAATCATATTTTTAGAATCATGGATCAATTACATTATAGTTTGAGGTAAATCCTGTTATTACATAACAGGATTTTTGAAACCACTGCACCATATCTTTCAAAAATCCTGGAGCACTGGGGAATTACCAGAGGATTGGAAAACAGCTGATGTGGTTCCCATTTTCAAAAAAGGGAAAAAAAACAGACCCAGGAAACTATAGACCAATCAGCCTAACATCAATACCCAGGAAGATACTGGAAAAGATAATAAAAAAACAGATCTGCCAACATCTAGAAACAAGTAAAGTAATAACTAGTAGTCAGCACGGGTTTGTTAAAAACAGATCATGCCAAACCAATCTTATTTGATTCTTCAACACAGTGACTAAATTAGTAGACCAGCAAAATACTGTGGACATAATATATTTAGATTTCAGCAAGGCATTCGACAAAGTAGACCACAACTTACTTCTTAGTAAGCTAGAAAAAAGTGGAATAGATAGCACCACCACTAGATGGACTCGCAACAGGCTGGCAAATCGTATTCAACGAGTAGTCCTTAATGGGTCTAAGTCTACATGGAGGGAAGTAAGTAGTGGGGTGCCATGAGGTTCTGTCTTAGGCCCAGTACTCTTCAATATCTTCATTAACGACTTAGATGAGGGAATAGAAGGGGAATTTAGCAAATTTGCAGATGATACTAAGCTGGTAGGAATAGCTATCACCCAAGAAGATAAGCTGAAGATCCAGATGGATCTTGACAGACTAGAACTCTGGGCCATATCTAACAAAATGAAATTCAGTGTAGAGAAAAGTAAAGTCCTACACTTAGGCAAGAAAAACCAAAAGTACACATATAGACTGGGTGAAACCAGGCTCAATAGCAGTAACTGTGAGAGGGATCTTGGAGTCTTAGTGGACAACCAGCTAAATATGAGCCAGCAATGTGCAGCAGCAGCTAAAAAAGCTAATGCAATCCTAAATTGTATTAACAGAGGGATACAATCAAGATCAAGGGAAGTACTAATACCACTCTATAAAGCCTTAGTAAGACCGCACCTAGAGTACTACATCCAGTTTTGGTCACCGCATTATAAAAAAGATGTTGAGGCTCTAGAAAAAGTACAGAGAAGAGCAACCAGGATGATTAGGGGACTGGAGACTAAAACATACAACAATCGGTTGCAAGAACTGGGCTTGTCTAGTCTAGTAAAGAGAAGGACCAGGGGAGACATGATAGCAGTCTTCCAATATTTGAGGGGCTGCCACAGGGAGGAAGGGGTCAAGCTATTTTCTAAAGTGCCTGTAGGCCAGACAAGGAATAATGGATGGAAATTTAACAAGGAGAGATTTAACCTGGAAATAAGGAGAAACTTTCTGACAGTGAGAACAATCAACCAATGGAACACCTTGATCTTGGAAGTTGTGGGAGTGCCACCACTTGAAACTTTCAAGAAGAGATTGGACTGCCATTTGCCAGAAATGGTATAGAGTCTCCCGCTTGGGCAGGGGGGTTGGACTAGATGACCTATAAGGTCCCTTCCAACTTTGATTATCTGTTATCTGTTACATACAGGATAAAGAAAAGGCTAGTATGCAGCCACATTAGACAGTTTTCCCTTCAGATTTCAGTTTGATTTGCTCACAATCTACCTAGTACATTTTTTCCCCTTGAGTTAAAAACAAGAGATTTCTCATGCCTGTGCATATTGCCTGGAGCCAGTAATAGATTATATAGCTGTCAGCAAACTGATAAGAGCCAAAATTACTCCACAGAGTCCTCTTTAAAGAAGAGCCAAAAGCAGCACATTAATTTAATAGGGGGAAGGGTCACAGAAACCAGTCACTCATGCTGTTAATGTGGCATTAAAACAAATACATATATTATGTACTCCAGCAAATGTTTGACTTGACCTGGAGATTGAAGCCCACTTGGAGGTCAGAGTTGAAGCATTTGGAAAAGTAAAAATTCTCTTT
Organism: Bungarus multicinctus; assembly: GCA_023653725.1. Taxonomy (NCBI): domain Eukaryota; kingdom Metazoa; phylum Chordata; class Lepidosauria; order Squamata; family Elapidae; genus Bungarus; species Bungarus multicinctus. Next base: position 95,896,135 of record CM042838.1, on the reverse strand, counting down.
TTTTGTCGGTTGTTTTTTTTTCTGAATGAAAAGGTTAGAAAAGCACTAACTTCATTCTCTTTTGGTATTAAAATGAGACTGGCATGACAACAATAATACTAGCAAAGATGGAGAAGGGGAAGATGAAATTGTTTGCCCATTAAAGCCCATAACTTGTTTTGCTCATTGCACAGTAATATAGTAAGATGGCTACCAGAAAATAAGATTCAACTGCTACTATTCAAAATGAACCCAAGCCCTACCCAATCAAATAAATGTTATTAAATGGCATGGAATGCTATCGAAATAATTCTTCACATTGTGGGCAAAAGCCATGTTAATCTCTGATGTCAAATCAGGATCTGGTAGTACCTTTTCCGCCTAAACAATTTTATTAAAAAGCACAAGCTTATGTGAGCTACGGCTCACTTCATTAGATACTTGATGAAACAACAGTATGTTTTCTATTATCTGCTTGAGCCTGTCAGCATCTCTGAACATATAAGAGTACTGTGGGAAGCACATAGGGGAAAAGTCCTTCTGTATTCCACCCCATTGTGCCCTTATCCCAGCTTAACAAATGAAAACCAAAATGTTAACAAGTATCAGTAACTTAGGTGGAAGGTAAATACATTTTTATTTATTTCAATTTAAATCTAATATCTGCTCTATTTCCAGATTAAATAGCAACCAAAAACCTATCAAAAACAACACAGTTGGCCATATTTCAGTACTGCAGAATACATTATGCCCATAAAATAGATACTGATGAAAAATAATGACTCAGGTAAGAAAAAACAACAACCTAGAAATCAAGAAGCACTCCTGATTCAAATCTAATTTTATACTGAGGCAGTCTTTGTATCATTTCTGTTATTAGGCATTTGGGAGCCAGAACTACTGCAAATTGCCCGGAGATCTAGCGGTATTACCTGAACTAGCTTCTGCCCATCCTGATCTACAGATACTTCCCCCAAAACGCTTCTGGCTCTCCAATAAATTATTATAATTCAAAATAATAAAATTGTGTGTCTAAAGACTAACATCCCTCTTTATGTTCCTTGAATCTTAATCATTTTATACTATATATCTGTAGGAGCCTGTTATCAGCTCCTCCTTTCTGCAGCTGTTCTCTAACATTTTCATGCATGGTAACTTTTCATGTTATCTTTCTCTCCACGTATAGGAGTTCTCAGACTCTATTCTCTGCTCACTGTTGATGAATGAATTCTTCAAGTCTCATGATTCCCTGAACCACCCACACAGAAACTACATTAGTTTTCTTTCAGTGATGCTGCTTTGGTTTTACTATTATGTTTTCCCCCAGTCAGCCTGTAATTCACGTCTGTTGCTTCTCCCTTTGAAATGATAAAATAATACATTTCTATTCTTTTGGCAAAGCTTTTAATTCATTTTCTATTACATCTTACTTTGTGGCATTCTTTTTTTCCCCCTCTTATGTTCTGTTGTTACATTTTGGTATCCTCTAAATTCCTTCTCAAAATGCACCCTTTTCAAGAAAACATCAACTAAAACTCATTGTTCCTACTCTCTGATGGGAATTCTATCTATACTAAAACTTACCCTTGGAACAGACCTTTGTTTTGTCATACTGGATTCAGACGACCTTGTGCTCAGACACTACTGTGCATTCTGACAATGTGCTGGTGCCACCAGACTCTTCAGCCATCAAACATTTTAAAAAATTGAATGAATGAAATATCATAGGAACTGACATGCCTCAAAATAAAGCCATAGCCTTCAACACTATAATTATGTGCAAGAATTTCTTTAGGCTCCACTGGGCTACAGAGAGCCATTTTTTGGTACCAGCACGCCTACTATATGATTCACTTTGTGAGCAGAGAAGTATCCCATAGCAAAAAAATATTCTGATTATATCCAGTTCATGCTTTCAAAATCCCAAATCTGCTCCTTGTCTAAAAAAGTTATCCACCTGTCTTACATCTATAAAACACAACACATACCAATAATATTATATAAACAAAAATGGATTACATGCACCCTGGAATAAGTGGGGTCTTAATTAGGACTTATTTTGGATATAAGTCCTATATTGGGTGCACATGTAAAAATGAAGCTAGGACTTACTTTTGGGGTAGGTTGTATTTTCAGGGAAACACGGTAAAATAAATGTGAAAAGAGATATGTAAGAAGCATCCATTGGAAGGATAACTCTTCAAAAACAAAACGGGATCAAATTTGATATGGAAGGAAAAAAACAGGCAAAAGCAGGACTACATGTTTTCCTAACTAGCTTTCCTTGGTTGCTATTTTAAGAAGGAAAAAACATTAGAATTGAAAATCAAATAAAAATTGTATTGATTTTATTTTGACAGTATATACCTGCTGTCTTCATCTTTTATTTTTTCAAAGGTCAAACAATGATTGTGGGATAATTAAGCAGAGCTTTATAGGACTACTTCAGGCATAAATGAGAGTTTAGTTTTCAGGCTCCATGTGGATTTAACATAACGGAGGGCAAGTTGGAGAAGAATGCGTACTAAGGGCCTTTTGTAGAAATCAGACTGGCTACAGAGTTCTTAACAGACATGGGGTGGTCTTGAAATATCCAAGTGTTCAGCCAGCATGCTTTAACTTTCTTAAATTCAATTGGCTCTTGCTTCTTCCAAGCAGCAAGTCTGCTGGGGCTATATAAAGCCAGAAGAAGCCTCTGGTTTCTGTAAAACTAAAAGAAGGAGCTTTGTTTAAGGGGATGGGAGGAAGAAGGAGGACATTTACACTCTTCAAGCACACATGGTCACCATATTTTCATTCTTTTAAAAGCATAAATGCATGGATTAGGCCTGAACACGTTAGATTGCAGAATTAATGGTCGAATATCAGGTAGATTTAGATCAAGTAGATTAGTAATTAAATTTCCAGGTAGGTTTGTATGGCTAACTATGAAAATCTGAAATTATAGGACTTGCTTAAGATCTCAGTGCAAATCAGAGATAAAGGAAAAGAGAATCACATTCCAGCTCTTATTATCAAACCACAAAATACCACAGCTTCTCATCTCTGGTTTATAGATCTCAAGGTGCTTTTTTGGCTGCTCTCAAAATTGAGGTCACGTTGAATAAAGTTTGCTTCTAAAATACTCAAGTCTACCCATGAGAAAATTCTGCACACAAATCTTAATAGCAATGATTAGTTCCAATACAGTATGGAATGCATTTTCCCTCAGCAGCAGAAACTCATATATCTATCCAAAAACATTTTGCCAGGAGTTTTTGTTGGGGATTTATGTTGTTTTTTCATTAAAGGGTTTTTGTTTAAGAGACACAACCATTTAAAATATACAAAATGAACAGTTTTAACAAAATAGCACAGTTTAGAAATTATTTCAATAATAGAACAAATACGTTTTAATATATGAACTATAGAAATTTAATGTAGTAGTCATCAAATAGGCAAGAAAATGCTTAAATTATATTCCAACTCAGTGCAAATAACTCACTTCTAATTTCAGACTTTTCTCAGGGAAAAAAAAACAGCTGCTTTAAATCTATGTTACTGTACATGGTTGCAGTACAAATATTACAAACATGTACATACATATGTTTGCACATATTTAGTACACCACTGTATGTGGATCATCAAATACTATTTTCTAACAGAATATCAAATTGGTTTTAAATTATGACATTTCAAACACAAAGGGATGCATTACATTTAACTTTCCCAAATCATAGAGTATGTAACACGAATATATAAATAGTACCATGAACAGTATTATTACAGCAAGATGGGCAACAAACAGACAGACTGATTGAATCTGTAAGTTCAGCGGAGCACAATGAAAAAAATGAGATTAAATATATAAAGAAACAAACTGGTGACAAACAGCATCAACCTTAGAATTGACAGTGAAGATACTGACATGTTAGATGGCTTATGCCTTTTAGGATCAACCAACAAGGTTAAAGGAGCTAGTAATCAAAAAATATGCAGCAGGCTAGCACTTCGTTAAAGTAGCCTTGAAGGCTTTAGAAAAAATATTTAGATGCTGAGATGTCCCTGTATATACAAGGATCAGAATTATGCAGGCAATGGTTTTCCCTGCAGCCGCCTATAGAAATGAAATTTAGACTTTAAAGCAGTATAAAAAGAAATATTGATATTTACCAACTTCAGTGTTCAAAACTTACAAAGTATTCAGCACAGTGATTCACTAAAACTTCTTCCATAAAGCTCACTGCCTGTTCAAATTAATTATTATGGTTGATCGCATAGTCAGCCAGATGTTTATTATTAATATTATGATTCATCACAGTCAGAAATTTAGACTGAATCTGGAATTTCCATCTACTTATCAAGTCCTTCCCAAAGATCTGGGATTGGCAGATGTCGTTTGATGATGTTTAAGCGTATCGCCTCAGGATGGAAACTGTTCCAAGCGCAGCTGCCTTTTGCTATTGACTGGTGATTTTGTCAATACCGAAAGTGTTCAAATAGTGCTCTAGTTGTTTTGGGATTGCAACCAAGGTACCTATTACTATTGATATTATCTTTCCTTTCTTTTGCTACAGTCATAATACTCTTATTTGCAGATTTTTGTAATTTTTCCCCACAACAATAATGTGAGGTAAGATTGGTCTGAGAAAAAATGACTGAAATGAAATGAAAAAAGCCATTCAGCCAACTTTCATGCCTATAGCCCTACCACTTTACATATAAATATTTTATAGCGTTAGGATTAAAGTCTTCGTATACTGTAAATCTTTGCATGTTGAACCTGTAGTTATAAAAAGCAGACCATGAAAATATAAATAAGTTATAATGTGCATGAATTTCATGCCCATACATGCAGTCTTTTGCCAACCTTCAACTGAGCAGCAAAACAAAGCAATCTCTGGAGTCAACTATGCTTAGCTGTGATTTCCTACTTTATATTTGGCTTCTTGCACAAATTGAGGAGTAAAGCAGAAGCAAGGGACTGAAAATAATTATATAAACTTGTGAAAATAATTGTATTCTAACCAAGAAATTATCTGCTTGCAGCCAATCACAAATGAAAATAATGTCATAGATAAAACATTAAATATTACATTACAGTAAAGGAGCCAGAAAAATCTGAAATAATGAATAATAGAGTTGGAAGGGACTTTGGAAGTCTTCTAATCCAACTCTTTGCTCAAGTAGGAAACCCTAGACCATTTCAGACAAGTGGTTGTCCAATCTCTTCTTAAAAACCTCCAGGGATGGAGCACCCGCAACCTCAGGAGGCAATTTGTTTCACTAATTAATTGTTCTAACTGTAAGAATGTTTTCCTTAGTTTTAGGTTGATTCTTTTCTTAATTAGTTTCCATCCATTGTTGCAAAGGATGAAATTTTGATGCAATTCAAAAACTGTTCAGCCACATATAATGTTTCTTTTGATCTGGACGCTAAGCACATTATATTAGTCTTAAACATAGTTCAGAAAGGGGATACAAGTATAGTAGACATCAAATGATATAGTGGATAAATGATATAGAAGAAAATATTCTGAAAGTACAGGACAGAATAATTTTCTCTAAGGGTTCTCTTCCCATCAAATAATAATATCTTTGTTTTTACCAACCCCAAGTATCAGGCTTAAGATCTGAATTGTCTCAACTCAGCTCCTAAAGCTTTATAGCCTATTATTTTGTTTAAGTATGGATGCTTCTGCAACAGCAAGGAAGTATAACTCTTCTAAGACAAGTATGAAAGGGAAGAGCAGACTCCAGCAAGGATCTGCAGTCAATAAGCTAAAGAATTATAACACTTCCTTTCTTATCCTCACCTCATCCACTTCATATTAAATAGAAAACAAGTATGTTTTTAACCTCTGTGTCAAGGGCCATCTTTAACCAATCATTTAGTTCCATAGCAAAAGATAGAAAAAAAAGAAAAAATGAACAGCTGTTGAGCAGGTGGTAGACATTTTCACACATCTTCAGACAAATTAAGAATCTGCATTCATGGACTATTTCTCCATTTAATATCTATGCTGGACATAGTTTTTCTTAACAAATATCAAATAAATGTATGTCACTTCTAAGATTCCATAGATGCCTTAATATAAAATCTTATTAATAAATAAGATTGATAATAAATGAAATGTGTGCATTTTGTGCATGGCATGTTTAGCAAACCCAAAGTATGCTACTGTTACATAAAATATAGAATATATTGTTATGCATTATAGAATGAGAATACTTATTATAGAAAAAATACAATACATTCTATCTATCTAAGAAATGCAATACTTTTAGCAGGTATGGGATTCAATATGCCGTGCCCCTTCCAAAATTGGGGTTTTTTTTACATACTTTCTATTTTTTCACAATAAGACAATCAAATGAAAGATATACCGGTATCTAATATTGGGAGTTCAAGTGAAAATAGATTCAATTACAGTAAAACTTTCAGTTAATGGATCATTCAGGGGAAGGGAATATCAGTTAAATCCAAAACCTATTAAATATGAATTTAAGTAATTTGTGTCATCTTAGCCAATTGCATAACTGTGTCATTGACATAAAAAGTGTCAATTGTGCCAGTTACTATCCAAATAAAAATGAACCACTGAGAAGATGTCTGTCTCGGACTTATTGGGTAGAGTGGAGGTTTGCTGGAACACTGACAAAAGGTTTTGTTTTCAATAAATATTCAATAATAGATTGATAAACCCTTGATTTAACGGATTCTAGTTAATTAATTAACAGTGGAGTGATATTGTATCTGAAATCTGTTAAATCAAATTTCAGTAAACCACTACTTTATAGTATTAACACAATATGGGGATTTGTTTTTTTTAATTAATACTGGAAGGAGATTTTGAACTAGATTAAAAATTATTAGTAATAATCTGAGAACATCCATAAATACAAATATTGGTAGTTATTGCAGAATTTAGGGGAAATCCCCATACAGTGATTTCTAGGTAAATTAGATAACATTAAAAACAATTTCATGAGTTTTTTGTTAGACTAAAATTAGTCACATTATGAGGGATATATTTTTTAAAAAAAGAAAAGAATGAATATCAAATCAACTGACACTTACTCAACTCTAGAATTTATCCTAATAATTAAATATTTTCAGAAGCAAATTATTAGCACATATTTAGAAAAAAGGTAAAATAAATAAGATTCTCATAAGATTAAATGGGATTAAATAACCATGCTGACTAATAATTCATTTTTAAAATACCACATAATGAAACTATAAACATTATATACCAAAATTAAATTAAATTAAATAAAAATTAATTCTTTGTGGATCCTGGGGCTGGGGAAAAGTTGAATGAGAGTATGTTGGTCCCTTTCGCCCAGGTGAGAGCTGGAGGGGGAAGAGTGGCTTCCTGCTTGATGGGTGAGAGCAACTGGGCAGGGTGCTGTTTATGCATTAAGTGGACATGTTCTGATTATATTAGGAGATAAGACAAGCTGGATGTGACCCCTCTGCAGCAATAAGGGGTGTTGTGAGTTTGAGGGCGCTGAGAGCAAATGCTATAGTTCCTGTAAAACTCACCTTGCCCCCAACAATCTGTCAGTGTAAGTAGGTTTTTTTCTTTTTTCCCTTTTTAAAGAAGAATGTTGGGGATGGAGGATGGAATGGTTCTCAGGGAAGGCAGAGGAGGGTGTCCTAGTTCAGTGGTGTTGAGGAATAGGAGATATAGGAGACAAGGGAGAGGGCAGGCAGAGGGAACACGACCTCGGTGTTTAGTACCAATCTCATGTTCTGCCCCATTGCACTCACCTCATTTTCCTGGTCAGCAGATCTGTGGTGGCCCTGGTCTTAGACTTCTGCTGTTAAATGTGAGATCAGCTTGCAATAAGGCTAGCCTTATTGCCGATTTGATCCTCGAAGAGAAGGCTGATCTGGCTTGTATAACTGAAACTTGGCTGAGTCCAGAGGGAGGCGTTCCTCTTACAGAAATGTGCCCAGTGGGTTATCGAGCATGGCACCAGTCTAGACCTCAGGGCCAGGGAGGAGGTATGGCTGTTGTCATCAGAGAATCTCTAGTAGCCTCCAGAGGCACTGTTCAACAAGTCTCAGACTGTGAGACCCTTTTTCTTAGATTGGGCTCAAGGGGTCAGGTGGGATTGCTGCTGCTATACCAGCCTCCCTGCTGCGTGGCAACTTCCCTACCTGGCCTCCTGGACCTCACCGCAGGACTGGCAGTGGAATTCCCCAGGCTCATAGTTCTGGGGAATTTCAACCTGCCTTCTCTGGATTCAGGGTCGGAGGTAGCCCGAGATTTTATAGAAACCATTACTTCCATGGGCCTATCCCAGATTATCCAGAGCCTGACTAATAATAGTGGTCACACTCCAATTTGGTGTTCTTGTCAGAGCAGTGTCTATGTGATCTGGAATTGATAGACCTCTCCTTGGTCCCCTTGTCCTGGTCAGATCACAGTCTGGTGGCAATGAGTTTCTCAAAAGCTGCATCCCCCCGCAGGGAAGCAGGACCTATTAGATTGGTCCGTCCCCATCGACTAATGGACCCAGATAGGTTCCAGAAGGAGCTGGGGGTTATCACCACAGATCTATTATGCAGTCCAGCCAAGTTCTTAGTCACTGTTTGGAATAGGAAGGTGACTGAGGCTCTGGATAGGATTGCATCCTTGCTACCTCTCCTCACCCGTAGACCTCTCTGTGCCCCGTGGTATACAGAGGAACTGAGAGGGATGAAACGCATGAGGAGACATCTAGAGCGCCGCTGGCGGAAGACAGAGGATGTAACTCGATCGAACACAGGTAAGAGCTGCTACTAAGGCCTACCTTGTGGCAATTCGTGAGGCGAAGTGTAAATACTTCTCCACACTAATTGTGTCTGCAGATAACCGCCCAGCGACCCTCTTTAAAGTGAGCCATCTCCTCTTAGGGAAGGAGGAGACAGAGGTCCACCTGAAGGGGTACGCTGAGGAATTTGCAGATTTTCTGGAAGACAAAATCGCTCGACTTCATTCCCAGTTAGATGCCGGTGTGGTTGCTGATCCGGTGGAAGCTTCTTGTGGCAGGTTCTTGCCCTGTTATTTGGGAACAGTTTGACCCTGTTGCTCCTGAGGAAATGGACAGGATCCTAGGGAGTATGCATGCGAGCACCTGTATTTTAGACCCATGTCCCTCTTGGCTTGTGAAAGCTTCCCAGGAGGTCACAGGCGGGTGGATTCTGGCAGTGACTAATGCTTCTCTACAGGAGGGGACGGTGCCCCAGCACTTTAAGGAGGCTGTGGTTCACCCTCTTAAGAAGCCATCACTGGACTCCACCTGGTTGGATAATTTCAGACCTGTCTCCAATTTTCCCTTTTTGGGGAAGGTTGTCAAGAAGGTGGTTGCGCAGCAGCTTCAGAGGTTTCTGGATGAAACGGATTATCTCGACCCCTACCAATCAGAATTCAGGCCTGGATTTGGGACAGAAACAGCATTGGTTGTACTTTTGGATGACCTCTGGCGGGAGTGGGATGGGGGTAGTGCATCCATTCTTGCTCTACTTGACCTCTTGGCGGCTTTTGATATCATTGACCATGGGATTCTCCTGGGACAGCTTCAGGGATGGGAGTGGGAGGCCTTGTGCTGTCTTGGTTCACTTCCTTCCTCTGCGGCCGCTCTCAGTCAGTGTTGATAGGAGGGGAGAGATCCAACTCTCGCCCACTGCTTTACGGGGTTCCACAGGGCTCGGTACTCTCTCTGCTCCTGTTCAATATTTATATGAAACCGCTGGGTGAGATCATCCGTCACCATGGACTGAGGTATCATCAATATGCTGATGATACTCAGCTGTATATCTCGACCCATAGTGAGTTAAGTGTTGCTGTGTCCTTCCTCTCGCAATGCCTGGAGGCTGTTAGGGTCTGGATGGGGAGCAACGGATTGAAACTAAACCCATGCAAGACCGAGTGGCTCTGGGTCTGGGGTTTGTTGGTTCAGAGAGAATTACCACCTTTAGTGTTAGATGGGATGGCACTACCCCAAACAGACCCTGCGTGTAATCTGGGGGTTCTCCTGGACTCACGACTCTTGTTCGAAGAGCAGGTGGCGGTCGTGGCCAGGAGGGCCTTTGTGCAACTGCGGATTGTGCAACTGCAGATTGTGCCCTTACCTGGATCAGCGGTCCCTACTCACAGTCACTCATGCCCTGGTCACTTCCTGTCTTGATTATTGCAATGTGCTCTACATGGGGCTGCCCTTGAAGAGCATCCAGAAGCTCCAGGTGCTGCAAAATGCATGGTTTTATGCAGACCCCGGTATGCACATGTATCACCTCTCCTGCAGGAGCTGCATTGGTTGCCAATTTGCTTCTGGGTGCAATTCAAAGTGCTAATTGTCACTTTTAAAGCCCTTCATGGCTTGAGTCTGGGTTATCTGAAGAAACATCTCTTGCCAGTGACATCTACCCGACCCATTAGAGTGAGGAGGCAGGGAATGCTGCGGGTTCCACCCCTGAGGGAGATACACCTAGTGGGACCAAGAAGGGCCTTCTCTGTGGTGGCTCCATCTCACTAGAACATCATTCCCCCAGAGATTAGAATGGCCCCCTCATTAATACTATTCCGAAAGACACTGAAGACCTGGTTTTGCCAATGGGCCTGGGGAACCCAGAGAGGGATGGAACCCATCAGATGGCTAGTGTGACCCACTGTTATCGGGGTGGGGGTGGGTGGTGGAAGTTGGGTTTTTGTTTTTGTTTTGTTTTGTTCTGTTTTTTGTTTTCCCAAATTTTGTTCTATTGTATTTTACTAATTTATTTGATTCTTTTTGTTAGTTCTTATTTTTTATTATTTTTATTTTTTGTTTTAAATATGATTTTACATTGTGTAAGCTACCTTGAGTTGCCATGGGCGAATAGGCGGCAATATAAATCAAACAAATAAATAAGTAAATAAATAAGTAAAATACAGGTAAAAGAGATATTATATTTAAGTTATTGAAAAGGGATGTAAAAATAACTGATATTTTAAGAAAATCTAGCATTAATTTTAGAAGGACAATATTTAATCTTTAAATATTTAAACCCACATATATAAATACAATTTTAAGAATATACCCTTATTTACAGCTTAAACTAGTAATTATATCCTGCAATGTAAAATGAAACTAAAGATTTAATTGAACAATACAGCACTCAAGAATATTTGTACTCCTAGAATGCTGCACAAAAAAAAGCAGCAGATTGATTCAAAGATCAACATTTGCAATTTTGCACCCCTTAGTATACAAATGAAGAAATTATGTTGTTAAATCCTAACAGTTTTGAACAAAGGTTTCAGACTGAAAGAAGAGTTTGGCAGAAGAACAAATTACATGTGGATGGTAAGGAATCTCATTGTTATAAAGAGTGCTCAAAAAATAGACTCACACAGGTCTGGAATAGCCTATGTTGGAATTGACAGGGTGGGGGTTGATTAGATGAACCATTGGAGCCCTTCCAATTCTACAATTCTGTGATTTCAGAACACTGACAGATGTGGCTCTAATTTCATTCCTACATTTTTGCCAGATGTTGCATCCTCAATAGACTAAAAGAAAAGAAACAGGGAAAGGAAGTATCTATAAACATAATTACAAATTTAAGGATATGTATTTACAGTTCCATGCATTACTCTAGCAGGGTATGTATAATATGTAATAGTATAATAAAAAAGTAGAGTGCTAAATAATATGGATACCTGATCACATTAAGATAAACTCAACTTTCCTATTTTCAATAATACTCAGAAGTTAACCATTTCTAGCACAATTGAAGCGTTTAACTAACCCATCCCCAAATAGAGAGTCTAGCAACAACTATGAAAATCATAATGAATCAAGGGAGCAGAGACCTCTTCTGGCTATTTGTCATATTGGCAAAAATTCATAGCAAAACAAAAACCTCAGTGGGATCTCTCTCACAGACTTAAGTAACCTAATTACCTCATAAATAATCCAAGTCCACATTAGTTTCCAGGACTGCCTCATGTCAAGTGACTTGAGTAGGAAAACTATTACCTCCTCATAAATTTGGCCCTCACATTACAATATGACTTTTCCTGATATTTATGCTTGATTTCATATACTTCAATATCCTCCTTGTAACCTTGATTACATTCCCTAGACACATTTATTTTTATAATGAATAGGACTGATAGATTGATTCTTCATTAAAGTTCTTTAAAACAAGTTCCAGGCTTTGTTTTTCCAAAGAAATTTTGAAAATTCAACTGATCTGCAGTCCAAAACAGAAGGTTCACATTTTAAAACTAATGCTGGGTTATCATTCTAAAAAGAAACAAACTTGTTTTAAAAACTTGTATCAACAGACTTTATCTCTGTACTTCGAATATTAGTTTTCCTAAATCACATGCATTTATCATTATTAGTGACGCAGTGGTTAGAATGCAATTTTGCAGTATTGCAGGCTAACTCTGCCCACTGCCAGGAGTTTGATCTTGACCAGTTCAAGATTGATTTGGCCTTCCTTCTGAGTTCTGTAAAATGAGGACCCAGGTTCTTTGGGCAATATACTGACATTGTAAACTGCTTAGAGAGGGCTGTACAGCACTATAAGTTTAAGTGCTATTGTTATTCACCCAATTTTCCTTTTATGTACATATTTAAATAACTACAGACTTAAAGAGTTCTCTTCCTCTTTTATCATTTAACACTTAGCATTGACAATAATAACTGTCATAAGAACATGTCTGCGTAAGTTCAAGTTACAACTTAATAAAATTTCAGTTTGAAAACAGATCTCATTCTTAACCTGGGACCGCTTGCACATTAAAATGCTGGCTTCCATTTGTAATGCAGAATATGGGTGCCTATCACCTTCTTAAATGCATCTGTGAATTGTTATAAAGAGTATGTCATTTATTTGTTTGTTTGTTTGTTTGTTTAGTCTTTTATTCATTCATTTACTATGCTAACAAAGCCACATCTGTTTTACATAATCTATAAATAAAGGATGTAAAATAATCTTCAGCATTGACAAGATTTAAATGGTTTAATATACAGACCAACATTTATTTAGGTGTCTATGTTATAATTCTTTTCCAGAGGAGTCCATAGTTATTGAGTTATGGACAGAAAGTTTGGTATAGTGGTTAAGGTCCTGGCCTAGAAACCAGGAGACTTGGAATTATAATCCTGTTTTAGGTATAAAAGTCAGCTGGATGACCTTGGGCCAGTCACTCTCTCTCAGCCCTACCCACTTAATAGGTTTGTTGTAAAGAAAGTAAGAGGCAGGAACATTAGGTATGTTTGCCCCCTTGAATTATTTTTTTTAAAGAATAAAAATATAATAATAATTTACAGGAGGGGAGCAGTGTGAAGTAATGTGACCAAGGTCTCAAAGTAAAGTTTGACTCCTTGTAACTTTATGAGTATATCCAGGTAGTTTTCTTGACGATAATATGGAAAAGAATTCATATCATTTTCTTTCTACATGTTAGCTTTACATTTTCCAAGTAACCTACAGCCCTGATATTTTTAGAAGTCTGAGCACCAATATGTTTTGCTCATAGTTCAAACAGGAAAGTCAGTACGAAAACAAAGAAACAAAGTCCATTAAAAATCACCATCATTATCAAACTAAACAATAATCAAATTAAAACAGTATTGTCATAGATTAGAATATTATTTTGTAATGTTCTCTGACCTGAACAAATGGGGTAACTTGCACAGATGTGACAAAAATAAAATTAGAGAAGAAAGGGCTATGTATGCCATTTTCAATGCCTAGATGAAAGGCAGCAAATACATTCAATGAATAAATTAAATAAACATATGAATACATATTAATTGAGAGTCCTAACTTTAATGAAAGTGTGAAAATCATTCAGAACTCCCATAAGCAAGTAATCAAATGTCTTTTTATTCATTCTAATTCATTTATCATTTCATATCATTCATTTCATTTTACAAATGTAGCATAGAATATTATGTTTGTGTAATCTCAGTGTAGCTATATTGCATAATTTACCAATAGGGAATGCTGTGCACCTGCTTTAAAAAAACCCGCTAACATTTAGAAACGTGCAAAACATTTTAACATTTACCCTATATAAAGTTATCCAACATATATGCACACATTAGACTCACAGCAAAACAATGATTTATATGACACCTATTTCTGCACATTAATGAATATTAATTGTACCTGTCTTTGCATCTCTTCAATCTGCCGCTGGGGTATGCTCTGTAGGATATTGTACAGCTCAGGCATCTTCTCTTCAGGTATCACCACAGAAGCTCTAAATGTAGAAATAGGAAAAGAAAAAGAGGAAATATTTTGAAAACCTAAGCCATCCCAAGGTCATGATTAATGTCAGAGAAGTTAAGAATGGTCTAGATCCAGACATGGTCTCTTCTGAATGAAAGGGTCCCTTCCATTTATAGCAGTGTTTCTCAAGCAAACGACTTTAAGATGGGTGAAGTTCATTTACCTCCCAGAATTCCCTAAGCCATCTTAAAGTTGCTTGAGAAACACTGCTTTATAGCAGGATTCAGTAGAGTTGCAGCAGATAGAACAAAAAGAGCCTTAGTTTTAACTTTGAATCTACCTTCTTTCATTTACTGAAATAACTTGAATCAAATTCCTCCACAGAAGTGTTTGTACTGAAGGGAGAAATTCAAGATTTAATAGAAGATCTATGTAGTTAATTAACTAATAGAAATGGGGAAAATTACTTTTTAAAGAGTTAAACTGATAAAACCAAAGACTCGAAGGCCCATCCCAAAAAAATGAAAAAAGGGGAAAGAATAAAAGGAGCTCTAAAAAACTTGAGATTTTTTAATATAAAAATGACATATTTCCTAGTACTTTTTAAAAATAATACACACAATTGTTAAAATATGAAAGTATTTTGTCTATGCTTAAAAATGCAATGTATCAATAATATCTGATAGCGAAGCTTGCCTCAATAAGGACAAAGCAGTTTTCAAAAGTACACAAATATAATGATCCACATGATGACAGTCCCTCAAATTTAGAAAATGAATGATTTGACAATATTTATTATGGTAAAGCATACATTCTGTCGGTGTTCCCTCAACATTAGTATGGATGTGCAATGTATTCTATGAATGTCCCAAAGGTGTTTTTTCAGAAGGCAATTAGACTTTCTTGTGTTTTTTTTTTAATTGAAGATATTTCGCTTCTCATCCAAAAAGTTTCTTCAACTCTGTCAGGATAGAGTGGAATGGAAGGATTTATATTCCTTGCAGACAGCTGGTCTTTTGCATCCTTTTAGAGCAGGGGTCCCCAAATGTGGCAACTTTAAGACTTGTGGATTTCAACTCCCAGAATTCTCCAGCCAGCTATACTGTGCTGGAGAATTCTGGGAGTTGAAGTCCACAAGTCTTAAACGTTACCAAATTTGGGGACCTCTGTTTTAGAGGCTTGGAGGTTTATCTGTCGTCTCAAGGTCACTTGAGTAGTGCTCCTGATTCCTGTAGTCTGCAATTTATTTTTCCTCTGGAAATCCATTTCTACTCCCATACCACATCCTATCAGAGTTGAAGAAGCTTCTTGGATGAGAAGCAAAACATCTTCAAAGAAAAAACAAGAAAGTCCAGTTGCCTCCTAAAAAAGCACCTTGGGGACAACCATGACCTAGATGACTGAGAATTTCTACAGACTATTCTATGGATGGGATAGCTGTTTCAAGGGGTTTGTATCTGAGCTAAAACTTGCATATATTTAATCTGAATGTGGAACAAAGCTAGACTCTTTTGTTTCAGACACCAGCAGAGCCATGGTTATTCTGAGGTGAAGTGCTTTCGGTAGGAGCAGATAAAAGCCAAGGACTTCAGCAGCAATAGCAACTCAGGTGAGAAATGAATGTGAGATCACTGGGAAGAGGAGGAACACATTGAGAGCTGCTGACAGGAGGTGATAAAGGAGGGGTGGCATGTACATACGATAAAATCATTATTATTTTATGGAGTGATCAGAGCAAGGCTGGCACATGTCATCCTTGTAAATTTCATGCTGGCTGAAACCCATAATTTGGATTTTGCTTCTGAACCAGAGCTGTTCCAGAAGTTTGGCAGAACATCTGGTACAGAATGTAGGTATTTGTTTTGAATATCAAAACATTTTCTATTTCATGCACACCCCTAATGTTTTTGTACCTATTTAATATAACAAAGGAGAAAGCCTAAAATACAACATTTTCTTTGTTCGACTATAATGTTGATGAAAATTAGTTTTCAGTATCTGGATGGTATAATGGAGAAATCCAAAAATGTAACTTCCTTTCTTCTACTATACTATTCATGATTTCTTCTGTTTAACATTACGTTTTACTTTCATGCATCTCTGAACTACAGAAAAATGAAGTTCCAAGAATTCCCTAGCATTTTTGGATTTAGCTTGAGCTAAGATGCTTAGTTTCCCAAATGAAACCATGGTTGAGTCTGTCCACATGTTGTAAGATATTCATGGAGTTTTCTGCTAATCTTCTGAATATCTGTCCTACATAGTAGTTGTTATAGTCCTTGTACTGTATGTTGTACTGTATATGACTCCTACTTTTTGTTCTTGAGCTACTTGATCCTTTGGTTTACTTAAAATCTTTTGAAGGGTTTTAATTGGTTTATATTGTACGGTGATGTTGTTTGATTGTAATAGTTTGTTGGCTGTTTCTGTTATTCTTTTTAAATGTATGGTAATCTATTCCTTTTCATAGCTTGTATTGGTTATGCTACAATAAGTTGAGCAATCTGTGGTCTAAATGAAGTCCGCAAGTTTATCAAAAAGTGCCTGAACAGTCAACCCAGTACAGCTGAATATTCTTGTATGTCTTGGAAATAAGACAAATAAACTCAATCTATATATTTTTTGATATTTTTCTCAGACTCATGCAGTTTCCAAATAAGCCACACAGCGATAATAACAGAATGTACCTCTTCTAGTCCAGATTTTCAAGCAACAAAGAGATAAATGTATGTATGTACCTCTTCCAGTCCAAAACTTCAGAGAAAGGAAGAACATAAGAATCCGCTATGACAACAGGGATGCAACCAGCCTGAAGAACATCACTCAAAACCGCTTGTCCTAAACGTGCTCCCCGCAGAACAATACAGAATGTAGCTTCCTGTGGACAAAGAGCCAGAAAATAGTCATAATTGTTTTTCTATTATCTTATTAAATTAAAACAAATGCCTCGTTTATTCACCATCTTATGTTTAGGAAACTGGATTTTATGATTATATAATATGTATCAAATACGTACAGGGTTTTCCTTCTTCGTATTAATTATAAATGTTAATTACAACTTTGAAATACTAAACTAATACCCCAACCATTTTTTTCAGAATTATTTCAGTCTTCTCATTTGTCTCTTAGAATACTCCTATCTCACCAAAAAAAAAGAGCCCCATACCTACAGTATATGGAAAACATGTATACCAGTTTCCTGTATTAAACATACTATATTTAAAAAGGTTAATAAGATGCCTCTAAATGTGCATTTTTAAACACATAAATGAGTCAGGGATGCAATGTTGAAAACATAAGAAAGACAGTTTGGTGTAGAGGTTAAGAATCAGGCTATAAACCAGGAGACTGTAATTTCTAGTCTCATTCTGGTCATAAAGCCAGCTGGATAACCTTAGGCCATTCACTTCCCTCAGCCCTAGGAAGAAGGCAATGGCAAATCCCAAGCAGTCTCTGGGATCAAAAGCTACACTGAACGTACAAAAACAAACACTGGACTACTTTACTCAGATCCAGACCTTTCGTAAAAAAACACATTCCGCTCATAATTCAGTGAATTTTTTTATGGAAATTCAGAATCTGACTTGAAACAACTGACTGCCTTTTTGGAGTTGGGAGAAATTGAAATTTCAGTAATCTTTCCTTTTCTTTCAAAATTCTGCTCCAGAAGATAGCTGGAATCTCTCAGAAGAATATCAAAAGTGATGCAAAGACTAAGTTGGAAGGACCCTGTCAATTCCATATTCTGCCAGACTCCTTAATTAGTTGTCAAAAACTTCTGCTCACCCATAAAACTTTCACACTCCTAGAAGGGTAACAATGCACCAAACTAATCATGTATAAATCTAATGCTTCAGGTATTTATCTACAGAAACCCTCATATTTTTTAAAATAAATCATACCGGCACTCTCCTGTAACCAACAAGAAATGATAGGAGCAAAATGCAGCATTACCTGAAGGACCTGAGGGTAATCAAACATCAGGTTTTTATGGCAACGTTTTCGAATAAAAGGAATTCCCTCTGAAAGATTGGTACACTTGTCCAAGATTAGCACAGATTCTGTATTCTCTGCTTGAAGAGCCTCCAGTTCCGAACGGTATTCAGGATGAAGAGCAATTTGGGAGGAGAGGAGAAAATATCTACGAAGACTGAAGAACGCATAACAGTTGGAACAAGTTTAGCAGTGAATTCTCTTTATGCTGCCAAGGACTTGGGCATGGTGGCAGCACAGTAGTTAGAATGCAGTATTGCAAGCTAATTCTGCTGCCTGTCAATTGCCAACAGTTTTGGCAGTTTGAATCCCACCAGGCTCAAGGATGACTCAGCCTTCCATCCTTCCGAGGTCAGTAAAAGAGGACCCAGATTGTTAGGGGGAAATATGCTGATTCTGTAAATCACTTAGAGAAGGCTGGCACTGTGAAGCAGTATATAAGTCCAAGTGCTATTGCTATTACTACACAAACATATTCTTAAATATTTGTTCTCCTTCTTTGGTTTTTGGTGTACTAATAATATGATAATTGGGAAAATTATGTATCAACCCAATTGTGAAGACATTATTAAAGGAGTTGAATAAGCAAAATGCAGTAGGTAGTGCAGTTAAAAAAAGGTTGATCTTCACACTTGAACACAATATGAGTCACTAACATCAATGAATGATAAATAAGTATGGTGGTACTGCAGGCAAACTATCTCACCCTCTGAATTTACTGGTGTCATTCTCAATTGATTCAACTAAACTTATTTTTAAGGATGCACTGAAACACAATCTACGGTTGCACCATTATTTTAAAACTACCATAGCTATATTCAAATAAACAGAAGTCTCCAATAAATATGATAAAGATTGTAGAAGTGGATTTGAAAGGACTAACATAATTTACATAATATTAGCCTCAGTTTATTACATTTTATCTTAAACTTTTTTATTATTTTTTCTTTTGGTTAGATGCCAACTTGTAAATATTATATGGGCAATAGAAGATGGAAGTTGTCTTCCTGGTTATAGCTGAACTATCCCAGTTTTGTTCAGCAATACTACTATTCCAAAAACTAAAAAATAACTTTTAATCAGGTTAATAACATTTTTAACAAAAAATGTAGGTGACAAATGTGATCTATAATAATTAAAAATGTATCATTACCATTAAAATTGAATACATACCAATTTAGACATAGATGGAATTACTAATATTTAACTAATATCGGGAAGTTACAAATTCAGTAAAATTCAGTTCCAATTTTATTATAGCTTAAAAGCAATGTAATTTAATTTGCAGAACATTGCCACATGACAATACTATCAGCAGTCACATGTTTGTCTTATAAAGTGGTTTAGACTGTTGTCAGTTTTGGGATCATACCATTCTGATGGCATCTTGATTCATCTTGAGAAACTAGCTCAGATTGAAATGATTTTTAAATTTCATAAACAATCCAACACACTAGTATATTCTCAAAAGACCACAGGTCAGCCTAGAAAACACATCTATTCTTCCTTCCAGGCATATGAAACTGATTTAATTTAAGGCAGATCAGTTTTCCATATAACAGTGGATTGTCTATTGTTATAAGATGCACTCCGCCCCTCCTCAAAAAAGTGTCTCTGCATCTTATACAGAGAATATGGGCCCATTTTTGGCCTTCCAAAGCCTCCGTGCATCTTGTTTTTGCCCTCCTTGGCATCCAGAAACACTCTGTAGGCCAAAAACATGGCCGCTTTATAATATGAAAGTGGAAATTATTTAAAATATATTTTAACCAACCTTCTGTTAAATTTGTAAAGACAAAGAAGATAGAGAATTTGGGATGATAGATAAGAGCATGTTCAAAATGAATAGTTTAGATATAAATGTAAGGGTCAAGGGAAAGGAACTGAATGTGATACAAAAACGATCAGGAAGCATTCTTAACATTTCTAGAATTTGAAAAAGAAGCTTCTGGTTCTAAGTATACCTTCTAAAGACTAAAACCTAACAATGCAAGCAGATCATAAAATAAGTGAGGAAATAAACAAGAGCAGGACAATTGATTATAATAGAAGATATAATCAATTGTATTTTAAAAAAGAAAATGGCAGATTTTTCAAATGTCTATGAAATAGTAATGAGGGGAATTTTAGGATATTAATGTCTATTGGAAAATAAATTCCCATGTTTGGTGCTTTCAATTCCTGAATTGTCTTACTAATAATTTATTTTTCAAAGAATAGAAGAACGAATGAGAAAACGAGCTTTCCTTGATACCAACCTATAGGAAAAACTTAGTCAATGAAGTGAAAATAACAGGAATAGTACTGAAAAGTGATTACTTAATACTGGAGCTACTGATTTTAAAGGAAAGAAAAGCCATATATAGGCAAAATATTTTTTTTAAAAAATGGATTTTAATAAACCATAATAAGTAGGATTGGATTGAAGCAGGAGTTAGCATGTTTTCTTTCTGCTTCTCTGGTTATTATTTTTTCTAGAGCTAACAAGAAAAGTTCTTAAAAAGATATGAAAATGTAGTTACAAATAATCCCACTGGATGGGGGGATAAAACACCAAAACAAATAGGTGAGGATGCCCCAAATCTATAATGAAGATCTAAAAACATACAAAGACATAGTCAGGAAATGGAAAGAGGAATAATTTTCTAAGGGAAAAAAACACAGTTTGGAACTCAAAGTAGTCAGAATGGCAAAAGACCCAAGATTCAAGACTTGGCAAAGTATGTTAAAAATAAGGGCTTCTTCAGTTATGTCAATTAATAGATTTAACAGAATAACAGAGCTGGAAGAGACATTGGATGTTTTCTAATTCAACCCTCTGTTCAAGCAGGAGACCCTATATACCATTCCAGACAAATAGCTGTCTAGTCTCTTCTCAAAAGCCTCCAATGATGGACCCACAACTTCTGTCAAAACAAAACAAAATGAAATGTATCTGTATACTACCTGCTCAATGCAAATGTTAATAGAAAAAAAGCAGTTAGTTACTCAACTCCTATTTGACTCTGTTTTCTCCAATAACAAGATATGTATAACAGTTACGAATGAAGTAGACTGAAGCGTGAGACTGATAGAATTTCTTTCAAGAAATACACATTTACTTTGAATGTGTTTCCATCTCCAGAATCTGCTGAATTGCAATAGAAATTTGCTGATGAACCACTCAAATGGTTATATATTATCCTGGACAATTCATGGAAAATGAATGAAGGGCAAATAGTGTTCCCACTTTCAAAATAAAGGAGGGTAGGAAATCCAGAACTTACAAAGTCAGTCATTATGGCATAATATTTAAGAAGTCTGGAATATATTGAATATTTCAGCTTTCCAGTTCTGAACAAATGGAGGAGTATCAATATTAAGAGAATTTTACCAAATTCTGAATTGACTGGCTGAATTTCTTAGCACTGTAAGCAAAATCACAATTAACATCTCAGCTTACCCTTGTCCTTTATTTAGCAGTTGTACTTCTGCAGATAGAGGACTATAAACTGGAACACTGACATCATATCCTTGCCGGTAGGTCCATGTAGAAAAGCCACCTCCTGCCAACAGAGCTCTGAGGATGACAGAAAAAAAATTCCAGATTCACATGTTTTTCATGTTCATTCATTCAAAGGATTTAGATAATCAGAGAGGTAAGATAAAGTATACAGCAGAAACATACTGAATAAAAGACAGTAAATATACAACAAAAGACCATATATCTAAACCTTAAGTCAGAGATTCAGGTATCACTGAGATTCAGCTTTAACTGAACATTTTTTATTTCTTTCAACTTCTATGAATAGTAGTTAAATGAAAAGCTGTATATTGGTAGTTTAATACAGATAGTTCTGGACTTACAACAGTTTAAAAGTTACGTCACTGAAAAAAGTGACTTCTTACAGTTTTTCACACTTACAACCATTGCAGCTTCTCCACGGTCACATGATCAATATTGAGACACTTGGCAATTGACTCATATTTAGGATAATTGTAGTGACCTGGGGTCATGTGACCACCGTTTCCGACCTTCTGACAAGCAAAGTCAATGGGGAAACCAGATTCACTTAAGAACTGTGTTACTAACTTAACAACTGTTGTGATTCACTTAGCAGCTGTGGCAAGAAAGGTTGTAAAATGGGGCAAAGCCCACTTAACAACTGTCTCACTTAGCAACATAAATTTTGGGATCAATTGTGGTCATAAGTCGAGGATTATATGTAAATGAGCATGAAAAGACAGCAAATTTCCAATTTGCAAATATTTTAATTGTCCCTTTCAAGAAAGAAGATAACATGAAATGTTATCTTGCAACATCAAATTCCACCCTGCAGATACATCCACAATCAAAACATATGCTAAATCAATGAAATAGAATTTAGTAAGTAGAGATTTTTTAATAATTGAATTACTTTTCATTATCCATTGTTTTTTAAATTATCTTTTCTATTACAAAAAAGATTCTAAAGCAAATGGACTAATATTTATATGAATAGTGCCTAAGAATTGAACCAGGATTTCACTTTCTTTGTCTTAAATTCAGGATGCTAAACAGAAAATGGTAAATAAAGAATCCCTCAGAATTTATATGAAATCTGGCTGCTTTCACCATCTATTAAAATAGAACATTATCACCATATTTTCTTAACAGGATAACTTATGTCAGGAAAGGAAGGGAGAATAAATCTACTAGTTCTTTTTGACATTTTAGCAGCTTTCAATATAAAATATTATAAAATAAAATAGGAGGGGTTGTTCACCACTTTGGGGTTGCTTGTAAAAATAATAAAGGCAGGATACAATCAATCAAACAAATAAAAAAATATATTAATGGTTCCAGGACACTACTTCTGAGTACATGTTGAAGTGCAATACTCTCTCTCCTACACATTTGGACAGTTCCAGAAAAGGCTACTTTGGAATGATCATTTCTCCCCACCATGCTACAAGGTACCATATGTTTCACACATCAACATTCCCATTTATCTTAGGGAGGGTGGACTATTATGAGTTCATTTCTTCCTTTAGATCAGCATTTCCCAACTTCAGCAATTTTAAGATGTGTGAACTTCAACTGTCAGAATTCTCCCCTATCATGCTCTAGGTAGTTTAAGCAATATATACAGTGAACCAGTATAATGGCAAGGTTACAGAAACAAGATGAAAGATTTATATAATCTGAAGAGAAACCAGAGTATTATATGAACATCAATGTATGGAACCATAATTTATGAAGATTTGTAAAAACATAATAAAAAGAAAAAAGAAAAAAGAAAGCTAATTAACTGACACTAAATACAGACAAGATGGCAATAATAGGGATGTTAAATGCAGACAAAATATCAACAGTCTGGATAATTCATTGGTCTAAGTAAGTGAAATGTGGGCTAATATATTTCACATGTGCTCCTCCAATATTCTGAAAAGTCAGGGCTTTACGGGAGTTGAAATCCAAAATATATGGAGGGCACCCAGGTTGCCAATTTTATTACTATCCCCACTCTCAGAATCAGAAATATTGTCTGAGACTATTCTTGGATCACACCTGACTCAAAGTATTTTTATAGCTTAGACTGAGCAATAAGTATGAATTTATAGGACACAGGTAATCTTGCAATAATTACTCATCCTTTGGCAATCTCTAATTTGGTTTATTACAATGTGTTTTACATATATGTGTGGCTACTATAAATTAATCTTTTGGAAGCTTCAGTCACTCCACACAAGGCAATTATATTGTTAATGGGAATTCATTAGTAGGATCTAATTATCATTGTTTTATTACAACCATTGACTATTTTTTTTTACTGCAATTAGCTTTGGAAATTCTAAGCATCTTACACAATTCATAAATCTAGTTGCCACAATGTAGCATTTTGACACAGATTTAAAATGTATACAAATTCATGAAGATTTATAAATGTGAGGTTTTATTCGAGGCATGGCTATAAATTTCAATTCTTCAGACATTCAATCCCGCATTCAAAAAGTTTCTTATAACAGACATTTCTCAAACCCAACATGGTTAAGTATTTGCTTCACTGCTAGCGAGACAGAAAACATTGGGGGGGGGGGGGAAGAGTCAACCTACTGCACTACAGTATACCCAAATCCTGCCTTATAAATAAATCTGTTCTAAAACTGAAATACTATTTTTTATAGATAAATGGTAAATTTGGATGCTTTGTTCATACTCTGGATACTAGGAGATACTGGCTCAATGTTTATATAACAATTCCATCTAGACTGATAACTGTTGGTTTTCACCTCATCAGCTTCAGCTCTTATATGATATTTTAAAAGATGGTTTAAAATTTCACAATTTGAAAAAGCAGACTTACAATTTGTTAGCTGTGGGTGACACCAAACATAACATTTCTTCTGAGAGAATCAACAAGGGTAAACTATACCCCCCTTACCAACTAATATGTATCCTCAACACTTCTTAAAAAAGAAACCGCAAATCTTTGGACTAGATCCAGAGAGTATACTGAAGATGAAGGAAAGTTGTACTTTAGTATAGTTATTTATATAAATTTTGTGACTGCCATTCAGCATTCATAGTCCAAAAGTAGAAGACAAACAACATGCATATTCATTGTCCCTTGATCACAAACTTTCTAGAAAGGTTTGGCTACCTATACTTGAAAACAAATAAACACATCACAAAGACTTTTGGCCTACGTTTTGTTTATTAATATCTTTGTTTTTAGGAGGACTGGAGTGGGGCTTTGAGAAGAAACATTTAAAGTCCTTAAGACTGCAAAACAATAATACATGACTGCCCTCTGCAGGCTAGTCATGGTCCTATATATAGGATTTGATTTTTTTATTAAAAGTTTTTTTCAGTTTTTACATTTAAGTTAATTACTAGAAATATACGTTGCGTTGATCAGTTTTTTGGCAAAAAAAAATAACGTTCTGCTTCTAACACCTATTTACATTAACAATACACTTATTGTAATTACTCATACTAGTGCACATATAATTTTAATAGAAACAATGCAAGTAGTACATTCCCCTTGAAATACATTTTGATATACATACTAGAATTTAAAAGCAATGTACTTCATTTAAATCAACTTCACTTTTAACTGAGAACAGCACTTAGTCACATATTATCTACAGGTGAAACTTGAAAACTTAGAATATCGTACAAAAGTTCATTTATTTCAGTAATGCAACTTAAAAGATGAACCTAATATATGAGATAGATTCATTGCATGCAAAGCAATTGCTCCTGCACAACAAACGTCAAAAGCATCTTATCTGGGCTAAAGAAAAACAGAACTGGTCTGCTGCTCAGTGGTCCAATGTCCTCTTTTTTGATGAGAGCAACTTTTGCATCTCATTTGGAAACCAAGGACCCAGAGTCTGGAGGAAGAAAGAGAGGCAAACACTGCAAGATGCTTGAAGTCCAGTGTGAAGTTTCCACAGTCTGTGTTGATTTGGGGAACCACGTCATCTGCTGGTGTTGGTCCACTGTGCTTCATTTAGTCCAGGGTCAACGCAGCCATCTACTAGGAGATTTTGGAGCATTTCATGCTTCCTTCCGCACACGAGCTTTATGGGGATGCTGACTTCATTTT